>JAWQEG010001501.1:0-645060 GCA_033782935.1 Petrolisthes cinctipes | reverse complement strand
CGGTAAGTCATTTTGACTCTTTCCGACCCCATGAACTTGAGAGCTCACTGGTTATTTTAAAACTTATAGTTACAACAACAAAATAATCAAAGGCTGGAAAATACTTTTGAGAGAGAAATGACCACTGAAATGATATGATCAATACGGCTTGTGTGAATTTGGTTGAATAGGAATGCAACGCTGGTTTCCATAATACTATCCTCCCTGGTGTATTACTTTGTGTAGCATTGCATGGTGAAGGAAAAACAATATCTAAAATGAAATAAATAAATAAATGATAAAAATAAAATAATAAAAAGAGTGAAAGGGAGTGGTTTACATACATTTACTTGTTGTGTGTTATAATGAACTGACGAAAGATAAGATGAGATGAGATAAGACAAGTCGAGAGTGAATGTCTTCTTACACAAACGGTCTACCGGACGTACGTACGAGTATGGCAGGAAAAAAGGGGTCATCGAGAGGACCGGAATTCACCAAGATAATAACTGAGAGGATAAAGGGTGCAATTATTAAACTACTTCGTGGAAAAGTTCTCTTGGTCGCTCAGTTCCTATTATGTTGCAATGCGAATTTAACGACGAAACGTCTATTCCTCAAAAAGAAGTTTAGTATTACAAACTCATAATATCCAACAATAATTATTATCAGAATGTGTTATGCCTCTATGGGCCATATTCTAGAACATTCGTGGTGTATACGATGGTGTGGTACCGGTACGATGGCTCCATAAACAAACAACAAAGCCATCCTACAGGTACCACACCATCGTATACACCACGAATATTCCTGCATACGGTCATATAAGCCAGTTTTAAGATGGATACTAATATTCTTGTCTATTTTATATTGCAATGGAGTCTCGTATGATAAAGAATTAATTTGTGTTTGTTTGCTTATGTAATCTTTGTTTCGTGTAATACCCAATGCCTGTATTGACTTGCCAAGAGGGGTTAAGAAATTTATAGCAAAAATGCCTTGAGATTATTTCAAAGTACGGTATGTACCAATGCTAAATGCCAACTGTCGTTATGAATTAGATATGAGGAGGTGATAATAAGGCAAATTTTTTTTTTTTTTTTCTTTATTGTGAATTGGAGCGTCCTGATTCCTCCAAAGTATGCCAGGATACAGAACCAGATTAACAAAAATAATGGTGGCCTGTTGATTGAAATAGTATGGAAGAATCAGCTACTCGAGATTTACCAACATTGTACTAACCTAACGTTAACCTAAAAGTAAAGAGGTCAAGTACACACACAACCTTAGAAGGAAAGTTAATTATTGGCTACCGTAGCAAGTAGTTAAAATGAAAACAACCTTCAATTAACAGGATAATAATGCAGATAATTATATTGGTGAAAGAACAGCATTACAGTCCTCATGCGTGATAGGATAATATTGATGAGAGACACAATGAAGGGAAGGTGCAGTGTGTTTTTTTTTTAATAATAATACCACCTAAAGAGTCATTACTCAGGCCTCCAGGATGTGTAGCACATGACCTTGACTATCAACAGTATTGTTTACCAACTTTATGGAATGGGAAAGTTCAGATACTGTATAGTGTGACGTAGTTCAGCTCAGGGTTACCTAACTATCTCCTAGGACCTAGATTCTACCATTGTCTTACAGCCATACTATGCCCCGTAGGTGGGTATTGCCTGCAGTGATGTGGGCAATACTTCAAGGATTTTGGTGCACCTTCAGCCCCAGACACTAGCTTTCAGTTCTTCAACAGTTCCTCGTTTCTTACTATTTCCTTCCTGCTTGCTGCCTCACCTCTCTATCACCTTTCTCTTGAGCTATATGTCCTCGCTGTTCCGGCGCTTAATATCAATCAATCAATCAAATTTTACAGCTATAGGCTAAACATGTAGTGTTAAAGCATTATAATTATATATTTTGATGTTTGTACGTAATAAATTGCATTGATCATAGATTATCATAAATACCCCAATCCTTCATCCCGTTGGTTTGGACTAGATAGAACCTGTACATACTATGACACAAAGTAGGATTTCCAGTGTTTAACTCGCGAACATAATAATTATCAACAGGAAGAACACAAAAATGGCGGGAAAAATTCCACCACACGACACAACCTCCCCTCAATTACTGAGCTCAATTTCAACTCTGTTATCGCCTCAAGTACATGTTCCGTGTTGTCCTTTGCTCTCGCGGGTTAAGAAAAAATAATTAAAATCAAGGCTGACTTCTTTCCATTATATCTAAAAGTCTGATAAACCCTGGGTAATCAGAGAGAGAGAGGAGAGAGAGAGAGAGAGAGAGAGAGAGAGAGAGAGAGAGAGAGGAGAGAGAGAGAGAGAGAGAGAGAGAGAGAGAGAGAGAGAGAGAGAGAGAGAGAGAGAGAGAGAGAAAATGACTGCAAACTTGAAAATTTCTTCAGAGTAAAAATAGATAAAATCAAGGTTGACTTCTTTCCATTTTATCTTAAAGTTTGATAAACCCTGGGTAATGAAAGAGTATAAATAGGTAACAAGTGAGACATTGTGCCATTCAGTTCCTTGTTGGTTCTTTACACCAAGATATTGTCATTTCCTGGAGACCCTACAGTTACAAAATGAGAGAGAGAGAGAGAGAGAGAGAGAGAGAGAGAGAGAGAGAGAGAGAAATGGCTTTAAACTTAGAGAACCACTACCGACCGAAAATTATTTATATATATTTTTTTTTCAATATTCTCATCTAACCTAAACTATACTAACGTCAGAGGATTTCCCAGTTCAAATTCAGACCTCAGTATAATTATTAGGTTTTACCTCCCATTAAAATTATCAAGAATGATTAGAACCAAAAATATGAATGAATGTAATAAGAAAAAAGGAAACAAACAGAAGAAATAGCAATTTGTTTTGTTATATTTTACGACAATAATTAAATATACATTAACGATTTTCATAGAACAGATCCATATTAAAAAAAATATATAAATACAGAAAGAGAAAAAATATGCCATGAAACTCTATGGTATATATTTAATATCTATTTGAAAAATATAATATTAGACAATTTAGTTTATTTCGAAATACGTTTGTTTTGTTCTTTTCGACTTTTTCCAGCTGTTCCTATCTTCACTTTCCATAAATTTTATACCATATTAACGCCTCTAGTTAGGTTATGTCTGGTCAGGTTAGGATAGGTCAGTTTTGGATAGGTTTTGATAGATCAGGTGAACAATGGTTAGGTCAGATTAGGTTAGGTCAGGTTATTTCCTCGTATCACCAAGGCAAAACATTTATTACCGAAAATATATATATATATATATATATAAAATAGAAAATAATTAGAATGAAATACTGTAAGGTTTTATCTTACCAATATGCCTTTCACCACAGTTTAGGAAGGTATGTGGGATCGTCAATATGGAATAATATATATTTATATATACCGTATATTTCTTAAGTATTAGCATCACTGGAATAATATTGTACCAGACCGCGAGGAAAACTATATACTGTACAAAACGTGATGAGACGAAACGCGTTATTTTTTTCTCATTTAAATCCAGATACAATCACTACAGACTTTTTATCAGTCACAGTCTCATTACCTGTACATTTCGCCACTGTTGTGTTAAGTTAGAACAACGCTGAGACTTGCAAACACCATCAAACCATTGTAATACAGAGTTCAGTTCAGTTCCCGCTGTTTTTTACCTAAACGTCCTGAAGGTTGCTGCCCCTTGATGGTAAACTTGTGTGGGGACTCTGGTGAGGCACTTCATCCCAAACTCCTGCTGGAGTGGTTGACGTGTAGTGCCACTTGTTGGGTTGGTTTGGAGACAACGTAGCCCTCGAAACACTACAACAAAACAAATCCCAAATGCGAATACTGAGGCAGTATGTTTTCTGGCATAGTTTGAAGAAATCAGTATACCCCTCAAGTACTATTCAACCAAGACAAAATAATGATAGTCTTAATGAACTATATTAAGAGGGTAATCATAATATGTACCGGTAGTCGACGAATTACAGACCTGTAAGTATTGCTAATAACCTATACAATATGTACAGCTGGGGACATTATGAAACAGACACACCTGAATCAGGGACCCTCACTGAGTATAGGGTAGGATGAGCACGTTGTCGTCTAGAGGGCGGCGGCGTGTCCTATTCTATGTTTGATGTGGAGCCCCCCGTTTGAAATGTGTCTATATTATCATGTGCCCACACACAACTGTACCTTTACCTTCTCTACCACAGTTGCAGCAGCAGATGATTTGGTCAGACTTTCACCGAACCAAGTGGAATGAAGCCACCAACTTTGCCTGGAAAAACTTCACCACACCGACTGTGAGGCGTATGTTCTCCTTCCTGACTGTCCTGGGCAAGGCAGCGCTACCAAGGGACAAACTTAAAGAGGTAGGCAGCCGGGGAGCATTTTTTTATTTTATCTCTCACCTATACTCTAATTTAACCTTACCAAACCAAACCGAATCCTAACCTAACCTAACTAGGGATCGAGCCAGTAATAATAGAGCTGGGGAGAGGGAGGGGATTTGTAGCAGAAAATTGTGACTTGTTTGTGTGTGTGGGTATAATAATTGACCTGGGCCTCTGTAACAGAATTCTTGAAGCCTATAATTCCATGTCCAGAGTCAAACCGTAATGATAAAAATGGACGGGAGGTAAACTACAGCATGGGGTAGGGGAGAGTATGAATAGGAATATTTTAGGTACAATACAGGATAGGGATCAATCTAAATGTATGTTTCCTGGTAATAAACGAAAAACTTGCCTTATTGATGATAAGGTGTTCATGGGTCTAGAACATTAAATTCATCTCCAAGCTGATTGCAGCCATCAGAAGAAAGAACACACACACACACACACACACACACACACACACACACACAAACATATATATTTTATACTGGTCGTTCATCCCCTGAAACAATATATTGCTATCAATTCAGAAAACACACAGAACAAATAATAATAATATATTGATACCTATTCATTGCACACAGTTGACGGGTCTCCTGCAAGAAATGAAGACAACTTACTCCGTCGCTAAGATCTGTCGGTACGATGCTCGCCTCCGACGCCTTCCCAGTGGTGACTACGATTACGATGCAGAATTTGAAGCAGATGATGATAACCAAATTGGATGTATTCCAACGCTGCCACTCGAACCACGTGAGTATAATTATGTCCATGACCCTTAATTGACCAGTGAAGAGTTTATTTGTATTCTGATTTTGATTTTAAATAACGAGTAAGAGTTATAGTAGTGTTTCTTGGGCTTCTCTGTTTATATTTTTTATCTGTTTCTATTTATAAATTAATGTTAATAGTACCCTTGAAATCATGCAGGCTAGGAAACTATATAAGCTTGAAGTTCTCAGTATGTTTGTTGGGCTGTAGCAAGAAAATAATTACAGTACGGTACTGGGAGACGTGTGTTTAATTAAGTCTGTGGTGGTGACAAATTTTCACTTTTCCTAACCTTTCACACGGACAACAGTCCTTCGTCAACGAAACCCAAGGCTAACGAGACTATCAGCTCTTTTTGTTTTCTTATATATACATGATGCATATAACTTTACATATCGTATAGTATAAGACTTTGTCAGCAACATGTCCAGGTACCCTTACCAACCATGACATCAACAGATCTGACGCAGATGATGGCCAACTCGCGGGACCCCGATGAACTCCGGTACCTTTGGAGGGCCTGGAGGGAGGCGGCGGGAAAACCAATACGACAAAAGTACCTACGCTTTGTTGAACTCTCCAATGAAGCAGCCAGACTCAATGGTATATATATAACAGTGGGGAGAAGGGATATTTTATGCAACAGAAGGAAGAGGGGATATATTATACAGCAGAGGGAAGAGGGGATATATTATACAACAGAGGGAAGAGGAGATATATTATACAACAGAGGGAAGAGGGGATATATTATACAACAGAGGGGAGAGGAGATATATTATACAACAGAGGGAAGAGGGGATATATTATACAACAGAGGGAAGAGGGGATATATTATACAACAGAGGGAAGAGGGGATATATTATACAACAGAGGGAAGAGGAGATATATTATACAACAGAGGGAAGAGGGGATATATTATACAACAGAGGGGAGAGGAGATATATTATACAACAGAGGGAAGAGGGGATATATTATACAACAGAGGGAAGAGGGGATATATTATACAACAGAGGGGAGAGGGGATATATTATACAACAGAGGGAAGAGGGGATATATTATACAACAGAGGGAAGAGGGGATATATTATACAACAGAGGGGAGAGGAGATATATTATACAACAGAGGGAAGAGGGGATATATTATACAACAGAGCGAAGAGGGGATATATTATACAACAGAGGGGAGAGGGGATATATTATACAACAGAGGGAAGAGGGGATATATTATACAACAGAGGGAAGAGGAGATATATTATACAACAGAGGGTATGTATTTATCAGTATGTACTATTGGCCACAATAATTCGTTCATACACTTTTGGCTGTAAGGGTTCACACCATATTGATATGATTAGTCTATTACTGCAACACAACATTATAATAGGTTTGTTGTTTTGCTAATGATCGAGTCATTTTTTTTTTCTTCCTGTGTATAAACTCTTTTAATGTACTACCTTTGGAAAACTCACAGCAAAAATCTCATGTAAACATGACCAATAAAGTATTATTATTATTATTATTATTATTATTATTATTATTTGTTAGGCTATTCATTGAAGTATTTTCAGAATAATGACGCCTTTTTCCACAAAGTCTGTGTACGAATTCTTGTGGCCAATAGCACCACACATCATGTATGTATAATTATATAATGTGTCCCCTTCCTCCACCACCACAATGCAGGGTTTAGTGATGCGGGTGAATACTGGCGGAGTGATTACGAGATTGATGGATTCAGAGAAGAAGTGGAAGAGTTGTGGCAGAAACTTAGCCCATTGTACCAGCAGTTACACGCCTACGTCCGGGCAAAGTTGGTGGAGAAGTACGGGGAGGAAGTGGTGCCCCGAAGAGGTCCCATACCCGCACATCTCTTGGGTTTGTTAGTCATTAAACTATAGCACTGTATTATATAATATCCATCTATTTGTGTTGTCAAGTATGATCCTAACAACATAGTTATGAAAAGGGAATTCCGTATTGTTTTGTCTATATAACTTGTAGAGAGAATAAGTACTTAATTAAGAGAATGTGTGCTCATGAAGTACTGAAATTAAATAATTAATGATGTTATAATGATGTATGTATGGTTTGCAGGTAACATGTGGGCACAAACGTGGACTAATGTACTGGACATGACAATTCCTTACCCTGGCCGGACCTCTGTGGATGTGACTAATGCACTCCGTATCCAAGGTTACTCTCCCCTTGCTATGTTTCGCCTTGCTGAGGAATTCTTCACCTCTCTGGGTCTAGAACCAATGCCACAAACCTTCTGGCAGCGTTCCATGATACAGAAACCCACTGACAGGGAAGTGGTGTGTCATGCCTCAGCCTGGGACTTTTGTAACGGCAGAGATTACAGGTATACAGTGCTACCAGTAGTCCATGTAGTATATGATTATAGGGATAATACAATGTTGGTGGTAAAATTGCAGCAACTGATTCCTCCAAAGTATCCCAAGCGACCTGCCACTTATATTTTTTGTCAATCTGGTCCAGTTTCTTGAAAACTTTGGAGGAATCAAGGTGCTCTAATTTGCCAGAAGTGTTTTACCACCTCAGCCTAATACCTATTGTTCTAGTGCACTGTACGTATATACGGACTTGTGTATCGCCACTTTAAGACTTTTTACTTATTTATACAGGGTGTATCGCGATGTAGAGCAATAACTTACAACCTCTCAACACAGTGCAGTCGTAAAAGAACTAGTAAATAATTACAGGAATACATGCCTTGATGTTAAAGAATTATTTAGACTATGTAAGATTTCTTCATAAGATTTGTTTGTATTGTTTGTATTGTTAAAATATGATATTTTGTTGTAGAGTACAGTATAAATTAATAATACTCGTCTCCCACCGCTCTACGAAGCTCCCAGTCTTCCGTCCATTCATTTAAATTTTGTCAACAAGTGGTAACCTTTTCCTTCAACATCCAGTGTACTGTACTGGGATCATACACAGCATATTATATAGAACAAATTATATTCTATATGAAATTATATATCTCTGGTGTAAGTTATTGCTATACGTCGAGATACACCCTGTATGTCTCATCTTACATCTTTATTTGTATCTCTATGACTCCTTCTATTGTTATCAGAATCAAACAGTGTACAGAGGTGACAATGGAACATCTGGTCACAACACACCACGAGATGGGACACATTCAGTACGACCTCCTCTACAGGAATCAACCCTTCATCTTCAGGTTTGTCTTTTTAGGGGATAGTATTCTTTTGGTAAATTAGAGTGCCTTTATTCTTCCAAAGTATGCCCGGAAACATGACCAGACTGACAAAAATACTGGAGTTTTGTTGCTTGGAATAGTTTAGAGGAATCAGTTGCTTCAGATTTAACACCAACACTGTACTACCCGCTATCGGTGAGTTCTTTAGTTCAGATAAGTGTATAAGTCTTTTGACTCAGCGAGAAACATAGGAACATTGACATTTACTGGGAAAATTATTTATATGGAATATTATTACTGAGTCAATACTATAACTATCTTTTTAAATGTTTCAATGTCAAATTCATTTGAGATATAATGCTATATATTCTCTCATATCAACCAGGGCAACATAAGACGTTAGGAGTGGATGAGAGATTAATTCATTTTAATTGGAAAACCTTATTGGTGTAGACTGTAGAGCAAGACTGAGAAAAGTTCTAACCATGAATATTCTGGATAAATATTTTATGTCAGGTTGCATTTATATCAATGCTGTTCCTCAATCCATGAAGATGTATATAGGTGATGTGTTGATGAACTATCTTATGTCAGACTCCATCTAATTCAATCGTGTTTCTTTCTCAATGTGTAAAGGGACGGTGCCAATCCAGGATTCCATGAAGCTGTAGGTGATGTGTTGGCTCTGTCAGCTTCCACACCTAGACACCTTCAATCTGTGGGACTCTTGGGCAACGTGGACGATTCCTATGAGACAGACATCAACTTCCTCTTTGCTATGGCTCTCGACAAGATAGCCTTCCTTCCCTTTGGATACTTGATGGACCAGGTTATTATTATTATTATTATTATTATTATTATTATTATTATTATTATTATTATTATTAGTAGTAGTAGTAGTAGTAGTAGTAGTAGTAGTAGTAAGGTTAAGGGGGTTGCATACTGTTGGTACAGTCACGGTCAATAGTCCTGCAACACTTTCCAATGAGATGGTTTCGAAAAATGATCCGAAACTATAGAGTATAGATGTTGTTCTCTGCAACATTGGTTCATAAGATTCACTCAAATGGCTCGCTTTTATGCACCAGGTTGCAGGACTTTTGACCATGACTGTACATATGATTGCCTTCATTCCTTTTCAAGTATGCCAGGAAGCAGACCAGTTTAGATAGTACATTTTTTTCTTGTTGATTGGAACAGTTTGGAGGAATCAGTTGCTCCAGATTTACCAACATTATACTACCCACACCTTTAATTAAGGCCACCTTCACACGACTCGACCATAGCCTCCGATCATATGTTTGTATCGGTTCAGATGGAGCCCAACCTGGTCGCTCGGCCATGGTCGCGTCGTGTGCAGGGGGCCTAAGGGATCCTGAGATGTAGTCAGAAAATTGGAGGTAAATGAGTCCTTCAAACACTGCCACGAACCACCACTTATATGGAAAGAGCTTGTTTCGTGGCATAGTCAGGAGGAATCAGAAGACACGAACTCTCATACACGATCACAGGGTCCTTGAGGGGAGAATCTTTTGTTGGTGAATTGGAGAGTCTCTGATTCCTCCAAACTATGCCATGAAACAGACCCCCTATTAGTACTACTGAGAGCCTCTGTTTTCTGGTATACTGTAGTTAGTAGGAATCAATAGCCTTCTAATTTACCAATAAAAGAATCGCCCCTTAAGGGGGATACTACCTCCTTAAACCAATACCACTTCCTCCAACTCCAATACCACTTCCTCCAACCCCAATACCACCTCCTCCAACCCCAATGCCACTTCCTCCAACCCTAATACCACCTCCTCCAACCCCAATACCACCTCCTCCAACCCCAATGCCACCTCCTCCAACCCCAATACCACCTCCTCCAACCCCAATACCACCTCCTCCAACCCCAATAATTATTATGAATACGTAACTATGTGTATGGTATTGTTAACAGTGGCGTTGGGAGGTGTTCAGTGGGGATACCACCTCCTCCAACCTCAACAATCGCTGGTGGGAGCTGAGGTTGGGTGTTCAAGGAGTGTCACCTCCTGTACCAAGGACTGAGGAAGACTTTGACCCCGGTGCAAAGTTTCATGTCCCTGCCAACGTTCCCTACGTTAGGTGAGGCATTAACGAGGATGTAATGTTTAAAGTGATATTTTCTTGTTGGTGAATAGGGAGGTCTTAGATTCTAAACAGATGCCCTCAAGGGTACTAATAAGGTATCTGTTTCGTAGCATAGCTTGAAGGAATCAGAGACCTCCCAATTCACCAACAAGAAAATATCTCCTTAATGTTATTAACGTTGTGTCAGTGTGTCTGTTTCATAATAATGTCCACAACTGTATTTCGAACCCTTTCAATATTACAATGTTATCTCGTTCAAGCTTTTCTAGGACAGTTTTTATATTGTTCTTTTCCTTCATGAGTTTATAAAATTACAATATCCAACTCTTTTTGCTTTTCTTGGACATTTTTTTTTCCTTCGAGATCTTTCAGAATGAGAGTTATCCCTTTCAAAATTACAGTAATCCCTTTTAATATAATGTAAGACATTTGTTGTTTGTTGGTTCAGGTACTTCGTGAGCTTCGTGGTACAGTTCCAGTTCCACGCCGAGTTGTGTAAGGCAGCGGGTCATGAGGGTCCTCTACACCGCTGTGACATCTACCGCTCTGTCAAGGCTGGCAGGCTACTCAGGTATTGAATATCAGGTGGATTTTATTATGAAGGGGTACTGATGGTGTAATGGTTAGAATACTCTCCCAGCACGCGAGAGGTCCCGGGTTCGATTCCCGGGTCAGTGGAATTGTTGGACAATTTACCAAGCCCCCTATGTCCCTGTTCACCTAGCAGTAAGTAGGTACCCGGCTGTAATAACAAGTATAGCAACCTTGTAAACTTGGGAAGATATGTTGATGTAACAAGGCTGACTGCCTTAATGACCAACACCATCAGTTTGTTATGAGTTGAGACTTTCTTGTCGCTTTTAGAAGGGAGATTCTCCTGTCTGTGAATTGGAGACCTACTGATTCCTCCTAGCGATACCAGAAAACAGACGCCCTCAATGGTAGTACTAGGCGATTTGTTTTATGGCATAGTTTGGAGACTTCAGAGACCTTCAAATTCACCAACAAAAGAATTTTCCCCTAAGACAGACAGTAATTTTCATTCTTTTAATATCACTTGATGTTCCCTGAAGCACGATACTATTTATGTGTTTTATTTTTTGTTTGTAGATTGAGTTATGAACAGCGACGTTCGTGTCGTTAAGTATACTAAGACAAACAGTTATTTTCACTCATTTAATTAATATAACTAATATACTATTTATGTGATTTATTCCTAGTCTGTTTTCCCACTCTATTAGATTGATATTTTAGGCATACATAAAAGAAACACACGTCATGTAATAAAATAGCTAATAATATCCCATCTATCTCCTCCTCCTTCTTCAGGAATGTGTTGTCCCTGGGGAAGTCTAGGCCATGGACAGAAGCACTGTCGGTGTTAACAAGTGGAAGGACCAATAAACTAGACGTGGAACCCATCTTGGAATACTTTGGTCCACTCAGAACTTGGCTAGAGTCACAGAACAGAGGGGAACTGATAGGATGGCGTGAGTATAGAGACGAATAATTTTATGTGTAGTGTGTAGTATAGGGAAGAATATGTGTGTGTGTGTGTGTGTGTGTGTGTGTGTGTGTGTGTGTACACTTCTTTATACGTGTGTAGTGTGTATAATTCTTTACTAGTAGACTGTGATCAGAAGGAGTATAAAGTGTTTAAGAGTGAGTCGTTGCGCACAATCTGATTTTACAGTAAGTTTTTATCTTTTTCACGCTGCCTCCATCAATAATCAGAAATACCAGGGTAGGTAAAGTTTACTTCATAAGTGAGCTGTCTACTATGCTATTATTATTAGTAAAGTGTGTGTGTGTGTGTGTGTGAATCACGAGGACCTCTGTAGGACCAAGGAACGCAAAAAGCTCTTGCTACAACCATCAAAGCTACTGTAATATATATATAATAGTAAATGATGAAGGACAAAGTGATTAATGCACTACAATAGTTAGATGACCTTCTAAGTGGGAGCCTAATAATACTTTCTTATTCTTAGTTTGAAGAATAAAATAGACAATAAGGTACAATTACACACTAATACCTCTATTGTATGTACAGTCGTGGTCAAATATAATCATCCATATATGGGTAACTCACGTAAGATTTTGACAGCTTCCCTCTGTTCCTTAGCTGATAAACTTTCCAATAAATAGGTTAACTACCATCCTTTAATTTAATACAATTAGCTACACACTACTTAAACTAATAACATTATATGTGAACATGAAAACATTAGACAGTAAATTGTTAAAGTTACCCATATGTGGATGATTATTATTGACCACGACTGTATCTTAATGATTATATTTACTATAATACACGTGCGTATATTACACGTGCCTATTCCAAGAACAGAACAATACTTTCGATGCCTGAACTTGTGACTGAATATGACATTCCACCCTTTTCCATTTACTTACCACACCCTTATTCACTTTCCATTTGTACAGTCGTGGCAGATAGTCCTTGACCAGTCTTTCATATAAAGTCCTATACTCCTATGTCCCAACATCCAGCACACTAGCCAGCCGTTAATGTTTAGGATATAGTCAGTAAACTTCTCCAACTATTTATATTTCTCTAATTCTAATAATCTAACAAAAACATATCCTTTAATATACCCTGTGATATGGTCAGAAAGTTGGAGGCAAATGAATCTTTCAGATATTGCCACGAAACACCACCTATAGGGAAGGAGCGTGTTTCGTAACATAGTCAGGAGGAATCAAAAGCCTCTGTTTCTCATACACGATCACAGGGTCCTTAATCCGTTCTCTACGTCCCTCCTACAGGCGAGAATGAGGCCATTGTACTACAGGTGACTCGGTCCAATGCTTCCCTCATCACTGGGGCTGTATTGGCTGTCATTGCTCTCGTTCTCCTGGTGGCCCTCGTTATCATCGCCTTCAGGAGATGTCGCCGGGGGGGTAATAAAAACTTCAACACTGCCTCACAGGGATCGTGAAGCCCTTCCGCCCGCCAGTCCCACATCTCTCCTCCTCCTCGTCCTCGTTTAGTAGTTTCCTCACCCACAAATATAGTGGAGTGGGACCTGGGTATTATCTGACCTAACTGTGATGATACACAGACAAAAATAAGTAAATAAACCGGATAAACTAAATCCTTTAAAGGGTTAAGTATATAGTGTTGGTTAATAATATTATGAGGCAACTGATTCCTTCAAATTATTTCAAGCAATAAGCCACCATTAGTTTTCTTCATTTCATCCTATTTCCTGGCATACTTTGGAGGAATCAAGGCACTCATAATGTACAGTTGGGGAACAAAGTATCTGGACACTGTTGGCGGCTTCTGGTAACAATGTCAGTGATAAACACGTTAGTAGTAGGCAAAATTTATTCATTACTTCATAACGATACCTGATATTGGTTGACGTCGATAAACCACAGACAGTGAAATAAAAGTTATCCTTCAATTAATAAAGACTTTCTCTCATTGATGTGTTTACTTTTGAGGATGTTGCCAGAAGCCGCCAACAGTGTTCAGGTACATTATTCCCCAACTGTACACTCGTGATACGTAATCCCTGACCAGAGACGAACAGCATGCACCACACATACCCTGCATTCGAACTCAGCCTCTATAGGTGTACTGAGTGGGGAAATGAGCAATACCAGGTGATTCGAAGCTTTCTGCTCCTCACACTCTGGTCAGAAATTATGTATCACGAGTGTATATACCAACACTGTATTATCCCCTTAATTAATGATGACACTTGTACAGACGATGGTCATGACTATAAAAAAACGTTATAAATGATTCTTTATCTAATCAAGGTGTGTTTGTACCAATGGGTTTGGCGGGCTGTTGTTTATTATATAATACCAACACCACCGATCGAGACGGACCTTTGTAATGATAATGATGACACACAAAACTTTAGCTATACCATAATAATAAAAAAAAAAATCTTATTCTATCTCAGCTATATTTTCCCAATCCGTGGCTGTGATGTTTCTTGTGTAATATATTGTGACGCTAACTAATTTGACACTGTTATAAGACGTCACAATATTATATGTATACAATGGTTATCTCCCTTAACCAGCCACAATATAACTGGTGCACCTGTAATTCGAACTACTAGGTAAAACAACTGAGGATGGATGAGAAATAAATTGTGTTTTGTTTATCTTTCGAACAACAGGCAATTCAATCATAATTATTGTGGCTAGCTGAGGCAATGAACTTTTTTGCACCATAGTACAGCCATGGTTGATAGTGCTGGACCAGGGTCGAAGGAGTGTTGGAGAGCAACTGAACAGAGTTCGAAAAAGTGAGTCTTCTAAACCTCTCTCAACGTTGAGAATGGTTTGGAAAATTCACTTGTTCGAACTCTGTTTAGTTGTTCTCAAAAACTCCTTGGACCCTGGTCCAGCACTATCAGCCATGGCTGTACATTTTTTTTTTCCACAAACAGTACCAAAAACCTGTTGATACACCTTAAGATTTGTAAACAAAAATAATACACAAAAGTCTGGCACAAGGATTAGAAACAGTGATTATACATTACCTACACGATTCTCCATTTGCTTGTTATCTGTACTATAGAAATATAAAGTATAGTTGACGTTGTGTGTACTGACCAATTAATTATCTTGAAGGAAGGAATACATAGAAATTTATTGTCTGCTTTGTATGCCAAAGAAATATTACTGGTGTTCATATTGTTCGTCCCGTAGGGGGGGTATTGTTTGTGGTGATGTGGGCAATACTTTAAGGGTTTTGGCGCCCCTTCGGCCCCAGCCACTCCCTTTCAGTTCTTCAACTGTCCCTCTTTTCTTTCTATTTCCTTCCTGCTTGCTGTCTCGCCTCTTTATCACCTTCTTTTGGCGCTATATGACCTCGCTGTTGAGGCGCCTGATATCAATCAATCAATCATATTGTTACTTTAAGAGTAGTGATGTCTTTGTTTAAATGTAAATCCACTATATCAATATTTATCCATATAAGTACAAAATGTAAAGAGGGTTTGTACTGTATAATTTAGTACTACCATCATCTCTGTACTGTACTTGGAATCAAAGGTAAAGTGGTACAGTTACTTGTATTTACGAGTTAGTGTGTTGCTGCTGTACCCATCGTTGTAATTATACTATATAGATATATTTAATTATAATTATACATTCATGTAAGTTCAGCAATTTCTATATAATTCTCCATATATTTCTCTATAATTCAGATTGACAGTAAAATATATAAATAAATAACCAATTAATTTGATGTAATCCTTATTCAAAGTCTTGTAGAATAACATATACACAGTTTATAATCTGAATATATATATATATATATATATATATATATATATATATATATATATATATATATATATATATATATATATATATATATATATATATATATATATATATATATATATATATATATATATGCGTAATTCCAAAAGGAAGGAAAAATAAACAAGGAGTCCCAAGCGCTTTCGTGTATTCACATCTTCAGGGGAAATACAGAATGTAGAAGAATGGTTGCCGAGTGACACCTTATATACCGATACATTTAATAACTAACTGGCAACCTGAAGGTTCAAAGCAATACACACCCATATGGTGCTACAAGGATTTACCTGACTTAATCTTCCCGACGGACAGTCCCTATAATATGACCCTACACAGGAAGGACAGAATAGACGATAAACATGGCGGAGTCCTAATTGCGACAAAGCCAGGACTAGTTGCGACTTGCGACCCCAGCCACCGAACTGAACGCGGACTCTGAAATCATAAGAACTAAATTACAGATACAGGGCTGCAGGACACTCATTATAGGATCCTTTTATCGTCCCCCAAATTCAAACATAGAATACCTGCAGACCCTTGACGAATGTTTATCTAAAATTGTCCCCTCCAAGAATATATGGTTGGCTGGTGACTTTAACCTTCCCGACATAAACTGGACATTACAGGCGACACTGGACAATTCCACCTATGAAGGCGACTTACTATTACAGACTGATAGGAAACTCTTACATGAAAATTTTATTGACATCATTAACACCCACTCACTTACTCAAACAGTACTCGAACCAACACGCACACAAGTTTGTGTAGAAAGACATAACCCTAACATAAGACACGGGGTCACATCCAACATATTAGACTTATTTCTCACAAACAACATTTCCTTAATTGCATGGACATGAGTACTACCTGGTCTTAGTGACCACGAGATGGTACTCATTGACGCAAACATCAAGCCAACAACACAAAAACAATTACCCAGGACAATTTACATGTACAACAGAGCTGACATGGGTGGCATTACCCAAGACTTAGTTGAATTTCGTGACTCGTTCCTTGACTCAGACCCAATGGCCAGTTCTGTGGAAACAAACTGGACCAGACTTCGTGACTTTATACGTGACACAATGGACAAGCACATACCCACGAAAACTATCACACATAATCGGTCATTACCATGGTACAATAGACAATTAAAAAGACTACACAGAAACAAGGTAAAGGCATACAACAGAGCAAAACGATACAACGATACAGAACACTGGTTAGAAGACAAAAATATACAGAAAACACTACAGAAAGAAACAAACTAAACAAGCAGAAACTAAATACACATCCACTTTCCTCGCAGACAACACACACAACCACAAAAAATTCTTCGGCTTTTTTAAAGCACGCAAACAAGACTCGACCGGTATTCCAACATTACTACACAACAATTCCTTGGTTACACACCCACAAGACAAAGCCAACGCCCTAAACACACAATTCCAGTCCGTTTTGACCCATGAACATGAACACTTACCAGACATGCCAACACCATCACACCCACCTATCCCTCCCATTCATATAAATACCCAAGGAATTGAGAAACTTTTATCTGAGATAGACATACACAAAGCGACTGGACCAGACAATATACCCTGCAGGATATTGAGGACTAACGCTAACGTTCTTGCCCCTGTCCTGCAGGTTATATTCTCACAGACTCTACAGACCGGTGAACTCCCTCAAGACTGGCTTTTGGCAAATGTGACCACAATTTTTAAATCCGGAGACAGAACCCTTCCCATTAATTATAGACCTATTTCACTTACCTCAGTCCCCCGCAAAATTATAGAACACATAATTGATAAACATATAATGGACTATTTTGATAGACCAAATATACGCTTGTGTGAGACGCAGCTACTGGTAACTACTCATGACATCTTGCAGTCCCTCAATGACACAAAAATTAGACAAGTTGACGCCATAGTATTATTCTTTGCCAAAGCCTTCGACAAAGTCCCTCACCAATGACTACTACACAAGTTAGAATTCTATGGCATACAGGGACAACTTCTTCACTGGATTAGAACGTTCTTGACTACTAGAAAGCAACGCATAGTTCTTGACGGTAGTCAGTCTCCACCTGTTCCTGTGACCTCTGGGGTACCCCAGGGCACAGTCCTGGGCCCCCTTCTCTTCCTTTCATACATTAATGACCTCCCACTCTTACTTTCCTCTACCACTAGACTCTTTGCAGACGATAGCTTAGTTTACAGACCAATTAAAGATAGGAATGACTGCCTTCGACTACAGGACGACCTAACTGCAATTGAAGACTGAGAAGGCAAGTGGTAGATGACAATTAGACTAGACAAATGCCATCACATCCGTTTTACCCGTGCCCATAATATCATTTCATATACATACCAACTACACAACACCAACCTCAACACAGTCACTTCCCACAAATACGTGGGAGTCCACATCTCAGCGGACACGAGGTGGAACACACACATAGGTAGCATCAGGGCCAAAGCTAGTAGAATCCTGGGGTTCTTGCACAGGAACCTCAGCAGGTGTAACAAATATATCAAAATTATTGCCTATAACACTTTCGTTCGGGCCACACATAGAGTATTGCGACACCATCTGGGACCCACACACTAACAATAATATCAGTAAATTAGAGACCATACAAAATAAAACTGCAAGATGGGCCAGACGTGATTACAGACACACTACATCAGTCACTTTGCTTAAACTAGACACAAAACTAGACCCATTGGCAACACGAAGACAAATACACAGACAACAGATGATATACAAAATCACAAACAAGTTAGTTGACATAGACAAAGACACATATCTACACTCTACAAGTATACGCTCCACTAGAGGCAGCCACAACTTAAAATACTATACATACCAGACAAAAACTGATATATTTATAGTCCAACCACTCTTAAAATGTGGTTTGGGTGGGGTCGTGAGGGACCTGTCACCGTTTACAGCGTCACCACATTTCTTAAACTAGCGAATCGTAGCTTGTGTGATATAATGTAAAATACCCGAAGACGTAACAATTTTTTTTTATAATATATACTTAAGTATACTTAAGTATGTCAATAGCAAATAAATTTTATAATGCAACGTCTTGATGTAATAATATAGAAATGTAGCATACACATTTCACAGTGGTGCTACGAATATGTTGCTACTTTTATTTGACATTCGTCATAGTTCTAAGTTGGGTATGTAATGCAACAATTGTGTTCATAATACTTTATGAAGAAATGGAAGTGATATATATACTCGTTCCTTAATAAAAATAAATGTTAAAACTACCATGAGCGGCAATGCCCAACAACTGGAACACGGTACATATGTATCTCCTGGGAGGTAATTAACAAGGCAGGGGAGTATTTAAACTTCTGTCAAGTGATCCCACTGTCTGTCCTGTTGGGCCCGCCAGCACAGGCATAAGGCCCAAGCAGAGGTACACACATACTTTCCATTGCAACCAAAAACAACAATGCTCCCACTGCTCATTTTCCATCTTGACACTGACACGATGGCAGCTCAGCAATACTTGGAGTATAATGTAATGGAACTATTGTACTTAGGACGTAAAATTACATGAATCATATGAACGAGAGAGATTCATAAAGTAAAGAAATTAGAGTATACTGAGGAGAAAGTGAAAATATAGATTACAGGAAGAAAGGAATGATTGACGAAGAGGGAGGAAGAGAGGGAGGCGGGGAAGCAAGACACGTGGTCACCAGTTGGTGTCTGGATGTGGTGTAGGGTTGGACCAGGATTAAAAGAATGTCCTGGGGCAGACATTAGGTGAAGGCATGTCAGGTCACCCTTTTGTCAGTTAGAGCTCAGAATTCGCGGCAACCCTGTACAGAGGGACAGGTCCCACACGTCCCCACCCAAACAAAATTTTAGAGTGGTCGGACTATAGGCACTCATTCTTTCCCCGCAGCATCCAAGAGAGGAATCATCTCCCATCTCATGTAGTTAATAGCCCCACTCTTGACACGTTGAGAAATAGGATCACCAATCATTACCTCCACAATCCTAATCCACAACCCACAGTCCCTGACCCAATCCACCCTCATCTTAACCCCCTTCCTAATCCTACCCTGGATCCCTAAATCCCCCGTACAACCCCCCCATATTATGTTGCCCATGAGCGGCCCTCTGCGGGACCTTGAACTATATATATATATATATATATATATATATATATATATATATATATATATATATAACCTCGACTCGGGTATTTGTACTTATGTGTGTATGCATGTGTGCGTGAATTACTCGAACCACGTCTTAACAACTAACCTCTAACTAACTTTCACCAAACTCCTATTATTTAGTTTTATTTGGTCTTTAGAATCATGTAATAATACTTTTTCAGCCTTTATACCCACCCAAATGGTCCCCCAAATCCCCTCCAAAATAAAATGTTTGAGGCGTCGCTATGGCAATCATTCGTTTTCTCTAGTATCAGCTAGTACCAATAAAGAAAACGTAACCTAAGTGGGGGCACCTCAGCAAATCAACATGAGTTACAATTTTTTTTTTTCCCATATTTTCCACATTCAAAAACTATGTAAAAGCTGGTATTTTTGTCCCCTTACTTTACTCTTAGATATTACTGTTTTTACTCTACTTTTGGAGGGAAACAAAAACCCACTGCCTTTAACAAAACAAAAAAAACAACCAGTGTATGCTACAACTCTATCCTATAGCTGTATCAACCTGGTCTGGAAAAAAAAACAAGATACCGATGAGGAACAGGACTTGCCTTGCGAATACCAAAAATAAATCATACAAAGGACAAGTCCAGCTCCTCTCCAGTACTGGGTAAACGCTGCCACCGCCAGACCAAAGTTGATCAGAGGAACCAAGTGAGCACACACCGGAAGGGTAGCGTAACGTTACGTTAAGAAGGCTCGCGAGTAAGCAACCCAGACTACAATTTTAACGGGGGTACGATCAGTGTTGTGAATCGAGAACTAACATTTATATAGGTACACAGTCTATTTGTTATATCGGTGACGGAAATACTCAGACAATTATAAACCCGTTTATTTTATCAACCTATTTGGTACAAGTACAACAAGATCACTATAATAATAATTTCTGTTCCCCCCCCCTCCCTTGCTAATATTACCTACTCCCCGTTCTGCAACTAGGACAGGAATAATTCCGGGTCTCGCCAGTTGACAGAGCTAACACACATAAATAAAAAAAAAAAAACAATTATTACTATGAAATATCCCCCCTCCCTTAATACAGTTCCTACTCCCTTTTCTGTCTACTAGGACAGGAATAATTCCGTGCCTCGCTAGTGACAGATCTAAGTACATATAAAAAAAAAGTATTACATGAAGTGTCCCCCCTCCCACAATATTTCAAATAATTCCTAATAATAAATTTTGCACAACAAGGCCGAAATATAGTTAATACAATAAAAAAAAATCACATCCTAATCTCAATACTATAAATGAAAAGATAAAATTGCCAGCAAATGTTCTTAATTTTCTTTAGTACCACGTGGGTCACTATACACCAAGGGAGATCGCTAATAATGGCTGTCACCAGCAAAAGACGAGTTCAGAATCAGCTTGAGAAAAAACAACATACTTTACTTACTATGTCTGAATGTGAACACACAATATTCTTTAGTTAGTTATATCCCATCACGGGACTAATAGATTCACCACACTATATTCCCAATACAATATTTATGATGAGAGCGAGTTTGAACTCTTACCTGTCACCAGCAAAAGACGAGTTCAGAATGAGGAAATGCAACGCATGGTATTGCCTCGTCATCTTCCTCACTCCCTCCCCCAAGCAAAGTAGTGACCAACTCATCTCAATTTCTGGCATTTTCTATCAGTTCCACCCTTACTGGGGTATATAGTTACACAACATGAATTATACATATTAGTGAACTCAAATGCATTGCTTTCTCCCTCGTTTAAAGCTTTATATTACTGTAATTCACATATTCACGGCATGTATCGTTCCGCCAACAAGAAAATGTACTGTCCCGACTTTAGTCCCTAACTAATCTAATTAATTTTCTAAGTAAGTTACAATTAAATGCCGGTAACAGTATAGGAATGTTAGCTTCGTAATTATATATTATAATTATAAATGCAGGTTATTCCCTGTCTCCAATAAATTATTTTACATTCACCTCCTAAATCACCACGTATTTCTCAATTCCTATCAATCTACCTAAGTTTCAATTATTCCTCTCTTTAACCTATTTACCTAACTATAATAATTAATTCTATTTTCCTCATATTAACATTTCGTGTTGAAGAAGCCCACCACCGAGATTATTCGTTAGTGATAATCTCCGCCTGGCTACTCCCTACAATTTTACACTTATTTCGTGTTGAAGAAGCCCACCACCGAGATTATTCGTCAGTGATAATCTCAGCCTGGCTACTCCCTACAAGGCTACAATCTTACACTAAAACTATTCTAATACATATACATATATAATACCCGTAAATATCCTAAATAACTATACATATAAAATAGGGGTGTTACACACGTCCCACCTTCCTTAGCTGGAACTTACAGTGAAAATTAATTTATCTATTTCCCTTAAAAAAAAATTTAGTTCAATTCCCCCCATTTACTCTTTACATACATTCCGTTTATCACTATCACTACACCTTACTGAACAATATCAGACACTATTCATCCTAATTTGTTAGTCAGTGTTAATACACTGCCAACTTTTTCTCCCCCCCCCCCCAGTCTTTAGACTGTATTTCCTTCCCGCAGGAAAGAATTCTCCACCTTACTTCACATTAAATACCCTAGATATTATTGACACCTCGTCCCAGTCAGAATCCTTTGTCAAGTTCCATAACCCCGGGAGAACTTCAATAAGGTTCTACCGTCACTAAACCCACCCGCAATTATCCCAAACATGATCTGAGTCTTCATACATTCTATTCATTCATTCTTTTATCATTCACTCCTCCATTCAAACCTCAGACTCTGCAAGGCATGATAACCCGGAATGCAGTAAGTGATACAGGGGCCCTGACAATGGCCCTGACTGTATACTGGAAGAGCCCTATGGAAATGGAGGGGTGGATATCTACTCCCCATCATCACCTCCTCTTCCCATTAAAACTAAGTGTCACTTAACACCCACAACTACACACAAAAAAAAAATTATGAGCTGGGTTTCTAGCTCTTTTGATGAATGGTGCCCTCTTTTGACTTCAGGACATAGGGAACCATGACATTTTTCCAACTTTTACTTTTCAACTTTTGCCCTATTTTTTCCCTACTTTTAATTTCCACAGTTATATTTTCTAATTTTCAATATATTAATTTATCACATTTATTTCCCATTATATGGATTATTTTCCTAATTTTCAATATATTAATTTACCACATTTATTTCCCATTATTTGGATTATTTTTCTAATTTTCAATATATTCATTTTTTTACATCTATTTCCTATTTGGTTTATTTTCTATTTTTCAATATATTCATTTATAACAATTTTTCCTATCATTTGGTTATTTTCTAACTTCCCTTTTTCTTATTTTCTAAATTTCCTCCAGAAGCCTTCTGGGAGGTCGTCTCTGTCGTGGAGGAAGTACCATATCCTCCTCCTCATCTTGTCCATCACCTTCTTCCACTTCCTCTGGTTGCACTATTAGGTCATTTCGGCTCACATAGGGCTTGATTTTTTCTGCAGCCCTCTGGATGTTTTTCCCAGTAAATGGGTCCTCCAATAAATACACCAATCCATTTCTTATAACTTCTACCACTTTATATGGGCCCTTCCATTTCTGGTTCAGTTTGGCACAGGTACCCGGTATAATTGTTTCCTGTTTTACCCACACTAGTGCTCCTCGTTCTACCTTTTCATTTTTTCTATGCCTATTGGCTACCGCCCGATACCTCCTAAGTGATACCGTACTTGCTTCTTGTATCAGTTGTTTCATTCTTCCTGTATTGTCAGTATCGGATGGAATATTTAGTAGCGGTGCTGAGATGTTGCGGGGCTGATGTCTCCCGAAGAATGCCACATAAGGCGTCACCTTGGTACTACTGTGGAAGGCTGAGTTCATTACAGACTGACATTCGGCCAGCATGGAAGGCCAACGTTGTGGATAGCCCTCACACAGCTGGGCCAACACCGTCTTCAGGGTCCGGTGCATCCTCTCGATCATCCCGTTGGACTGGGGATGTTAAGGCGTGGAGAATAGTAGTTCCACTCCATGCTGGTCTGCCCAGGTCCGCATTTCTTGGCCGGTAAACTCCCTGGCGTTGTCACACAGCAACGATCTAGGGCCGCCAAAGTCTGTAACAAACTGGGTGAGCCGAGCAACAATTCCCTTGGCGTGTTTACTTTTTAGGGGGTAAAATTTGGTGTACCGTGAAAAATGGTCTATGATAGTTAAGATATATCTGTTACCCTCTGCTCCAGAGGTCATATCAGTCAAATCTATGGCAATTCTGTCTAAGGGTTGTATGATGGTGGGTAGTTCTTGATATTGCTGGGACAGACCCTTATTATACTTATATTGCTGGCAATTTAGACATTGTTTAATATATTTGACTAATCAGACCGTAATGTTGGCCAATAATACAATTCCTCTGCTTTCTTAATAGTTTTGAATTGTCCAAAATGTCCTGACTGATCATGAGCTAGTTCTAATGCTACCTTTACTAATGTTTTAGGTACAACTACAGTATAATAATAACTCTCATCTTCATAAGTCCTCACATAATGGAGGATTCCCTCATTTACTTCGAATTGGTCTAAAGTGGCTCGGGCTATTTTCCGCCTGGGCACCTGACATCCCTCAAAATAGTCAAGCAATTCACTCCAGGTGGCATCATTTCTCTGCGCCTGCATAAATGCTTCCTTTGTCAACCCCAACCATGTAAATACTGGTGGGCGTGATATTACTTGTACTGGCCTAGATAATTGGTCTGCCACTACGTTGTCTTTCCCCTTTACATATCTTATTTGGAAATTATATTCCCTCATCTCTAACATCCACCTTGTGACCCTTGGTGACTTTGTTCTACGTCGGAAAATACTGGTTAGTGGTTGATGATCGGTTTGAATTACGAATGTTTTTTCCCCACAAATAATGGTGATAATGGCGACACGCCAATACCACTGCCATTGCTTCCTTGTCAGTTACACTATATCTTTTTTCACAAGAATTAAGTTTCTTTGAAAAATATCCTAATGGTCGGACTGTCTGGTCTACTTGTACCTGATGTAGGACCGCTCCTACATACTCATCACGAGCATCGGTGACTAATACTAGGGGTAATTCTGGTTGGTATTTAGCTAAGATAGGAGGTGTCATTAATCTTTCCTTTAGTATTTCGAAGGCTTCCTGACACTTATCATTCCACTGAAAAACAGTGTTAGCCCTCGTAAGATTGGTTAAGGGTGTGGCAATTTTAGAAAAATTTGGTACAAAGCTCCTATAAAATCCACACATTCCGATGAAACGCCTGACTTCCTTTACATTCCTTGGTGATAACTGTTTACTTATGGCCTCCAAATTCTTAGGATCTGGCAAACTACCATTCTTTGATACCTTATGTCCCAGAAACTTTACCTCTCTTTTTACAAAATCACACTTGGTTAGGTATAGTTTTACACCCTGTTCACTGAATAATTGGAATAATTTTTTAAGGCGTTGCATTAATTGTGAAAAATCATCAGCCGATATAATAACATCATCTAAGTAATTTTTAACCCATCCCTCACGTAACAATGGGTTTAATAGCTCGGCCATTTTGCGAGAAAAGATGGCTGGTGCACAACTCAGCCCAAAGGGTAACCTTCGGAAACGGTACAATGATACCCCATCCGAAAAGGTGGTTAAGTTCCGACTTTTCTCATTCAACTCTATTTGAAAATAGGCATCCTTTAAATCTAATGTTATATAAAATTGATGCCCGGCTGCATGTCCCACTAAATCATCTAATCTAGGTAGTGGAAACACATCCATTGACAAGTGTTCATTAACCCTTCTAAAGTCTAGGCACATTCGTTTGCTACCATCCGGTTTGTTAACAAGCACTATAGGTGATAACCACGCTGCACTTGAGGGTTCGATCACTCCTTGTTCTTCCATCTCACTTAACATTTTACCAATTGTTTCTTTTGCGTGTTCGGGATATCGATACATTGGGGATCTACAAGGGTTCAGATTTAATACCTCTATGTTGGCTGGTTCTCCTTCAATCTTCCCAAGTTCTTTCTCACTAAGCATAAACAATTTATCATGGTCTAGGACAACTCGTGTTAGCTGCCTTAATTGTTCTTCATCAAGATGTTTCCAATTTTGTTTGTTAATTAATAATTGCAATCTTTCCTGTCGTGTACCTTGCTCTTTTACTTTATCATGGTGTGGCATCAATTAATTGGCTATTGTTACCATGTTTACCGGGGATTTAAGCTCAATATTAATTGATGAATCATCCTCGATAAGTGCTACTATGGTATTTTTCTTTACCAACTTCGATATTTTGGTGGTATTATCTAGGGTGATGGGAACAGTTCCTTCCGCATCTACCGTTACTAACAAAAGAGTAGTTTGTGATGAGCAATTTCTGTGGGGCCTAATCAGTAGTGTTGTACCCGGTGGCTCACTCACTTCTGTACGTATGACCTTGGCTTGGTACGGTTCCAACTTTACATTATCTTTTACATGTACCTTTCTTCGATTCTCATCAAGAATTTGAGCTTTAGTATGCTCTCTTATTTGTTGAATCGTTCGGCGTCACAACCTTATATGATTCACCTGATACGGAGCACCTCCCCAAATCATTTCCTTATCATTACAATTCCAAGTTAAGCTTGATTTACTGATTATCTCACAACCCAGTAAAATTTCCCTGTCTAAATATACATCTGGTACTACCGTTACCCACTGACTACTTACTCCCTGATCTCCCACATGGACTTCAATCTGCACCATACCTAGTACCTTAAGATGTTTTCCAGTAATCCCAACTGGATTAGTTCTACCCTTGGTCGTATCTATTTGTAACCCTAGCCGTTTAACAGCACTCTTCTTTATTAAAGTTATGACACTTCCGGTGTCAATAATAGCTGCACACACCTTACCATTTACTATAATATTAATGACAGGTGACACATCTTCCCTTGTTCCTATTAGATTTCTGGTTTGATAGTAATTAGAATAACCAGTACCATTATGTTGTGGAGGGCCATACCACGAAAAACCTGGTCTATAAGTAGCTTTTCCCGGACATGTGGGACTATTACTCCAACAACCTGGACGCAAACAATTAAAACATTTACCTTTTTCTGGTTTGCTCCAACAATCTTTATAGTCATAAGTGTTCTTTTTACAAAAAGCGCAATACTTAGAAGTTTGGGATTTACCCCCTGATAACTTTTCCATATTTCGTTTTAACTCCTCTACCATCTTACCCAATTGTACTACTTCCATTTCTACTGCACCTTTTTCTTTATCTTGGTTAGGCTCATTTGCCATTTGCCTATCTGCCTGTGGCAATATCTCAATTGGCTCTCGTTTTTGCATCATTAACAGTCTTTCATTTTCTACTCTTTCAAGGAAATCCTTTAGTGGAGTATGATCATCCATGAAAGATTCTAGCCTATCCCTATTATTTCGAGGAAAACCTTGCAACAACTTTCGTTTTATCATTCTACCCCTTTCTGGTAACTGTTGACCTTGAAATCTACCCTGTATTGCTGCATAATGGCACTTATATTGATGGGCAAAGGTTTGCGGATTTTCTATCCAATCATACTGAAATTCATCACATTGTCTCCAAGCTTGATCAAAATTTAATTCCACGATAAATTCTCTCGTAAAATAAGTTCTCAAATCACCCCATGTAAATATTTCTCCCCTTTTCTGGGCAGTATGTATTAAGACTGCTAACTCATTGTCTACTCGGGATTTCGCTACTTCCACACGAGTACAAGAATCTTCTGTGCACCTTTCAACTGCCTCAAAGAACATTTGTAAACGAGCCGAGGAATCCAAGCTTTGCAATGTATCCAGTTCTAGTTTAGTGATATCACGGGGTTTAACTAATGGTGGAGTAATGTTCCTTGCCAGGTTTGATACATTTGGATTAAAAGTTACGGGTGGTAGATGGTAATCTTCTGTTGTTGGCTGAAAAACCTGAGTATTTATTCTATGATGAACTGGGGATAACTGTGGTCGTTGAACTGGCTCATGTCTCATCAAAGATGGTGAGAATGGAGGTGTAAATTCCCGCTCACTAAGAGGGACATATTGTCTCTCTACCGGCCTTTCCAACCCACTCACTCTCTCCGTTAAGTTACTAATTTGCTCTGTCACGTCTTTTAAATGATCTAACCCCTGTAACTCCTGTACTTTCTTTGCTATTACAGCCACTTGTTCCGCCATTAACTTCAACTCCCTCAGTTCGAATCTTACTTCGCTATTTATCTCCTGATCCCCTGTTTTTTCGATTGCTCCTACACGACCAACAGCCCCTTCACTCTGCACTACTAATGCTTCTGCCATGATTTCTGCTCTAACGGCACTACGTGTTATCATTTTACTTGTAATAGTCTTAATTTTTATCTACCCCCCCCCCTTTTACTTTAATTTCCCAATTTACGTTACTTTATTCGTTACTTTACTTCCTTAATCTTTTCTCCCAGTGACCTATTACTTCTTTCAATCTTCTTTGTATTTTCCTTTGTCCCTCTCTATCAAAATGTACCCCGTCCTGTGCTAAATGTTGCCCTATTTCTTTACTGTTAAAATTTATATAATTGAATGTTCTACTATTGCCCACTATCTTATTCACCGACTTTTGTACTTTTCTATATCCCTCACTTGGAATTGGCCTACCTACTAGATAAATTCTATTTTCTATTTCTACAATTATAACTTTTGAGCCACATTCCTTTTCTATAAATTTTGCTATTTCTAATATTTCATTAGCCAATACCCGCGGTTGAGTTTCTTCCTTTATATCGTTACTTCCCAACCACAATATAGTGAGGTCATGCCTCCACCTACTCACACTTTGCAGTCTCTCATCACCATAAAATGATTGGGCACGGGCACCGGGTGATCGATAAACAACTACCTGAGCACCGTCAACCGTCAGTTCTCGAGGAACTTGACTGTGTCCTACTATTGCTACTTTAAACATCCGACCCAATTTCACGGATCTCCGCTAAAACAATTTTTCCGGGTCTGATTAATCCCACCTTAGCTGGCACCAGTGTAATAGCTGGTATTTTTGTCCCCTTACTTTACTCTTAGATATTACTGTTTTTACTCTACTTTTGGAGGGAAACAAAAACCCACTGCCTTTAACAAAACAAAAAAAACAACCAGTGTATGCTACAACTCTATCCTATAGCTGTATCAACCTGGTCTGGAAAAAAAAACAAGATACCGATGAGGAACAGGACTTGCCTTGCGAATACCAAAAATAAATCATACAAAGGACAAGTCCAGCTCCTCTCCAGTACTGGGTAAACGCTGCCACCGCCAGACCAAAGTTGATCAGAGGAACCAAGTGAGCACACACCGGAAGGGTAGCGTAACGTTACGTTAAGAAGGCTCGCGAGTAAGCAACCCAGACTACAATTTTAACGGGGGTACGATCAGTGTTGTGAATTGAGAACTAACATTTATATAGGTACACAGTCTATTTGTTATATCGGTGACGGAAATACTCAGACAATTATAAACCCGTTTATTTTATCAACCTATTTGGTACAAGTACAACAAGATCACTGTATTAATAATTTCTGTCCCCCCCCCCCCCCATCCCTTGCTAATATTACCTACTCCCCGTTCTGTCAACTAGGACAGGAATAATTCCGGGTCTCGCCAGTTGACAGAGCTAACACACATAAATCCAAAAAAAAAACAATTATTACTATGAAATATCCCCCCTCCCTTAATACAGTTCCTACTCCCTTTTCTGTCTACTAGGACAGGAATAATTCCGTGCCTCGCTAGTGACAGATCTAAGTACAGTTGAGCAAGTAGAAAGTGCAAGAAAAATATGGCTGTTTATGGCAACATCTGGCAGTTCTTTGTAGTAAACCCTCGTATCTTTATGAATGAATCACTGGGAACCCAGAGCCAATATAAGGTGGAACGTGATTGGCTGAACATTGAGTGGTGGTGAAGTAAATCTTATCATCCCATTTTACGTAAAGTAATATGTGGTAGAACAAATTGTAGGAAGTAATACTACAACAGTTATGTATTGAACAATGTTAGAGTAACAATGGCGTAATTTGCATTATTGATCTGTAAAACGTTAATAGCAACACAGCACAGGAAAGCAGCATTGGTTTGTTGGTTGTTTCGTGTTTTCACACAATAATGACTGTTATAATGATTTGGCAATAAATTAACAATTAACTTTTTCTAGCTGCTAGGAACACAGAGAGTTAGTACTTGTTATTATTACATTAAAACACGTTAATAATGATACTGAACGAACGACTTGAAGTTCATTCATTGTGCTACATCAGTAAACGAAGGTAATGAGGGAACCTCATATCGCAGCATACAAACAGAAGCACAGGAAGTTCTGACAGTGTAAGATGGACCGTCGTAATGTCATTGTGTGCCAGAGCAAATGGCCACAGAAATTGACAAAACATATGCTCAGCACCCGGTTTATTACAGGAGCAATGTCGTTTCTCTCCCTTCGAATCTGATTCATATTCGAATATCGTGAAAACACGAAACAACCAACAAACCAATGCTGCTTTCCTGTGCTGTGTTGCTATTAACGTTTTACAGATCAATAATGCAAATTACGCCATTGTTACTCTAACATTGTTCAATACATAACTGTTGTAGTATTACTTCCTACAATTTGTTCTACCACATATTACTTTACGTAAAATGGGATGATAAGATTTACTTCACCACCACTCAATGTTCAGCCAATCACGTTCCACCTTATATTGGATCTGGGTTCCCAGTGATTCATTCATAAAGATACGAGGGTTTACTACAAAGAACTGCCAGATGTTGCCATAAACAGCCATATTTTTCTTGCACTTTCTACTTGCTCAACTGTACATATAAAAAAAAAATATTACATGAAGTGTCCCCCCTCCCACAATATTTCAAATAATTCCTAATAATAAATTTTGCACAAGGCCGAAATATAGTTAATACAATAAAAAAAAATCACATCCTAATCTCAATACTATAAATGAAAAGATAAAATTGCCAGCAAATGTTCTTAATTTTCTTTAGTACCACGTGGGTCACTATACACCAAGGGAGATCGCTAATAATGGCTGTCACCAGCAAAAGACGAGTTCAGAATCAGCTTGAGAAAAAACAACATACTTTACTTACTATGTCTGAATGTGAACACACAATATTCTTTATCCCATCACGGGACTAATAGATTCACCACACTATATTCCCAATACAATATTTATGATGAGAGCGAGTTTGAACTCTTACCTGTCACCAGCAAAAGACGAGTTCAGAATGAGGAAAAGCAACGCATGGTATTGCCTCGTCATCTTCCTCACTCCCTCCCCCAAGCAAAGTAGTGACCAACTCATCTCAATTTCTGGCATTTTCTATCAGTTCCACCCTTACTGGGGTATATAGTTACACAACATGAATTATACATATTAGTGAACTCAAATGCATTGCTTTCTCCCTCGTTTAAAGCTTTATATTACTGCAATTCACATATTCACGGCATGTATCGTTCCGCCAACAAGAAAATGTACTGTCCCGACTTTAGTCCCTAACTAATCTAATTAATTTTCTAAGTAAGTTACAATTAAATGCCGGTAACAGTATAGGAATGTTAGCTTCGTAATTATATATTATAATTATAAATGCAGGTTATTCCCTGTCTCCAATAAATTATTTTACATTCACCTCCGTATTTCTCAATTCCTATCAATCTACCTAAGTTTCAATTATTCCTCTCTTTATCCTATTTACCTAACTATAATCATTAATTCTATTTTCCTCATATTAACATTTCGTGTTGAAGAAGCCCACCACCGAGATTATTCGTCAGTGATAATCTCAGCCTGGCTACTCCCTACAATCTTACACTAAAACTATTCTAATACATATACATATATAATACCCGTAAATATCCTAAATAACTATACATATAAAATAGGGGTGTTACAACTAACTTCGACAAGAGGTGTTGCAGGAATTCAATGCAACTTTCCACACTTGATGTATGGATATCGAAGCATATACATAATCATCAGTTCCATCCAAAAGTGATTACTTTTTATTTTTGGCAAATATTTATTTTTACAATTTATTTCACCAAAAACTTTAGGGCATTCATTCTCCAAGTTATAGCATTCGTAAAGGATTATTATCGGGCAGTTTTAATGTTGGTGCTGCAGTGGATGAGCTTAAGAAAAGGTCTGGGGCCGGATTCACTAACGCAGTTACGAGACCTTAGCGGGTGAGAGAGGTAATCACTTACGAGTTAAGGGAGTCTTAACCCAAACTATCGTACGGTATTAGCTAAGGGAGCGAGGAGGTACCCTTACCAAGGCCGTCTCTATGTACAGCTGGTCACACTCCCGTGAGGCCCACCCAGCGTTGTCAACGTTGGCCGAGATAACCCCGAAACACTAGTTGTGAGCTCTGCTCGCTCGAACCATTCACTGGTGGGAGGGAGAAGTAAGGAGGGATTTGAGGAGGGTAAGAGGGGGTGCCTATACAAGAGAGGTGAGAAATTATTCTTGGGGAGGTGAAAAATGAGTGGAAGCCCAGTATCAATTATTTATATACCGACATTCGTGTCAATTATTAACATCATTAAATGTAAGATTAACTTTTTAATATTGTGATGTAACACAAAAACAACCGAGGTAATATTATTGTATACGGTATTTTTTCGTATAATATTCAATGGTTATTATCAAGCACTAAACGCTGAAAAATACTTACACAATAACTGAAAAAGAATCATGAACCAGAATGCTCTTTATTAAATGAAGAAAATGTGAATATCTTTATATTACATGACTTTGTGTCAAGTGTTGATACCACTAACACACACTTCCATTTCCACCGTATCTACCTAACAGTTTATAATCGTGTCAAATATCAAGGCTCTCATTATCCCTCACATGATAGCAGCCTTGTAATATTCTGAATACTTTTAATAATAGCCTGTTGTATTGAATTATTGGAATTCGACTATGAAACCCTTGTTTTGTCATTTGTCTCTTGGTAGCAAAAATTATTATTTGCTCTGTTTCTCTCTTCTCCGTGTGTATCTCTCTTTTCTGTATGCATGTAATATACTTATATAATTATATAAGCCAGTACACACACACATAACATAATAATGTTTGTGACAGAGGTTCTATTGGTTTTATGTCATGAGTTGCGTGAGAACTATATTCATAATTATTTAAACATTGTAATAGTTCCATCAAGTAATGCATGGGATACACAGCTGAGGTTTCATCGGACATGTTAATAAAGAAGCTGGCAACTATTTTCAACATTTCTTAAAATTAAACTTTATTGAATGCGTGTTAAGATCTGAAATCCAGTGGTTCCCATCATACAACACCTTCTCAATACTCACACCGTTGTATTTGATGCCGTATTGGTCTTTACTGTCTTCTGCTACAAGGTTGATATTAGTGTGAATTTCCATATACACCTTGTCTTGTGAACTGACTGACTGCACCACCTTACACATCTTCAAGTCATCAGGACTGCCAACATGTTGGAGAGGGAATATTTCAACACTCAGTCTTCAATACCCTTACCAGTTTAGTGGTTTTCAACCAACTCATACTCCTCTTCGAGTATCAAAACTAATGTGGGCTAGAGACTAGAGTCACTAGAGTCAACGTCAGTCTCTAATTAATGAAAAAAAAAAAAAAAAAAATTACAGTTGACAAGCCTGTGGGTGCCAGACGCAATCTCCCTGGCCTCTGCTCACATGTATTATCTGCCAAAATAAAAAATTTTGCTACCTAGAAACAGATAAAATACTGAGGGATTTATAGTAAATTACCAAACAGCACGTGTTCACTATATTCAATACAACGAGCTATTATTAAAAGTATTCAGAATATTACAAGGTTGCTATCACGTGAGGGATAATGAGAGCCTTGATATTTGACACGATTATAAACTGTTAGGTAGATACGGGGTAAATGGAAGTGTGTGTTAGTGGTATCAACACTTGACACAAAGTCATGTAATATAAAGGTATTCACATGTTCTTCATTTAATAAAGAGCATTCTGGTTCATGATTCTTTTTCAGTTATTGTGTAAGTATTTTTCAGCGTTTAGTGCTTGATAATAACCATTGAATATTATACGAAAAAGTACCGTATACAATAATATTACCTCTGTTGTTTTTGTGTTACATCACAATATTAAAAAGTTAATCTTACATTTAATGATGTTAATAATTGACACGAATGTCGGTATATAAATAATTGATACTGGGCTTCCACTCATTTTTCACCTCCCCAAGAATAATTTCTCACCTTTCTCGTATAGGCACCCCCCCTACCCTCCTCAAATCTCTCCTTACTTCTCCCTCCCACCAGTGAATGGTTCGAGCGAGCAGAGCTCACAACTAGTGTTTCGGGGTTATCTCGGCCAACGTTGACAACGCTGGGTGGGCCTCACGGGAGTGTGACCAGCTGTACAGGCCGCAGTGTGAATGTTGTGACGTCACACCAACAGTCATAGCGCCCTCGCGCTAATAACTCGATGGCCTTCTCTGCTCTACAGACCCTATATAAAATATTGGGTCTCTACTCTGCTCTATACCACCCTTCATCATTAATTACACGATTGGAATGTAGCCTACATAATCTGCAGCAGCAGCATGGCACCTGAAAATGATTGTCAATTTACCGTACGTATGTACAGTCGCGGCAAATAGTCCTTGACCAGTCAGTGATGGATAGCTGTGACCAACATAGGAGCGTCCAAAAACTCGAAACATTTATACCCATACTATCATCAGGCAGCTGACTGAAGCAACGAATCCACGTGTTCACAGTTCGAAACAGCTGGCCGCACCTTTCCATCACAGGCTGTTCAAGGACTATCTGCCGTGACTGTACCAGCAGCCATACACTAAACTACTATACGTTTCAGCGCCGGACAGACGGTGTTTTTCGTAAATATCTCTTAAACGAATCATTGTATCAATATAATATTTCAGCACACTGTCTTTAACACCCGGGCGTAATTTGTGGCTGACATACCATATTACTATATGTGTTATGTTAGGAGTTTACTGAGTGATATTAAGCCTAATCCAGTCATCATATCTAAGGAGTTATAGAGAATCGGACGAGTGTGGGGTACTCGTGTAACCCCTCCACCAACACCCCGAAATCCCCCCACCATTCCTTCCTTCCCTACCCCAATATCTCATTATCCCCCTCCCCGTTTCACTCTTCACCCCCCTATTTACACCATCCCCCTTCCATTTTTTATTTTTTTATGACAGTATGTATATACGTATCGTTCATTAGTAATATTGTTTAATACAGTTACCGTTGTGTGTGGACATGAAAACCAGGGTGGGTCAAACGACCATTAAAGCAATAGCTAATCCCGTTGTTAATGGCCGTATAGCCGGATAATAACCCACGTGTCTAAGGCCACCAGAAAAATTATTAATTTTGGTTTTGGGCAACCAAATATAATCGTTCATGGTTGCTTCATGTGTTCTTTACCTTTTTAAATAACCAATTTATGCCTTAATTGAATATTCACAGTCTCCCGTATCCCCTCCCCCTCTCTCTGAGGTATGAGGTACCCAACAGTCCGAGGCTATGACTCAAGTAGTGACAGGGTAGAAATCATTGACTGCCGAGGCGCACCTATTAGCAACAATGTTGTCCATTTGCCCCCGTGGATGCAGGACAGCGTTTGTTCTTCGTCTTGCCACATTGTACAAACGTGAAAGCCAGTGATGATGAAGACGATGACGTTTTCCTTGACAGTGATTGTGAATAAATTTTGTTTTATCATGTTTGCATCATTAATTCCTACACTATTACATATATATATATATATATAATTTGGTGATAATATAAATATAAGAGGGACAAGTCAACAAAATAACACTATATTAACTGGACCAAGTTGACATTTTATAATGAATAGGTACACAGTATCTAATAACTTTGCCTAGAAGGTCCAGACCACAGGTAATGCCAGTACATCGTGTTCACTTGCATGGTTGACCATAAGGACTGCAAACATGGACCTTCTACATACTACATGTATGTAAACATGCTGTTGCACAGTAATTATCAAAGTGAAATACGTCTTGCCTCTATAGAATTGTACTGCACCATACTCTTAGTTAATAATCATATCTATACATATACATCTACATAACATTCTAATATATAATACAGTGATGGAAGAAATAGGGAGGGACACGAGTGATGAGGGAGGCGAGGAGCTAGGGGGAGAAGAGGAGGAGGGAGGGGTGAGAAGGGGGGGATGTAGTTGTGGTTAGGAATGGTTTGGGAGGGTGTTGGGGGGGCCACACTTTCCTTCGAATGCGTCAATATGACTGGCTAGCTTTGTGCTATTTTTCACGAGTAAACTCCTCGCATAACACATATAGGAATATGGTATGTCAGCCATAAATTACGCCCGGGTGTTAAAGATAGTGTGTTGAAATATTATATTGATACAACGATTCGTTTAGGAGATATATGCGAAAAACAGCGTCTGTCCGGCGCTGAAACGGATAGTAGTTGGTCTAGGCCTAAAGCACATCATCCTTGATCTGTAATCACCACAAAAAGCTATATTAATTTTGAAAGTTTCAACGGTAAATGTTGCTATCACCAAATCGAAAAGATTCCTAACCTAACCTTTTTTTCAGTTACGGTACTTCCTTTGATTTCTTCAGAAAATGAATGGTATACTGGTATCTGTAATCAGCACACAAAACTATATTAATTGTGAAGGTTTGATGGAAAAATTCTGTCACCAAATCGAAAAGACCTGACCTCAGAACTATAACAAATAGACTAGTACAGTACTGTAAATTGTAAATTCAAACTACCCCACTATACACTGTACACCTAACTTAGGAGAGCAGTTGTTAACATACTACGTTAGTTATAGTCAGTTTCCATTATCTCACTAGCCTTTGGTTGATAGTATTTCAATTGTCTGAATTACATTCAGTAATAAAATGCACTATATCATAGCTTATTGTGTCCTGCTTAAACAGGCCTGGATTTTTTTAGATTATGTCATTATGGTATCATACTTGTTCCAATTATTTAAATATTTTGTTTATATTTTTCGATTTTTAAGACTACTATACAATAATATAGAATATAATAATAGAAAAAGCAACGTGAGAGCCACTTTATTACAATTAAATATAAAATCCAGGAGTTTCACTGGCACACACACACTAGCCATAGTGATGCTGGCTATGGTATGCTAGACATAATTATCCCCTCTTATAGCTGCTTCTTCAAGATGTAATGATAAATAATACAGTATCACAAATACCTGTGGCACTCATGAACACAGAAACGAAAAGAATAAACTAGATAATTTCTTAAAAATACACACTCAACTGCCACTATTCTTAGTCTCGATACGTTACCGTAGTTGAATTTTTCTCTTGGGGCTTTGTTTTCGCTATTTCTACTTAAATACACATAAGAATTAAGAACGCAAATTGCTTCTAATTGTCCTTAAGGTGAATGAGTTAAGATTCATTATGATTATAAAGTGAAAAGTGTGTATATTTACCTGAAACACCATGTACAGCTCCGGACAGATCAAGGGTCCACACCCCATCCACCAGCGACTTGGTTTGTTCCTCGTCGGATACCGTTCACAGTGTATGCTTCATTCATTCCTCCTGACACACGTCTTCTCTACATTACCTCCTATATCGCCCCGCCCACATTTCTCTCCTCCTCTCCCACTAACATCCCCCCTCCCTCCACCTGCAACTGTTACCTGATCCGACGAGGCCCAAACCAAGTCGCTGATGGATGGGGTGTGGACCCTTGATCTGTCCAGAGCTGTACTCCACAGCCACTACAGGGGGTAAAGAAGAAACTTTAGGCAACTGTACACTCGTGATACGTAATTTCTGACCAGAGAAGAACGGCAGGCACCACACAAACCCTGCATTCGAACTCAGCCTCTATAGGTGTGCTGGGTGGGGAAATGAGTAATACCAGGCGATTCGAAGCTTACTGTTCCTCACACTCTGGTCAGAAATTATGTATCACGAGTGTACAGCCATTGCTGATAATGCTGGACCAGGGTCCAAGGAGCGTTGGAGAGCAACTGAACAGAGTTCGAACAAGTGAATTTTCCAAACCATTCTCAACGTTGAGAGAGGTTTAGAAGACTCACTTTTTCGAATTCTGTTCAGTTGCTCTCCAACAATCCTTGGACCCTGGTCCAGCACTATCAGCCATGGCTGTACAGTATATATATATATATTCTTTATAAATAAATGATGGTCACACAGTAATAGCTAATCACAGTTGATGCTGACATATTGATTTTTATATTCATAGTTTGCAAGAATTTTCTTAATATAAGCCTATGTAAGCTGTATTACATGCTGCATATAGTATATACAGAATAATTTTATATGCTTGTGAGTATAAATTGCAACCTGTTGTTTACTGTCATCACTGATATGAAGAGATGATTTGCTATATTGAATATACAGTATGATAATATAATATTGTACTGATGCTCTTATTTCCCCTTTTCTAGCAATGCGGACATTCATCTGCAAAGCTGAATGGTACTGTACTGGTAAAATATTATGTTGTAAGCCTGAACAGAAGAATAGGCAGGATATATCGATAGTAGTAATAATACCTTATCCTTAATCATACAGTATAGTGCTGCTATAGGCTTTAGACAGGATGCAGTATAACTTACATGTCTATAAATTATCAGATCAGTGAAGGGTGAATAGACATACCATACAAACCTTTGATGATTGGTCGATGTGATTATCTTAGTAACAGAACCTTCCCTGTACAAAACCTTAACTGTGTATGATATGGTGATTTCCTCCATTATTTCTCTCTCAAACTCTCTTCCAGCATTGACTTTACTTTTGTTTCCTATATTAAAATACAGTACTTTATATGTGCAGGCGAAACACCAGCAGCCCACGGCCCACTGTCCCTCATCCAGAATTCCAGTATGAGGCGTGTATTTTGACCCCTTTATACCAAGATGAGGACATGGACAAGGACTATCGAGTTTTGCTGGAGGGTACAAATGCAGTGTATATGCAGTGGGAGGACAGTCCAGCTCCAGCAACAGTGCATCTCACCATTCCCGAGTTGGCCAAGCAATTTGATAGCAATGACTGTAAGTCTTTCATAACTGCTTTAAGTCAACACTTCACAGAAACCAAGAGGGAAGGTGTATGGAAGCGCACGAAGTCACAAAGTAAATTTTCTTTGTGGCATAAGCAAAGAATTGATTCGCTGACATCATCTACCCTCCACTTAACTGCTCAATATAGAAGGAAGTCAAATGAAAACTACATTGTTGATATGATAATGAGTATCTCCACATTTACGGGAAATGAGGCCACTGAATACGGGAAAAAATTTGAATCTCTTGTGCGTAAATTATATCAGCAGGAAATGAGAGAGACTCCTACATCACTTACGGTTAGGAATAGTGGTCTATTTATTTGTGAAAAAAAAAAAAATCCCATTTTAAGGGTTAGTCCAGATGGTACTGTAGAATGTAAATGTTTTGTTACTGGAATTTTATAAATTAAGTGTCCCTTCAGCACACAGTACAATTCCCTCACTGGAGAGGAGATTGCACAGACAGGGAAATACTATGTTGTCATGGGAAGTGATGGGAAAGTTGATCTTAGAGAATCCTCAGCATGGTTCACTCAGATTCAAACCCTTCTAGGGGTAACAGGTTACTCATGGTGTGATTTTGTTCTCTTAACAAGAAAGGAACCATGTCTCACCACAGAGAGGATCCCTTTTAATATAAGCTGATTTGAAGCAAAAGTATCCAAGGCTTCTGGATTTCTAAGAAATGTATATATACAAGAGACTTCTCGACGATTCATTGATCAGTACAGAATGGTTAAAAATGAAACACCATATGAGAAAGAGTCTTTAATCATGTTTCACTACTGCTTCTTCAGGTTAAAATAATTTCATTCATATAATATTATAACCTGTAGAAGTAGAAGTGAAAGGGTGTCAATAAAGGCTCCTCCTCTATATATTACCCTAAACATAACCTGTGTCAGTTAATTAAGTTGTAGTGTTGCTCACTGGGCAGAAAGGTAGTGGTATTTCTGTTGGTCTAAGAGAATTGTGGTCGGTATTATCCTGCTGTCTGATGAGCCCTTAAATATTTTTACGTGATAGTCGGGTTGTATATTGTGCAATATTTATTTATTTGTATTTAAGCTCCCACATCCTCCCATTCAAATATTATGCAATATTTGTCCTTTACAAGCCTTTTGTCTCATATTTGGGGTTACTTCAAAATTCAGAGTGCATTCTCTCTTTTTTTTTTTTTAACAAACATTGTCTGTCCAAATAATCCCACAGCAGGACTGGTGGTAGGTATAGTTCTCATTAATTTTGTGCAATATATATTATGTGCAATTTTTTCAGACATTGTAGTCATTACTTTATGTACTGTATGTTTCTCAATAAAGCAAGTTTAATATTTATGTTTCTCTATCCATACCAACGTCTTCCTATTTCATGTTTAAAATGGATTTTTTTTAGCTTGCATCTGGCCCAGTATGTTCTATCTTGGCTATTCCTTCTTAAACCTTGCTGATGTCTCCTATTTTATACTCTAATCAATTTAAATACTATACCTGTAATGCGTAGGGACAATACTGGGCATACAGTATAAACAGGTACCAAAATAATATATATTAATAGAAAACAGCAATTTTTTATTTGTCTTACCAGAGTTATAAGGGTACACAGTAGAAGATACATTAGTGATCAGATGACTTGATGCTACCTTGTCCACCAACATGCTGGTGTTGTGTCTGGTAGGAGTGGCAGCTATGAACTGGACCAAGATTCAGACAACTGAATTTCAGTCCAATTCATAGCTGCTACTGTAAACAGATACAGCACCAGCATATTGATGGACGAGGTGGCTTCGAGCCATCTCGTCACAACAGTACATAAAGGGGAAAAGGGACAAAGTACAGCAACACTTATTCACTCAGTAATGGAGGTTCCATGTAACACATTACTGCAATTACAACCAGAAGCTGATCCAGTAAAGGACAAAAACTTATATCCAATGCTTGTGACAATATTTTATAACTTTTAATTCGCTCAATAGCCCTCCTTTGTTTGTGTAATTTCGCTCTGATTTAAAATCTTACGATCCCTTCCATTCTTCTTTCTGGTGAAAGGAGGAATATGCAACTTTGCTTCTTCTTTTTTTCAAGTACCGTAGTAAGTCAGCTATGTTAAAGCCACGGTCTACCATAACTGCATCTCGAGGATCAAATTTTTCCACAAACTCCTTTCCTGTTATGTGCCTATCAGAAGTATTACCCCCATAAACACTTGAAACAAAGGAAATTAATCCTGTTGGTGTTATCCCCACTAAAGCTTTGGCGGTGTTGTGATGCTTGTAGGTAGAATACGTAGCAGCTTGAGTAGTACAATTTCCTGGTTTCACAGTGAAAAACTCTATACAATCCAGTAATATCCTTGTATCACTGTACTTAGAGGGATAATATTCCGGCAGATTATTTCTCACAGTTTCCGGTGTTAGCCATTTAAGCCATCTCCTGAAAACTGTATACAACACATCAATCCAAATCGTTACTACATAGCTGACATAACTTTTGTTGACTCCAAACAGGTCAGCAAGCCATCTCTTCCTTATTCCTTCTCTAATATATATCATAGTTAAGAGATACTCATCAAACTGGGAATTAGCTTTTGATCTACCTCTTCTACTTTGCTTTACCTTCTTATTGAAGTGCTTTGGTCCTTTCCAATAGTTTATTTTTTTAAACTTTCCTCTGAATAATTTCAAATAGGCCACACAATATTTTTTTGGACTGCATACCAGAATACTTTCGAACAGATTTGTCACTGCAGAATCTTTTCCTTGAAGGACAGTCAAAGCACAGAGTTCTTTTCGGCTGCACAGGCATGGGCAAACTGTAATGAAGAAAGAATACCTAAGTATTAAATAACAATGGTACTAGAATATTCATGACAATGCCACAGTTCAGGCGCTCCTTAACATTCATGGTTTTAACATCTGTAGTTTTGCTTATTCACGGTATTGACTGTGGGGAGGCTGGGAGGAGTTCCTGCATCATAGTGTTAAGAGGCCATCTTGTTTAATTAATTATTTTTATCTTCTTAACTGAATAAATAGTAAATGAAATGGCTTTAAATATGCAAACAAGACTTTAACTTATTTATATAATAAATTGGAGGGCACAGGGGTATTTTTAAGTGGGCAGCATAGCCTATTTTCACAGATTCATGGTGGTCTCTCTTACCTAACCCCAGTTAATGTTAAGGGACAATGGTATAAGAGAGGAGAAAATTGCTGGATGTCCTCCAGTACAGTACTTCTTTTCCACAACCCTTGTGTCTTCTACAATTTGTTAAGAGCTGAAAGAATAGATAAAAAGGATTCCAGTTTTGTAATTGCTATGGCATGGACAAATACATTACTGATTACTACTGGTATGCATCATATTTTGGAAATTAAGCAAATAAGGATAAAAAATTAAAGCTATTAACCAACCATTTCAAGTTTCTGGGTTTCAGCATAACCAACAGGCTGACTTATCTACATCCATCCCAAAATCTACTGGTTCACTAGCATCTGTAGTATCCCCGGGAAACTGAGGAATAAATGTGGTCTGGGTATTAAAAAACAACAACATATAATTAATACATTCTGTATAGAACATAAGTATGGATGACACAAAACACCACTCCTCTGATGGTGTAGCGTACAATATAGCAACATGCAAAGTACTGAATGAGGGAATAATATTGTAGTATTGTATTCTATATAGCGAAGTATTAAATGATAAAATAATAATGAAGTATAGTATTCCGATCCTCCGAAATGTCAACAATGAGGTTAAAAATTCCACAGCGTAAAGAATTACATATGTTTCAGAAAGGCGTAATATTATCTTGCCATTCACTGATTAGTTTGCACAAAATGCTTCAACAGTCTTTCAATGACTGAATACATTCTGACTAGAAAAAAAAATCAAGCACTTATATGGTTGCATAAGGCAAATGCACGGACCCTACGAGCACCCTAATGCTCTCAATTTAAAATTCAGCTTAAAGAAATTACTGCTAGGTAAAAACATTGTACTGCTATTTAAAAAAGCAACTATAAATACAGATAATGTTGATTGTCTGTCCACGAGCGATGGGTTAAAGCAAACCCCTGGTAATGGTAATACGTTCTATGGAAGAAATATACCCATACATCTTTATATCATTAGCAAGTGCTTCACAGACTTACATGTTGGGTGTGAGCCAAAGTATGAGGAGACTGATGATGCTGAATATGAATGGAAATCTATTGATGATGTTATAATTTTAAAGTATATTTTGTATGAAATATCATGAGTTAGGGCAGAGAGCTAGTCACACCACAAACAATGACAGGACTAGGATTGAAGAAGTAAATAGAGGTGAACTGTATGTTCCCTCAGAGTCATTTTACATTCAACTGACCACAATGAGGGCAATATTTCAAACAATATACGGAAACAGTCTGAAGGAGGGAAAAGAATATTTTAATCGAATTGTGTCAGAAATTGAAAGTGTAGGAGTTGGTTTGCCCATGATGTCATTGCTTTCTTTGCCAAAATATTAGGATAACAAGGGAAACTGACAAAGCTTGCAGAAGTGAAAATAGAAAATATGAAAAAAATTGTAAAGTAATAATGAAAAATGTTTAAAAGAACATTGTTAGTTTGCCTATACATCAATATTATAAAAGGTTTTTGCTAAATCTTAACTAATTAATCTAAGTTAATCTAAGAGGAGAGTGGGCCAGCTAACGGCACTAATCCTTCCCGCCTCGCAACTAGCTTGCCAGCCGGCTGACCTCTCTGAGTGGGTCCTGACCGGTCAGACCAAGATTTAGAATACCTTGGATCAGACGAGGGCCCGGAGTGGGCAGGGCGAGGAACACCAGGGTGAGGCAGAGAAGGTATGTCGTGCACAGCTGAAGCACAGGCAGCCGTAGGCAAACAGTCCACATTATTAGAGGCTACAGACTCAGAAGAGGTGTCTACAGGTCGCTTGGTAGAGGGGGACGGCTGCAACACAAGCTGCGGAGTGACTAAGGACAGGGAGGGAGGGTTTTCTGAGGGCAGCTCAGGTCAGTGGTCATCTGCAATAGGCTCGTCTTCCTCCGACATGGCTATGTCGTCCTCCAAACAGGAAGCTGCATTCGATCCCGAACTCTCCATCGGGCCAGGCAAGGCCTCGATGTGAAGCAGCATACAACTGAACAAACAGTGACCACCTCAGGAACTGTCAGCCAGAGAAACACACACACACTCGCACAAGGAACCACAACAGAACAAAACTCAAGAGTACAAGAAAACAGACAAACAACACAGAGAACAACGAAAACACAACAACACACAAATAACAAGGCAGAAACAAAAACACACAAACAACAAGGCAGAAACATCATACAAACAACAACGCAGAGACAACAACGAAGGTCAGAACGCCAGGAGAACGTTGTCACACCACCAAGGTTGGGGTGAGGCTGTGTGAATTCGGGTAACTTATCCACATGTCACCTTTGGTTTTGGATTAATTTTAAATTAATTCGGTACACTACCTTAAAAATTTCATTTTGGTATAAATCATCTTCTCATCAGTGTGACGCAGTGGTGGCAACAAACTCGGTAAGAGGGGCAGGATTCCCCTTCGTGAGTGTAAATATGGATATCCGAGGAGGGACTCCTCACCCCTGAATCATTAACTTCTAATCCCCCTAATATTCTCTTTTTTTTTTCCTGTATTACTCTGGTGGAAATTCTCAATTAAAACCATGTATATTATCCATAGTCCAAATACCTGTTATGACATTACCAACACCAGTCATGTGTCTCTATCAGGACTAATGTCCACTTATGTCCACAATTATGGTACAGTTGTGCGGATTTGTTCAAACTGCAACATCTACTAATGAAACAGCTGGATGCTGCTGATATCTGTAATATTGGATCATAAGATTCACTCAAAGGACTCACTTTGATTCACCTGATGCAGCACTTTTGGCTGTGCCAGTACTGGATATATATAGTAACTATTCACTGGAATGTCCCACGTTGTGATGTACACTCGCAATCCAAAATATGTATCCAGGCTTGCTTCGAGTAGCCTGATCGAGTATTAAGCGAGCTCAAGCAAACATGAAACAGGATAAGCGTGTAATTGGTTCACTAGTATGTCAAATTATTCGAAACTTCAACAAGACCTGGATACAAATTTTGGATTGCGAGTGTACAATCACGGTCAAAAGTTTCCGCCCCAGGTGCATGAAAGTGAACCTTATGAACCAATGTTACAGAGACCAACATGTTTATAGTTTCCCATCATATTACGAGGCAGTTTCATTTGAAGGTGTTGCAAGAATATTCCAAGACTATTTGGACTGGAGTTCACTTTACCTTGTACTGTATTGCAGTATATAATATTTATCACAGTAAATTATAGTAAACAACTGAAGCTAAATGGAAATAACCATAACATTCAATCACAGGAGAAGAATTACACTATTACTGTATATACAATACAGTACTGTACACTATATTGTAATAGCATATACATAAAATACATATATTAAAATATCAGTATAAAAATTTATGCAACAATTGGTAACATATTATACATTGCTGTATAATATAAAATGCACTAAGTGATGTTAAAGTTTAATAAGTAACAGTTGTGGATAATGACTGTAACAAGATAATAAATAGTATAACTGATTAGGCAGGGAAGACAAATAGGCATATATGATGCGGTCAAACAATTTTAATTCATAATAACCAAAACATTAACAAACCAAAACATATAACTCCGGGACCCTGTGATGCTGTAGGAGACTTGGGGATTTCTGATTCCTGCAGACCTTGCCACGAAACAAGCTCCTTCAATGTGACAAAGGTAGCATAGAGTTTTCCGACTACATCACAGTCATGTCCCTTTATTAATAAATTCAAAATGGAAAATAATAAAACTGAATCATATGCAAAAGGTATTGTTGAAAAATTGGAATACATATTGGTTCCAAACTATGCCACGCAATAATAAAATTTACTGCCCAAAATAAATAAAAACGAACTCGAAAATTTCATGTCAGAGAGAGATGGTGTTAGATTGAGGCTTGTAACACAAATAATAATAATATAATATTGGGATTTTGAGCACCGCTGTAATGCGGGAATGGTGGGAAATTTTCAATTAAGTTTTAATAATATAGCTGTCTGAAGTTACTGTAGCATTAAGTGATGGCAGCGAAGGCTCAGTCGGGAAATGAAGTACAGTTTCTGCCTGGAGTAAGTATCCACCCACTCCCAGACAACCCCGACATGTGGCACCATAGCTACCGTGGATAAGATGGGTAAAGCAGGGCAAGACTCATCAACCTGAGTCGAATCAGTTACTTGAGCCAGCGAGAAGGTGGAGGGAAGACAGTGTTTCTTTCGTTGATTTAGCCCAGTTTAATGAATGGAAGGGTAGTGTTTATATCATAGTTGTGATTGGTCAATTGTCGCGTAGTGTTTATGACAAGGCAGTAGACATTGGCTTTTTAGCAGGTAACGTTCCTTGGCCAGTCACAGTACTGTCGAAAAATAACATGAAATTAATTCACATGGTGGACATTATTATTGGACATTATTGAAAACAACGTTTTATAATTCACACACACACACACACACACACACACACACACACACACACACACACACATTCCAGTATACTAGATATTACCGAAACCAGAATCCTGTCCATTACCACTTGTGGTCAGAGTAATCACTAATTTGGCTTGTGGTGCTAATCCCAATCTAGTGTTCTCACGAGAGCAATGTTGAGTGGTGAAAATTAGCCGAAAGTTCCACTACTTAACCAAAGTATTAATAGAATAATATTCTCATTTCCTTCATTTTGCTTCCTTTGTCTTGGGAGAGAGATAAATAGAGATTGATTGATTGATATTAGATGCCACAACAGCGAGGTCATATAGGGCCAGAGAAAGGTAATAGAGAGGTGTGACAGCAAGCAGGAAGGAAATAAAATGATAAGAGGGACAGTTGAAGAACTAAAAGGGGGTAGCTGGGGCCGAAGGGGCGCCCAAACCCTTAAAGTATTGCCCACATCACTGCAAGCAATACCCCAATGAGAGAGAGAGAGAGAGAGAGAGAGAGAGAGAGAGAGAGAGAGTGTATTGTTGGTTACATCACATCACTTTAAAGAACTTCAGGGTATGTGTAAGTATTATACATCAGCTACAACACAGCACTTTACTTACCTTCAGGGTATGTGTAAGTATTATACATCAGCTACAACACAGCACTTTACTTACCTTCAGGGTATGTGTAAGTATTATACATCAGCTACAACACAGCACTTTACTTACCTTCAGGGTATGTGTAAGTATTATACATCAGCTACAACACAGCACTTTACTTACCTTCATGTTATCATTCCAGCGTAATCCAGAAGGACAGTTAAAATGGTAAGGTATGCCATAGTAGCAATTGTAGAACTTGGAACAATCACAAGGGTCAGGCAACAGCCCGTTTCCTGGACATACGACTGAAGGAGAAACACGTAAGTTGTACCGAATAGTGTTTATTCGTGTTGTGCATTTATTCAGTCTGTTTATATCGTCCAGATTGTTGATTTTTTTAGCATACAGACTGTCTCCATATTACACTGAAAACCTCCGCCAGATTTAGAGGGAATAGTCTGGAGATTGACTCTTCCGAACTTTCTATACTAAGCTTGACCAGATGCCACTCCTATTAAATAGTCCAGTGTACTAAGGGGACTGTACAAAACACCATAGAAGTGAAAATAGGAAGTAGTTTTATCCACATGAGATGTAGCCAAGATTAAACTGAATATAGTACAATAATATATATATATATATATATATATATATATATATATATATATATATATATATATATATATATATATATATATATATATATATATATATATATATATATATATATATATATATATATATATTTGCAGAATAACTCGCAAGGAAAATGAAAAACGGAATACCAAGCTTTCGTCTATTTCTCAAGACATCTTCAGGGTAATCATTCCTCTGTATTACCCTGAAGATGTCTTGAGAAATAGACGAAAGCTTGGTATTCCGTTTTTCATTTTCCTTGCGAGTTATTCTGCAATTATATAAATCACGTGTACTTGTGATTACTAATGAATATATATATATATATATATATATATATATATATATATATATATATATATATATATATATATATATATATATATATATATATATATATATATATATATATATATATATATATATATATATTACAAGGCCTTATAGGACATTTAGTATCAAGATGGAAATGATTTTTTCAGACAGTGCGAAGAAAATTGTAACCTCATATTTGGAATTAAAAGGGCCTGGTTTTATGGTACAGTTTGGAGGATTCAGCAAAGTTTGGAAAGAGAATCTCTTGTTGGTAATTTGGAAGGCTATTATATCCTCAAAACAATGCCAGGAAACAAATCACTTCAATTTTACTAACATGGGATCTGTTTTGAAGCAGCATTGTTTGGAGCAATCACTAGCTCTCAATTATTTACCGTCAAGAGTGTATCTCCTTAATTTAACGAAAAAAATTATTGAACGTACACTGATTAGTACATGTAGTGGGTGTGGCAGTTGTGGGTGAGGGTGTGGCAGTTGTGGGTGAGGGTGTGGCAGCTGTGGGTGAGGGTGTGGCAGCTGTGGGTGAGGGTGTGGCAGCTGTGGGTGAGGGTGTCTGACTCGCCAATTCCGAACTGAGCCTTTTCATTAATGGGTAGCTGGAAGAAGATAAAGGAAAAGAAACCGTGACAATAGAATAGATTTTCAATTAAAATAATGCCTATCCATTTATAATCATCACCAGGTACAGTCACCAGCACTAATAAGTATTCAGGTGTGCTTCGAATACCTAGAGATAGTAAATAAATGCACAATACGATCTCCATTGGAATTATATATATATATATGTTTGGTGAATTGGACTGTTTAAAGCTTCAACCAAAGCTGTATATTTATTAGTGCTCGTGACTGTACCTAGAATATGATAAGGGAAGGAAACAGCGACAATACAGTTGGCCCCTGTGTAGGTCTCCTGCTAACCAACTAAACATTTCCCATTTTCCACAAGCCTAGTCAATAACTCAGTCTGTATGAAAATGAACAAAGAAGCCTGCGCAAACATTTGGTTTATTTCAATAAGGGATTCAAGGAATTTGCCGCCACTACACTATTACGTAAATTTGTTCTGCTGTTTACACTACTACTATTACATGATAAAAAAAAATGCATTACTATCAATAACAACTACAATTTACACTTCTACCTTTTACTACTAATATTTACTCTACTATGCACTACTATTATCTATTTACACTGGATACCCGATACGCACTTGCCATTACCACACATATTATTGAAATCATCCAAATCAAGAGCCCACACCATTCCTCCAGCCAGCCCGCGTTGCCAGATAAACTGAGCCTTGCGTGCCACCATCTCGGGGTCATCATAGCCAACCCACTGTGACTGCTTGTATGCGTACGGTCCCATCTTGCCTGTGTTGTCCTGGAAAGAGATCCTCATTTTCATTCCTTCATTTCTTTCTTTCATTCCGATAATTACCTCTTTGTGACTTGTTTACAATGAAGATATAAGTTTCTTTTATGGTGTACGGTAGCGTGGACTAGTTTTGTATCAGAGGAATAAAAAACGGGTCATTTATATGGATCATCTGAACTATTATTAGAGGGTACAATAGGTATAGTTTCGCATATTTTTTTTGTCGATCCTGGTTCATTGGATAACGTTGCAATATTACTAAATATGCACTAACTTTAAGTACACCATGAAGCAAATATATGCAAAATATTCACAGGAGAAAGGAAACAGAAACTGCAAGTACTTTCGTTTATTACATTTTCAGACAGAATGAACATATTCAGAGATTCTGTCTGAGGTTGTAATACACGAAAGTACCTACTATTCCTGTTTCCTTATATATATATATATATATATATATATATATATATATATATATATATATATATATATATATATATATATATATATATATATATATATATATATATATATATATATATATATATATATATATATATAGTAATCTAATTCATCAACAATAGATTCTCCTCTAAACGTGTGTGAACCCTGTGACATGTTTATCCTGCTACCATAAAGTTTACTTTATCAGGATGAATGTGACTTGCTTATGTTGCTAGTATGACTCACCTTGACCTCAGTGTAGCCATTTGACAAAGCAGTACATATTTCCATGTAGCTGAGGAAGCCAGCCGCCTGTGTTAAGGTGCCAGCATTACCGGGTCCCGAGGCTGGAGCTGGAGGTGCAGTCTGGCCCGAACTCAGGGTAAATGTACGACCATAGAGAGGAATACCCAGCACGAGTTTATTGGCTGGGGCACCTTTGGTAACCCAGTAGGACGCGGCGAACTCGGAATAGAAGTCCGTGGTGTCAAAATCACGCTTGTGGAGTGGAGAGTGGTGGTCAGCACGATTCTCCCAGGACCCATGGAAATCGTAGGTCATGAGATGTATGTAGTCAAGGTAAAGTGCCAGATTGGGGATGTCATAGCCAGCATCAATGACTTGTTTTGCAGCTGAGACGGCCGAGGTCAGTAGCAGGTTTTGGGGACCCAGTGCCTCCTTTAATTCCTTAACGAAGGTGGCAAAGTTTTGTTTATCCGCTGGTCGACCCCCATCAGAGTAAGCAGGATACTCCCAGTCCAGATCCAGGCCGTCGAAACCATATTCCTTCAGGAAACCTATGGCGTGTGTGATAAATGCAGCGCGTAGGGTAGGAGAGGCCACCAGATCTGAGTACTTGTAGCTGCCACGTGAGTCTGTCCAACCACCGAGGCCCAAGAGAGTTTTCAGGCCAGACTTTTGTTGCTTGAGGTTGGTGAATTTGCGGAAGTTGTCGAGGCCAGAGGGTAGATCCAGCCAGGTGTCATGGGCGACCATTTTATGTGTGTTAGCATCGAGCACAGCAAAGGCGTATACGAGGTGGGTGCACACGGACACGTCAATGTCGTCTACGGTGAATTTGCCATTGCCTGTACAAAACAAATGCACTTATTATTTGTACTGTACTTAAATACACACCCACACACACTGGTCACGCACTTTCCTCTCTTTATCTCCATGTTAGTATACCTTCATAATTCACACACTCATCTCTTTGTCATTTTATCAAGTGATGAAATTTATCGAAAATGTACAATGCAGTCATCTAGGACATGTAGGAATGTACAGTACAGCCGCACACACAAAAATCACAGTACATTCAGCTTTGTCAATCCGGTGACATCTTAGTTTCAGAATTTCACAGTATCAAAGCACGTTCGGGCAAGCTTAATGCGGACAGGTTAAGTGCCGTTATTGAAAAGGAGGCCTGATGGACGGGATATTGAATAAACTCTTCGTGTACTGTTTGTGATTTATTCCCATATAGTTCTTTTTTCATGCTTTTCCCATTTTCATACTTTATTCACGTCCAATAGGATCATAAATTCAGGCCTATACCGAAACAAAACAAATAACATAATCTGACGTCTCCGGAGGCATACTGACGATCATATTACATAAGATACACTTACGATGTTGGTCTTATGTTAACACACACATGGCAAACTGACAGACCACTATGAGGATAGCATCAACGTGAGCACCTTGATAATAGATAAGCTCTACATATTGGTATAAAATGTGCTCTGTATCCAACATTCCTTCCCTCCCTTCCTCCCATCCTTCATGTCCTCCTTCACCTTCCTACTCCCATTCCTTTTATGTCTGGCACTTGATTGAATTGATTCACACAGTTTCCACTCTCCCTCCCTTCGATGCACGTGCTTCGGAACTGTAAAACTCTGAACTCCTGGCAGGCACCGGATTGAAAACGCTGAATGTTCTGTGAATTTGTGTGTGCAACCGTACAATCACTGCACCACCTTCGAAAATAAAATGGACTCTAAAAATTATGTGAAACTATATTTGTTGTTCGTTCATAATAGTCACTCATGGTTCACTTTCATTCACCTGAAGCAAGACTATTGATCGCGACTGCAACTCACCAGATCTCCAGTAAGCCCAGTTGGAGTAGTAACACGTGACCACTTTCTGAGATGTTTGCCTTGATTCCGTCCCAATTATTGTGATATTGTTCGCACCCACCAAGTCCAGTAACGGTATCAGACTCAGGACAAGGGCCAGAAAGGGCGGCAAAAAAATACAGCTACTTGACATCACGCCAGCGTTTTCTGAACTGCTCGATGTTGTTTGCAGATTCTCCTGATCCTGTACAGTATACATCAGTTAAATTAGGTAATGTTAGGATTTATTAAAATCGCCTGAATGAACAGCGATAAAAATGTATGAGATCTAGACTAAAAATATTTGAGAACTGGTTGGGACCTGTATAATAAATAATGGAGAGGAATGAAGGAGATCTTACTAGGCCTGGGAGATCATGTAGCATGAGAGAGAGAAGACAGAAAGGAACGAAAACAAGCAAGAAGGAAATATTCGAAAAGGAGTGGAGGGTCAACTGAAGAACTACAGCATCGACAAAATTGAATAATCGAATGATATGGTGCCCAAAGAAGAAGTTTATTTATTTTATTATACCGTATCGTTAATCAAAAGACAGACAACAAAACATAAGAGTAGGCGGGACTCATGCAAATCCAATTACTACACACACACATACACAAACAAACATCACGAAAACATAACAGAATGAAACACGAGAATTCAGACAAATATATATATTATGACCTACTTAAATCCACCAAAACGAGGGTGGCATACTAGAAGTTCCTCTAAATCCTGGTGGTTTAGGAGGTGTCGACAAACCACATCAAGCGGCAGGCTCTGGGTCAGCAAGTGGTGGACAGTGGGACAGGCCACGAGGCGCAGTGAAGGGAGGCTCACCCTGCATCCCAGCAACCTGCCACGGTGGCCAGTAGCCAAACCTCAAACGAGTAGACTGTCTATATTCGGTTCAAAATTTGTGTTCCACTGGGTCCTATTCGTCATTGAGAATCCACTCTGTCACCATGCTCGTGGTGGTATATGTTTGTATATTATTTACTCTAACTCTTCTATTATTCAACATATACAATTTAATTTTTTACCATTATTCTCAGCGATAATTGTAGCATCCAGATGTATTTGTCACAACTCGATAGAACATTAAACAAAAAAATTATGACGAGTAGAAGTGAACAAAGTTACCGAATATATTTATACCTCTTTTTATTATCCTATTTTTTCTGCAGCAAGTATTAAATTAATGATGTTATAGAACATTTCATCCCATAAAGCAAAACCTCCTGAGCACAATGGTATAATCTGATTACAGATAAAACCTGATATAAGTGGCGTGTATTTGATGCTGTATTAATGTCAGTTTATAATTATGGTTGTGAGTTGTGGCTCACCTCAGACCTAAAACCCATGAATAATTTATAAAACTGGTGTGTAAAGAAACTTTTGGGAGTAAGGAAAGGTACGTGTAATGATGCGTGTTACATTAAAAGGGGCTTTCCACCATTTCCTGCTTTAGTAAAGTACAGACAACACATATTCTTTAGAAATATTTGGCCAGCTATATCTGCGCTGAGCGACGACCCTCTTGTTAGTATCATTAAAAAAATGATTGGTACGAACATTGTTACTTGTTACATCTAAAATCATTACTGAATATATAACTAATGAAGTAAAGGGTTTAAAACACAGTAGGGAAGACGTCATCACAAATGTTACGCAGAGTAACTGATCAAGCCGCATTACATATAAAACATTTAACCCAAGTTTCTCAGTACACGTCATACTGTATATATCAGTAGACACTTTATCAACGAATTCCATAGATTATCATTTACACGATTCCGTGTAAGCGGCCACAATTTGGCTTGTCAAACAGGGAGGTGAAATAGGCGGAAAGAGGCCGTCTTCCGCTTACAGAGCGACTTTGTGAGTGTGGAAGTGTAAAGATGGAAGAATATGTTGTACAAAAATGTCCTAATACACAACACAGCAGAAATAATTATGATTTTCACACAATTCAGGAGTTGTTCTCTGGACATTTTACCTTTGAGGTGACATGTAAAATTGATAATGACATTTTAATGACATATACCATGCAAAGGTAAATACATAAAAAGAAGAAATAAAACTATCCCATATATATCCCATTATAAACAATGTAACATGTTGTATAATTATTTGGTATTGATGGTTGAGGATAGAGATGCAGTTGTTCATATAATTATTGACCTTTACTAATATTTGAGGGTTGATGGTTTACTTGTACAATGGGAATAATTACATGTACCGTAGCTCCACCAGTGTATGTTGTATATTATATATGTGAAACTATTTACAGAAGTTATTATATTTGGACTACGGTATGGCACAGCCGTGTAATTGATTAATGTTTGATTATTGTAAATATATTTGTAATGCTGTGGTCAATAAATTATCTATCTATCTATGAAAGGAGACGGACATCATTACAATTAATAGAGCCAGAACCATCACCCAAGTCAGAATGCCGAGCATTAAAATCTCCCATATACACCATACCACGCACTGTTGGAGAAGGAAGAGCCTCAAGAGTGAGTCTAGCTGGAGCAGAATAGACATTACATAATTGGAGTACTCCATTCCCAGGTAGAACCTCAAATAGCTGAAAGGTCATGTCAGGATCAGTGGAGGTACGGAGACAGCGATGTGGCAAGGAGCTATGTATGCAAGTCAGGAGACCATTCCTTACCAGATGAACATATGGCACATAACCTGAGAGGGGAGGAGCTTGCCCAGCAGCGAGTGGCTGTCCAGGATATGCTTCCTGGAGAAAAATAACACTGGGATGATGACGAAAAACGTAGGCCTTGGGCTGAGTGAGCTTAGCATAACTGGTGATACCACATACATTCCAGTAGATGACATCCAGCTGTGTTTGGAGGAAGAAGTCCGGGAAGTGGGTGCAGATGAGCGACCTGGAGAAGAAGATGGACCAGGAGAAGGGAGGAATCGAAAAGCTTTTCAAGGCGAGATGCAACAGTATCCATCCTTTCAGTAAATCCGTGTCCACACTAGGGGTTATGAATGTGGGCGGTGTTGCTGGCAGCTGGATTTGGTGCCCCCAGGGCTGTTGGCAACACTCCCCAAGGGAATTTACCCAGTGAGCATTTTTGGGTAGTAGCACGGACTCCGCTTCATTTTCCTTCCTCACCATGTTATGTGCAGCTAACTTTACACGCATCTATAAATGTCCTGTCTCCTCTCACTCCCAGTCAGATAATGCAAATGATTATGCTGTTGAGAATGAACAATAATAATCATAATCAATAATAATATTATTATTATTATTATGATTATTATTATTATTTCTAATAATAATAATAATGAATCACTACCTCTACAAAATTCAAGAGTTTAGTATGGTTTAGATCATAAATTATTTACAAATACACTTGTGTGTATGTGTGTACAAACACACCAAAACAAGCACACTGCCTGTCTGTGTGATGGCAGTCACGAGTCAGTCGTTGACTCGTGGCATAATAATAAATGATAATATCGTAGCATAGAGATAGGGCTTATTTGAGCCAGGCGGAGTATACATAGTTCACTGGTTTAGCTAGCTTAGGAAATTTCCACTGCAGTAAGTTATGAAAGCACCGACGTGTTCCCCCTCTGTAACCGTCATTTCGTTCATAGCCTTTTGCTCTTGTTATCGAAGGAATTAATCATGCCAAGACAGATTAATTTCCTTAAATTGCATATGATTCGTGAAGTGGGATATCATAGAGAATTAATTATACGTTGTATATTAAAATTGCATGTATAACTAATGTGTATGGTAGTATAGGATGTAAAGTCAGCATTGGAGCGTTGAAACACACCGGCGCCACTACATGGTTGGTAGGCAGGACTGGTGGGAGGAGCATAATGGGGAGGTGATGGTGGCGGTGGTGGAGGGCGGCAAATAATAGAGGCACGAGACAAAACCTGACGTCGAGCACATCCATGCCACACGTTAACCCCTGGCTGAAATAATCGTTGACACTTTCATCGAGACGTATCCTCAGGTGGAGGCAGCAGGACGTGATGATTCATCCCTGACAGGATACATCCTGAAATCATGGTCTGCGGCACACCAGGCACACTTCGGCGAGGCAGAACAGTACCGGGAGATGTGCCCAACTCCCCAGCACCTGTAGCACCAAGGCTGGTCATTATGAAGTTTCCGCACCTCACACGGTGGAAGACAGGGGAGGAAATCAAAGGAAATCTCAATTGGAGGTGGGTCGGGAAGACTCCAGACAACAACAATACGGCCAATGGGGGAACCATCTTGGAGGAAATGATGGGCAGAGTACACACGAGGGTATCCCTAGGCAAGTTTCGGGTTAACATCAATAGGAAAACGGGTGAGGATGTTGCTGGGGAACTTACGAGGCCTCTCGGGTGAGTCTTCAAGAATGAGAGGCAGAGACAAAAATTCACCAGCCTTGACTCTATCAATCATGTCCTGACGCTTCCTAGAAATGTAGACAAACCGGGAGGTGACAGCAGCCATCTTCACTTCAGCCAGTTCACGCTGTAGCTGGAAGGCCCTGTTGACATCAGACAACAACGCAGCTTTGTGTCCGTAGATGGGTTCCCAGGGAAGGAGAGCTTGACATAGACATCTCTCGGGGGAAAAGCAAGAAGGTTAGACGAGGCCAAGGAGTGGGTATACAAGGAAGAAACACCATGGTGAGGCAGAGAAGGTACGTCATGCACAGCTGAAGCACCCTTTGCCTTCTTGGCAGCCTGAGGCAAACAGTCTACACCATCGGAATCCTGCAAGGAGTCGGACGAGGCGTCAACGGGTCACTTGGTAGAGGCTGAGGAGGTGGAAGGCTGCAACCTGAGCTGCGGAGTGACTGAGGGTTGCGAGAGGGCAGCTCAGGCCAGTGATCCTCAATAGGAGACTCATCCTCTTCCGACATGGCCAACTCGGCCTCCAGGCAGGAAGCCACATCCGTATCCGCGCTCTCCATCAGACCAGGCGAGGCCTAGATGGGAAGCAAACAACTGAACACACACACAGAATCACAAGACGAACAAACCACACACAAAAAAAAAACGTGATAAAACAAACACCTAGAACACCACAGAAACAATAACACACAAACAAGATTGCAGAAATAACACAAATAACAACACAAATAAAAATGCAGGCCGAGCGCCAGGAGAACGTCCTCACTCCATTAAGGTTGGAGCGAGACTAACCAGATTATCGAGTACCGTACATACAGTACGTTTTGCTCTTAACAGAAGAATCTAGTCTTGAGGCTGCTAAAGTAGAGTACAAACCACTGGACAAATTGGTTAAATATGCAGCTAAAATTAGTCACAAAGAGCCCTTAAATGTTAAGTTGGCTCCACTTCTGCGTTTACCACTTAGCTTTGCCATTGTTGAGCCATACAGAAACTTGAATCCCGAACCACGTGTGATCCTGATGTGAACCACTCACTGCCGAGTGCAATGGAAAGAGGGGCTGGATTGGAGAGGGAAAACTTCAACAGTGATCGAGTAGATTGGAGATAGAAATAATTTTTACAGTATGCACCTTCTGGTATGCATCTTCTGGTACTGAAATCCAAGTGTAGTGCTACATTCCAAAGGATTTGTATTAATGTGAATAATTGATACAAACATTATGTAATAATACAATGTACACATCAGTAATGATTTAATTATTGCTATATTAGTGACTCAAGTAGTGATTTTTACCCAGCCGGTTACTATAACATCCATAACTTTTAAAAGGTGGTGTCTGTGCACATTTCATTATTATAATTCTGTCGTCGCTCTGTTTTGTCATGGTAGACATAACGATAAACGTCCTTTAATAACTTATGTATTGAACTAGTACCTGTATATATCTTGTCAATATTGCAGCGTTCATGCACGGCTATATCAGCTGAACACACATTCATCCGGCTTTCTTTCCTCGTATAATCAGGTATTATGTGTCTCCTAATTTGGGAAGAAAAGGAGTGAAATTTACTTAAAAGTACGATATGAATGTATTCATTGTAATGGATGAGTTTGAGAATCTTGATTGATTGATTGATTGAGTGATGAATATTAGGCATCTTAACACCGAGGTCCTATAGCAGGAGAAGGTGATAGAATGGTAAGACAGCAAGCAGGAAATGAAATAGAAAGAAAAGAGGGACAGTTGAAGAACTGGAAGGGAGTGGCTGGGACTGAAGGGGTGCCAAAATCCATAAAGTATTACCCATATCACTACAGGCAATCTCCCCTAAGGGGTTGAGAATCTTGAAGTAAATGAAGAGGAAAGGAGAAAACCACATTAGTCCTGGAAGACACTAATACGAGAAAGAAAGAGATGCAGAGAAAGAACAGCAATAATGGTGAAAATGAAAGGAAAGAAAGGACAATTGAAGAATTTAATGGTAATGTTTTTTTTTTTTTTTTTTAATTAATTGCGCCTTAGCGTCAATCAACAGGCAGGCAACAATACATATGGGTAGGCGGGACCCATGAGAATCCAATGACTACAACTATAAATACACACGCACACACACACATCACGAAAACATAACAGAATGGAGCACAAGCATACAGACAAATATTTACATTATGACCTATTTAAATCCACCAAAACGAGGGTGGCGTACCAGAAGTTCCTCCAGAACCTGATGGTTCAGCAGGTGTCGACAAACCACATCAAGTGGCAGGCCCCGGGGCAGCAAGTGTCGGACAGTGGGGCAGGCCAGGCAATAGTGCTCTATAGTGTTAGCACGAGGCGCTCGATACAAGCGACACTCAGTGAAGGGAGGTTCACCCTGCATCCCAGCAACCTGCCACGGTGGCCGGTAGCCAAGCCTCAAACGAGCAGAGACTACATTGTGCATCCGAACCATGAGGCCTCGACGACGGTAGGAATATTTGTGACGGCAGACAGACTCGTAATGTGTGATGGTGATGCTGAAGGGCCTCTCTGCATCCCTGCGTCGCCGTACAGGGAGGAGAGCGGCGGAGCGGACTTTAGAGAGGTAACATGTCAGGGAGAGAGGACGTCCAACACCACGAGGAAGCAGATGGCAGGCTTCCTTTGCGAGTCTGTCAACTGTACCATTGTGACGTAAACCTACATGGGATGGCACCCATAAAAATTTGACAGCCAAGTTACGATGATGCAGTAATGACAAAAACGATAAAATCTGCTGAACAACAGTAGAGTGTGTGGGCTGAACACTAGAGAGGGAATGAAGGGCAGGTCTGGAGTCACAAAAAATGGCAGCATTCACTCCACGTTGACAAACAAGACTAACAGCATCCAGAATGGCATACAGTTCACACAATGTTGAGCTAGAGTGGTTACAGAGACGACGGCCAACCCAGCTCCCTGGAGGTGACTCCATGTCAGGTGAGAAAACGGCACAACCTGCTGCACCATCCACTTGCAATGAGCCATCAGTGTAGAGGCAGTATGGATCTGTGATGGAGGACGTCACTGTTTCTATGTGTTCCAGAGTCAACTGCCGCTGTAGAGAAGGCAGTTCCGACTTGGAAGTAGGTGTGAAGCTCACATCAGGTGTTGGTAGCCTCCATGGAGGGGGCCCTGGGGGGACGTCTGCCACCATTATATCTATATTCAGATTACAGAGCATAGAGGAAACAGACCTTATAAGAGTACATCCAGCAGGCAGTATGGGAGGGACTGGGTAGTTTGGTCTAAGAAAAATCCTGACTAACTGAGAGTAATGGGGTAAAAGATGTGGGAAATGGAGGCACTTGACAGTGAAGCAAGTAACACTAGAATAAATTCTCTCCACTAACGGGGGAAGACGCAACTCACGCTGCATGTTCACTATCCTGGTCGACATTGGACAACCGAGAATTATTCTCATTGCTCTATTCTGAAATTTTTCTAAAGTTTCAAGAGTAGCCCTGGGAAGTTGAATCAGAGCAGGGGAGAGGTAATCAACAACTGAACGGATAAAAGCAATATAGATAGTCCTGGCTACTGGGATGGAGATGCCCGAGGAGTGGTTAGTGAGCCATTGAAGTGGCGTAAGTTGGCGCTGGAGACGACCCAATAAGTGTCGGACAGTGGGATGGTCTTGCGGTCTGGCAGGGATAATCGGCCAAATATTGACTAGCACGCCCAGGTAGCGATACTGGGAACACATGAGAATTACAGTCCCTCCAATGGTGAACACTGGCCGAGCTTGAGGAAGGCGGGAGGTGAATATTCTGCTCTTATCTGGGGAGACAATAATGCCACAGTGAGAGGAGGACACAGAGAAGGAGTCAAGAAACTGCTGGAGATCCCTTGGTGAGGTAGAATGAACACAGATATCATCAGCATAGCACGTAATTGTAGTTCCAGGTATATCAGGGAGAGAAGTGAGCAGCCGATGCATCAGAATATTAAATAACAATGGGCTGAGAACACCCCCTTGAGGCGTACCAAGATGAAAACTGTGCAAAGGACTGAGCGCTCCCCTGAAAAATACATGGGAGGTCCTGTTACTCAGGTAGCCCCGAATCCACTGTAATAGATTACCCTTTATCCCAAAGTCAACCAGTTGATCCAAAATGACGTCTCTATTAGCAACATCAAAGGCACTTCGAAGGTCAATGAAGGCCCTCACACTGTCCCTGGAAAGGCGAGAGTACAGGTCGACTAGGCAGTGGTGTATGCTCCGCTGGGGAAGGAAACCAAACAGCCATGGAGAAAGGTGATCCTGCAGTCTGTGCATGAGACGATTGAGTAAGATTCTCTCCATAACCTTACAAAAACAGGAAGTGAGAGAAATAGGCCCGAACTTCGCAGTGCCGGGCTTAGGGATGGGTATTATTGTGCTGCTGGTCCAGGCTCGTGGTACACAACCAACACGAAGACAAAGATTGTACAATCGAAGTAGAGGGTTCCCAGGAACTTGTTGAAGTAGGCGCAGCACAGCATAAGTAATACCATCATCACCGGTAATGGTTTGAGTCCGCTGGGGCACTAACCCATTAAAATATAGAACAAATAGTAAAAATATTACCATATTTTATAATCAGTCCTTCCGTCACTTACTTAGTGTTGTAAGATATTGCAAGCAAAGTTAATTTTGCTTCTTGGCAGCAGTGGAGTTATTTTCTGGTTAATTAGTTTGTGTTACTAGTTACCAGAGGATAATGTTTTGTAGTGGAGAGTCTTAACTACTCAATGATCACTCTGTCTCTTTTCCCCCACCATGTCATTTCTCACTCAATTCAGCTTCTCTCCCCCCTCCCCCTCCACCGTACTAGCACTCATTCACTCTATCCCTCCTCTTTCCCACCTCACTCTCCTTTTTACCACCTTTATCATCATTGTGCATGCTGCCGAAAATGATCAATCCAATATTATGAAAATAGGACCTGAAAAGAAATTATGTAATATATACTTTATACATATGCGATATGCCATGCGATATGGCAGGACTAATTATTACCCTGATAAAATCATCCGAGATTAATGTCCAGGCCAAACTTACAGACACCAGCATGAGTAAACCAATCACCAGTGACGAAGTGAGCAATGTCCGAAAGAACGAAATGATTTCATGCACCCACAATGTATCAGAGTCACTCTCCCCAACCCAACCCCTTTTGCCATCTCACTCGGCAGCGAGTGCATCATGATCACACATTGCTTGGGATTCACATTTCTGGCAGAGCTTTGGCAGCGCTGAGTGATAAACGCGGAAGTGGAGTCAACTGTACAGTCGCGGCAGTTAGTTCTTGACCAGCCTGTGATGGAAAGATGCGAACTGTGAACATGTGCATTTGATGCTTCAGTCAGCTGCCTGATAGTATGGGTATTAATGTTTCGAGTTTTCGGACGCTCCTATATTGGTCACGGCTATCCATCAATGATTGGTCAAGGACTATTTGCCGCGTATGTACCTAGAGCCATACCTGTAGCTTCTATAACCAATACAGACACCCACAAACACACAAAAACACTTCTCAGAGTCAAGTCACAACTTTCACAAATCAGAGCTCAAAGAAACAGAAACCTTACTGTAAAGATTGCTAGAAATTTGGAGACAACCCAGATAAGTGTTACTTTACAAGAATATTCGATCTAACCCCAAACCTAGAGAAAACAGTAAAATAACAAGTGAATGTGAAAGCAAGCCCAGTAACAAATATTGCATCATTCATAATTGTGTAACTCACAACACAGAGAAATTTATAGTAACGTTAAATGCAAGAGATCAAGAGAATAGTAGGCGTGTAAGCAGTTTTCACACAGGTGACGATAAAAAAAAAGTGTAGTTACGCCTCACCAAATAAGTACATAAATGTATAGTGCTATCCGTTGGTGTGACATCATCTACAGCATTATAGGCTCTTAGTAAATATAACTTCTTTACATAAATATATATTTGTTAAGAGGAATATTACTGGCGAAGCAAACCATGAACTGAAGCTTCACAGCCAGGCGTCAGTGTTGCAAACGGGAACTCGTTTCCTCGCCCACTCAAAACAGGCACATTTCCGCTAGCCAGATGCCTCCTTGGTCTAGCAGGTAGTGTCTCGAAATTTTTGGAGGCAACTGTACCAGATACACTTATTGAGACTGTCCTTACATTGATGCATGATTCTCTACAAGCCGGTCATCCGGGAAGAGATCGTTGTATAGCAGAAACTAGACAAAAATATTACTGGCTCACTTTCCGCTCTGTCGTGTAGAATCACATTAAAAATTGTGAGTCATATCATGCTCATAAAGGGAATACCATGGGGTCTGCCCCTATTCTGAATTATCCAATGTCTGAACAACCAATTATGCTTTCCAACTAGTCATCAAGGCTCAAAATATTGTCTTGTGTGCGTAGATCATTTAATACGTTATGTGGTCATAGTTCCTTTGCAAACAAAGACAGCAAACAGGCTTGTAACTAACTAACTTTGCCAATACACTACACCTGTCAGACAATGGTAAAGAATTTTCCAATAGTTTGTTAAGGAACATATGTGACAAATATAATATTAAACAGACTTTCATAACAACATATCATCCAGCCAGTAACGGTCTTACTGAAAGAACAAATCGTAAAATCCTAGAAGTTTTGCGACATGTAACTAATCCTATGCAAGGTTCATGGGAAAACTGAATATCTTTTGCAGCAACTTCCATAAATGGGTAGTACATAAATTCATCCGTGGGTAAATCCTCACATTACATCATATGTGGAACCGATAAAATGTAGTGACTTTCGTATGACATATTTACTGGTAAATCTTCTCCAGTATATAATATGGATGACTACTCGGTTAGACAACTGCAAGTGTTTAATAGCATTCATAAAAAAGTCAGAAAACACTTAGAGGCACATAGGCATGAAATGATGCTTAGCCAACATGCTAAAGCTGTAACAATAGATATTGCTGTAGGGGATACAGTCATAATAAAAGCCACAGAACGAATGTGTAATCTTACTCCCAAAGTATTAGTTACATATGTGATTACAGAATTAGCCCATGGTAATAAAATTTAGTTAAAAGACGTAAATACGGAGAAGGAAGAAATATTGCATGTAGACATGTTTACATAAATAGCACACATAACACAAATAACGAAAACTCACGAGAAATAAATCACACCTCCACATCTAGTATAACAAATACATACAGACAAAAACTTAGAACTGCTAACAAAACCAAATAATGGACATTTGTCTCTATATTGAAGATGTGGAACAAGATGCTATTGCTGTTCCTGATGAGTGGAGTGATTGTTACACTCACTCTTAAGGACACAGTTTTTGTCGAAGCATTAAAACCTGGTGCCTTGGTGGAAAATAGAGGAACCGTCTTAGTAGTGAAAGATTTAGTCACCGTAAAGCTAGAGTTACAGTATATGGACTATTTGCGATATCAGAGACAATTAAAAACCTTGGACAATGTGTAGCAGAATTGCAGAGCAACATATGGAATGTCACGAATCATCTGAAGAGACTTCCTGCCCGCAAGGATACAAGGTTACCTACAAGATTAAAAATTACTTCCCTTAGACCTATCAGGAAGACTCTACAGTTGCAGACCAACAGAGGAGTATATAGGTTGTTAGAGATAATCAATAGGATGGAGCTTTAGTTTCTCGATGAGTATCATGAATTACGGGAACATGCTCATAACCTCCGACAAAAACAGGGTCTTTTTTACTTCATGGAACATCTAAGTAAACAATTGCTTGGCACAGCAATGGCAGAAAATGTTGAGGCACTGGGTAAAAAGTTAGACGAAGTAACTATAGTTCTTGAAAAACATTATAAGGATGTTGTTCAAAACTACCAGGCACTTCAAATTCTTAACATAAAAACCCATGAAATAATAAAAACAACTAATGAATGATCTGAGGTGGTGAACGAATTAGTTAGAATTATGCCAGAGATAGCACAGGTCCAACTACTTACAGAGTACATAACAGCCATAGAAATATCTGTACAGGAACTAACCGAAATCAAGGAGGTAATAGTTAGTGATTTGGTAGATGCAGGATTAGGAAGAGTGAATACTACAGCAGTGCGGTCCGCAGTGGAAAAAAGTATTAACGAGTACAAGGTAACTCCCAGTTTTTTGCTATATCTGACAGAGAATACTATTATCCATTTATAGGGTCTATTCTTACAGATACTCATATATTAATTAAAGTAAATAATACGCTACTGACTGTTGACAAACCTCCCCAATACATTGTTGTTGCATAGGACTACACACTCATTGACAACTTAGAAAAGGTTTCTCTTGATGAATATCACACTGCTTACATACATTTGTAAGTATGTCCTACTTACTTGTTTTCCTTCAGGCTAGCAGCAAACTCGCTATGTGTACTTTCATTAATAATCCCTGATTTCTCTCCCTCACTCTCCGCTTCCTTCTGTATACATATACTAATTAATTATCAGTCTCTATCATAAACACTTTGGGACAACTTACTATTATTACTATCAGGAGAAGACTAGCGTGACATTGATCTGTAAGGATCAGGTAAAAGATGTGTGGGTTGAAGGTTATTACATGGCCCCTGACCATTGTGAAATAAAGGAATGATGATTTTCTCACCTTGCCAACTTATCACCATCTTGCTTTTATGTCCACGCTCTCCACTGAGTTAGTCTCTTAACATTGTAGTAAATATCTCTTTGGATAAAATGACTGTTGATTCAGACAAAGTAAAGTTCCTTGAATATTTAAATGACTCAAAGTTCACCTCCACTCTAGATACTTTATTACCTGTGCACTTATCGAAAGAAGTTGTGTTTCCTCTTTATGTCATTCCTGCACTCACGTTAATTTGTTGTACCATTGTCTTCATCTGGTGTATATGGAATGTTTATGCTAAGAACAGACTACTGTCTGCTTGTGAGAGAGAGGTAACATTGAGGAATAGAAATGAGGAAGATACAAATGCATAGGTTAGTTACACAAATCCCTACACATAGATAGGATGTACTGTACTGTATATCATATTCCTCCATATTATTACATGTATTATAGTTATTGAGGAACATGTATTGTTTAAGTAAAAATAATTAATCGCTATAGTAATAATAAAGAAAAACTACAGAAAACGTGTAATTGCTACAAATATATATATAATCTCATTCGAGGGCGAAGGATGGTAGCGACCAAGCAACATGTAACGGTTAAACTACATAATTATCCCTTGAACACATATAATCCTGTACGTACACATACACATATACACAAGAGCAAATGTGTAAGAGACAAGCCCAGCATATAAGGGGATATGAGTTAAGCATCTTCTCAGCAGGGTGCTGGCCCCAGTGCTTCAACATAATTTGATTTATCTTGTAAAGATACTGCCGAGTGCCGTTGGAGATAGCTCAAAAGACACACACACACACACACACAGATTTGGTCATCTGCTGACTGCATATGACCATGCACACGTGTCTTTGGGTAAGTTGGGTTCGTTGAAATAATTGGTACAGCTCCGGACAGATCAAGGGTCCACACCCCATCCATCAGCGACTTGATTTGGGCCTCTTCGGATCTGGCAACAGTTGCAGGTGGAGGGAGGGGGGAAGTTAGTGGGAGAAGGGGAGAGAAATGTGGGCGGAGCTATATAGGAGGGTAACGAATGATCAGGTAGAGAAGACGTGTGTCAGGAGGAATGAATAAAGCATACACTGTGAACGGTATCGAATCACCAATAGTATAAAGCAGGGTTCTTCAAACTTTTTCAGTCGTGACCCAGTTTTTACTATGACATCATTCTCGCGACCAATACAGAAAGATATTTTACAAATGATCAGAACTATCAACCTAAGAAAATACAAGGCCAGATAAAATTATGTTAGGTGGATTCAGGTATGAACTTCATATTTTTTTATTGTCACGAACATTATTATTCCATTTTATTCATGTATTTATTTTGTGAGCCTGCAACCCAGTTTGGAAGAATTCGGAACCCGTAGTTTGAAGAACCCGGGTTTAAAGAAGTGCATACTGCATTAACGTAGGTGGATATAGGAGAGAAGAAATGTGATGATTTGAGGCGAAGGTGAGGGGGAAGAGGGTAAGAAAAATGAAGGTGATTAGTTGAAAAGTAATAACAAACAAATATAATTAGAATATCTGTTACATTATATCCTATAAGTAAAGGCACTGTCTGTTGTTCACCATCGTAGTGGGATAGACTACTGAATATATATTATCCTTTGGATATTAGACAGCTATCCCTGTATTCCTTTTATCCCTCGTGCTTGCCCCGTAGGGGGGGTATTGCCTGTAATGATGTGGGCAATACTTTAAAGGTTTTGGCGCCCCTTCGACCCCCGCCACAAGCTTATATTTCTTCAACTGTCCCTCCTTTCTTCCTATTTCCTTCTTGTTTGCTGTCACACCTCTCTACCACCTTTTCCTGGTGCTATATGACCTCGCTGTTGCGCCACCTAATATCAATCAAATCCCTCGTGCTTGTAGTCCACCCTATTTATCACCTTCTCCCAAGCCCAGCTGTTTTTTTCTTCTAAATATGCATTTCCTTAAAAATAATCAATGTTAAACTTGAATAGGCGCCGCTATATGGCGTTTTTTCAATAAACTTGGTCTAATTTTATGCATAGGCTATAATATATATTACAGTATCTCTCAAGTAACTGGCAACCTTACACATCCTCCCTACTGTCTTATCCCTCTCTCGTTTGTCCTTCCCTCCTTTCTTACCGTTTATCTTTTCTTTCTCATATTTTTAACCTTCTCATTCGTTCTTAAAAAGTTTTAATTACTTAGGGTTTTCTCCCTTATCACTTATAGTCCAATTATATGATTCGAAAAACTGAGGCTGAGATTATGTTCTTGATCGCATTTTGGTTCTCAATATGTAGAGGTTGATTGATTGATTGATATTAGGCTCCGCAACAGCGAGGTCATATAGCATCAGAAAACGGTGATAGAGAGGCGAAACAGCAAGCAGGAAGGAATGTAGAAAGAAAAGAGGGATAGTTGAAGAACTAAAAGCTAGTGGCTGGGGCCGAAGGGGCGCCCAAACCCATAAAGTATTGCCCACATCACTAATACAGGGTCAATATGTAGAGAATTTACAAAACAACTAGAGATTTATGGCTAAAGATATATAAATTATCTAGAATGAAAGTGCTGGCATATATATATATATATATATATATATATATATATATATATATATATATATATATATATATATATATATATATATATATATATATATATATATATATATATATATATATATATATATACTATTTATTTATACGTGACCATAAGATTATATTAATAATTAATGCAGGGGGACAACTAATATCGTTACAACGTCAGCAACATCAATAACACAGATATCAAGATCATTCAGAGTAAATTTATAGTCACCGAGTATTATTGCTCCTCCAGCAGTGACACCTTCCGTTACACGAATGTTAGAAGGTTTTCTCATCCGTCCAGGTCACTCTTACAAAAATCCTCTTGCTTGTCAACATATTGTTGGGCAAACCGTAACCTTCCTTCGCGATGTTGGTCAGGTAGAAATTCCTTGTTTGCTGGGGTCCTGTGATGCACCCCAGCTTCGTGATTTGATTGCTATTAGGTGGCGCAACAGCGAGGTCATATAGCACCAGGAAAAGGTGGTAGAGAGGTGTGACAGAAAGCAAGAAGGAAATAGGAAGAAAGGAGGGACAGTTGATGAAATGTAAGCTTGTGGCGTGGGTCGAAGGGGCGCCAAAACCCTTAAAGTATTGCCCACATCATTACAGGCAATACCCCCCTACGGGGCAAGCACAAGGGATAAAAGGAATACAGGGATAGCTGTCTAATATCCAAAGGATAATATATATTCAGTAGTCTATCCCACTACGATGGTGAACAACAGACACTGCCTTTATTTATAGGATATAATGTAACAGATATTCTAATTATATTTGTTTGTTATTACTTTTCAACTAATCACCTTCATTTTTCTTACCCTCTTCCCCCTCACCTTCGCCTCAAATCATCACATTTCTTCTCTCCTATATCCACCTACGTTAATGCAGTATGCACTTCTTTAAACCCGGGTTCTTCAAACTACGGGTTCCGAATTCTTCCAAACTGGGTTGCAGGCTCACAAAAATAAATACATGAATAAAATGGAATAATAATGTTCGTGACAATAAAAAAATATGAAGTTCATACATGAATCCACCTAACATAATTTTATTAGCCTTCTTGAGAGAGAGAGAGAGAGAGAGAGAGAGAGAGAGAGAGAGAGAGAGGGAGGGGTAGGTGAGGCAGTGTTTATAATTCTGGTTAGAATGCATTTTAATCATAAATATTACGTTTCAGTTTCTGGCCTTGTATTTTCTTAGGTTGATAGTTCTGATCATTTGTAATATATCTTTCTGTATTGGTCGCGAGAATGATGTCATAGTAAAAACTGGGTCACGACTGAAAAAGTTTGAAGAACCCTGCTTTATACTATTGGTGATTCGATACCGTTCACAGTGTATGCTTTATTCATTCCTCCTGACACACGTCTTCTCTACCTGATCATTCGTTACCCTCCTATATAGCTCCGCCCACATTTCTCTCCCCTTCTCCCACTAACTTCCCCCCTCCCTCCACCTGCAACTGTTGCCAGATCCGAAGAGGCCCAAATCAAGTCGCTGATGGATGAGGTGTGGACCCTTGATCTGTCCGGAGCTGTACACAGTTTCATACTTATACGTATTGATTATTGCAACTCACTTTACTACAATTTACCATATGTATCTCTTAAGATGCTCCAAGTTCTGATAAATAGGTCTGCAAGAATAATTTTGAACATATCTTACCAGCAAAGAATAACTCCTGCTCTGATTCGGTTGCATTTTCTACCAATCAAAGCTCGAATAATTTATAAAATTTGCTGTTTAACTTTTGATGCAATTAAATATGGACATCCAAATTCCTTCAAATGACATTTGGTACCACTTAGTGAAATTCATTCATACGTCAACCAGAAATGTCTTAAATGAACATAAGTTATTTGAACCCAGAGTGAACAGTGAATTAGGTGAGAGAATATTTAGAAGGGCTGCTCCAAAGTTGTACAACACACTCCCAAATGAACTCAAGGACAGCACAAATTCGGACCAATTTAGAAAAAGACTAACGACCTACAGTACCTTTTCCAACAAGCGTATGACATGAAAAATATGCAAATTCAAGATCCTTTCCGAGTGTAAACCAATTGGAAGCGTGCACCATTAAAATTGTAACAGACATTTTTGGGAATAGAAAATTGTAAAAAAAGGAAAAAAAAAAAAAAATAGGAGATAGTCGGCTCAAATTATATAGAAGGACCCGGCTGAAAGAGCATTGTTTCTCTAATAGAAGGGCCCTTTAACAAAAACCCACAAGATTAAGATCATGCGGGAGGCTGATCGCCTCTAGCTGACTCGAGAGATTCACGCCAGAAACTGTTCGCTTCCGGTAAGCCGACCACTACTTGGTATGTCAATAGATTTTCATTCTGATAACGAGCCTGAAAGGAGTAACACCAAACATTTCCCATATTATCTTCCCGCTGTACAGAGACTTTTCTTTCAATAAACTCTGACTTTAATGAGAAGCTTATCACTTCAAAACACCTTGTATCTTCGAAGAATACCGCCGACCAATACCACAACCATCAAAACCACCTAAACATACATAAATAAATTATACAGGATATTGAAGTACAAACCAATAGCTGTCTCCTGACATACTTGTAAAGACTAAATGGACATCTGTTTGATAGGTAGCCAGCTCAGACTGACATCAACTCAAAATTAACTTTTACATTCTATATACACATCTAAGTACGTTTTCACACTCTAATTTCGTTATAAAACATGGCAGAATCATTATCTTTTTCAACACAACAATATGAATTATAATGTCACTGTCGTTTTTACATTCATATATGGTAATTACAGGAAAAGAGGTGTGATGAAAATATGTCCTTCACCCTCACTGTTGGGTGGGCTAGTGGGGAGTACCTACAAGCCCACATTCAGTGTTGCTACCTAAAACAACCAAGTTACAGTGGGCGCAATTCTAAAAACTGGTTTGACGAGAATTTTTGTTACCCACTGTCCTCCACACTTGTTGCTGGTGTCACCATTTACACTCATGAAGCTACTCGATGTCACCTCTTTTTTGTCCAACTCTCTAATGCACAACTGGTCAACTCTAGAACAGAACCATTTTACATACTGCAACTGACCTTCCTTCAAACGCAATGTGTCCAGGCAACTCCAACAAAATTAGGCATGATTTTGGACCTTACCTCACCCTTTTAATTTCACTGGCCAGGATATTTAGCGGGCTTCTATTCTACTGTATAACAGTCCATTTCCTCAATAGAGAAATAAATCACGATATGACTTGGGTTAAACTATTTATATCTAGAAATATATCATTTTGCAGTTAAGCACTGAAATATGCAGGGTTTTTCTTTGTATAACTATATGGTTATTACGTCAGTATATATAGATCACAATGTTATTCCTTATTTTTACAGAATTATGTGTGTTTATCATCATTCTCTATTGTGTTATATATATATATATATATATATATATATATATATATATATATATGCAAATAAATCACTTGGGGCACGTGATCCAGAAATATGCGTAAATCCACAAGGAAAGAAAAATAAACACGGAGTCCCAAGCGCTTTCGTGTATCCACATCATCAGGGGAAATGTGAAGATGTGAATACACGAAAGCGCTTGGAACTCCGTGTTTATTTTTCCTCCCTTGTGGATTTACGCATATATATATATATATATAATAATTGACGAAGATTGGCACCAAGGCAAGGCAATTTCATTACATACAATTAAGTGGATATTATACTTTTGGTACATTGGAGCGCCATGATTCCTCCAGAATATGCCAGGAAACAGGATCAGATTGACTAAAATAATGATGGTGTCTTATTACTTGGAATAGTTTGGGGGAATCAGGTGCTTCAGATTTACCATCACTGTACTACCTTAAGTGGGTAGTACAGTGTGTTGATAAATCCGGAGCAAATTATACTTCCAAATTATTCCAGGCTACAGGAAATCAATAATTTTGTTAACCTGCTCCTGTTTCCAGACATACTTTGGCGAAATCAAGGCACTCGAATGTACCAAATATATACTATCTCCTAATGGAAGTAAGTCACCTGCCTCTCTCTCACCTGAAGAAAATTTATGAGAAAATTTCAGGTGTAATGTGTGCTTCCTGTTCCAGCCAGGAGGGCAAGTGAATGAGGTTCAAGGGATCGCAAAGGGTATACTAATATCTACCTTCTGACTAGAAGTAGCCTCAGAGAATTTATGTGAAAATAGCTCCGCCCCCTATGTTTTCACATCTGTGGCTACAGCAGGCGGGAAGTGATGTGATTGGTTTACGGTGGCTATGACGTCATCAAGGGGGCGGAGTTATTCTCGTCTAAACTCGATGCAGCTACTTCGGTAGCCAACACTGACTATTGTTTGCAACTTTGGGAATAGATAGAAAACACATCGGGGAATGGATCTTACAAAAGGCATGGTGATAGTGGAATTAGTTACTTCATTCATTAAGGAAAGGATGGATGACAATACCAAATAGATAGAACAGGCTTTGGGATGAAGTAGTATGCAGGAATATGGCAATTCATTAAGGTAGAAGGTAGGTAGTGTGTCAGAGGAAAGCCGAGGTAAATGCTTAGCACACTCACACACACTTGCACACACACGCCCACACACATGTACACACACGCCCAAATCATGTTCTTCAACACATTTTCTGCTTTTCTCGTAATATTTTGGTGTTTCATAATCTATCTAGTTAACTAGTTTATTTTATCTTTACTTTTACTGATGTTCTTACAGCTTCGTGCACCCAATGGGATAAACAAAGGAATGTGTTTTTCATCGCTATATGAAGCTTCTACTATTGTCTTTTTTTTTTTCAGAACTACCTTGTTTTTCATACATGAGGGGCCCAGAATTAGAAAGGATCCATTGTAAAGGTTCCCCGATGCATGATATGTTCACACTTGTAGATGAAGGGGATTGACTGTGAAAGATGAAAACAAGATTAATTATTCCTCTGTAAATGCATTTTATGAGGTTCTATATACTCAACCTCAAGTACACATGGTGTAATACTAAGCAAGAGTTCTAAATACAATTCCAAATGACCGAGGAAGGAATAGATCCGAGAGGATTGTAATGAATCTCTATCTATCTTAGTGGCGGAATATTAGTATCACGTCTTGCGTTAGTGATGAGGGGTGTTTGATCCCTACCCACTCACACTATGTATATATCATCTTGTCCCTGGTGGCAGCATAAAATTACACAATGTGCGCTAGAGGCTGGGTGCATCACAAATGCATTTTCAGTGGGAAAATACTATGTTGAAATATAATTTTGGTTTACTGTGATGTGCCTAATGTTTCTGTACGTATGACGTGAATAGGAATGATGTAATGTCATAATGGATATCAGAAATAGGGATGCTCTTGCAGAACCGAAAATTCAGCTGGACATGAACAACCAGAGAGGCTTGGAACAAAATTTTTATTGGTGGGTTCAAACGTCCCACACTACACTGAGACTTGTAGCGTAGTGTTGAAACATAATAATTGTAAAATAATCAATAGTGTTAATGTGAATTTACGAATATTTGACTCCTTTTTCCATCAGATTGTTGTCCCATAACTTGAGTAACAGTATAACAGGAATATCCCTTCATCTACTTTAATTAAAATGGTTTTCTTTTCACGGAAAATTAACTTTTGTAAATTTACAATCTATATATTTTTTAATTTTCTTGATATTATAGCCACTGAAGAAGACATTGTAAACATGGCAAAACGTCTGTTACCACTAATAAGATGTTGTTTGTAACCTCTCTGGCTGTTCCTCCCTACTTACTGTCTTTGAGGATATGGTGGACTACTCTTGGTGCAGATAAGACACGAAGCAGATTAATCTAAGTGATCAAACAGGAAACACAGGAGATCCAAGTCTTCTATCCCCAGTCTGAAATTCCTCTACACTAAATGTAAGTATGACCTTTTATTATCTCCATTAAGAGCACCGAAAACTTGACATTTTTAGTGCCTCCCAAACATAGTTCCATTCATTTCCAACTTGCTCTAATATTTCAAATGACTATCCTTACTTCATGAATGACACAGGACTTTTAAAAACAAACTTTTCTTCTTTTCTCAATTGTCTTTGTGTTCCTTTCACAATTTCTCTTAGAGAGATCACATAAGCTTGGTAGTTAAAACTGCCTCACAGAAATTAGGCTTGTTGTGCGTAGTCAGTCACAATATTCTTAGACATGATAGAATCAAATGTGATTTGTTTTATTAACTGTCACCCTCATAGTGATTCACTACAACCATTCTCTGACCGCAGGTTACTATCTATCGCTATTACACTGGATAATGCTCTTATGAATTCTCCCATTGTATGCCTTCTCCCCACATAGGAGAGCATGCAATGCTTGTCAAGCTACTCGATGTGACCTCTTTTTTGTCCAACTTTCTAATGCACAACTGGTCAACTCTAGAACAGAACCATTTTACATACTGCAACTGACCTTCCTTCAAACGCAATGTGTCCAGACAACTCCATCAAAATTGGGCATGATTTTGGACCTTACTTCACCCTATTAATTTCACTGGCCAGGATATTTAGCGGGCTTCTATTCTACTGTACAACAGTCCATTTCCTCCATAGAGAAATAAATCACGATATGACTTGGGTTAAACTATTTATATCTAGAAATATATCATTTTGCAGTTAAGCACTGAAATATGCAGGGTTATTCTTTACATAAGTATTTGGTCCTTAAGACAGTACCGCATACTGTATATAGATCACAACGTACATATGTTATACCTTAATTATATAGAATTATGTGTGTTTATCATCACTCTTTATTATATATATATATATATATATATATATATATAGAGAGAGAGAGAGAGAGAGAGAGAGAGAGAGAGATATTATACTGTGATATAGGTGTGTTAAGGTTATATACAGAAATTATAGTATTACTATTCCTTCCTGGCAATATCTGTTGAGTCCAAGCTGTTTGAAATAATAATAATAATAATTGTGAAACCAATTGCCAAATTGAACTTTCCTATAATATATCTTAATATAAGGAAGAATTTTTGAGTGTTTATCAGATGTCAATAGTGATGTATAGCAGTCCGTGAGTATAGCGTTATATGGATAAAAGCAGAAGGTGGGGTTAAAAGAAATAGAAGGGAATAAAGGATGAAGAACCAATGGGAGATAAAGTAGGAGAGAACAGAGAATGGGGCAAGGAAGAGAAGAGCAGGCATAAGAGACGAAGAGGGAGGAGAGGAGAGTTTGGGTTTAGATGAGTGAAGAATAATGAAACATCCTGGTAGTGTAGTGAGAATGGCTGAAAGATGGCTAAGCCTGACTTGAAGAACAGCACTGATGGAGACACTTCCTGATAATCGTAAAGAAGGACGTGTAAAGTGAGGTGTAAAACTTGATTTCCAGTTAAGAATTATAAAGAATTTTTTCGATAGATAAGGTATTAAAACAATGGGGCGATAGTTAATGGGTGGGAGTATTCTGTACACTTGGGAACAGGTAGGAAGAGAGGCTTAGTTGGATATTTTCAACAGAGAAGGAAAGTTCTTTATAATGACAGGAGAAATCTTACCAGAAACGTACGCCTACCGAGTGTCAAGGTCAGAGAGGGCAGAAAGTACTTCTTTTAAATATATTCAGATGGCAAGAACAAATAAGCAGAGGGACGGAGATGGAAGGATATTGTCAAATTCGTCAATAGTGGAGTGTGAGACGGAGGATTCAGGAAAGAGTTCAGCTTTATCAGATTAAGAGATGGTGACATTTTCCTCAGGAGTGATGAGAGAAAGGAAAGTGGATGAAATATAAGTTTCTAGAAAACTATTTGGAAATTTGCCATAAAGAAATGTAGAAGGAAATATTGTAACATTTACTACACCGGGATCGGATGGAAGTTATACACGTGCAGCTAGTTATATCTAAGCTTACTTTGAAAAATGTGTGGCTATGCACATGTTCCTCTCCTGCACATCTGTGTCTGTAACCAATAATCTTCACAAATATCGTAAATGTTTCGATGATATTATCCCACCGTCAGAGCATACGTGTTTGCGGACTGTGTTTTTAGATTACATCCAATCATATATGGTTAGCTGTAATATTAGGTATTAAGAGTCATACAATATATACCTGTTAATCCCCGACCAACAACAACCTTTTATCATGGACGCTGAGAATGACAAACTTATGCTGTTACCTGTACAGCTGTGTTCATGCTTCCCTGAGATATCTCTGATGAAAGGAATTTTAACCTCTCTTCCCTTGCTGGACGGCAGGCAGTTGAGTCAAACTGCCTGACCAACACACTCAGTGAAGATGACAAACAATAAAGGAAACCAAGATAATATTATACAGTATATAGTCATCGTTCGCCAACCAATTCGTTGCTGGTGGATGGATGTTAAATCATTGATGCTTTGTAACATGTGTTTATGTTGTACAGCTGTATCTATCTATCTTTCTGACTATTATCAATTTATCAATGTTGGTCAACTTTGGTCGGTGCGTGAAGATGATGAAGAGTCGGGTCGGGTGAATGGGGTTGGGGGTAATGACAGTTGTGGGGAATAACTAGTGTGAGTGAGTCGATACAGTAGTAACAGTACATAGTTTAGTCGCAAACGTTGTGCGGAACAGACCGGCATGACTCCCAAAAGATGATGCTAGTGTAATAATAATAATAATAATAATTAACGGTTTATTCATATAGCAGTCAGAGACTGAAAATGTACAGTGGAGGTGGTTACATTAATATTAATTATTAGACTTATAATAACTTGCATTGAGTTTATTTCTGTCTTGCTAGTGACTGACTCTAATCTAAGTGTTTATTTGTTGCACTATGGTGGGGATGGAGCTGTGGCGATATCAATCGGTGCGAAGGACTTTCAGCGGCACCAGTTTGTTTTGGTGTCGTGTGACCATGGCTGGTGGGGCAGGAGGTGACGGTAGCGTGGGCTGCATAGCAAGTCTTCTCCGAATCTTCTGAGGGCCTGCTCGTGCATGGTTGTCAGCCTCGGCAGACTCAGGGTTGTGGGGGCATTGCTATAGCTGGTGTAGGCAGGGCCAAGTATGACTCTGCATTGCCCTCTTCTGAACCTTCTCCAGCTGTTGTTGTTGAGGTAAGAACAGTCGTGGTCAAAAATAATCATCCATAAGGGGTAACCCACGTTAGAATTTGATAGCTTTTCTCCGTTTCATACCTGATAAATTTCCAATAAATAGGTTAAGTACCATCTTTTAATTAACTACAAGCAGCTAATCACTACTTATAACAATAACATCATAAATTATTTTGTGAACATGAAAACATTAGACAACCAATTGTTTGAGATACCCATATGTGGATGTTTGTTATTGACCCCGATTGGACAAGTGTGTGTGTGTGAGTATTTCAGGTATGCCCTGATTAAGGATGAGGTGCATACTGGATTATACTGAGAAAGTGCGTGTGTATGCAGAAAATTGATTAATTAATCTGAACGTGGAAAGAGCTCGTAGATTTAAGAGATAAGGTTACAGGTGTTGAAAGCGAAAAGAGAAGAAAGAGGAAATTAAATAAATGGTGGAATAGTGAAAAAATGGACTAATAGTATGAATAGTTAAAATGAAATAAAAGGAGGAATAGGACCAGAGAGAAGCTGGAATAGAAGGAGTATAAAAGATAAAATATATATAATTTTGTTATTATGTTCCGACTTTAGTAAGCCCGTTAACGTGGCCCAGGTCAACTGCTACTCACACTCACACACACGTCATGATTTCCGAACTGGTACCCATGCAGCCACAGAGGGAGGGAAGTGAGTGTAATTCCCATATGAGAGAGAGAGAGAGAGAGAGAATGAATGTGAGTACTGTACCGAGAAAGATACTGCAATTGTTATGGTACAGTTGCCGAGGGGTGTATTTTTATCCCCCTAGGCTCCTCTATTTCTTTCTCTCTCTCTCCACATACATAGGTACAGCCACAATCGAATAACCACCGACACATTCCTTCCATCATGCAAGTAAATCAGTATCATATCAAAATATAATCATACAACACCTTACGTCAACTCATCCACCTCAATTATTATTATGAGGTGCTGCAAAATCATACACGTGTTGTTCTTTATTACCAATATATTTACTACGATGGAAGGAAAGTATCGGTGGATATTTGATTGTGGCTGTACAGTCGCGAGCTGATGGGATGGAGACAAGAGCTCACTCATCATGGGGTCATTTCTACCTGACGAGTTATGGAGGAGAGAGAGAGAGGGAGGAGGAGATGGGGGGAGGTTGTGGAGGGGCTGGTGGAGTGTTGCCACTTGTGACTGATATAGAACTATCGCACCATCCACTGAAAGTTTCATTGGAAGCATTCACAGGTGGGAGGGAGAGATGGGAAGGAAAAATGATAGTGGTTGGGGATGACTGTGGGTCGATTCCACAGTGGTATTGGTTTGTTAGCTTCCCAACCAACCACACTTGTAAGGCTTCATTATTTTCCAAAAGCTGAGTAATAGTGAGTATCCACATTCACAAAATCTATCAAACAGTTAGATAATAATGATCACTGCATAGTTTACTCACCAAATTCATTAAATAATTCACCCATAAGTCATTTACACGGCTAACATTCTTTTGTTTGCATGCTTACAAACCCCAACGAACGACTGTGGAATCGACCCATAGTATCTAGAACACTTTGTTGGACATGTAATAACTTTTTGGGTCTCACTAACTTTGCCATGAAGGCTGCCACCTCAAAGGTTGTCAGCACTGATTATTATATGTTTCACAAATAGTAACTAGCTCTATTCTACTATATCTACATGTTAATGATTTCCTTGTTATGGGCAGAAATTTACTTGTAATCCAATAATACACTATATGTAACGTAGAACAAGCTATTTTTTTCCCGTGTGTTAAGTTGGTAAGCCTAAAAAAGCTACAAGGTGTGGGATCAAGCTCCTGTAGTGTGTGTGTGTGTAAAGGGAACTGTAGTTCACATGACTCGAACCCTCACTTCACCAGAAGTAAGCCTATATTCTGCAGGAGAGATTCTATTGTCTCATTCCGTTTCACAGAATATTCTTTTCACATAAAAAATATGGATACTTGTGGTTCTCATAATTTTGTGAAATATCAATTATTGTTGAAACACATTTATCATTGAGTATAGCAAGTTCATTAAATAAGTCAAGTTTTATAGACACCAATCCCATCTGATGTCATTACAGTTCTGCTGATATCGAACAATACTTAGCCTACATAATTATGAGAGTAGCCTACTCTTAAAAGTATGATGACAATGCTAAAATTCAATACATATATAGGTTTGTTAATGTGAACACCGTCTCCACTAGTCCCTTCGCCCAAAATCAACCATAAATCCTCAAGATACAGAAAAACGTCTCTACAGCCACGGTTATTGGCAGGAGTCTCACCCCAACCTTCCTGGAGTGAAGACGTGTTCTTGGCGCTCTGCCTGTGTTGTTGTTTGTGTTAAAGTTTGTCTTGTTTCTACGTTCTTGTTTGTGTGTTGTTTATATTTTCTATCTCGTTTTTTTTGTGGTTTTGCTGTTTGTGGTAATGTTGTTTATGGTTTATTTGTGTTATTGTGGTTCTGTGTGTATGTTCGTGTGTGTTCAGTTGTTCGCTTCCCATCTAGGCCTTGCCTGGCCTGATGGAGAGCGCGGCCTGGAGGCCGACTTGGCCATGTCGGAGGAGGATGAGTCTCCTATTGAGGATCACTGGCCTGAGCTGCCTTCTCGCAACCCTCCCCCCCTCTCCTCGGTCACTCCGCAGCTCAGGTTGCAGCCTTCAACCTCCTCAACCTCTACCAAGCGACCCGTTAATGCCTCGTCTGACTCCTTGCAGGATTCCGATGGTGTGGACTGTTTGCCTCCGGCTGCCAAGACTGCCAAGGGTGCTTCAGCTGTGCATGACGTACCTTCTCTGCCTCAACGTGGTGTTTCTTCCTTGTATACCAACTCCTTGCCCTCGTCCAACCTTCCTGCTTTTGCCCCAAGAAATACCTATGTCAAGCTCTCCTTCTCTGGGAACCCATCTACGGACACAAAGTTGCGTTGGTTGTCTGATGTCAACAGGGCCTTCCAGCTGCAACGTGAACTGGCTGAAGTGAAGATGGCTGCTGTCACCTCCCGGTTTGTCTACATCTCTAAGAAGTGTCAGGATATCATTGATAGAGTGAAGGCTGGTGAATTTTTGTCTCTGCCTCTCATTCTTGAAGACTCACCCGAGAGGCCTCGTAAGTTCCCCAGCTACATCCTTACCCGTTTTCCTATTGATGTTGACCCGAAACTTGCTAAGGGATACCCTGGTGTGTACTTTGCCCGTCGTTTTTTCCAAGATGGTTCCCCCATTAGCCGTATTGTTGTTGTCTGGAGTCAACCTGATCCACCTCCAAATGAGATTTCCTTTGATTTCCTCCCTTGTCTTCCACCGTGTGAGGTAAGGAAACTTCATAATGACCAGCCTTGGTGCTACAGGTGCTGGGGAGTTGGGCATATCTCCCAGTACTGTTCTGCCAGGCTGAAGTGTGCATGGTGTGCCGCCGACCATGATTCCAAGAAGTGTCCTGTCAGGGGCGAACCATCACGTCCTGCTGCCTCCACCTCTAAGCCTTCACCTCCTGAGGATACGTCTCGATGGAAGTGTCCACGATGCCTTCAGCCAGGGGTTAACGTGTGGCATGGATGTACTCGACGTCAGGTCCAGGCTCGTGTCACTACTATTGCTCCGCCTCCACCACCACCTCCCCAGTCTGCTCCTCCTACCAGCCCCGCCTCACCTCCAGACCTGGCCCTCCGCAAGTCTGTTGCTACCCTCATGGCACGATGTACGGCTCTCGAGAACCGCTTTTCTGCCCTTGAAGCCAGGATTGATGGGCTAGTTGCCGCGCAGGCTGCCAATGACTCCAAACTCTCCACCTTGGTCGAAGCTCAGCAGGCCATCATCTCAACTGTCACTACCCTTACCGAAAAAATGGATACTGTTGCATCTCGCCTTGAAAAGCTTTTCGAGTCAGTCCCTTCTCCTGGTCCATCTTCTTCTCCAGGTCTCTCATCTGCCCCCACTCACCGGACTTCTACCTCCAAATACAGAGTTCGCTAGTGATTGCCGGCTGGATGTCATCTCCTGGAATGTATGTGGTATCACCAGTTATGCTAAGCTCACTCAACTCAAGGCCTATGTTTTTCGTCATCATCCCAGTGTTATTTTTCTCCAGGAAGCATTTCCAGGATTGACGCTCGCTGCTGGGCAAGCTCCTCCTCTCTCAGGTTATGTGCCATATGTTCATCTGGTAAGGAATGGTCTCCTGACTTACATACATAGCTCCTTGCCACATCGCCTTCTCCGTACCTCCACTGAACCTGACATGATCTTTCAGCTATTTGAGGTTCTACCTGGGAATGGAGTACTACAACTATGTAATGTCTATTCTGCCCCAGCTAGACTCACTCTTGAGGCTCTTCCTTCTCCAACAGTGCGTGGTACGGTTTATATGGGAGATTTTAATGCTCGGCATTCTGATTTGGGTGATGGTTCTGGCTCTATTAATCGTAACGGTGTTCGTCTCCTTTCATACATCCGCAAGCATCATCTGACACGCTGGGACACTGGCGGTGCCACTCATTGCCGGGGAGGTACTCTGGATTACATCCTCTCGTCTGGCCTGATAGCATCTCAGGTCCAGTGCTTCTCTGTGCCAGACTTATTCTCTGATCACATCGCTCTTCGGTTTCATTATACTCTAACTGCTGGGTCGAGTGCTTCAGCCACTCATTTGCGTATTGCTGTTCCCCCTAAATATTGCCCGACTTACATCTTATTCATGGCCCATGTATTCCCTACATTTGACATATCATCAGCTGAACAGTTGTATTCTGATCTTGTATCTGCAACTCATGACATTTATAGGCTATACGTCTCCCGGCCACACCTCCAGCATCGCCATACTGCTCACTCCTGGACGCTGGATGCACGTATACAGGAGGCAAAGGAGGAGGCTGAACGTGATGGCCTATTGTTTCAAGCCAACCCAACCCCTGACCTGCTCCATCATTACCAGATGTCTAGGGACGCTTTAGTTGCCCTGCAGGGGTGTGCTCACACTGAGTCTTGGCAGCAGTTCATGGACAGCATCAACCAGCAAACAAGTGTGGCTTCTATGTGGCACCTCATCTGTCGGGTTGTTAAAAAGACACCGACCACTGCTCGTCATCACACTCCCGCCGACTATGCCCAACAACTTGTCGATGCCTGGTCAGAACAATCTACCTTAGCCAGTCTACCCATCCACATACAAGATGCACTCACTTCCCGTGCTGCTTTCCATTGGCTACGTCTAATGTCTGCTCTGTTGCAAGATGATGATGATGATGCAGAGGAGATAACTGAGGAGGAGTTGCGACGTGCTCTCTCTCGGGGTAGAGCTTCTTCCCCTGGTGATGATGGTATTACTTATGCTGTGCTGCGCCTACTTCAACAAGTTCCTGGGTACCCACTACTTCTACTGTACAATCTTTGTCTTCGTGATGGTTGTGTACCACGAGCCTGGACCAGCAGCACAATAATACCCATCCCTAAGCCTGGCACTGCGAAGTTCAGGCCTATTTCCCTGACTTCCTGTTTTTGTAAGGTTATGGAGAGAATTTTACTCAATCGTCTCATGTACAGACTGAAAGATCGCCTTTCTCCGTGGCTGTTTGGTTTCCTTCCCCAGCGGAGCACACACCACTGCGTAGTCGACCTGTACACTCGCCTTTCCAGGAACAGTGTGGTGGCCTTCATTGACCTTCGAAGTGCCTTCGATGTTGCTAATAGAGACGTCATTTTGGATCAGCTGGTTGACTTTGGGATAAAGGGTAATCTACTACGGTGGATTCGGGGCTACCTGAGTAACAGGACCTCCCGTATTTTTTTCAGTGGTGCGCTCAGTCCTTTCCGCAGTTTTTATCTTGGTACGCCTCAAAGGGGTGTTCTCAGCCCATTGTTATTTAATATTCTGATGCATCGGCTGCTCACCTCTCTCTCTGATATACCTGGAACTACAATTACGTGCTATGCTGATGATATCTGTGTTCATTCTACTTCACCAAGGGATCTTCAGCGGTTTCTTGACTCCTTCTCTGTGTCCTCCTTTCACTGCGGCATTATTGTCTCCCCAGATAAGAGCAGAATATTCACTTGCCGCCTTCCTCAAGTTCGGCCAGTGTTCACCATTGGAGGGACTGTCATTCCCATGTGTTCCCAGTATCGCTACCTGGGCTCGCCAGTCAATATTTGGCCGATTGTCCCTGCCAGACCTCAAGACCATCCCATTGTCCAGGACTTATTGGGTCGTCTCCAGCGCCGACTTACGCCACTTCAATGGCTCACTAACAACTCCTCGGGCATCTCCATCCCAGTAGCCAGGACTATCTATATTGCTTTTATCCGTTCAGTTGTTGATTACCTCTCCCCTGCTCTGATTCAACTTCCCAGGGCTACTCTTGAAACTTTAGAAAAATTTCAGAATAGAGCAATGAGAATAATTCTCGGTTGTCCAATGTCGACCAGGATAGTGAACATGCAGCGTGAGTTGCGTCTTCCCCCGTTAGTGGAGAGAATTTATTCTAGTGTTACTTGCTTCACTGTCAAGTGCCTCCATTTCCACATCTTTCACCCCATTACTCTCAGTTAGTCAGGACTTCTCTTAGACCAAACTACCCGGTCCCTCCCATACTGCCTGCTGGACGTACTCTTATAAGGTCTGTTTCCTCTATGCTCCGTAGTCTTAATATAGATATAATGGTGGCCGAAGTCCCCCCAGGGCCCCCTCTGTGGATGCTACCAACACCTGATGTGAGCTTCACACCTACTTCCAAGTCGGAACTGCCTTCTCTACAGCGGCAGTTTGCTCTGGAACACATAGAAACAGTGACGTCCTCCATCACAGATCCATACTGCCTCTACACTGATGGCTCATTGCAAGTGGATGGTGCAGCAGGTTGTGCCGTTTTCTCACCTGACATGGAATCACCTCCAGGGGGCTGGGTTGGCCGTCGTCTCTGTAACCACTCTAGCTCAACATTGTGTGAACTGTATGCCATTCTGGATGCTGTTAGTCTTGTTTGTCAACGTGGAGTGAATGCTGCCATTTTTTGTGACTCTAAACCTGCCCTTCATTCCCTCTCTAGTGTTCAGCCCACATACTCTACTGTTATTCAGCAGATTTTATCGTTTTTGTCATTATTGTGTCATCGTAACTTGACTGTCAAATTTTTATGGGTGCCATCCCATGTAGGTTTACGTCACAATGGTACAGTTGACAGACTAGCAAAGGAAGCCTGCCATCTGCCTCCTCATGGTGTTGGACGTCCTCTCTCCCTGACATGTTACCTTTCTAGAGGTCGCTCCGCCGCTCTCCTCCCTGTACGGCGACGCAGGGATGCAGAGAGGCCCTTCAGCATCTCCATCACACATTATGAGTCTGTCTGCCATCACAAATATTCCTACCGTCGTCGAGGCCTCATGGTTCGGAGGCACAATGTAGTCTCTGCTCGTTTGAGGCTTGGCCACCGGCCACCGTGGCAGGTTGCTAGGATGCAGGGTGAACCTCCCTTCACTGAGTGTCGCTTGTGTCGAGCGCCTCGTGCTAACACTATAGAGCACTATTGCCTGGCCTGCCCCACTGTCCGACACTTGCTGCCCCGGGGCCTGCCACTTGATGTGGTTTGTCGACACCTGCTGAACCACCAGGTTCTGGAGGAACTTCTGGTACGCCACCCTCGTTTTGGTGGATTTAAACAGGTCATAATGTAAATATTTGTCTGTATGCTTGTGCTTCATTCTGTTATGTTTTCGTGATGTGTGTGTGTGTATGTGTGGTTGTAGTCATTGTATTCTCATGGGTCCCGCCTACCCGTATGTATTGTTGCCTGCCTGTTGATTGACGCTACGGCGCAATTAATAAAAAAAAAAAAAAAAAAAAAAAAACGGTTATTGGCGTCTCTCTTGTTCTTTCTCCCTCCACCAGCCCCTCCATACCCTCCCTTCTTCCCCTCTCCCTCTCCCATAACTCGTCAGGTAGAAGCGACCCCATGAAGAGTGTGCTTGTGTCTCCATCCCATCAGCTCGCGACTGTACAAGCACATACACATAAACACCTACAAAATACAGTACACACACTTAAAACAAATAAACACACACAAACTAATTTATATACGTTTTTGTCTTTCCGGGTGCGCATATCTAACTCTGTGTGTGTGTATGTGTTTCAAGAAAGGAGAGATTCGATATACACACACCAAGTTAATACGGCGGTGTACGCATGTACAGTCGCGAGCTGATGGGATGGAGACACGAGCTCACTCATCGTGGGGTCATTTCTACCTGACGAGTTATGGAGGGGGGAAGGGAGAGAGAGAGAGAGAGAGGAACAGATGGGGGGAGGTTATGGAGGGGCTGGTGCAAGGAGGTTGTATAGGTGGAGTCGCCATGGCTCACTAATCCGGGGGCCGGATGTTCAAAACTGGTCATATCTTAGTCCCGCGGTCGGTCGTATCTGAGCTAGTCCCGTCGGAAGGTAGTCCCTCCCTACGACCGAGTCGGCCTGGCCCCTCCCACCGATGTTCAAACGATCCGTGGTCAGTCGTAAGGAGGGAGTAAGTGCTGGTCCCATGGTTCGTGAATGAAGCGGTAGAGGGCAGGCAGCTCGCCAGCTGAGATGAAAGCAACCAATAAAAATCGCTGTAACAAACACGACAGCCAATGAGAATGGAGGAGGTTGTTTATAAACAAACACACGTGCCGCCATTTGCCTTAAATAATAGTGTTGCTTAGGTTGGTTTGTGTGGCAAAAATTATCGGTAAATTTACTGTTTCGGACAGAATAGGATTCTTTGGATAATATATTCTACTAGTGTATTTTGATGTGTTTTCAACGATTTTGAAATTCATTTCCTTCTCATTTTTTTTATTTTTTTATTTGCCAAACCTAACCTGACCTGACCTAACCTAATCTGGACCGCGGCACACTTCCGGGATTAGATTTCAAATATAAACTGTGCTCTACGTCCATCCATGCTCTAGAAAAAAAAAAAAAAAAACAGAAATGAATATCAAAATAGTTAAAAACACATCAAAACACACTAGTAGAATATATTATTGACCAAAGAATCCTATTCTGTCTGAAACAGTAATAATACCAAATTGTCTGTGGCTAGGCCTAGATTAGTTTACCTTGGTCCTGTTTATGTTAAGGCTGGGTTAGTTTGTCCAAACAGGGTCTTTTTTCACAATATTATGGTAGAAATTATCTAGACTTAAGTGAGAAAAAAATGTAATCAGGAATATCTTGGAAAAAAAGCCCTTTATTCTTGAGAAACCTAACCTAACCTAACATAACTACCCTTAACTTAAAACATTTCACATAGCCTACCAAACAAAAGTTTGAGTACAACTGTTACATCAATTTCTGCACAAATGTAGCATCATATAATTATGAAAAATTTCAGCCAGCAGATTTTTTAGATAATTTTATGGGGCACGTCTACAATTCCAAGGAGGCTTCAGTGTTTGCACTTAAATCTCGATAATCAAAGTACAAATCATGTATTAGATACCGTCATATAACTCTTGCCACAATAAACTACCGATATATATTAGAATATATTTGTAACACTCAACTTAAGTTGTCTTTAGAAGAGTAATTATCGGTGATGAGGCGGTGTTGTGGCAAGTTACGACCGGGGAATAGCGTGGTAAGACTGCTCGGTAGTGGGTATAAAATTCAGCGGCTTTACGACCAGAGTTAGTCCCTCTGACGTCACAACATGGCGCCCAAAATGTTTTGAACATCGCTGGCGGCAGCCATTGTGATGACTTAGTCCCCCTATGGCGAGCTACGACCGGGACTAAAGTTTTGAACATCCAGCCCCAGGGGATTAAGTGAAGCCACCGAACTGTCATTTTCGGCGCCTTCAATATGGCGGACACAAAGGTATGTTTCAGTAAAAGTGGACTTCTGACCTGACATACAAAGGAATGCGCCATCTTGAAGGCGCCGGAAATGACAGATTGGTGGCTTCACAAATCAGGTCCTCATGGCGACTCCACCTATACAACCTCCTTGGGCTGGTGGAGTGTTGCCACTTCTGACTGATATAGAACTATCTCACCATCCACTGAAAGTTTCATTCGAAGCATTCACTGATGAGAGGGAGAAACGAGAAGGAGGAATGAAGGTGGTTGGGGATGAATGTATGAGCGACGTGAGTGAAGATATTGCAGGATGAATTGAATTAGTTGTGTATACGAGTTAGACGGACATAGGGATATGTAATAACTGATTAATATTTTCGAGTTGGATATATAACCGATATTATTTCCCCACACTAAACTCACCATTGTGAACTGTGTGAGTGTTAGCTTAAAAGTTTAAAGTAATAAAAACATTGTTATCCATCGTAACATAACATTCATCAATAATTACATAACCAAATGATTAAGTTAAAGTTTACTGCAAATCCACTGTTTCTATTAAACCTGGACGAATCAAAGGTGACAAACATAATATTATATTCTCTTTGTCGGGAGAATAATATGTTACAGTTCTGCCCCTCAAAATGCATTGGTTTGCTAGATTGCCAACATTAATAATTAAATTGTGTGGGTGAAAGCTAGACACATATATAGGCCGCATATAAATTCACAATTATAAACCCTAAGAATAATGGAAGACAGATATGTAATGTTTTATAGAAATGGAACTGAAATTTGTATTTCTGTATATTGTCTTTTACTTTAATGTTGTCACTATTAAGAGTTTTATAATATAAATATTGTGGCTTACAAGGTGCAGTAATATTATCATAAAGTAAGTATTAAAAGTAATAGTAAGATGGTAGTCCTCTATTGAATTAATCCTTTGTATTATTGTTTGCACTTAAATACTCGTCAATATAAATTTGTAGGGCTCGCTTCAACAGAACAAAAACACACACACACAGCAGTGAGTAACACTCTGTAATCAACAACAATATAATAATTTAATGTTATCACTGTAGTTAACTTGACAGTAGCCATTATTTTCAAGGATAAATACACACAGTACCTAGAACATTTTATTGGACGCGTGATAACTTTTTGAGTGTCACTAACTTTGCCATGAAGGCTGACACCTCAAAGGTTGTCACCACTGATTATCATATACTTCACAAACAGTAACTAGCTTTATTCTACTATGCCTACGTGTTGATTATTTCCTTATTATGGGCAGAAATATACTGGTAATCCAATAATACACTATATGTAACGTAGAACAAGTTATTTTATTCCCGTGTGTTAAGTTGGTAAGCCTGCGAAGGCTACAAGGTGTGGGATCAAGCTCCTTTAGTGTGTGTGTGTGTGTGTGTGTGTAAAGGGAACTGCTCACCAGAAATGTGCCTATATTCGGCAGGAGAGATTCTGTCTCATTCCGTTCCACAGAATATTCTTTTCCCATAAAAAATATGGATACTTGTGGTTCTCATAATTTTGTGTACTATTAATTATTGTTGAAACACATTTATCATTGATTATTGCAATTTCATTAAATATGTCATGTTTTATAGACACCCATCCCATCTGATGTCATTACAGTTCTGATATCGAACAATACTTATATATGAGTGTACTCTTATAATTATGATGACCATGCTAAAATTCAATACATAGGTTTGTTATTTTGAACTCCATCTCCATTAGTCCCTTCGCCCAAAGTCAACCATAAATCATTAAGATAAAGAAAGACCCACAGCCACGGTTATTGGCGCCTCTCTTGTTCTTTCTATCTCCACCAGCCCCTCCATACCCCCCCCTCTTCTTCCTCTTAAACTCCTCCATAACTCGTCAGGTAGAAGCGACCCCATGATGAGTGTGCTCGTGTCTCTATCCCATCAGCTCGCGACTGTACATGTGTGTGTGCGTTTACAATACATACATACATACATACTTACACAATACTGAAAATACAATAAATAATGTGAGTATAAATATATTTATATGTGTGTGTGTGTACTATATCTTATTACTCAGTAGTGAGTTATTAGTGTGTGTGTGTGTGTGTGTGTTATAAGTGTGTGTACCATATTTTACTGGTGTGTGTGCATCGTTGAGGAAGGGTACATGTAAACAAACTCTAAGTGTTATTCTTTGTGCATACGAGTGTGTATTGTTTATTGTGTACGTACATGTGTGTGTGTATATAAATCTATTATTATCAACATCTGTGTGTGTGAGAGAGAATGAATTTTCTTCCAATTTTTCAGTTACGCACACACACTCATAAGCACACATACATACTTACGAACACTCTTTCATACACACTCACACAGATAAGCACACTGTTTCTTTCACACACACACACACTTCCAACAGCCCGGTATGACGCACAAATACTTCTAAGCACACACACACACACTTTCAAACAGCACGGTAAGACGCACAAACCCTTCTAAACACACACACACACACTTTCAAACATCCCGACATGACGCACAAACACTTCTAAACACACACACACACTTTCAAACAGCCCGACATGACGCACAAACACTTCTAAACACACACACACACACACACACTTTCAAACAGTACGGTACGATGCACAAACATTTCTAAATATGTATTCACACGTACACACACACACACACTCTTTTAAACAGTACGGCATGATGCACAAACATTTCCAAGTTTATATTCACGCACAAACGCATACAAACACACACATTCAAACAGCACGTTACGATGCACACACATATTTAAAAATACATTCACACACGTCTCTAAATATATATTCACACACTCAAACACACACACGCACATTCTTGCATACAGTCGGCAGCATAAGTTCGCTTCATTTCTACCTATGTATGTATGAGCTATATTGATGTTGTAACACAATTTGAATGCAGTGATGATAGATATACTTCACATGTGGTAAATGACACATGTTTTTAAGATAGAAACTGGTTCAGAATGCATCTATCTGGTCATATTAGCATTACCAAGTGCATAAGATGGACGCGAATTTATGCTGTCGGCTGTACACTCTACAAGATTTCCACCTGGACCACCCCCTCACTTGGTTTGGCTAACGTGGCAACAGCGCTTCGCTTGTGTGAGCTCCTGTGCATATACAAGACAACATTTCGAATCGGCAAAGCTTCATCTTCAGTATTCCGGTCGGAAAAAGGATGAGGGGGGGGGAGACAGAAGGCTTGGTGGGTGAAAGGAGGGATGGTGATGCGGAGATGAGGAGTCACATGTGCTAATGCAACATTACAGCCATTTTAATATATTTATCAACATACTAGTAACGTGTTATTCCCCAAATAATAAAAAAATTATTTACATATATACATATTTGTAGACACACCTGACCACACACTTGAACACGAGTCTCACCCCAACCTTCCTGGAGTGAAGACGTGTTCTTGGCGCTCTGCCTGTGTTATTGTTTGTGTTAACGTTTGTCTTGTTTCTACGTTCTTGTTTGTGTGTTGTTGTGTCTGTGGTGTTATAGGGGTTGTTTATATTTTCTATCTCGTTTTTTTTGTGGTTTTGCTGTTTGTGGTATTGTTGTTTATGGTTTATTTATTTTATTGTGGTTCTGTGTGTGTATGTTCGTGTGTTCGTGTGTGTTCAGTTGTTCGCTTCCCATCTAGGCCTTGCCTGGCCTGATGGAGAGTGCAGATTCGGATGTGGCTTCCTGCCTGGAGGCCGACTTGGCCACGTCGGAGGAGGATGAGTCTCCTATTGAGGATCACTGGCCTGAGCTGCCTTCTCGCAACCCTCCCCCCCTCTCCTCGGTCACTCCGCAGCTCAGGTTGCAGCCTTCAACCTCCTCAACCTCTACCAAGCGACCCGTTGATGCCTCGTCTGACTCCTTGCAGGATTCCGATGGTGTGGACTGTTTGCCTCCGGATGCCAAGACTGCCAGGGGTGCTTCAGCTGTGCATGACGTACCTTCTCTGCCTCAACGTGGTGTTTCTACCTTGTATACCAACTCCTTGCCCTCGTCCAACCTTCCTGCTGTTGCCCCAAGAAATGCCTATGTCAAGCTCTCCTTCTCTGGGAACCCATCTACGGACACAAAGTTGCGTTGGTTGTCTGATGTCAACAGGGCCTTCCAGCTGCAACGTGAACTGGCTGAAGTGAAGATGGCTGCTGTCACCTCCCGGTTTGTCTACATCTCTAGGAAGCGTCAGGATATCATTGATAGAGTGAAGGCTGGTGAATTTTTGTCTCTGCCTCTCATTCTTGAAGACTCACCCGAGAGGCCTCGTAAGTTCCCCAGCTATATCCTTACCCGTTTTCCTATTGATGTTGACCCGAAAATTGCTAAGGGATACCCTGGTGTGTACTTTGACCATCGTTTTTTCCAAGATGGTTCCCCCATTAGCCGTATTGTTGTTGTCTGGAGTCAACCTGATCCACCTCCAAATGAGATTTCCTTTGATTTCCTCCCTTGTCTTCCACCGTGTGAGGTGAGGAAACTTCATAATGACCAGCCTTGGTGCTACAGGTGCTGGGGAGTTGGGCATATCTCCCGGTACTGTTCTGCCAGGCCGAAGTGTGCATTGTGTGCCGCCGACCATGATTCCAAGACGTGTCCTGTCAGGGGCGAACCATCACGTCCTGCTGCCTCCACATCTAAGCCTTCACCTCCTGAGGATACGTCTCGATGGAAGTGTCCACGATGCCTTCAGCCAGGGGTTAACGTGTGGCATGGATGTACTCGACGTCAGGTCCAGGCTCGTGTCACTACTATTGCTCCGCCTCCACCACCACCACCTCCCCAGTCTGCTCCTCCTACCAGCCCTGCCTCACCTCCAGACCTGGCCCTCCGCAAGTCTGTTGCTACGCTCATGGCACGAAGTACGGCTCTCGAGAACCGCTTTTCTGCCCTTGAAGCCAGAATTGATGGGCTAGTTGCCACGCAGGCTGCCAATGACTCCAAACTCTCCACCTTGGTCGAGGCTCAGCAGGCCATCATCTCAACTGTCACTACCCTTACCGAAAAGATGGATACTGTTGCATCTCGCCTTGAAAAGCTTTTCGAGTCAGTCCCTTCTCCTGGTCCATCTTCTTCTCCAGGTCGCTCATCTGCCCCCACTCACCGGACTTCTACCTCCAAATACAGAGTTCGCTAGTGATTGCCAGCTGGATGTCATCTCCTGGAATGTATGTGGTATCACAAGTTATGCTAAGCTCACTCAACTCAAGGCCTATGTTTTTCGTCATCATCCCAGTGTTATTTTTCTCCAGGAAGCATTTCCAGGACGGCCGCTCGCTGCTGGGCAAGCTCCTCCTCTCTCAGGTTATGTGCCATATGTTCATCTGGTAAGGAATGGTCTCCTGACTTACATACATAGCTCCTTGCCACATCGCCTTCTCCTTACCTCCACTGATCCTGACATGACCTTTCAGCTATTTGAGGTTCTACCTGGGAATGGAGTACTACAACTATGTAATGTCTATTCTGCCCCAGCTAGACTCACTCTTGAGGCTCTTCCTTCTCCAACAGTGCGTGGTACGGTTTATATGGGAGATTTTAATGCTCGGCATTCTGATTTGGGTGATGGTTCTGGCTCTATTAATCGTAATGGTGTTCGTCTCCTTTCATACATCCGCAAGCATCATCTGACACGCTGGGACACTGGCGGTGCCACTCATTGCCGGGGAGGTACTCTGGATTACATCCTCTCGTCTGGCCTGATAGCATCTCAGGTCCAGTGCTTCTCTGTGCCAGACTTATTCTCTGATCACATTGCTCTTCGGTTTCATTATTCTCTATCTGCTGGGTCAGGTGCTTCAGCCACTCGTTTGCGTATTGCTGTGCCCCCTAAATATTGCCCGACTTACATCTTATTTATGGCCTGTGTATTCCCTACATTTGACATATCATCAGCTGAACAGTTGTACTCTGATCTTGTATCTGCTACTCATGACTTTTATAGGCTATACGTCTCCCGGCCACACCTCCAGCATCGCCATACTGCCCACTCCTGCATCGACAAGTTGTTTGGCATAGTCGGCAGGAGTGTGATGACGAGCAGTGGCCGGTGTCTTTTTAACAACCCGACGGATGAGGTGCCACATAGAAGCCACACTTGTTTGCTGGTTGATGCTGTCCGTGAACCGCTGCCAAGACTCAGTGTGAGCACAATCCTGCAGGGCAACTAAAGCGTCCCTAGACATCTGGTAACGATAGAGTAGGTCAGGGGTTGGGTTGGCTTGAAACAATAGGCCATCACGTTCAACCTCCTCCTTTGCCTCCTGTATACGTGCATCCAGCGTCCAGGAGTGGGCAGTATGGCGATGCTGGAGGTGTGGCCGGGAGACGTATAGCCTATAAAAGTCATGAGTAGCAGATACAAGATCAGAGTACAACTGTTCAGCTGATGATATGTCAAATGTAGGGAAATCTCATTTGGAGGTGGATCGGGTTGACTCCAGACAACAACAATACGGCTAATGGGGGAACCATCTTGGAAAAAACGACAGGCAAAGTACACACCAGGGTATCCCTTAGCAAGTTTCGGGTCAACATCAATAGGAAAACGGGTGAGGATGTAGCTGTGGAACTTACGAGGCCTCTCAGGTGAGTCTTCAAGAATGAGAGCCAGTTCACGCTGCAACTGGAAGGCCCTGTTGACATCAGACAACCAACGCAGCTTTGTGTCCGTAGATGGGTTTCCAGAGAAGGAGAGTTTGACATAGGCATCTTTCGGGGCAAAAGCAGGAAGGTTGGACGAGGGCAAGGAGTTGGTATACAAAGAAGAAACACCAGGGTGAGGCAGAGAAGGTACGTCGTGCACAGCTGAAGCACCCTTGGCAGTCTTGGCAGCTGGAGGTAAACAGTCCACACCATCGGAATCCTGCGAGGAGTCGGACGAGGCATCAACAGGTCGCTTGGTAGAGGTTGAGGAGGTGGACGGCTGCAACCTGTGCTGCGGAGTGACCGAGGAGAGGGGGAGAGGGTTGCGAGAAGGCAGCTCAGGCCAGTGATCCTCAATTGGAGACTCGTCTTCCTCCGACATTGCCAAGTCGGCCTCCAAGCAGGAATCCGCACTCTCCATCAGGCCAGGCAAGGCCTAGATGGAAAGCAAACAACAACACAAACAACTAAACACTCAATCAGCCAGGGACACACACACACACACCCTCACACACACAGACAATCACAACAAAACTATACACAGAACCACAAAAGACAAACAACACCAGCAACACCACAGAAACAGCAACAGACAAACAAGAACTCACAAACAACACAAAAAACACAAACAAGAGCTCCAAAACAACACAAAACAACAACACAAACGAGAATGGAGGCAGAGCGCCACGAGTACGTCCACACTCCACCTGTTCTGGAGCGAGACTGTGATGAAGGTTTGGACGTGTATGTTTCCCACACACATTAACGAAACTAATAAGCAAGATAATCTTGATATTAACGATATAATAATTGTTTCTAACAAAGAAGAAGATTTAGGGCTTTGTGCCTATCGACTCATGGTGTTGGTCATTATGGCAGTCAGTCTTGTTACATCAACATATCTTCCCCCAGCCTACAAGGTTGCTATCTTTGTCTTTACAGCCGGGTACCTACTTACTGCTTGGTGAACAGGGACATAGGGGGATGGGAAAATTGTCCAACAATTCCACTGACCCTGGAATCGAATCCGGGACCTCTCGCGTGCTGGGCGAGTGTGCTAACCATTGCACCATCAGCACCCCTTTGTTTCTAACATGTAATGACGCAAAATGTGCCTCACCGCTGTATACAAGTTGTAGCCACAAGAGATGTAAGATCCACTTGGCCATGTTGATCACTCTGTCTGCTTGGCCTCCAGTTCACTTTTCCTTTGGGTCACGTATAGCTGTGAATACCTTTAGGATCACACATGTGGAGTTAGTTAGATTATTAGTAACTAAATTGTTGAAATGATTGGCTTGTCTGTATTTTAGTTATTTCGTTAACTAGTTTGTAAGCAAGTTAGTTGTATTGGTTAGTTGGTTAAAAGACCGATTGGTTGATAAATTGGCTAGTTAGGTACTAATTCCTTTATATATATATATATATATATATATATATATATATATATATATATATATATATATATATATATATATATATATATATATATATATATATAAATATATATATATATATATATATATATATATATATATATATATATATATATATATATATATATATATATATATATATATATTATTCAGTTTTTAAATAGATTCTTAAAAAGTTATGATGTTTGTTAACTAGTTATCAGTTAGGATCATTGATGTAAAATAATAATATTAAAACAAAATTATATAAAAAACAAGTTAGTGTATTATGTAACCTGAAGCACGCGATGGAAAAGGGAGTATGTGACGGTGATTAGTGTTTGTGTGTCATTGAGGTATTGATATTTCATTATGTACAGCCACAATCAAATATCCACCGACACTTTCCTTCCATCGTGCAAATGAATCAGTATCATATTAAAATATAATCATACAACACTTTACGTCATCTCAACCCCCTCAATTATTATTATGAGGTGCTGCAAAATCATACACGTGTTGTTCTTTATTACCAAGATATTTACTACGATGGAAGGAAAGTGTTGGTGGATATTTGATTGTGGATGTACGTATATCGGGCATTTTATAAGACCTACCGATATCACCCTGAGTCAACACAGCGTAATCGGAAGAGAATGGACATCTATAATAACAGCCATGGAGTATACAGTATAGCCAGAAAAAAAAACGATATAAAGGTGCAGTGATTGATTGATATATATATTAGGCGCCGCAACAGCGAGGTCATATAGCGCCAGAAGGTGGTGATATAGAGGCGAGGCAGTAAGCAGGAAGGAAATAGAAAGAAAATATTGATTGATTGGTTGATAGATATTAGGCGCCCGCAACAGCGAGGTCATATAGCGCCAGAAGGTGGTGATAGAGAGGCGAGACAACACTCAGGAAAGAAATAGAAACAAAGAAGGACAGCTGAAGAAATAAAAGAGAGTGGCTGGGGCCGAAGGGGCGCCAAAATCCATCACTACAGGTAATACCATCTAGTGCAGTGGTTCTTAAACTTCTTTGCCTCTCGTCCCCCTCTGCATTATGTATACATCCCGCGCCCCCTTATTCCTGAAAACGTTTACCAAACAGTATACTATAAATTTAAAATTACTTATGGTGGGTGGCGATCGAAGCGAGCCGTATCGCCTGGAGGGTTCGGGTTCGAAAATGTTGGAAATTTGTGCCCATTATGCAGACCTGAAATTCCCCACTGCATCTGAGATACTATCATCAAACAGGTTGCATCCCCTGGTTATATACTGTAGGAGCCGGTGGGATGAGCAATCGGGTACAAGACGTGTTCAGTTCCTGAGCAAACCCTGACCACCCGCGCCCAGGGATGCCAGGTGACTTCGATAACTTTTGGCATTCATGAATTGAATTCTTGGCAGTATTTGGAATATATATATATATATATATATATATATATATATATATATATATATATATATATATATATATATATATATATATATATATATATATATATATATATATATATATATATATATATATATATATATAGAGAGAGAGAGAGAGAGAGAGAGAGAGAGAGAGAGAGAGAGACTTGTGGTAAACAGTGGCAACATTTTTGGCAATTTTGCAATGATTAACATAACAGATTATTTACCAAAACCTTGCTCCCACCCCTGGAACCTGGATGCTTCTGGCGTCCCCCAGTTTAAAAACCACTGCTCTAAGGGGAGGTGCAGAGTGAAGAATAATAATTAATTACAGGGAGCTTGAATATTTAAACTTGTCATGTTTATCGTCAGTTTTTAATTCTCTCATCTGGTACAGTCACTAGCACTATTAAGTATACAGCTTTGGTTGAAGCTTTGGCCTTTGAACAGTCTAGTTATCACCAACAAAGTAATTCCAATGGGGATCTTATTGTGCATTTATATAGTGTCTCTAGGTATTCGAGGCACACCTGGATAACTATTAGTGCTGGTTACTGTACATTGGGAAGAAGCAGCAAAGGTGTATTGGATAAGATAATTATGTGATGCGTAAGTCCTTCATTTTGTCAAGGAACCTCATATATATATATATATATATATATATATATATATATATATATATATATATATATATATATATATATATATATATATATATATATATATATATATATATATATATATATATATATATATATATATATATATATATATATATACATATATATATATATATATAGATATATATATATATATATATATATATATATATATATATATATATATATATATATATATATATAGATATATATATATATATATATATATATATATATATATATATATATATATATATATATATATATATATATACAGTCGCGGTCAATAATAATCATCCACATATGGGTATCTCAAACAATTTACTGTCTAATGTTTTCACGTTCACATATGATGTTATTGTTTTAAGTAGTGTGTAGCTGCTTGTATTAAATTAAAAGATGGTAGTTAACCTATTCATTGGAAAGTTTATCATCTATGGAACAGTGGGAAGCTGTCAAACTCTTACGTGAGATACCCCTATATGGATGATTATATTTGACACCGACTGTATATATATATATATATATATATATATATATATATATATATATACACAAGCGAAGAGCTGTTGCCACGTTAGCCAAGCCAAGCGAGGGGGTGGTCCAGGTGGAAATTTTGTAGAGTGTAATTATGTGTGTGTAATAAACGTACAAATGTATGTGTGTGTGTGTGTTTATGTAATAAACGTACATATGTGTGTGTATGTAATAAACGTACATAATTATGTGTGTGTGTAATAAACGTACATATGTGTGCGTGTGTGTGTGTGTTTGTGTTGCATCATAACACCCCACATGTGACGTCACCATCTCTCTCTCTCTCTTACACACATAAATTCTCTCTCTCTCTATCTTTAATCCGTTCGAGCTTCTGTTCGAGCGGTACATTTGGCGCGCGATTTTAGCAGCTCGAACGGAAATTCGAACTCTTCTTTATGGTTTTAACCAGTAAATAGAATATTTGACATTTTAACGTAATTTTTACGTCAAGTTACGTTATGTTACATCATAAATACCTTTGCCGGCGGTGCTGAATCAGAATATATAATTTTGGGAGTGAAACCCTTGTTTTTTTAGCGGATTGACAGTAGATGACGTAATTTTGACGTCGAGTTACGTCATGTTACGTCATACCAAAACCTGTGCCTGGTGATAGTGATTCAGAATATATATGGGTTTTGGATGTAGGTGTAACCGTTTTCGAGTTATAAGAGGACAAACAGATTGCCATTTATAGTAAAGATGTGGGTATTTTTTCCCTTAGTGATGTGTGCAATACTCCAAGGGTTTTGGTTCCCCTTCGGCCCCAGCAACCTCCTTCATTTCTTCAACTATCCCACCTTTCTTTCTATTTTTTCCTGCTTCCTCTCTCACCTTTCTATCACCTCCTGCCGCTATATGACCTCGCTATTGTGGCGCCTAATATCAATTAATTAATCAATCATTTATGTCTAGGAATATGGCCCCATCAGGATTGACAGTCCATGAACAGTATTTCAGTACAAATTTACCGAGGTTCTGGAACTAACAGGATGCATTTACTGCAGTATGCCAGAATAAATTAGCCTCATGATAAAGTACAGCCACAATCAAATATCCACCGAGACTTTCCTTCCATCGTAGTAAATATCTTGGTAATAAAGAACAACACGTGTATGATTTTGCAGCACCTCATAGTAATAATTGAGGGGGTTGAGTTGACGTAAGGTGTTGTTGTATGTTTATATTTTGATATGATACTGATCAATTTACACGATGGAAGGAAATAGTCGGTGGTTATGTGATTGTGGCTGTACAAAACAACATGTAATAGAGTAGACTTTTGAAGGCGTGTACAATTGCCTGACGAAATTCATAAAGGAGGTAATACACTCTAGTTAGATCAGAGTGAGTGCCATGATTTCCCCAAATTATGAAAGGAAACAGGACTAGAATAATTAACGAAGATATTGTTGGACTGTTGCCAGGAAGAGTTTGAAGGAATCAGTTGGCCCAGATTTATCAACACTGTAATTCCCCTTTTAACGACATACAGAGATAAAACTTTAGCCTTCCTTGGTCTGTAAATTCATGTGTCTAAAATTAGTAAACTTCCACGGTACAGTACAGTGGTGGTGGTGGTGGTGGTAACTCTGGAGCAACTGATCCCTCTATACTTTTCTAAGCAACAGACCACCATTATAATTTGTTCATCTGGTCCGGTTTCCTGGCAGACCTTGCAGAAATTAAGGCTCTCTAATGTACACTCGCAATCCAAAATTTATATCCAGGTCTTGTTGAAGTTTCGAATCATTTGACATACTAGTGAACCAATTACAACGCTTATCCTGCTTCATATTTGCTTGAGCTTGCTTAATAATCGATCACACTATTCGAAGCAAGCCTGGATACATATTTTGGATTGCGAGTGTACAGTACAGTTGCGGACACACGAAACAGACACACTTTAGACGGAGCCCCTTATCAAGCATAGAATAGGACTCGTCGCCTCTACACACAACTTCTCATCCTATCCTATGTTCACTGGGGGGCCTCCGTTTCAGGTGTGTCTGTTTCATGTGTCCGCATCTGTACCAAAGGTATATTATCCCTTCATGGTATTATTTTTTTATGCTGCAGTTGAACCATATTGTCTTTCCATCCAGATCGAATCGAGTTACACCAATTACAGTACATGTTATAAAATGAGTTTCTTGTTATAATCAAACAACTGAAAACACCTTCAAGACATTTGTATTGTGCATATATAGAACAGTTTGATCTAATTTTAATTTGAGCATACTTTGTAGACCTCAGTGTTCGTCTGTACTCATAGCTATAAACATAACACAACTTCGTTTACTTTCACTACTCAGGGTCGATTCCACAGTGGTTGGTATTGGTTTGAATACACGCAAACGAAAGAATGTTAGCCGTGTTAATGACTTCTGGGTGAATTATTTAGCTAATTTGGTGAGTAAACTATACAGTGATCATCGTTATCCAACTGGTTGATAAATTTTGTGAATGTGAATACTCAGATTTTGCAAAATAATGAAGCCTTACAAGTGTGGTTGGTTGGGAAGCTAACAAACAAATACCAGTGTAGAATCAACCATAAGATAATGAAGCCTTACAAGTGTGGTTGGTTGGGAAGCTAACAAACAAATACCACTGTGGAATCGGCTCTCAGTCTCGGTTGTGCAGAAATGGGTTTGAAAGGGGGAGTGATTGTAAGCGTGATCCATTTCACTGAGTACTCTGTATTTACTCTCTGCTTCCCTTTTCTCCCCACCCTTATAAAAAAATCAAAACGGGTACTGAGGAGAGAACCTGTATTTGTTATGTTAAAGGGCTACATATTCCTGTACACAATGCTAGGGAACAAATCACATCAATGTTACTAATAGAGGATCTGTTTCCCTACATAGTTTGGAGGAATTATTAGCCCTCCAATTTTCCAAAAGGTAGGTCTCCCATAAATGATAATTTGATGAACTATGGCATTTCCACTTACAAAAGAATACAAAGGAAGTACAGGTAACAGGAGGTCCATAGTGGCCTTTTACTAGGTTGCCTCTTTAACTATGCTAATCAAAACTACGTGTTGAAGGAAAGGATGGCAAAGGACAAGGCTCCTCCCCACCCACCACTCCCACTGGATATATATACCGGTTGGAAAAACAGATAGAAAATAACACCTTGCTTGTTATAAGCAAGGGTGTTATACAAAGGAAGTACAGGCAATAGGAGACCCATAGTGGCCTTTTAAGAGGTAAAAAGACTATATAACTGTACCCACCTCAGTCCTTCCCTGTATACCTCTACAGTACAACAGTCTCTTTAGGGAAGTTCAACGTGACTGAAGGGAGTGAGTGTGAAGGATATAATTTATAAGGGGAGGCCTGGGCGATTGGCTCTGTTAATTAATGACCGCCGCATTATGAGTGTATTGTGTGAGCAAATGATTGGTGCTGAGTGGGTTTGAGTAAAGGAGAGGAAGGGGGTGAGTTATAAAAGTGTAGGGGAGAATAACAGAGAGGAGGGAAGGGCGAGGAAGAGAAGAGAGGGGAGGGAGTTGGGGGAAAGGAAAAGAAAGGGTAATTAATGTAGGGTAAGGGTTGAACAAAGGAGGTTAGAGTAGAGTCAAGAAGAGGAGGGGAAGGGGTTGAGTTGGGAAGTGAAAAAAAGAGGGGGTTAGGGTTAGGTTAGGGTGATGAGGAGGTTGAGTTGGAAGGGGAAGAGCTGGAAAGAGGGTGTTTTGTTGGGAAGGAAAGGGAGAAAAGAGGGTGTCGTGTTGGAATGGTAAGGGTGAAAAGAGAGGATTGAGTTGGGAGAGAAAGGGAGAAATGAGGGGGTTAGAGTAGGGTTAGGACAGAAAAGAGGTGGTTAGAGTAGGGTTAGGGCAGAAAAGAGAGGGGTTTGAGTAGGGTTAGGGCAAAAAAGAGGGGGTTAAAGTAGTGTTAGGACAGAAAAGAGGAGGGTTTGAATAGGGTTAGGGCAGAAAAGAGGGGTTAGAATAGTGTTAGGACAGAAAAGAGGGGGGTTTGAATATGGTTAGGGCAGAAAAGAGGGGTTAGAATAGTGTTAGGACAGAAAACAGGGGGGTTTGAATAGGGTTAGGGCAGAAAAGAGGGGGTTAGAGTAGTGTTAGGGCAGAAAAGAGGGGGGTTAGAGTAATGTTAGGACAGAAAAGAGGGGGTTTGAGTATGGTTAGGACAGAAAAGAGGGGGTTAGAGTAGTGTTAGGACAGAAAAGAGGTGGTTTGAGTAGTGTTAGGACAGAAAAAAGGTGGTTTGAATAGGGTTAGGGCAGAAAAGAGGCTGATGAGTTGGAAAGGATAGGGTGGAAAGAGGGGATTGAGTTGGGAGGGACAGTGAGAATAGTGACTTGGTTAAGATTTCTTCCTGGTGTCATCTTTGGGACATGAAGCTTATGCCAACAAAACGCACTCCATCATCATCATCAGTAGATCCCTTACATTGGATCCACCTCACCCCAGACTACATATTTCTGGTGAATATATTGAGGAAGTCGATACTCTGCGTTTGTTGGGAACGACTCTTGATTTCAAACTAACTTTTGAGAAACACATTCGTTCCCTGTCTGCCTCTATTGCACAAAAGACAGGCTTACTCTGTAGGTGCTACCAATTTTTTTCCTCGTGGCTGCATTGTATTAAATTCATTATACGCTTTCATTTTGCCTCATTTTGAGTATTGTGCACCTGTTTGGATATCTGCTGCCAAATGCCATCTAAAAATGATAAGCGAAATCGCCCTGTACTGTTTTTGTCTGTCAAATGGATACGAAGCTGTGCCAAGCGGTAGCCGCTGCAACCAACCAAGGGGAGGTGGCCGAGTGGTTAGTGTTCTGGACTCATAACCTAGAGGTCGGGAGTTCGATCCTCTCAGGGGAGGGCCTGAGAATATTTACTCCTCCGATTTGAGTGTTAGGCATTAACTATAAGGTCACCGAACGTCGTAAAACACCCTCGCTGGTACCATAACAGCTGCAGTATTTGTGAATTACCCTCACTTCTCTACCTCTGTGGCTGGGTACCAGTTCGGAAGTCGTGACGTGTGTGTGTGAGCAGAAGTTGACCTGGGTCACGGTAACGGGCTTGATTAAGCCTATGTCCAGTGTCAGGTAATATAAAAAAAAAAAAAAAAAACGACCGCATCCAAAGCAACCCTGTTCGGGAGCAGTCTTGGTGCCGCTTGGTAGTCAGCTGAGCAACAACTATAAGGCGGACAGGTAATTGAAATTGGCTTAATTAGTACATGTAAGTTGCAATCAGTGCTAGATAAACAATAATAATGATGAAATAAGATGTTGTAGTATTATTTAATTTAATTAAGGAGGTATAGGCTGCTTGGATAGTTTTTGTACATATTATTATGGAAGACAAAAAGGTTTATTTATAAGTAATCAAACTTGCAATTTTTTTTACCAGTGCTTACAATTTACTACCAGTGCTTACACTACTGCAGAGGTCTTGACCTTAATAATATTACTAAAGTAAAATCTGGTTACTCAGTTAATTGATTTTTTACCTAACATATACCTAACCATGAAATTCCGGTGAAATTTCAACATGTTAGGATAGGTATAATAGCCATGAAATGTTCATTAAGAGTGTCCAATTATTATTTTTTCCCCTCTACTTAACCTCAAGATATGAGGCTGTGTACAGTCGCCAACCATAGCGACGCCTCTCGCCTTGAGGTACAGTTGGACACAGGAATTCGTGGTACAGCCTAGGTGGAAGATCCTTGTCTCTATCTTATAACCAGTGACTTTTGTCCGGTATTTACTTATCGTCGATATCCCACATCATAGTTTCTGCCCCTGGTGGTAAATCTTTTTGGTCGTTAAGGAATTTCATACTGGGAGGAGCTAAACATTTACCACCTCAGCTGTACCACGAATTCCGGTATCCAACTGTACACTGAACCAAAAGCACAAGCTTTTGTTTCCATACTATGATCATTTTCATAAAAAAAAATTTATACCAACTCTCCTTCCCCCACACTGAAGCAGAGGCTGCGGGTTTCGTATGGGTCAAGGAGAGGGGTGTGGCTATTGTCAGTGACTGTACCTAATTGTGATGATTTTATTTGGAGATCAGTTGGCCTTCTCTGTGATTATTTAAAATCTTACCAAAGTGTATTCCAATTATTGACCCTTTTATTCCAGATCAGTGTGTGTATACTGCGACAAGGCTTTCACAGACGCAGTAAATGCATGTAAGTACAGCCACAATCAAATATCCACAGACACTTTCCCTCCATCGTGCAAATAAATTAGTATCATATCAAAATATAATCATACAACAACACCTGACGTCAACTCAACCCCATCAATTATTATTATGATGTAGGCAACTGCAAAATCAGACATGTGTTATTTTTTATTACCAAGATAATAAATATGATAGAAGTAAGATTAAGTACGTCAGGATCTGATGATTAGGCCTGGATGCAATATTTAGATAAATGAATATTAAGAAATGAATGACAGTAGGCCTACCTTATAGGTAGCTTTGATATGTGGGATGTAAACAAATATCCTATTAACAACATTCATAAAATTACCAATGAAATATACCTTAAAACAGGTCTGTCATTAATAACCTTGGCAATGGTCCTCTCAGGGAAAAGATGAATACTGTGTTGTAATTACCTTTCATATGATGCGAGAAGAGTAGACTGCACCAGTGCATTCATGTTCATCTGATTTTCAATGGCCGGTGGCATGGACCGGTAACTGTAACATATAACTTTGGTAATTATCATTGTAACTTGGAATCAGGGATAAAGGTGACAAACACGATTCCAAATGTATTTTAACGTAAATGAGGACACATATTTCATTCATTGCACTACTCTTGGCGTAATCTGCTGGCTCCTTAAGGGGATAGTATAGCTGTGGTTCTTCAGAGCGACTTAATTCTTCCATACTATGCCAGGAAACAGGGCCAGATGAACAAAAATAATGGTGGCCTGTTGCTTGGCATAGTTTGGAAGAATCAGTTGTTCCAGACTTACCAACCCTGTACCTCCCCCATTAATGAATAATTGAGAATTGATTTCATACTAACCTTAAACAATGTGGCATGTCATCTTCCTGTAATTCTGCCAACATTAAGGCTTGGTATTGCTTTCCTGAATATTGATATGACGATTCTGTCAAATGATAATTTTTCGGCTATTATTTTTGTTTACTTTGGTTCTGCACCTTCGGCAAGCCATTTGTTCGGCTCCACTTATCATATCTGTTTTTGTCGTCAGAAAGTGCTTGCTCCAAGCCCGCTTGCATATTATCCAAGTCTGGTGGGCTACCGCTTACTGCTGGGCCAAAATCACGGCGGTTGGAAGGAGAATAACGTTTGGGTTATAACGATAAAACCAACCATGGGATAATCTTTGAAATAGTTTCATTCTCTTTCCCAGCTTATTTTACCTAATATGAACCTAACCTAACCTAACCTAACCTAAACTGGACCTAACCTTAACCTAACCAAATCAAGCACTGACATATACCCTTCCAGACTTGGATAATATGCAGCCCGCTTGGCACCCTTTGCCGACGTTTGGACAGCAAAAACACGGCTTTGATAGAGTTTTAAGTATGATTAAGTTCATTTCCCAAAATCTACTGTATCTCTAGACTTGTATCACGAGCGACAAGTTGGTGCTCATAGATTTTTATATAAATTTTTTAACAATAATCGTCATCCCTTACAAGGCTTACATGGTGCTTTGCCTGAACCGTTCTATCCTTTCTTTTTTTTTTTCTTTTTTTATATCTTTCGACACTGGACATAGGCTTCATCAAGACCGTTACCGTGGCCCAGGTCAACTGCTACTCACACACACACACGTCACGACTTTCGAACTGGTACCCAGCCACAGAAGGAGGGAAGTGAGGGTAATTCCCAAATACTGCAGCTGTTATGGTACCAGCGAGGGTGTTTTACGACGTTCGGTGGCCTTATAGTTAGTGCCTCAAACTCAAATCGGAAGTGTAAATATTCTCAGGCCCTCACCTGAGAGGATCGATCTCCCGACCTCCAGGTTACGAGTCCAGAACACTAACCACTCGGCCACCTCCCCTTAAAATCTTACTCGATTTACTCTTAGTCTTAATTATCTTGCTATGAATCCTGTTAATGGTAGTACGACGCAGCAGTTTTCACGGTGTTTTATTACTTCGTTTGTCAAAATATGGAATAAATTATCGAATGAGATTGTCTAGTCTGCAGTCATGTCTGCATTTAAGAGGGAAGTGCAGTGTTGGTAAATCTGGAGCAACTGATTCCTGCAAACAATTCCAAGCAACAGAACATCATTATTTTTGTTCATATTGTCCTGTTTCCTGGTATACTTTGGAGGAATCATGGCACTCCAATGTAACAAAAGTGAGTCACCCCCTTAAATATCGTGACAATCAATGGCTATTAATTGCAGTAGTTCCTTCTTGGATTCCTTGTAGCCAGTTTTCTTAAATTCGTTGCTTTTTCTTCCCTCCAGTGCCTTTAGGTATTACAAACTAACCTAACTAAACTAAACTAACACATTCGTAGTTCCTCACACACACACACATACACACACACACGCAGTCCCTCTTCTATGTGTGGATGCAGTGTCTGTAACTGCACCCTGGGGGAAGGCTTTGGTAGTTTTAAGAGGGAAATTTTGTGTTGGTAATTCTGGAGCAACTGAATCCTCCAAACTATTCCAAGCAACAGAACAGAATCATTATTTTTGCTCTTCTCCTTGGTCCTGTTCCCTAGCATACTTTGAAGGAATCAAGGCACTTCAATGTAACAAAAGCGAATTACCCCCGTAATGATAATAATAATAACTAGGGATTAAGAGTGGGTAGTAGGAAGGGTTGTTGTGGGAATTATAGAAGGCATTCACTATTCTGTCATTTTTCTCTTCTAGTATTTTGTAGCTTAGACCCAAACAGTCTCGTAAGGACCAACAGACCTTATGCTGTTTGATATCCTTTGTATTTCTTTGTAGGGAGGGATAAGGATTGGGATATTCAATATTCAAAGCCACTCAGCACTAACAAGATGGTTTTGTTTCTGTTTATTGATTGATGTGTAGGTGTTGATGTCACTGGCCCTCTTTGACAGACACGATACAACACATACGTACCCTTTTCCACACACACACACACACACACACACAGGGACACACACACGTACCCTTTTCCACACACACACACTCGGACACACACACACACGTACCCTTTTCCAAACACACACACCGGGACACACACACGTACCGGTACCCTTTTCCACACACACACACGTACCCTTTTCCACACACACACACGTTCCCTTCTCCACACACACACAGGGACACACACACGTACGTACACTTCTCCACACACACACACACACCCAGACACACACACACGCACACTTTTCTACACTTCTCCACACATACACACACACACCTGGATACACTCACTTCAGAGCATCTGTGAAACTCTTTTGTTTGTTTACATAGCGTCATTATGGTGAATACTAGAGCAGGACTGAGTTGTGTTAATTCATTTACTATTCATACGAGTAAATAAACACAGGGGGTGATGATAGTGGTTAGCACACTTACCCAGCACGTGAGAGGTCTTGGGTTCGATTCCCGGGTCAGTAGAATTGTTGGACAATTTTCCCAGCCCCCTATGTCCCTGTTCACCTAGCAGTAAGTAGGTACCCGGCTGTAAAAACAAGGATAGCAACCTTGTAGCCTGGGGGAAAATGTGTTGATGTAACAAGACTGACTGCCTTAATGACCAACACCATGAGTCGATAGGCCTCAAGCCCTAAATCTTCTTTTTTAAATAAACACAGTGGTACTCGTTACTAGTGAAAGCAACAACTATACTGGGCCCATACTTACTTAAGAAATGGTCACTCTAAAGTCTAAAGCTATAATTAGGTTGCTCAGCTTTCATTCATGGTTACTAAGGACTAGAACCCAACACGACCTCAATTGAAATCATAATATAGACTCTTACTGTACACTCGCAAACCAAAATTTGTATTCAGGTCTTGTTGAAGTTTCGAATCATTTGACATGCTAGTGAACCAATTACAATGCTTATCCTGTTTTATATTTGCTTGAGCTCGCTTAATACTCGATCAAACTATTCGAAGCAAGCCTGGATACATATTTTGGATTGCGAATGTACAACTTCAAGAGGAGGAAAATCATCAACTGTTTCCAAATGAGCCTGAAACACTTTGGTGACCAGATCAGTACTGCAAACATACGAGCAAGTCTAAACTCTTTGAGATTTTAAGAAAGTGAGTTTAGACGCTCGCAAACATACGAGCAAGTCTAAACTCTTGAGATGTTTGAAGAAGCATAATGTCTGTGGGTCGATTGTACTGGATCGTGAGTATATATATATTGGTTGGGCAGAAGATAAGTGGTCAGCAAATTAATCGTAAACAGAGTGATCGATTGATAAACAAACATAGCGAGCGGGGTTCTTCCCTCAGCCGACCACCCACCCATCCATGCTTCTAGCCTACTATACGTTTCAGCGCCAGACAGACGGTGTTTTTCGTAAATATCTCTTAAACGAATAGTTGTATCAATATAATATTTCAGCACACTGTCTTTAACACCCGGGCGTAATTTATGGCTGACATACCATATTACTATATGTGTTATGTTAGGAGTTTACTGAGTGATATTAAGCCTAATCCAGTCATCATATCTAAGGCGTTATAGAGAATCGGACGAGTGTGGGGTACTCGTGTAACCCCTCCACCAACACCCCGAAATCCCCCCACACCATTCCTTCCTTCCCTACCCCAATATCTCATTATCCCCCTCCCCGTTTCACTCTTCACCCCCCTATTTACACCATCCCCCTTCCATTTTTTATTTTTTTTATGACAGTATGTATATACGTATCGTTCATTAGTAATATTGTTTAATACAGTTACCGTTGTGTGTGGACATGAAAACCAGGGTGGGCCAAATGACCATTAAAGCAATAGCTAATGCCGTTGTTAATGGCCGTATAGCCGGATAATAACCCACGTGTCTAAGGCCACCAGAAGGATGAAGTCAATTTTGGTTTTGGCCAACCAAATATAATCGTTCATGGTTGTTTCATGTGTTCTTTACCTTTTTAAATAAACAATTTATGCCTTAATTGAATATCCACAGTCTCCCGTATCCCCTCCACCTCTCTCTGAGGTATGAGGTACCCAACAGTCCGAGGCTATGACACAAGTAGTGACAGGGTAGAAATCATTGACTGCCGAGGCGCACCTATTAGCAACAATGTTGTCCATTTGCCCCCGTGGATGCAGGACAGCGTTTGTTCTTCGTCTTGCCACATTGTACAAACGTGAAAGCCAGTGATGATGAAGACGATGACGTTTTCTTTGACAGTGATTGTGAATAAATTTTGTTTTATCATGTTTGCATCATTAAATCCTACACTATTATATATATATATATATATATATATATATGTAATTTGGTGATAATATAAATATAAAAGGGACAAGTCAACAAAATAACATTAGCCTATATTAACTGGACCAAGTTGACATTTTATAATGAATAGGTACACAGTATCTAATAACTTTTCCTAGAAGGTCCAGACCACAGGTAATGCCAGTACATCGTGTTCACTTGCATGGTTGACCATAAGGACTGCAAACATGGACCTTCTACATACTACATGTATGTAAACATACTGTTGTACAGTAATTATCAAAGTGAAATACGTCTTGCCTCTATAGAATTGTACTGTACCATACTCTTAGTTAATAATCATATCTATACATATACATCTACATAACATTCTAATACAGTGATGGAAGAAATAGGGAGGGACACGAGTGATGAGGGAGGCGAGGAGCTAGGGGGAGAAGAGGAGGAGGGAGGGGTGAGAAGGGGGGGATGTAGTTGTGGTTAGGAATGGTTTGGGAGGGTGTTGGGGGGCCACACTTTCCTTCGAATGCGTCAACATGACTGGCGAGCTTTGTGCTATTTTTCACGAGTAAACTCCTCGCATAACACATATAGGAATATGGTATGTCAGCCATAAATTACGCCCGGGTGTTAAAGAGAGTGTGTTGAAATATTATATTGATACAACGATTCGTTTAGGAGATATTTGCGAAAAACAGCGTCTGTCCGGCGCTGAAACGGATAGTAGTATACCTAACACCACCTTGCCTCTGTCGCTCTGTCTGCTTCCTGCTGTTGCCTGCTTCTCTGTCACTGCCTTTTTGTTTCCTACCACCGTCACTGACTGTCTGACTCCCTGTCTGTCTGTCTGTCTATCAGCCTTTTGCCACGGTCTGTCTGTCTAACTCCTGACTGACTACCTATCTGTCTATCTGCATCTTGCCACGGTCTGTCTATCTGTCTGTCTGATTGTTTAATTCCTGCCTTCTGCCACTGTCTGCCTTCCTTCTACCTGTGTTCGTCTGCGTTCTGCCATTATTTGTCAATTTTTTCCTGTTTGTCTGCCTTCTGCCTCTGTATATTTTCTTCCCTGTTTGTCTGCCTTCTGCTTCTATTTATCTGTCTTCTGCCACTGTTTGCCTGTTTTTTGCCTTTGTCTACCTGCCTTCTGCCACTCCTTGCATGCTTTCTGTCTCTTTTTGCCTGCCTTCTGCCACGATTTGTCAATATTTTCCCCTGCATTGTTTGTCTGTCTGTCTGCCTTCCTTCTGCTGTTGCCTGTCTGTCTGCCTATGAGTAGAATCGCTTCAAATGTCTAAATTTCGAGAAACAGTGTATCGCTTTGACGACCCGTGAATCTGCAACAAGTCATCCATTAAGGTATTTATCTGACTGTCTTTAAGGCCTCCATAGACTATCAATCATGCCTGCACAAACTGGACGGTTGTGCAGGCATAACCGTGGTGTGTGTGTGTGGGTGTGATTGATGGTTTGCGCAAATGACTGAACCATATCCAACAAGCTTTTGGTCAATCACGCTTGTACAGTGATGCATGATAATGTGTGGTGACTGCTCTGTCTTCTTGCTGGTGTGTGGCAAATTTAAATTATTGCACAGTCATCTAGTTTGCGCAGGCATGAATGATAATCTATCGAGGCCTTTTATAGAGTTATATGTGTACACTCGCAATCCAAAATTTATATCCAGGTCTTGTTGAAGTTTCGAATAATTTGACATACTAGTGAACCAATTACAACACTTATCCTGTTTCATATTTGCCTGAGCTTGCTTAATTAATACTCGATCAGGCTATTCGAAGCAAGCCTGGATACAATTTTTGGATTGCGAGTGTACAGTCACGAGACATAACAAGTATCCTGCTGGTCTGCTTCAAATAACCTGATGATGGAGTATAAAATTAACTCCAGCAAGTATGGAAGCGACAAGATAAGCGTTGTAATTGGCTCACTGCTATGTCAGATGATAACAAACTTCAACGGTACACTCGCAATCCAAAATATGTATCCAGGCTTGCTTCAGTCTCGCTCCAGAACAGGTGGAGTGTGGACGTACTCGTGGCGCTCTGCCTCCATTTTCGTTTGTGTTGTTGTTTGTGTTGTTTTGGAGCTCTTGTTTGTGTTTTTTGTGTTGTTTGTGAGTTCTTGTTTGTGTGTTGTTGTTTCTGTGGTGTTGCTGGTGTTGTTTGTCTTTTGTGGTTCTGTGTATAGTTTTGTTGTGATTGTCTGTGTGTGTGTGGGTGTGTGTGTCCCTGGCTGATTGAGTGTTTAGTTGTTTGTGTTGTTGTTTGCTTTCCATCTAGGCCTTGCCTGGCCTGATGGAGAGTGCGGATTCCTGCTTGGAGGCCGACTTGGCAATGTCGGAGGAAGACGAGTCTCCAATTGAGGATCACTGGCCTGAGCTGCCTTCTCGCAACCCTCCCCCCCTCTCCTCGGTCACTCCGCAGCTCAGGTTGCAGCCGTCCACCTCCTCAACCTCTACCAAGCGACCTGTTGATGCCTCGTCCAACTCCTCGCAGGATTCTGATGGTGTGGACTGTTTGCCTCCAGCTGCCAAGACTGCCAAGGGTGCTTCAGCTGTGCACGACGTACCTTCTCTGCCTCACCCTGGTGTTTCTTCTTTGTATACCAACTCCTTGCCCTCGTCCAACCTTTCTGCTTTTGCCCCGAGAGATGCCTATGTCAAACTCTCCTTCTCTGGAAACCCATCTACGGACACAAAGCTGCGTTGGTTGTCTGATGTCAACAGGGCCTTCCAGTTGCAGCGTGAACTGGCTGAAGTCAAGATGGCTGCTGTCACCTCCCGGTTTGTCTACATCTCTAGGAAGCGTCAGGACATCATTGATAGAGTGAAGGCTGGTGAATTTTTATCTCTGCCTCTCATTCTTGAAGACTCACCTGAGAGGCCTCATAAGTTCCCTAGTTACATCCTCACCCGTTTCCCTATTGATGTTGACCCGAAACTTGCCAAAGGATACCCTGGTGTGTACTTTGCCCGTCGTTTTATCCAAGATGGTTCCCCCATTAGCCGTATTGTTGTTGTCTGGAGTCAACCCGATCCACCTCCAAATGAGATTTCCTTTGATTTCCTCCCTTGTCTTCCACCGTGTGAGGTGAGGAAACTTCATAATGACCAGCCTTGGTGCTACAGGTGCTGGAGAGTTGGGCATATCTCCCGGTACTGTTCTGCCAGGCCGAAGTGTGCATGGTGTGCGGCCGACCATGATTCCAAGACGTGTCCTGTCAGAGGTGAATCATCACGTCCTGCTGCCTCTACCTCTCAGCCTTCACCTCCTGAAGATACGTCTCGAAGGAAGTGTCCACGATGCCTTCAGCCAGGGGTTAACGTGTGGCATGGATGTACTCGACGTCAGGTCCAGGCTCGTGTCACTACTATTGCTCCGCCTCCGCCACCGCCACCACCACCACCTCCCCCAGTCTGCTCCTCCTACCAGCCCTGCCTCACCTCCAGACATGGCCCTCCGCAAGTCTGTGGCTACCCTCATGGCACGATGTACGGCTCTCGAGAACCGCTTTTCTGCCCTTGAAGCCAGGATTGATGGGCTAGTTGCCGCGCAGGCTGCCAATGACTCCAAACTCTCCACCTTGGTCGAGGCTCAGCAGGCCATCATCTCAACTGTCACTACCCTTACCGAAAAGATGGATACTGTTGCATCTCGCCTTGAAAAGCTTTTCGAGTCAGTCCCTTCTCCTAGTCCATCTTCTCCAGGTCGCTCATCTGCCCCCACTCACCGGACTTCTACCTCCAAATACAGAGTTCGCTAGTGATTGCCGGCTGGATATCATCTCCTGGAATGTATGTGGTATCACCAGTTATGCTAAGCTCACTCAACTCAAGGCCTATGTTTTTCATCATCATCCCAGTGTTATTTTTCTCCAGGAAGCATTTCCAGGACGGCCGCACTCTGCTGGGCAAGCTCCTCCTCTCTCAGGTTATGTGCCATATGTTCATCTGGTAAGGAATGGTCTCCTGACTTACGTACATAGCTCCTTGCCACATCGCCTTCTCCGTACCTACACTGATCCTGACATGACCTTTCAGCTATTTGAGGTTCTACCTGGGAATGGAGTATTACAACTATGTAATGTCTATTCTGCCCCAGCTAGACTCACTCTTGAGGCTCTTCCTTCTCCAACAGTGCGTGGTATGGTTTATATGGGAGATTTTAATGCTCGACATTCTAATTTGGGTGATGGTTCTGGCTCTATTAATCGTAATGGTGTTCGTCTCCTTTCATACATCCGCAAGCATCATCTGACACTATGGGACACTGGCGGTGCCACTCATTGCCGGGGAGGTACTCTGGATTACATCCTCTCGTCTGGCCTGATAGCATCTCAGGTCCTGTGCTCCTCCGTGCCAGACTTATTCTCTTATCACATCGCTCTTCGGTTTCATTATTCTCTAACTGCTGGGTCAAGTGCTTCAGCCACTCGTTTGCGTATTGCTGTGCCCCCTAAATATTGCCCGACTTACATCTTATTCATGGCCCATGTATTCCCTACATTTAACATATCATCAGCTGAACAGTTGTACTCTGATCTTGTATCTGCTACTCATGACTTTTATAGGCTATACGTCTCCAGGCCACACCTCCAGCATCGCCATACTGCCCACTCCTGGACGCTGGATGCACGTATACAAGAGGCAAAGGAGGAGGCTGAACGTGATGGCCTATTGTTTCAAGCCAACCCAATCCCTGACCTGCTTCATCGTTACCAGATGTCTAGGGACGCTTTAGTTGCCCTGCAGGAGTGTGCTCACACTGAGTCTTGGCAGCGGTTCACGGACAGCATCAACCAGCAAACAAGTGTGGCTTCTATGTGGCACCTCATCCATCGGGTTGTTAAAAAGACACCGGCCACTGCTCGTCATCACACTCCCGCCGACTATGCCCAACAACTTGTCGATGCCTGGTCAGAACAATCTACCTCAGCCAGTCTACCCATCCACATACAAGATGCACTCACTTCCCGTGCTGCTGTCCATCGGCTACGTCTAATGTCTGCTCTGTTGCAAGATGATGACGATGATGCAGAGGAGATAACTGAGGAGGAGTTGCGACGTGCTCTCTCTCGGGGTAGAGCTTCTTCCCCTGGTGATGATGGTATTACTTATGCTGTGCTGCGCCTACTTCAACAAGTTCCTGGGAACCCTCTACTTCTACTGTACAATCTTTGTCTTCGTGATGGTTGTGTACCCGAGCCTGGACCAGCAGCACAATAATACCCATCCCTAATCCCGGCACTGCGAAGTTCAGGCCTATTTCCCTGACTTCCTGTTTTTGTAAAGTTATGGAGAGAATCTTACTCAATCGTCTCATGTACAGACTGCAAGATCACCTTTCTCCATGGCTGTTTGGTTTCCTTCCCCAGCGGAGCACACACCACTGCCTAGTCGACCTGTACACTCACCTTAACAGGGACAGTGTGGTGGCCTTCATTGACCTTCGAAGTGCCTTCGATGTTGCTAATAGCGACGTCATTTTGGATCAACTGGTTGACTTTGGGATAAAGGGTAATCTATTACGATGGATTCGGGGCTACCTGAGTAACAGGACCTCACGTGTGTTTTTCAGTGGTGCGCTCAGTCCTTTGCGCAGTTTTCATCTTGGTACGCCTCAAGGGGGTGTTCTCAGCCCATTGTTATTTAATATTCTGATGCATCGGCTGCTCACTTCTCTCCCTGATATACCTGGAACTACAATTACGTGCTATGCTGATGATATCTGTGTTCATTCTACCTCACCAAGGGATTTCCAGCAGTTTCTTGACTCCTTCTCTGTGTCCTCCTCTCACTGTGGTATTATTGTCTCCCCAGATAAGACCAGAATATTCACCTGCCGCCTTCCTCAAGCTCGGCCAGTGTTCACCATTGGAGGGACTGTCATTCCCATGTGTTCCCAGTATCGCTACCTGGGCGCACCAGTCAATATTTGGCCAATTGTCCCTGCCAGACCTCAAGACCATCTCATTGTCCAGGACTTATTGGGTCGTTTCTAGCGCCGACTTACGCCACTTCAATGGCTCACTAACAACTCCTCGGGCATCTCCAAAACAGTAGCCAGAACCATCTATATTGCTTTTATTCGTTCAGTTGTTGATTACCTCTCCCCTGCTCTGATTCAACTTCACAGGGCTACTCTTGAAACTTTAGAAAAATTTCAAAATAGAGCAATGAGAATAATTCTCGGTTGTCCAATGTCGACCAGGATAGTGAACATGCAGCGTGAGTTGCGTCTTAGGACTTCTCTTAGACCAAACTACCCGGTCCCTCCCATACTGCCTGCTGTACGTACTCTTATAAGGTCTGTTTCCTCTATGCTCCGTAGTCTTAATATAGATATAATGGTGGCCGACGTCCCCCTAGGACCCCCTTCGTGGATGCTAGCAACACCTGATGTGAGCTTCACACCTACTTCGAAGTCGGAACTGCCTTCTCTACAGCGGCAGTTGGCTCTGGAACACATAGAAAAAGTGACGTCCTCCATCACAGATCCATACTGCCTCTACACTGATGGCTCATTGCAAGTGGATGGTGCAGCAGGTTGTGCCGTGTTCTCACCTGACATGGAGTCACCTCCAGGGGGCTGGGTTGGCCGTCGTCTCTGTAACCACTCTAGCTCAACATTGTGTGAACTGTATGCCATTCTGGATGCTGTTAGTCTTGTTTGTCAACGTGGAGTGAATGCTGCCATTTTTTGAGACTCCAGACCTGCCCTTCATTCTCTCTCTAGTGTTCAGCCCACACACTCTACTGTTGTTCAGCAGATTTTATCGTTTTTGTCCTTATTGCGTCATCGTAACTTGACTGTCAAATGTTTATGGGTGCCATCCCATGTAGGTTTACGTCACAATGGTACAGTTGACAGACTCGCAAAGGAAGCCTGCCATCTGCCTCCTCGTGGTGTTGGACGTCCTCTCTCCCTGACATGTTACCTCTCTAAAGTCCACTCCGCCGCTCTCCTCCCTGTACGGCGACGCAGGGATGCAGAGAGGCCCTTCAGCATCTCCATCACACATTATGAGTCTGTCTGCCATCACAAATATTCCTACCATCGTCGAGGCCTCATGGTTCGTAGGCACAATGTAGTCTCTGGTCGTTTGAGGCTTGGCTACCGGCCACCGTGGCAGGTTGCTGGGATGCAGGGTGAGCCTCCCTTCACTGAGTGTCGCTTGTGTCGAGCGCCTCGTGCTAACACTATAGAGCACTATTGCCTGGCCTGCCCCACTGTCCGACACTTGCTGCCCCAGGGCCTGCCACTTGATGTGGTTTGTCGACACCTGCTGAACCACCAGGTTCTGGAGGAACTTCTGGTGCGCCACCCTCGTTTTGGTGGATTTAAGTAGTTCATAATGTAAATATTTGTCTGTATGCTTGTGCTCCATTCTGTTATGTTTTCGTAATGTGTTTGTGTGGTGTATGTGTGTTTGTGCGTGTGTATGTGTGGTTGTAGTCATTGTATTCTCATGGGTCCCGCCTACCAGTATGTATTGTTGCCTGCCTGTTGATTGACGCTACAGCGCAATTAATTAAAAAAAAAAAAAAAAAAAAAAAAAACAGTGAATGTTTATGATAATATGTACACTCGCAATCCAAGATATGTATCAAATCTTGCTTCGAATAGCCTGATCAAGTATTAAGCGAGCTCAAGCAAATATAAAACAGGATAAGCGTTGTAATTAGTTCACTAGTATGTCAAATGATTCGAAACTTCAACAAGACCTGGATACAAATTTTGGATTGCGAATGTACAAGTATAATGTTGCGTAGTAATTACAGTATTATGTGAATATCAGAGAGTGCTATGCTCCAGAAAACAGCATTGGGGTAAATAATTATGCCTCGACTACGGCTTATGATCAGTGGAAATTTCTATAGTCTTGATGCGAACAGTACCATACTTTAAAAGTAGGTTCTGTTGTTGGTGAATTGAAAGGCTACTGGTTCCTCCAAACTATGCCAGAAAACAGACGCCTTGAATGGTACACTCGCAATCGAAAATTTGTATCCAGGTCTTGTTGAAGTTTCGAATCATTTGACATACTAGTGAACCAATTACAACGCTTATCATGTTTCATATTTGTATCCAGATCTTGTTGAAGTTTCGACTTATTTGACATACTAGTGAACCAATTACAACGCTTATCCTGTTTCATATTTGTATCCAGGTCTTGTTGAAGTTTCGAATCATTTGACATACTATTGACATACTGTTTCATATTTGATTGAGCTCGCTTAATATTCGATCAGGCTATTCGATGCAAGCCTGGATACATATTTTGGATTGCGAGTGTACTAGTAAGGGATCTGTTTCGTAGCATAGTTTGGAGGAATCAGAGACCTTCCAATTCAGCAACAAAAGAATATCTATCCCCTTAAGGGTTTGGGCTCTGCTTCAGGCCCGAACTACTTCCTTTAAATTCTTCAGTTTTGTTGATGGAGATGTTGAAAGAGTTATATAGGTGATGCCATTGTTAAAAAGGCGACAGGAGAGTGCGAATGATGCAAGTGTTACAAGAGTTATAAATGTTGCTGGTATAACAGGAGACACAAACGATACAAGAGTTGTAGAATTGTTTGTAGGGGAGGTGGCCGAGTGGTTAGTGTTCTGGACTCGTATCCTTAAGGTCGGGAGATCGATCCTCTCAGGTGAGGGCCTGAGAATATTTACTCTTCCGATTTGAGTGTTAGGCACTAACTATAAGGCCACCGAACGTCGTAAAACACCCTCACTGGTACCATAACAGCTGCAGTATTTGGGAATTAGCCTAACTTCCCTCCCTCTGTGGCTGGGTACCAGTTCGGAAGTCGTGACGTGTGTGTGTGTGAGTAACAGTTGGCCTGGGCCACGGTAACGGGCTTGATGAAGCCTATGTCCAGTGTCGGAACATATAAAAAAAAAAAAAAAAAAAAAAAACAGGAGATACAAACGATGCAAGTGCCACAAGAGTTGTAGAATAGGTGTTGTATATTAAATTACAAGTGTCAAAGGCATTATAGGATTTGTTTCCTATTGAGAAAAATGAGAACTAAAGGCCGAGAGCCCGCTTATTGACCTCATATATAAAAGAAAATATATAAAAGAGGTTAAAAAACATGTCCAATTTAGTTCCAGATGCCTAATTAGATACGTTACTTTATATTTGAAGGAGCATAATTCATAGTAGTAAGGGGAAACGATAGATGAAAGTAGAGAGTGTTCCAGAGCTGACCAATTGTAAATATGAAAAATGTATCGATTGGACTACATATTTATACTGAGAATCTATATCTCGTTAACACATGTATTCCTGTATCAAAGTACACTCGCAATCCAAAATTTGTATCCAGGACTTGTTGAAGTTCCGAATCATTTGACATACTAGTGAACCAATTACAACGCTTATCCTGTTTCATAATTACTTGAGCTCATTTAATTAACACTCGATCAGGCTATTCGAAGCAAGCCTGGATACATATTTTGGATTGCGAGTATACACATATGAACTAGCTAGTTTCTATGTGTACTTACATACAGGATTACATGTGATAAAGTGATACAGATCCTTAGTGTGAATATGTAGTTTAACCGGTACAAAGGCTGAGAATACCGGTTAACTCTTGCGTTTAATTTAAGGAGCCGTGTGTGTGTGTGTATGTCCAGAGTTGACGAGTTGTGTAAATGAAAAACTGAGCGCACCAGTTAACTCTTGTATTAAGGAGTTGTGTGTGTGTGTGTGTGTTCAGAGTTGACCAGTTGTGTAAATGAAAAACTGAGCGTGCCGGTGTTACAGGCTTTATAATTTGTGCTACGGGTGTTACAGGCTTTATAATTTGTGCTACAGAGAACTATATTCATAATTATTTAAACATTGTAATAGTTCCATCAAGTAATGCATGGGATGCACAGTTGAGGTTTCATCGGACATGTTAATAAAGAAGCTGGCAACAATTTTCAACATTTCTTAAAATTAAACTTTATTGAAGGCATGTTAAGATCTGAAATCCTGTGTTTCCCATCATACAACACCTTCCCAATACTCACACCGTTGTATTTGAGGCCGTATTGGTCTTTACTGTCTTCTGCTACAAGGTTGATATTAGTGTGACATTCCATATACACTCTACCACTACTCATACCGTTGTATTTGATGCCGTATTGGTCTTTACTGTCTTCTGCTACAAGGTTGATATTAGTGTGAATTTCCATATACACTCTACCAATACCCACACCGTTGCATTTGATGCCGAATTGGTCTTTACTGTTTTCTGTTACAAGGTTGATATTAGTGTGAATTTCCATATACACCTTGCCTTGTGAACTGACTGACTGCTCCACCTTACACATCTTCAAGTCATCAGGACTGCCAACATGTTGAAGAGGGAATATTTCCACACTCAGTCTACAATACCCTTACCAGTTTAGTGGTTTTCAACCAACTCATAATCCTCTTGGAGTATCAAAACTAATTTAGGCTAACGAGACTAGAGTCAACGTCAATCTCTAATTAATGCAAAAAAAAAAAAAAAAAAAAACAAACAGTTGACAAGCCTGTGGGTGCCAGAGGCAATCTCCCTGGCCTCTGCTCACATGTATTATCTGCCAAAATAAAACAAAATTGCTACCTAGAAACAGATGAAATACTGAGGGGTTTATAGTAAATTATCAAACAGTACGTGTTCACTATATTCAAAACAACGAGCTATTATTAAAAGTATTCAGAATATTACAAGGTTGCTATCACGTGAGGGATAATGAGAGCCTTGATATTTGACACGATTATAAACTGTTAGGTAGATACGGGGGAAATGGAAGTGTGTGTTAGTTGTATCAACACTTGACACATGTAATATAAAGGTATTCACATTTGCTTCATTTAATAAATAGCATTCTGTTTCATGATTCTTATTCAGTTATTGTGTAAGTATTTTTCAGCGTTTAGTGCTTGATAATAACCATTAAATATTATACGAAAAAAGTATACAATAATGTTACCTCAGTTGTTTTTGTATTACATCATAATATGAAAAAGTTAATCTTACCTTTAATGATGTTAATAATTGACACGAATATCGGTATATAAATAATTGATAACCGGGTGTATTTTCGTACTTTTATTAAAGCTTCCACTCATTTTTCACCTCCCCAAGAATAATTTCACACCTCTCTTGTATAGGCACCCTCCCCCCCTCTACCCTCCTCAAATCCCTCCTTACTTCTCCCTCCCACCAGTGAATGGTTCGAGCGAGCAGAGCTCACAACTAGTGTTTCGGGGTTATCTCGGCCAACATTGACAACGCTGGGGAGTGTGAACGTCAGAGGTGGTGTGGTGTGGGTTGTGTTTGGAGGAAGGTTGGTTTTCTCGAAACATTATCCCAACTCATCTACCATTAGTTACAAATGTGTCGAGCAAATCAACTTCATCTCTCAAGCGCCACTGACGTCACGTACACTGTTGCCAGAACCGATATCACAAGTATAAGAAGATGACTTGCCTGTGGGGGTCTTAATTTTTATGAGTGACTGTACGTGTGAAGACTATATAGATATCTGTAGGATGGGTAGCTAGCTCAGAATGACCACCACTCAAAGTACTGTACACTTTTACATTCCTTTGACAAAAATTACGTCCTAACACTCTTAGTGCATTAGCTAGACTAAGTGGGGTTGGACCAAGAGAGGGCCGGGATTTGTGGTTTTATAACCAGCCAAGTCTGTTATCAACTGTGAGAAAATTAATCTAGTTGGGAGCTGTGCAAATTTGAAAATTGAGTTGATGACATGTGTCGTCACCCGCAGTTTAAGGGTTAAGGCCAGATATGGAGTCAAAATAGTCTGACTGATGTACTGCATCACATTCTAAGGAAAATCCATCTTACATTGTTCCACAGTATTCAAAAACATGTATAATTAACTTGATAATTAATGTATATGACTGATTTTGGCCATGTAGGTTAAATTTCGCTGCTGTTCGAACCTGGCTGAGATAAACCCCTTACCGATTTCCACACCAAAAATGAAGGTCCTTATTCAATTATTCAGGTCGCTAGAGCCTTAACAGAAAGATAAACAGACAAATGGACAAGCAGACGTGACCGAAACTATTACCTTACCTGTTAATGCGGACGGTAAATATCTATGGACAAAAGAGGTCTTTTTTAATCCTCAAATTAATCTTCAGTAGGATGGATCACCCAAGCTTATAAGAGTTCAGGGGTAGTACAGTGTTGGTAGTAAATCTGGAGCAATAGATTCCTCTAAACTAGTCCAAGAAACAGGTCACCATTATTTGTATTAATCTGCTCCTGTTTCCTGTCCTACTTTGGATTAATCAAAGTACTTTAATGTACAGTCGGCCTCAGGAATTCGTACACATAGCATAAGTTAAAAGGGGTCTATATTTTGCACATACTATTGGGATTTTTCTGCTGATTGATTCAAGTATTAGCCATATAACTTTATTAGAAGAGTTTGGTGTTAGAAATTAAATGTACTAAATTTTCTAGTTGTTGTGAGCCCTTGATGTCACAGTGGTGTATACGAATTTCCTGGGGCCGACTGTACCATAAGTGTATTACCTCCTTAACCCCTAAACCGTGGGTGATGACATAACTTACACATAAGTCGACATTCCCAACAAGCGTGGGTAACTACGGGTGACGACATAAATCGACTGCACAGTTTTTAAATTTACGCACCCCTTGCCATGCTTGATTAGGCTCACAATAGAGGGAGTCACACCAGCAACTGGCAGCCAGTGCAGGAATACCTGTTAGCATGTGGCTGGGTGCTAGTTCGGAAGTCGTGACGTGTGTGTGTGTGTGAGCAGCAATTGATCCGGGCCACGTTGTTGTCCAGTGTAGGAACATGAAAAAATAAAAAAAATGCGAGGATGTATTTTCAGCGCTTCGCTTTTGCGCTAAGTACCATATATGTATGTAAAAATGACAGTGAGGTTATATTTCAAATTGTTGTGTTGAAAAATGTGATTCTGACACATTTTATGATGAAATCAGAGCATAAAAACGTACTTAGAATTGTAAGGAGAGTGTAAATAGAATTTTCAGTTACCGTCATTTTGACCTGGCTACCCATCCTACATATGTCCATTTAGTTTTCACAAGTACATCATAAGACAGCTGAAGGTTTGTACTTCAAAATCATGTATCGTTTATTTATGTAGTTTAAATGGTTTACAAGCTATTAGCTGCCAAATGTGTTGTTTACGTTGTGACCACAAGGCAAGAGAGTGGCCACACTCGAGAATGCCCATGCTTTGAGGGTTAATATTAATCTGATATTGTTTTGATTGCAGGCCATCACCTTCTATGACAAGAACAGTTTGGTCAGTTACGCCATCAATGATAATGAAAATTATTTTAACATCTGTGAGTTACATTGCACAGAGAGAGAGAGAGAGAGAGAGAGAGAGAAAGAGAGAGAGAGAGAGAGAGAGAGATTGTTGTAAGTATGCTAGTAGTAGTGGTTAACAAAACACATCAGGTGAAGCAGGAAGCACTATGAGAGACTTTTCAGCAAAATATATCTACCAGAAGCGCTGATGAAATAAGTGGATTATAGACTAACCTAAGTGGATTATAGACTAAGTGGATTATAGACTAACCTAAGTGGATTATAGACTAAGTGGATTACAGACTAACCTAAGTGGATTATAGACTAAGTGGATTTTAGACTAACCTAAGTGGATTATAGACTAACCTAAGTGGATTATAGACTAACCTAAGTGGATTATAGACTAACCTAAGTCCTTGGAGGAGGATGGGATGATTTATTATTGACAAAAAATAATGCCATCGTCACAGAATACTACACAATATGAGGCGCGCCGAAGCAAAAGGATACTAACCGCCGCGAAGGCAAAAAATGAGATTTTTATATCTACAGAATCCGGCATTCCTGCTCTACAAGTTGGTGGAGTTAGTATTGTTCTTCTGACACTTTCATAAGGTTGGAAGTCCTATTGTATACAAAGTGGTATTCTGCTTAGATTACCTCGAACATGCTTAGGCAGGGGACGCCAGTGCAAATGGGAACTAACTCCACCCGCTCTCAACCAGCCAATGTGAGACGAGATGCAAGATCGTCGGGCCAATGAGAGTGTGGGAATCTCACCACGTGACCATTGCCTGCCTTCCTCATAACTCAGTTCCCTACCTAGCTGTCCTTGTGATTACACAACGTGTGCTTACTCCCTGGATTTATTTTTTTTTTGTTGCCACTTTAATGGATAATAAAGGTATGAAGAGTGGGGTGGGAGGGTTGAGGGGGATTTTGGAGAGGTAAACAAAGTAAAAGTGAAAGTCAAGACTCGGATGTCTACACATGGATTGGTGAGTAGAAAGAACAAAATTATTACAAATAATGATAATATTTTGTGATCAAATTTTATGTTATATCAATTGAAAGCTGAATTCCTCAGCTTTCATTTGATATACAGCACTTCATTCTAACTCAAAAAGTTTTTGAACTGATCATTCCCAATCTGTAACTGCATTTTCTGGCGAATATTGATTATGTTAGTTAATATCCTTCTGCTTCGGTGCGCCTCACATATTCCAATGGCATACTTGGTGGGAAGAGCATTTGGTAAGTTATGAGGCTTGATGGTAGCGGAGCATATCCCAGCAACACAGTGACGTTCTCAAACTCTAAAGTCTAGACGTTTTACTCATGTACAGTTGCCCAAGAAAAGACTGCAACCAAATTTGCTGGTGTGTGGCAATGTCTGGCTAGCTGCTTCAAATTAAACACTCGTATTTTATCAATGGATCACTCAGAACCTACAACCGTTGTAAGGATGAATGTAATAAGCTGAAGCCAATAACATCCATACATACAAAGGTTGTAGGTTCTGAGTGATCCATTGATAAAATACGAATGTTTACTTTGGAGCAGCTGCCAGACATTGCCACACACCAGCAGATTTGGTTGCAGTCTTTTCTTGGGCAACTGTACAGTCACGAGTACTACTAAAATATTCAAGTGTGCTTCGAATGCCTATAGACAGTAAATAAATAAACAATACAATTTTCATTGGAATTAGTTCGTTGGTGAATTTTTACTGCTCACAGCTTCAACCATACCTGTATACTCATTAGTGTTCGTGACTCAAGCCATCATTATAGTATCCAGGTGTGCTTCAAATAACCTGATGGAATATTAAACGAGCTCCATCATGTACAGTTGGGGAATAATGTATGTGAACACTGTTGGCGGCTTCGGGCAACATCCCCAAAAGTAAACACATCAATGAGAGAAAGTATTTATGAATTGAAGGATAACTTTTATTTCACTGTCTGTGGTTGGTCGACGTCACCCAACATCAGTTATCGTTATGTGGTAATTAATACATTTTGCCTATTCCTAACATGTTTATCATTGACATTGTTTCCAGAACCCGTCAACGGTGTCCAGATACTTTGTTCCCCAACTTTACGAAACAGAATAAGCGTTGTAATTGGATCACTGGTTTGTTAGATGAGTAGAAACCTCAACAAGGCCTGGACACTTATTATGGCTCGTGCCTGTACAGTGATTATCATTAATCCTGCGATACAGTACATGACATAATAACCCCACGATGCATTGCTCATTGCTGACCTACACTGACCATTCATTACGATGGTATAGTTGGAAACATGAATGGGTGGTCCAGCCCAGGTGAAAGATACTTGTCCCATTTGAGTAACCAGTGTCTATTATCAGGTACTTGCTTTTTATTACCATTCTCAATACTGACTTCTGCCCCTGATGTCTCCCATTTGGCACTAAGGAACTTGATATTAGGAGAAATTGACCATCTTTCACTTGGGCTGTACCACCCATTCATGTGTCCAACTAGTTGTACCTGGCCGAGGTACACCGAGGCACACCAGAAACGAGGCCTCTCATTGAGCACAGGGTAGGATGAGACGTTATGTCTAAAGGCGCGTCCTATTCTATGCTTGGTAAAGAGCCCGTTTGAAGTGTCTCTTTCCCTACATGCCTATAAAATTTCCTTGTGCATTCTTTATAACAAGCAAGGTGTCATTTTCAATCTGTTTTTCCAACCGGATATCCGGTGGGAGTGGTGGGTGGGGAGGAGCCTTGTCCTTTGCTATCCTTTTCTTCAACACGTAGTCTAGATTAGCATAGTTAAACAGGTAACCTAGTAAAAGGTCACTATGGACCTTCTGTTGCCTGTACTTCCTTTGTATTCCTTTGTATTCCTTTGTATGTGTCTGCAACTACATAATTATGTAGCTGCTGCCTCATTAACCGACCATTATGTGATTTGCAGTAAGAGTGCATAGAACTCATAACATAAACAATAACTAGATTTTTCCTTATCACTACAATGTTGTGGTAAAACAGTGTGATGTTTGTTTTAAAATAGGATTATATCACTGACACATCAGGTAGTCCTGCATTACTGCTTCCCGCCTCTTTACAATGCTGCCAGAAAATTTCAAAATCAATCATTCAATCAATTACTCAAGCCTCCGTACAGCACACACATTGACAACGCTTGAGTGATGAATGTGGAAGTGGAGTAAACTGTACTCCCACATTCCAAAGTTTCGACACCCACAGACCTGGCAGCAAGTCAAAGCCAAGAGCTACTGATCAGGGACAACCGCCTGACCTCATCCATCCATCCAATCCCTGTAACCTGTATAATAAAAAGTGTGTGTGTGCTGGTTGTCACAAGTTGGTGTGTGTGAAATGTATGTCTGTAAATAATTGTGAATGTGGTGGTGTGCATGACAGCATTGTGTGAGTCATGGTGCGTTATGTGACAGTTATGGTGAGTGTAAGAGATCGTGAGATACCCCGGTATTGTTAAAGTGACAATGATGGTGTGAGAGAGTTGATGTGATGGTGTGTGTGCCATGTGGTGTGACAATACTGGTGTTGGTATGATAGTGGTTGTGTGATAAGCCAAGAACGAAGTACTGCACAAAATGCTTTACATGTGCTACCACTGATCAATAAGTAAATATATAAATACCATCCATACACAATGAGCACAAATCTATAGGGTGTACTTGCCATCAGCGTCTTCTGAGTACTACACAATGGCGAATATGTGTAGTAAATAATATGTGATTCTTGGTAACCCCATAGCCACTGGAGCTAGAACACTGTTTGGACCTTGTCACACCAGGGTTATGTTTACACGGCACAATAAATTCATGAATGGTCACATAATTCAAACATCCAGCTACAAGAATAACTTTCTCGGAAGCCAGAAAAAATGACAAAGAGATAGAACAATTCTTCCTATAATAGTAGACTGATGAGTGCCAAGATAACAATTGGTATAGTGAGTGATAAATCTAGTTATACCATGAGTGTGCTATCAGCCTGTGCAAATATGCTCCTACCTTCCCTTCTATAGGTCTGAGAGGCTTCCCCTGACCACCAGAACTCTTTGAGAAGCCATTCTTGTTGTATTAGTGCCGATGTTCGCCTCACTACTTCCTTACCTTCACTATGCTTTTCAACAGGAGTAACCTCCTTGACCAAGGTGCAGGAACGATCAGCCACTGCCACACAAACTCCCACTTTGGTGATAGCATTAAAAAACGTTTCTGTTATCACAGTATTGGAGAGCTGTAAGCATTTTTATGTAATTTAATCAATCATATTTCTTTATATTAAAGCTATGTAGCAAATGCTGTTTACTACTTTTCTCTTTATACTGCGTTGGTTTTCTTTGAACCCTTACAAAACAGGCCTAGTAGAGGATGAAGCACGGTCATGGCAAAACTGTGTGTATTTTCACTGGACGTGTGGCAATTAATGGTTTGGTAGCATGGATGTCGGTAGGGAATGGTAGCAGGTAGAACAATACACATGTAAGAAAAGTAATTGGAGTTCGGGTGCACACAAGCAAGATTTGACTTTTAAGTGCGTCGATTTACGGTACCCATCTCTTCGTTCTTCGTACTGCCCATGTAAATTTACGTCACCAATCTTTCAAGGGTTGACCCAATATGTTTGTGTGGACATTTGTAATTTGCTTGGACGTAACTATTCTGTGAAAGTGCCCATACCACTTCCTGGTCCAGTGGCTATGTTTTAACTTAGAATTTAGCCATTTAGCAGTGGTTTTACTCAAAATATATACAGTACTCTTATCAGTGATGTGCCAGTGACAAATATGGCTTGAGGGACACCAATGGAGTATGGGTTATGTAAAGTAAATTGTTAATGCTATAAAAACACAATGAAATGCAATCACCATCAATAACATAAGACCCTTGGTGCCCACAGTGGTGGCGTCTACAGGCCTGGCACTGCGACAAGGAACCAGCGTGCACTTCTTCAACATCTTGCTACTGCCCCTCGTTTGGTACCCTGTGCTTGTATCAGGCCAGCCTGGCAGCATAACTATTTGGATGTCTGAGCATGGACAGCAACATTATGATTACAACTTTCAGTTGCCTTTCACTGGTGTGATGGTGTTTGGACAGGATCAAGATGAGGTAGATGGTGGATACAGTAGCGGTCAGGCTTATACCGGTCATATTACTGGTCTTACACTGTGGGATACTGCCCTAGTAGGGCACCAGATGATAGCCTGGTCACAATGTCATTTCTCCCCTGGAATGATGATGCCCTTGATGGTGTGGGATGATATAGTTCCCTTCCTCAAGCCCCACAATGAGTCAGGAGGGCTGGTGTTATACAGAGAACATCTGTGTGGTACTCGTAATATTACCTCTTATAAAAAAACTCCTCTTGTTCTCCCACAGATTGTCATGGAATGCTACTTGTAAGTTTCTGGCCACATTTATGCTAAAGGCCGCCACACAAGTGGAAAAAAATGAGAAAAATATTGGAAAAAAACAATAACCTCTGCAATTCTGCCAGTTACGGTGGGAATTTAGCCTTTATGGGTCTACTTTATAACTGTTCAATGCAAAAGTTTTCAGACCTAAATGGAATGCAGATTAGTGTAACGCCATTTTGGCACCCAGCATATAGCAGGTATGGATACTCATATATATGCCCATCCTATCAAAGAGATTGGTCGCTGAGTGTTTACATCACAAATGCTGGGCACTGGATTTTGGACTTAGGGAATAAGATTTGCACATTTGGTGAGTATATCCCAGAGACTCAGCCTGTGTTTCATCTAAGAGTGAAGTGCCTGGATGAAGATCAGCTTCTGTACACTTACCTGGACTTTGTGCTGGAGCCTGTCACAGGATCACAACCTGGTGGTGGCTCAGTATACTTCCATGGAGTTGGACCTTACACCATCACCTTGGACCACAATGACACCTGGTGCCTAAAGCGTTGGGGCACCCAGGTTAAACTACTCTGCACAAAGTCCAGATCACTACCAGTAGGACCTTTGAGTTGGAAAGATGAAAATGATATCTGCACCCAACTGCATATTGAATCAGGCCTGCAGTTAGCACCAACTGGAGTGATGCTAACCAAATGTTCGCCTGACCACTTTACCTGCCGGGACAATCAGTGTGTTCCTCTGGAAAAGGTGTGCAACTCTGAAAATGACTGCACTGATGGAGGGGACGAGATAGACTGCTTCACCGCCCATCCACTCGCCACATACATATCCACCTCACCCCCACAGATTCCCCTTCCCCTCCAAGTTGATGTCAACATTAGGACGGCTGACGTAGACCTGATGAATGCTGCTGTGAGGGCCAACCTGAGACTAAGGATTTCTTGGGAGGATGCACGAATGGAGATGCGACATCTACAGAATGTTTACAAGAGGCTCACCTTGTATAATAGCACGGTCAGTCATTATTGCATATAATTACAGTTCTAAGTAAGGCTAGACTGAGTGGGATTGGACCAACAGAGGGTGGAGACTTGTGGCTTGGTGACCAGGCAGCGCTGCTATCTACCACGAGAAAATTAAACTGATTGGGAGCTGCGCAAATTTGATAATTGTGTTGACAATGTATGTCATCACCCGCAGTCACCACCGCTTGCTGGTCGTGATGAAATATGTCATCACCCTCGGTTTAAGGGTTAACTCCCCCCTGACTGGACCAACCTTTGATGCCCAATTGCGATGCCCTTGACTATTTTCTGTTTCACTCTTAATAATATGATTTATGCAAAATTCTTGGCTTTCATACAAATTATCTTTTTTTGAGCACCTCCGCTCCTCTATTAAACCTCAACCATATCTTTCTCACCGAAAGTCAGATATCAGAAGCAACTAATAACAATTCATACACTGTCTCCTTCTACATATTCAGTCTCCATCCATGATTTCTTGCAAGAATTGGATATTGTGTACGGAGTATGTACACTTACTTTCACTTGCCCTCATGTTCCCGAACTTGACTCTTCCGAATATTCAACCCTCTGGCTTCAGCTTACCTGTTACTCTCAAAGTAATTACATCTGTGTTATATATCTCTTCCCTAATTCTACTATCCAAAATTCTTTGACTATCTTATTGCAAAAGTGGAACGCATTCTAGCCCATTCTTCTTTCTCAGAAATCTCCATTTTAGGATATTCAGTGTTCATCACTGCCTTTGGCTCTCATTTCCCTTCACTGATCCCTCTTCTCTATCTTCAACGACCTACTCGTAGAGTAGTTCAACACCCTACCCATAATCTAGACCGCTTTGGAGATCAACCTAATATCAGTGACTTATTTCTAACCTCTCCGCTACTTACTTATACTGTCGAACTTTACTTTACATTGTGTGTGTGTGTGCGTGCGTGAGTACGACTGATTGCACTTATCAGCATCCTTGAAGCTGTCCCTTCCGATTACACCTACAAAAACCAGGCCTTCATCTCCACGCTGGAGTTAGCCCGGTCACGTCGTACACCCTCCGAAACACAAATGCCCAAACGTAGAACTTTCCCCCTCTCCTACAGATATACGCTTCGTATCTCAACCCCCTAATCCCTGATGGAGGAGGGAGCAACCTCCACAGCACAACCGCATCTCCTAGTGGGACTACAAGGGGTACAGATATGTTTGCATCCATAGCAAGGCCCGACAGCAAAAGCTGATTTATGATACCATTGCCACTACATAGCAAACTACTCCTCCCGCATCCATCACCCTAGCATTTACCTCTCTTACCACACCGTCCATATAAATATTAAACAACCATGGTGACATCGCACAGCCTTGACGAATTCCCACCTTAACTCACGTTTTTTCCTACTCTAACACACGCTCTACTCTTCATGTAGAAACTTTTCACCCCTCTTAATAATTTCTCCCCCAGCCCGTACAACTGCAAAACCTTCCACAACAATTTCTATCAATTCTGTCATGTGCTTTCTCGAGATCCATAAATGCCCATACTACTTCCTTACTGCAAATATCTGGTTCACGCAACCTTTTCCTCTCCTAAAGCACCTTGTTCTTCACCAATCACCGCCTCCATACCCTCTCTGACTTTCTTTATCAGCACCTTCCCTATACTTAACAGGCTTTTACCCCTGAAACTCGTACATTGGTATTTATCCCCTTTTCTCTTATATAGAGGTACAGTCACGAGCATAAGTTTCTTTACCCCCCTGGCGAGAGTTAGGTCGAAGTCGGGGTTGGATATGGACTAGACGAACAAAAATGGACCAGTTCATAATGTTCTGATGATGCTTCTTGTCACTAGAGGTGTTCACTTGAATACAACAAATTTTACGCCATCGTGAGATACTGACTTCCAATGTTCGTTTGCCTGGCCCGTCTCCAACCACAACTTCGACCTCATTCTCGCCATGGGGGTAAAGAAACTTATGCTCGTGACTGTACTACACAAGCACTCGCCCAATCTATTGGAACCTTACCACTGTCTAAACATACTATCAACCACCTTACCAACCACTCCATCATACTTGTTCCACCATATTTCAGACATTCTACAGCGCATCCATCCAAACCTGAAGCTTTCCCTATTTTCATCTCTCTCTCTCTGCCTCTTCCACCTCCTTCTTTCTTATCGGCTCCTCATTTGATCCCTCCAACCTGTTTACTCCATTTCCCCTTCCAAACAAAACAATCTCAGCTTCTCTATCCTCATCAAAATTCAGTAATCCCTCAAAATAGTCGGTCCATCTCCTCTCAACTGCCTTCTTCTCAACCAGCATGGTACCATCCTCTGCTTTCAGCCTTTCCTCACTCCCTGATGACCCTTTCCTTATCCTCTAGACTTCCTTCAAAAACATTTTGTTCTTTTCCTGAAAATTTTCAGTTAACTTTCTCCCCCACTTATCATTATTCCATTTAGATTATACCATTTACAAATATAGAACAAAGTACACTATCTATTATCATAAGTGAGAAAAATCAGACAAACATACAGTAGGTCCCTGTTTTAATATGAGTAAATTTGAGTGCAACAAAATCAGTAGCAGCTGATTCTCTGCATACCTAATGATTATTAGCAGAGAGGTAATCACACTGTCGTAAATGTTGACAAGGTGAAGAAAACCCACAATGGCCATCGAAAAGATGGACTCCAGGATCTTTTCGTCTGCCATTATGAGTTTACTTCACTATACCAAATGATAATGTAATTAATATGGTACTCACATCATGATGCTGGTCAAGAAAAATGATCCTATTAATAGTGTTCTTTGCTCACAGCTCTGGTCACCAAACGTACAGACGTTCAACAGCCTGGAATTCGCTACCACTGCCTCACATCCCGTGATCATGGCGAAAAGACTTTCACCTGGCAAGAGGGTGGACGGAGGTGAGAAGGAGTTCAATATTATAATAAAGGGGGTAGTACAGTGTTGGTATATCTGGATGCGGTTGTGCTTTGGGGGGCTCCATCCTCCAACAGGGATCGGGGGGTTGGGATGTGGAGTGTGTGTGTGTGCAGGGGAGGGGAGTGGGGGGAGAGTTCTATGTTTGGGCATTTTGTTTGGGAGGGTGTGCGACGTGACGAGGCTACCTCCAGCGTGGAGAGGAAGGCCTGGTATATGTATGTGTATCTGGAGCAACTGATTCCTCCAAACTATTCCAAGCAATTGGTCCTGTTTTCTGGTGTACTGTGGCGAAATCAAGACTTTCCAATGTACACCAAGAGTGCATTACCCTCTTATGGAATTATTTTTAAGATACATATGTATATATATTTTTTTAACTGAAAGAAGCTTAGTGAGTCACTGAGCACTGTTTAGTAAACATTAGATATAGTGTGTGAGTGTTCTTTAGATTAAACATTTAACTGGTTATTTTTTTGTCCTTAATGTGTTATCCCTACTTTCTATAAAAAAATCCATTCTTTCCCCTGTCCTTCGAAGCACTAAGTTGGTGCAGTGATGGTGTTTTCAGCTGGAGGAGATAATACACTTTTGGTACATTTGAGTGTCTAGATTACTCCATGCAGAATATGCCAGGATACAAGACCAGGTTAACAATCATAATATTAGATTGTTGCCTGAAATAGTTTAGAGGAATCAGTTGCTCCAGATTTACCAACACTGTACTACCCACTTCCTTAATTAACGTGGGTGGACTTTTGTAATTGCAGAGTACCTGAGTTTCCCCGGCCATGGCAATCCTGTTGTCAATATTATCGATTTACACACGCACACTTACTGCCGGTACGATCTCCTGAAATATCCAGACGACATCCAGACCTGTAACATCACATTTCAGGTGAGACCGTGAGAGAGAAGAAAGGTGCTTAGGATGATCGGGGCTTACCTTCCTCGATATAATCAGTATTTTCCTAGCTTCATCAAGCAATACATTGTTGGGGAATATGGAGCAACTGATTTACTCCAAACTATAGTATATCCAAGAAACAGGTCACCATTATTTTTGTTAAATTTATCCTGTTTCCTGGTATACTTTGAAGGAGTCAAGGCACTCCAGTGTACCAAAAAGTATACTGACCCCTAAACAACGAAATAAGATATTTTAATTGCCTGGAAGTTCTATGTGTTTCCATCTAACTAAATGATGAAGGAGATACTACATTATATTGACGAAATAGATCTGCAATTCCTACAACTGATTACCAGGAGAGGTTGCTAAGAGTTTTTCAGTATAACAGATAATATAAAAGTTAGAAAACTCAGCCTTAACTTCCTGGTAGGTTGTTTTTTTTTATTCTTCCTTCATTCTTCTGACACTGGACGCGAGCTGCATGAAGCTCTTTACTGAAGCCCAGTTCTTAATCAAGGGGAGATCCTCTTGATGGTTAATTGGAAGGTCTCTAAATTCCTTCAAACTATGCCAGAAACAGACGCCCTCAATAATACTAACTTGGGGTCTGTTACGTGGCATAGTTTGGAGTAATCAGAGAACTTCCTGTTCACCAACAAAAGAATTTCCCCTTAACCCACACCCACAGACACACACACACACATCTTCTGTACTGGCACTTAACCAGAGAAAGAGGATTGTGAAGTTAAATCCCGAATACTACAGCTGTTATGGGACCAGCCCATAATGGTAGTAAGATAAGGGTTTCGTGGTGGCTGAGGTGGCATTGATCAGGTATTTGTTGTGAGGCAGTTGATGGTAGAAAGCCTGTGAGGAAGACATATGATAAATTAAATAAAGAATGCTCATGGGAAGTTCTGCAAATGTATGGTATAGAGGGTAGGATGCTAAATGCCATAAAGAGTTTCCATAATGGTAGTGTGGCCTGTGTGAGAATAGAGGAGAATGTAAGTGAAAGGGAGCTAGGAAGATTAGTGGAGAGCTTTGTAGAGGTAAGTGAACGGTGCTGTTTGAAGGTAAATGTAGTTAAGAACAAGTTGATGATAGTGGAGAGGGAGGGTGAGCTGGTGTGCAAGTAGATGGTGAGAATCTCGAATTGGTTGAAGAGTTTAAGTAAATTATAGTTATATCAGATAAGAGAGAAAAGTGTGGGAAAGAAATGAAAAGCAAAGTAACCCAAGGGAGAAAGGTAGCAAATGCAATGAAGACACTGAGTCGATATAAAGGGTTAAGTAGAGTGGCTGCAACAGGATTACATGAAGGAGTGTTGTTAGTACCTACTTTGACATACGACTGTGAAACCTTGGAGTGGATGAATATGAAAAATCAAGAGAAGTGTGTGTTGAATCCGAAGAAATGACAGGGTGAAAAATATTGATATCTGTGAAGGTATGGTGTGAACAAAGCACTGGATCAGAAGGTGATGTAAAGTGGAGGAAGGTGTGTGAGTGTGATTACTATGGACGAAATAGTAAGGAAAGAAAAACCAAGGAGAAAATGGGATGGTATTTTGAATAATTGCGTAAGAAAGCGTGCAATATGTATGAAATAAGGATAAAAACTGGTGCATGATGAGATTCACAAGGAGGAGTGTATTCTTGGGCTGGCAACCCTCTGGTTTTATCTTGACAGGCCATGGAAGGACTCATTCCCAAAGTTGATTGAAAATGATATTCCTGGTATCGACCTTTTCATTACTTTCTGAGAACGGGTCTGTGTTTTCTGTTGACTTTGTCGGTTCCCAGGTCTTACATTCACACGATATAACTGCCACTAATCATCACATCACTATATAGTTATTCATTTCTTACATAGTCATATTCCCCTTCATGATGCATCTATGTTTACTATAGGTCGTCCATCCAAACTGTAATGCATCTTGATATTTCTCGTTGCCCCGGGTAAATATATTCTTCAACTTCTTCAAGTGATTTTTCACCTACTTTGATTATATTCTTTCATATGTTTGAAAATATGGTATTGCGGAGTTCTAGTTCTGTCTACAACATACATACAATAGTACTGTACAGTTGCCCAGGAAAAGACGGCAACCAAATTTGCTGGTGTGTGGTAATGTCTGGCAGCTGCTCCAAAGTAAACACTCGTATTTCATCAATGGATCACTCAGAACCTACAATCTTTGTATGGATGGATGTTATTGGTTTCAGCTAATTACATTCATCCTTACAACGGTTATATGTTCTGAGTGACCCATTGATAAAATACGAGTGTTTACTTTGGAGCAGCTGCCAGATATTGCCACACACCAGCAAATTTGGTTGCAGTCTTTCCTTGGGCAACTGTACATGTTTACCCACCTTTAGATCCTCAATGTGCGTCAAGACGGGCTGAAGTGGGAGCTGCCATCATCCAGTGAGGTGAAGTGTCCGGTATTCCACGAGGAGTTTTGGGTGAAGGATTGCCGATTCCTCCTTCCTGACAACTTCTCTTCTAGATTCTTCGTTCAGCTCACATTCAGAAGGAAGAATGCCTACCACATCTGGGCCACCTACCTTCCCTGCATACTCTTACTTGGGATAGGGTAAGAGACAAACTAACATTATATTTTAAATGTTTGGGAAAGCAAAACCGAAACTATTCTTGACCCTCTGAATGCCAATTAAAGAGATGTTTTCAGTCAAGCTGTTAGTAACCCTATGTTGGATAATAATAACCGTCAAGGGGATAATATTGTTCAACATTAGTGGCTGTATTGTTTGTACAGCAAATCATTTGAACTATAGTCTTTTGTAATCTCTCTTGCTCTCTCTCCACAACTCTGACAGGTATGGAACACTACTGCTGCCTCTAGATAACTTCAACGAGCGAGGCACCATGAGCCTGACCACACTCCTCGTCTTTATTTCCCTCTACGCCCAGACCACTGCCTCCCTCCCTCGAACCGCCTACCTGAAGCGCATTGACCTTTGGTACGTATTTTGCATCGCCTTCCTCACCCTTGTTATTTTCACCAACCTGGCTACATCCACCACGACAAACACAAGAGGAACTACCGCAGAGGGACCCTTTTGGTGGCACCCAAGTGGCCCCGTGGAACAACGTAATGAGGCATGGTCATCCAAGAAACTCTCCAACTCTAGCACACAACAACAACAACAACAGGAGCAGCAACGCCACGAAGAGTCTCGTCGGAAAAGGAAGGAACTAGTGTTGAAAACAGCAAGTGTAGTCCTGGGGGTGACATCACTGATATTCATTATTGTCTACTTCACTGGTGCTTACATTACAATGTAGCTAGGTGGCAACACACACACACACACACACACACATAGAAGCAGCAGAGAAGCAACACACACACACACACACACACACACACACAAACATGCACACACACACGCACGCAGAAGCAACAGAGAGGCAGGCATCATCCCTCCCAAATTTCTGATTGTTTTTGTAGAACTGACAGAGTAGTGAGTCCCAGTACAGTTGTCAAGCTATCATTAATTAAGGGGGAAGTAGGCTACAGTGTTGGTGGTAAATCTGGAGCAACTGTTTACTCCAAACTATTCCAAGCAACAGGCCACCATTATTTATGTTAATCTGGTCCTGTTTCCTGGCGTATACTTTGGAGGAATCAAGGCGCTCCAATGTACCAAAAGTGTATTACCTTCCTTAGAGGAATCGTGCACAAAACGTGATGAAAATAAAAGCAGGAAATATTGAAGAAGTAGAGAATGAAAACATTGCGCTAATGAAATAAAGAGGGCTAATATTTAGCCTAAATGTAAAGGAAAGGAAATATAGTAGCTGGCAGAGAAAACCAACGTTTGTTTCGTACGGTATTACATTTTATAGCTCACTTGGAACTCAGGGCTAATTCTCCTAAAATCTTTATCAGTTGCTACCATGCTATTTATAATCTCATTCTTTACACATGTTCACTACAATCACACCTTACATTAACTACATATATCACTCTATGGATTACGTAAACATGGGGCCGTATGCGCGAAGATCTTCCACATAAACTGGCGAAGAGAAATCTGTACTTTCCATCCCTAGCCTTGGTATAAGGCAGAACGCAAATGACATTTGGTGGATTATCCCGAAAGAGGTTAATCTCTCCAGAGAGAGAGAGAGAGAGAGAGAGAGAGAGAGAGAGAGAGAGAGAGAGTCTGTGTGTGTTTTTTAGCAACACACAAAATTGATGTTTTATTTGATAATTATTGAAGACCGGATTTAGAATTTCCCGTCCATCATGAACACACATACTCTTACAAAGATGCGCGCGCCCTCGCACGCACCCGCGCATATAAGGTATATTCTCTATCGACAATTTGAATGAAGTTACACGGAAAAAAAAATTATGAGAAATATTTATTGTAAATACAAATCTTAGCCATATACATGCATTGTTTAATATAATATACTGTATATCTACTGTTTGATATCTACATCGATCTTTCTATCTATCTCACTTTACGGTGATATATATATATGCAAAATAATCACGAGAGAGAGAGAGAGAGAGAGAGAGAGAGAGAGAGAGAGAGAGAGAGAGAGAGAGAGAGTGAGGAAGGGAAGAACCATGGAGGTAGAATAATGTGGAGAGAAGATTTAACTGGAAAGACTTTATAGCATGAAGCTACATAAAAAAAGTAAACAAAGAGGCTAGAAAATATACATATAATACAGTCTATTCAATTAAAAATAAGAATGGCTTGAAGTTACTGGCGGATGAGTTAGTATCAGCAATGATCAGCCATAGATTTTAGAATATGAACGAGAAAAAGAGTAAATGAAGATGAGGCTTCTCGAGCTTAATTCAGTGCTTTAAGAAATACAGTTAGATAAGTATATTTAGGAAACTATACCTACACATGTACAGGCACAATCAAATATCCACCGACACTTTCCTTCCATCGTAGTAAATATCTTGGTAATAAAGAACAACACGTGTATGATTTTGCAGCACCTCATAATAATAATTGTGGGGGTTGGGTTGACGTAAGATGTTGTTAACTTATGATTATATTTTGATATGATACTGATTTATTTGCACGATGGAAGGAAAGTGTCAGTGGTTATTTGATTGTGGCTGTACAGTAGATGGGACATCCCCAACTCGATACAGTGCTATAAAAATAGTTAGATCAATATATATAGGAAACTACACACACACATACAGATAGAAACTACACACACACACACATACAGATGGAAACTACACACACACACACACACACACACATGGAAACTACACACACACACACAGATGGAAACTACACACACACACACACACACACACACACACACACACAGACACATGGAAACTACACACACACATACAGATGGAAACTACACACACACATACACACATGGAAACTACACACACACATACAGATGGAAACTACACACACACACACACAGACACATGGAAACTACACACACAGATGGAAATTATACACACACACAGATGGAAACTACACACACACACACACACACACACACACACACACACACACACAGATGGAAACTACACACACACACAGATGGAAACTACACACAAACACACACACACATGGAAACTACACACACACACACAGATGGAAACTACACACACACACACACAGATGGAAACTACACATACACATGGAATCTACACACACACACAGAGATAGAAACTATACACACACACACATACAGATGGAAACTACACACACACACACACATGGAAACTACACACACACATACACAAGGAATCTACACACACACACACAGATGGAAACTACACACACACACACATTCATGGAAACTACACACACACATACAGATGGAAACTACACACAAACACACACACGCATGGAAACTACACACACACACACACACACATGGAAACTACACACACACACACACACACATGGAAACTACACACACACATACAGATGGAAACTACACACAAACACACACATTCATGGAAACTACACACACACACACACACACATGGAAACTACACACACACATACAGATGGAAACTACACACACACACACACACACATATGGAAACTACACACACACACACACACACACATACATGGAAACTACACACACATACACACACACATACAGATGGAAACTACACACACACACACACACACACACACACACACACACACACACATGGAAACTACAAACACACACACACACATTAATCAAATGCCACAGTTTCATTGCTCTCATACACTCCTTCCTCTATTCTAAAATCACCTAAATATATCTGTAGTTTTAATGATTCCCACAAGGCTTACTTACTGTAATGATAATAATTTCTATTCACAATATAATGATCACTGTAAGTTTGCACATCAATGTAACCATTATAAGAGTCTAAGGGTCGATTCTACAGTCGTTTGTAGTGGTTTGTAAGCACACAAACGAAAGAATGTTTGCCGTGTAAATGACTTATGGCTGAATTATTTAATTAATTTGGTGAGTAAACTAATCAGTGATTATCATTATCTAACTGTTTGATAAATTTTGTGAATGTGGATACTCAGCTTTTGGAAAATAATGAAGCCTTACAAGTGTGGTTGGTTGGGAATCTAACAAACCAATACCACTGTGGAATCAACCCTATATATCATACCACTGGAATATTTCTGAGAGTGACGTGTATAAATAAAAGTGGCGTCATCTAGTGGGACAAAAGAGAAGCTGTATAAATAAAAGTGTCGTCATCTAGTGGGACAATTTAGAAGCTACCAACATCATGAAGCTCCACTGTCTCATCTAGAGCGACACTCATTAATAATACTATATTCTTCTCAACTAAAATTAGTGATCATCAGTATAAGACATTGTAATATAAGAGTAATGATAATATATATATATATATATATATATATATATATATATATATATATATATATATATATATATATATATATATATATATATATATATATATATATATATATATATATATATATATATATATATATATATAATTGACTTTACAGCAAAATATTTATATAGTAAAGGAAATTAATGACTGTTGTAATACTGTTGTACTCTTCACAAGAAAAATTATTATAATTATCAGTATAAGACATTGTAATAAAACTATATAATAGGCTTAAAGAGGAGAGTACAGCCATGAGCACTAATAAGTATACAGCTTTGGTTGAAGTTTTGAACAGTCAATTCACCAACCAACTAATTCCAATGGAGATCTTAGTGTGAATTTATTTACTGTCTTTGGGTATTCGAAGCAAGCACGCCTGGATACTTATTAGTGCTCGTGACTGTACAGTGTTGGTGGTCAATTATTTAGCCTTCTTGCCTTGCCGTTCAAGTGACACTGAAGCTCGACTCGTCCAAGGCCAAGAGATATACCAAGGCCAAGAGATATATCTCTTGGCCTTGCACTCGTCAATGTATTATAAGGTGGTCCGAACATCTCGTCAACCCTACAAATGGCTCGTCCAATTGCAAGTGTATGGTAGGAGGTGACAAAGGGGTGCTGATGGTGTAGTGGTTAACACAATCGCCCAGCACGCGAGAGGTCCCGGATTCGATTCCCGGGTCAGTAGAATTGTTGGACAATTTTCCCAGCCCCCTATGTCCCTGTTCACCTAGCAGTAAGTAGGTACCCGGCTGTAAAAACAAGGATAGCAACCTTGTAGGCTGGGGGAAGATATGTTGATGTAACAAGACTGACTGCCTTAATGACCAACACCATGAGTCGATAGGCACAAAGCCCTAAATCTTCTTCTTCTTCGGGTAAGTCTGGAACATCTGCTTCTTCCTTACTACAGACCATCATTATTACTATTAATCTGGTCTTGTTTCCTGGCACATTTTGGAGGAAGAAAGACGCTGTAATGTATTAAGAGTGTATTAACTGTTACAACCCTGCTAAACTGCTGAACCAACAGGTTTGGGAGGAACTTCTGGTACGCCACCCTCGTTTTGGTGGATTTCAGTAGGTCATAATAATGTAAATATTTGTCTGTATTCTTGTGCTTCATTCTGTTATGTTTTTGTGATGTGTGTGCGTGTGTGTGTGGTTGTAGTAATTGGATTCTCATGGGTCCCGCCTACCCGTATGTATTGCTGCCTGCCTGTTGATTGACGCTACGGCGCAATTAATTAAAAAAAAAAAAAAAAAAAAAACGTCTCGGAGCAATGAAAAAAAAAAAAAAAAAAAAAACTACTAAACCATCTCTGTAAGTCAACGCTATTGAAGTGGCCGTGTTGCCTGTTCAGGGGTTATTACGGTGTCTCGGAGCCGGCCTGGTTTACTCGTTCCTGACTCAGCGAGGTTTCCTCCTTCCTACTGGATCAAAGAAATTCAGTTTACTCTGGGAGTGGGGTGGGTGCTGATGGTGTAAAGGTTATCATACTCGCCTAGCAAACAAGAGATCCCGGGTTCGATTTCAGAATCAGTGGAATTGTTGGACAGTTTTCTCAGCCCCCTATGTCCCTGTTCACATAGCAGTAAGTAGGTACCCGGCTGTAAGAGAAAGGATAGCAACCTTGTAGCCTTGGGGAATAATGTGTTGATGTAACAAGACTGACTGCCTTAATGACCCACACCATGAGTCGATTCCACAGTGGTTGGTATTGGTTTGTAAGCACGCAAACTATACCTACACATGTACAGGCACAATCAAATATCCACCAACACCGTTCGTAGTGGTTTGTAAGCACGCAAACAAAAGAATATTGGCCGTGTTAATAATTTTTGGGTAAATTATTTAATGAATTTGGTGAGTAAACTATGCAGTTATCATCATTATCTAACTGTTGGATAGAATTTGTGAATGTGGATACTCAGCTTTTGGAAAATAATGAAGCCTTACAAGACAGTGTGGTTGGTTGGGAAGCTAACAAACAAATACCACTGTGTAATTGACCCCATGAGTCGATAGGCATCAAACCCAATATCATCATCATCATCATCTTTACTCTGGGAAGTGACCACGCTTGGCCTATCTGTCCTGGACTCCTTCGGCACAGTGACTCTCTCCACACTCTACCTTGCTCGTCAGACACTTTGACAAAGGTGAGTTTATTGTACACTACAGTATATCCCTTGTAATTTATTTCCCCTTCACTACCTCGTATTGCCTACATTGGGCAATACTTTAAGGGTTTTGACGCCCCTTCGGCACCAGCCACTAGCTCTTAGTTCTTCACCTGTCCCTCTCTTCTTACTATTTCCTTCCTGCCTCATCTCTCTATCACCTTTTTCTGGCGCTACATGACCTCGCTCTTGCGGCGCCTAATATCAATAAATCCCCACCACTAGCTTCCATTATTTGTGTGCATTTTCTATGTATATATTTCAAATGTAACCCTGTATGCAGGTGTGCTTCTAGGGTTAATGTAACGTAATGTTTATGTCATCTGACCTGGTAACACTGTGTGGGGATGGTGTCATTGTTGGTGAAAGATTGTATAATGTCCTTCTACTATGTTCCACCTACTCTGATTCCTCCCCAAATAAATGTTACCAGCTCAAATGGCATAAACATCTAAATACGTGGTCGCGAATTTACCAGCTCGGGTGTACATCATTTTTTCCCCCTCCACCTGTGCGCTACTCAGCCCGCTCCACACACACCTCGCCACTTTTCTCCACATTCACCCACCACATTTTCGCACCCACATTCCACCTACAACCCTAGTCTCCACTCCACACTCTCTCGCCCCTAAAACCTGACGACACGCGACTCCACATACACACCCTCACACCACCATGTGCCCCACCAACTCCACCACACAAGACACCCCCACTGCCTCTCTACCCTAACAAAACACCGTCACACTCTCACACAACATCACCCACAACTCCACACTCCACATTCCTTACGTTCCACCCTTTTCCTGCGGTCTGGCACGGCAGCACCCTTCAGGATGAGAAATACCAGGCTGTACTACGCGTCCTACCCTCGGAGGTGTTCGCATCTGTTACTCCACTTCTCACCCACCACACCCCCAGTTCCAAGTACGAGGGGGTGAAGGCGGCCATCACGACGGCTCAAGAGATGCCAACGATGCAGCCCTACAAGGCCCTGGAGGATGTGTAAGTGGAGGGACGCCGCCAGTCAGTCCTGTTGTGACACATGCAGCAGTTGAACGTAGAGGCCTGCTCTCCCTTGATCAACTGCATCTTCAGAGTGTGGCACACCTGGCTCCTGCCTCTCGAGGTGCAACTCCACCTCCTGGTCCAGCACAACCCCACACTCCAATAGTATGGGGAACTGGCTGACACACTGATGGAGGCCCACAACGACCACGCCGGGGTATGGCTGGCACAACCCACTGCCGCAGCCAACACCACCCCACCACCACAACAACAACCAGTCATCAAACCAGCGGCACCAGCACTACCACCTCCTATGCCCGCCCTCGACGCCACGACCATCATGTGTCAGCTTGAGGCACTCTCTGCAAAGGTGGACCTACTCCAGTCACCACCCACCATACAGGATCACAGCTGGGCTTCACCTCCATGCCAGCTACCTCCTCCACAACAGGTGCTACCACCACCACCACCACCACCACCATATCAACAACCTTGGCAGGACCCCCACATATGTTCCTGCCACCAGCGGTTCGGGTACCAGGCAAGCAACTCTCGCCCACCGTGTCGCTGAGCCGCCCCTACAGGTCTTGCCTCTACCAGATGGAACCAGGGAAACGAGTAGGGCGGTGGCAACACGGTGCCTCCATCGCTACGACTTGCCCCTCAGCCACATCCCCTACTTACTTACCCTTCCACCCACCACTTACATGCCTCACGTACACATATGTAAAACACACCATTTCTTCCCTTTAATATTATTTACTAGCGGAGGTACCTGGCGTTGCTGGGAAAGATGCCTATATAAATAGGACTAAGGACACATATTATAGTTTAGCAAGCAACTTTATTAAATTATTATCTTGGTGAGAGATGTTTTCATTGATATACAGTCAGGACCATTATAACAGTTATATGTAAACTGTTATTTGAAAAAATTTCTGAGACATATCATGACCATGTCATGGTGTACTCGTGGAGTCGTCCAAGCTCAGCAACAGCTTCTCTCGGAAACACCTGCTGGAAACTCTCACTTACTCTCTCGGGCTAGTATTACTTACTACGCCGATGTAGACCTCTGGTTTCAGCCAACTTACCGTTGCTCTGAACTACCACTCTAGTCTTCCTGGGGAACTAAGTTAGTTACTCAAGGTTTAGAGTAAACTCGTGGACTTGTCTCTATTTACTGAATATATTATGTATAGGTTACAGGTTATACAGACAACTCGTGTCTCTCTAATATAAGGTAGGAGGTGAACCTGTTGTAGCCAAGGCAGGGCTTGTAATGCGCCTTCTCTCTCTGGTAGTCCCCGCTCGTGGTATACACTGCCACACCCTTTCTCAGATGACAGGTTGTCGATGATGCTATTTACAATGCTAAGCTTACATATGAAATCTGGATAAGTTAGATATGAGTTTATATAAGAATAAAGTGAGTAAATATATATTGTCCCTTTCTCTACATACGAGATGACAATATGGAGTTATTATTATTATTATTATTATAGAAGCTGTCATAGCCTCCCAACAGGGTGCAGACACATCAATAGATGGATCCACACAAAATACCTGGGGAGTACTGAAGAGAGACTACAACAACTAAGAAAAAAGGAAAGGGGCTACTGAGTATAGAGAGCCCAAAAGAGAAAACTAGTTGTCAATGAAAGCTTATACAAAAGAAAAGATATGATTTTTAAAAAATAGACAAACTACTGTTGCAATAAGACATTAACTTTAGATTTAAAACCAGTAATATCAGTTGACTGTACAACCTCGTTAGGCAGAGGATTCCATAAGGTAATCATAGAAGGAATAAAACAACGAGAAAATTGAGATGTAGAAGCATTAATTAGAGTCATGGCAAAGTCATTAAGACTCCTTGTAAACCTTGTTATGCGAGTCGGAATAAAACGTTCAGGTAAAACACTATGCAGGGGATGCCGAGTATTGTTAAAAATTTTGAATACAAGACTAAGGGCACCAACCTGACGCCGATGATGGAGATCAAGAGATACAGCAGGTAGAACAAATTTTATAGAAGTAAGAGCTCTGTCAAGCAACTTTAGATGACAGTCAGCAGCAGAGTTCCAAACAGAAGAGCAATATTCAAAGTGAGGCAAAATAAAAGCATAAAAAGATTTTAAGACTATGGTTTCACACGCAAGTTTTTTAAAACACTTGCGGAGTAAACCAATCTTTTGTGCAATAGTAGAAGATAAGGAACGAATATGCCTTTCAAAGGTCAACTTGGGATCAAGAGTCACTCCCAACAAATGCAAACCTGTCACATCCTCAATTTGTTCACCAGAAATATGCAAACAAGGATGAGGAGGAACCAAAGTGCGTGATCTGCTAATAATCATGGAGTGAGTTTTCTTGGCATTAAGCTTCATACCCCAAAGTTCACACCAAGAAGTAATCTTAGCCAAGTCCCTGCTTAGGGATGCTGCAACTTCAATTCTACTCCCTGGTGATGGAATGGGTGAATATAAAGTTGTGTCATCAGCATAAGAAATAAGCTTATTTTCGAGCTCAAAGCCCAAGTCAGCAGTAAAGAGAATAAAAAACAGAGGCCCAAGTACACTGCCCTGTGGAACACCCGAAACAACAGGTACAGGGACAGAAGTGCACCCATCAATGACAACACATTGTGACCTGTTCATCAGAAATTCTTTAAAAATTGATAAGAGACTACCACCAATACCAATAAGTTGCAGCTTATGTAAAAGTGCTTTATGATTAACCCGATCAAAAGCAGAACTAAAATCAATAGCCACAACACGAGATTCATATCCCTTGTCCAACGAAGATTGAAGTGCGTGAGACAAGGTCAAAAATGCATCGCAGGTACCCAAACCTTTGCGAAAACCAAATTGTGAAATGGGTATTAAATCATTATTATTACAATAAGAGTTAAGACGCCTCGCTAAAAGCCTCTCAAAGATCTTAGAAAGAATAGGTGTAATGGAAATGGGACGATACTCGGATGGATTTGATGACGCAGTGGCTCCCTTTGGAATTGGGGTAATTCTGGCTTTACGCCAGCAAAGAGGAAAACTACCAGATTTCAAGAGCAACCTAAATACCACAGCCAATTTAGGTGCTAAAACAACAGCAATCTTCTTAAGGAAGAGAGGGAAAAATCCATCAGGGTCAGTCCCACCATAAGTGTCAAGATCCAATAGATATTGTTTCAATTCAGCTGATTTAAAAGCCATTGACTTTAGACCAGGACTAGGGTAACATGTTGAAGGTAATTGCAATTCCTGATCACTCTGCTTACCAATGAATATATTTGAAAGCATATTAGCCTTAATCAATGGGTCAAAAGAAACAGAACCATCAGAATCACGAAGTGGAGGCATGGAGGAATCAATACCAAATAATGAGGCCTTAAGTGAAGCCCACCATTTATGTGGCTGAGTAGCACCTGCAAGAACCTCCTGTAAATGGGAATTGTAATCCCTCTCAGCATTACTATAAACTCTCTGCGCAACTGACCTAAGATGTATATAGTCATTCCAAAGCAACTGGTTTCGACCACGTCTCCAGCGATGGTATGCAGCCTGCTTGTTATTAAAAGCACGTTTGCAGTCATCATCAAACCAAGCTTTATCTTTTATACGGGATTTGATTAATTTTGATGGGACTCTTCTGTTAAGAATTTCCAAGAGAGAGTTATTGAGTGATGAAACTGGGTCATCAGATCTTAGTATGTGGTTCCACTGGATATTAGTAACATCATCACATACATTATCCCAGTTAACCCGAGATTTAAGATAGACTTTACGAGTGATAGTGATATCAGGCACAGTAAATTCAAGATTGATTTTACAGGATATGGAATTATGGTCAGAAGTACCCACAGGTGCAAGAACTATAGTCTCCACAACACCAGGAACATCTGTCAAAACGAGATCCAGACAGTTTCCAGAAATATATGTAGGTCCAGTAATCAACTGTTCATACCCAGATAAATTAGTAAAATCCAGGGCAGCATGACCGTGTCTATTTGTTGGAGAAACAGAGTTCAGCCACTCTTGATGATGTGCATTTACATCTCCAACAAAGATGAAAGAGGACTTGACATCAACAGACTGAATTAATGCCATGGCATTTAAGAGACAGTCATATAGGTTGTCATTGGCGTCAGGATTTCTGTATAGGCTAAAAATGTAGTGGTTATGATATTTACTGGAAACTTTAACTAACTGGATCTCATGGCAACCGCAAATAAATTTTGTTAAAGGCTGGGCATTGAAGCCAGATCGGATGTACAAACTCATTCCACGAACACGAGGAAAAGAGTCACGACGAATAAGAAGTGGTTTATTAAAGCCAGGCATAAGAAGTTCTGAAACGTGTCTATATTTGATTATAGTAGAGAGATTAACATATAGATAATTACAGAGTGAATCTAGCAATCAGTAGCTCAGCATGGAAGATTCCCTCACGCTGCTACTCAGCACTTTTCAAAGGATGTTGTGTCTAATGAAACTAGCTTGAACTGCTTTGGCCTAACGGTATGTTCCACCACCATACGTGTATCATGTATCGCGAACGTGATCAATCGCGGATACATTGCTCGGCCACGCTAAAACAACTGCGTCCCTGCAGTTCACAATAACATTAAATTTACATTAATCAATGCTTAGCCTTCCTGATTATTAGATTCACTCTTGACATGGTAACATACATATATAATATATACAAGATGAAATATATACACATTGGATGAATTAACATAAAAGAAAAATAAATTGTTGAGCTCGTGAATGATACAATGGATAATTAATAATACTTCCTTAAATTAAGTAATTATACATGGATAATAAAGTGTAATACACATTCATACAATTCCTTAATTCTAAATCCCTACAACTAACCGTGTAGGGTACTACCTAGTTGTTGGGGTGTCCTTAGAATTATCCTTACAATTCATCTTCCCTAGGTTGTGTATGGTGGACCTCTATATTTCTTGATCTTCTGTTTTTCTTCTTTTTAATCTCCCCATTCAAAACCCTCAAACTCCTGAACAGGTAACAAGAGAACATGAAATATAATATGAATAATAAAGTAGTCACTCTGGACCAAGGGTACACAGCTACCCGTTGCAGATGGAAAGGTAGAGCAGATTCAATTACAGGATGAATATCAGACATGTTTAACAATTCCATCAATCTTATTTTCTCAGAATCCATATTAACAGTAGAAAAGTTTGCTGGGAGAGGAGGATGGACTTTCACAAATTCCACAGATTTATTTAGGACCAATCCAAGATGATGCTTCGTGGCCAGAACTGTTTTAGTATTGCTTAAAAATGGACACGCAGGTGGAACTACAAACGTACCCACCTCAGACACATGTTTTGCTCCTGAAGGGCCATCTTCACAAATAATAGTTGCTCTTGCGGGCTTAGTGAATGTATAATACGCAATGCCCTGAAAATACGTTACATAAACATCTGACTTCCTTTTTGGTCACAGGTACTCACAATGTTTAATGGAGCTTGAAGCATCAGCCTGGATTAATGACAATTCACACTGGGATTCCTCGGGTCCTGTAAAAATAAAATTTAGAGCTGGGCACACCTTCAAATGGTAATATGCTGTATGACAATCTTCTAGCTGTTCCTTGGTAACTGCAACCACCAGTGAGCGATCCTGAGATGCAATAATATAATCATAATCCACATTTAACATCATGATCTCCGCCCCTAACCTCATAGGAAATGGCTTCACTGACCATATGTTAAAATGAACCTGATGTTTTGTGGGAATGTGAATAAGAATAGTTTTAGTCGTTAAGCATGATTCCAAAAGTGGATAGTAGTAAGATACAGATTCACCTTCAAAGAAAGGATTCAAACCATGCTTAATTCTAGCCACATCAACCACCCTTTGAAGATCAACTACTGACAGAAGGTCAGCGTCTGCCTTACCCAGCGCTGCATTCCTTAGGTTATGGAGTAGTTTTCTGGTTTGAGCATTCAGTCCATTTATGTAATTTTCCACAATATTTAAATATTGATCTAGGTTTAACACTAACATTGTAAAATCCAAATGTTTAGCTAACCTGTCTAATTCCTTAATTACCTCCTTAGTCTTTTCAATAACTCCATTTACTTCTTCTGCCACATTAGCTGCCAAGGAAAACTTACTATCTATTACCCTATTTTGTTCTACAATCACCTTGTTTAAAATCTCTAGTCTGCGTCCCAGATCTTCTACATCGTCACTAGTAGCTGTTCCAAATAGAATTTTAGCAATTACCCCTCCAATGTCAAATAATCCTCTTTTAGCCCTGCTATTTGTAATCTGATTAGGAGCTAATTTTCTAACCTCACTTGAAAAGTTGGGTAAATTCTGTTCTGAGTATTTCATCATATTCTTTATTTGAAAATATCTCTCTTCCAACTGTACCTTTATTTGCCGTTCCAGAGGGTAGCTCGAGTTCGTCAATTTACCTAATTTAGCAGACGACATTTCTATGGCGTTATGAAATTTCAGCTGAAAATCATCAACCCTTGTCTTTAGGTCCAACAGAGTTCCAAGATTGAGTCTTACTGTTATTACGTCCTTGACCACCTCAAGTCTCCCATCGGTACCCACTAAGGCACCCGGTTTTATTTGGTTAGTCGAACCCTTGGAACTCACGAACGCCACAACCAACATCACGCAGAACACTCCCAATGTCCTCATGATTGTCTGCGAACAAAATCAACATCAGATTATTTTGCCAGATATTTCCTTCCCACTTGGATCGTTTCCTTTGGAACCTTCTTTATTCTATCCACGTGTACCTGTTGATCCTTGTCTGTTATATTATCCTGAACTATTAATTTATTTCCCAATACCCTTTTTACAATGTAGGGACCCTCGAATTTCGGAGATAGTTTGCTCTGTCTCTCTGGAGTCTTCACCATCACCACATCTCCTTCCTCAATTTCTACTTTCTTTGCAAACTTATGTTGCCTTGCAATATGTTCTGCCCGTGAGGCTTCCATATGCTTTCTTACTTCATGGTGAATAGTTGCAAAAGCGTGTCCCTGGACACTCACATAGTCGTCTACCTTATACACTGGGCCTGGTCTTCCAACCAATATATCATATGGTAGGACCTTATCCTCACCATATATAATATAATGTGGTGTCTTTCCCAGTGAGGAATGTATGGAACTATTTATACATGCGGTTACCTGGCATAACCAATCTTCCCAGCCTGCTTGAATTGAACCTGCCAGATGTCTAAGTACCTCCAAAATCTTCCTATTTACTCTCTCCACCATACCATTACTTTGAGGATGGTATGCAACCGTGAACATCTGCTTAATATTGTAGAGCTTGCAGATTTCTTCTAGGACACTATTTCTAAATTCTGTCCCATTGTCTGACAACAGCACACGGGGTATAGTGTATGTACAAAACAATGAGTTTACTAATGCATGTGCAATGGACTGAGCTGATTTATCTTGTAGAGGAGCTAACACAACAAACCTACTGAAGTGATCCACACAAGTCAACAAATACTTTGATCCCTGATAACTTGTAGGTAGCTGTAACACATCTATGGCTACCACATCCCAAGGTTTAGCAGGACTTGGAAATGTTTGCAGAGGAGCGAGTGGTCCCGTTGTTCCTTTGTTCCTCGCACACGATACACATTTCTTTATATGGTTTTCTATGTCCTTATGCATTTTCAACCAGAAATACCTCGACCTAGCTTCTTCTAGACAAGCGTCCCTCCCTTTATGACCTGCTTGTGGTGCATCATGAAGAAGCCTTAATACTGTTTCTATCAGAGACCCTGGCACTACTATTCTGTATGTTTCTTCCCCTTTAACTACAGTTACCTTATGAATAATATTATCCCTCAGGATAAACTCTGTTGTTCTTAGCGGTAGACCTGGAACTTCTACCTCTTCCCCTGACTCTAGACCATAAATTACCCTCTTCCAAATAGGATCTTCCCTTTGCTTTGTCTTTAACTTCTGTGGGGATATTGTACTCAATGTGGTTACAGAGTTCACAGTCTGTCGACTTAATGCATCTGCAACTACATTAATCTTACCAGGTACAAAATTGAAAGTAGGATTGAACTCCAGAATAGTCAAGTGCCATCGTGCTAACTTCCCGGTCATATTCTTCCCCTTGAACAACTCGAGACATGGGCGATGATCAGTACAAACTGTAATAGAGTAACCAAAAATAATAGGATGAAAATGTTTCAAGGCCCACACTATGGCATATGCCTCCTGATGTGTAACACTATATTTTTTCTCTGTATCAGTTAACGCCTTACTTGCGTAGCCAATGGGTTTTAACTTTCCCCCCTCATCTTCTTGTGCCAATACTGCCCCAAGTCCAACCCCCGATGCATCTGTATGTAAAATAAAAGGTTTCTTGAAATCTGGGAAAGCCAAAACAGGTGGTTGCGTCAGAGCCTCCTTTAATATACTAACTGCCTCTTCTTGTGGTTGACCCCATTCAAACTTATTTGTCTGCTTCAACAGTTTAATCAAAGGTGCTGCCTTGCTAGAAAACTGATACACAAAACTCCTGTAGAAACCCGCTAGTCCCAGAAAAGATCGTACATGATCTGCCTTGGTCGGTGTTGGAAACTTTAAGATAGCCTTTATCTTATCCTGATTCACATGTATACCTGACTCGTCTACTTCATGCCCCAAATACTTAATCTTTTGTTTCAAGAATTCACACTTACTAAGTTTTAGCTTCAAACCCACTGATGCTAAACGTTCCAATACCTTTCTTAATTTCTCCAAGTGCATAGGCACATCCTTTGAGAAAATAATTATGTCATCTAGGTATACTAATGCATCTTTCCCAATTAACCCCGCCAATACATTGTTCACTAGTCTTTGGAAAGTCGTAGGGGCATTGCAGAGCCCAAATGGCATCCTGCGAAACTGATAATGACCTTGATGAGTGGAAAAAGCCGTGATGTCACGAGACCGCTCGTGAACTAGCACCTGCCAATATCCTGACAGCAAATCCAAGGTAGAAAACACCTTATTTCCCTCACCTATAGCCTGCAACAGGTCATTCAAGTGAGGCATTGGGTATTTATCAGAGACGGTCTGCTGATTTACTCTCCTATAGTCAATAACAGGTCTATATGTTCCATCCTTCTTTGGAACCAAAAATATGGGACTACTCCAAGGAGAGGTCGAAGGTTCAATAACCTTCTGTTTTAACATATCCTTCACCGTATCGTCCACTATCTGTCTTTGTGAATGGGGAAGCCTATATGATTTTATGTAACTGGGTTGCGCTTCTCGCTTTAACTTAATCACATGTGAAGTTAGGTCTGTACTACCTAATGGTTCCCCTGCAAGAGCTATAGCCTTCCTATACCCTTGAAGTAACTGTAACAACTCTTCTTTCCCTTCTGAGTTTCCCCCAGTTTTAACTTGACTTTTCAATTCTGACGAAGGAGATGCACCAATACAACCAACAACACTCACAACTGGTAGGTTATGCTTTGGCTCTAATACCGTACCATGGTATACGAGAAAATCACACAATTGACTGCCTGGCTTAACTTCAATCTCTACTCCTGTATTATTTACAGCCAGCACCACAGTCTCACCCCCTGACTTTACTGTAGTCAAGGTAGACTCTAGCAACACCCCTTTTAACTTACATGTTTCAGACATGCATACCACATCTACGCCTTCTTTCACTCCTTTCAAACACACCTTGAACTGAATCATTTCCTGCAGTTGCAGCCTGTGCGCATCAGGTACAATAGCAGTAACAACAGTCCAACGCGTGACTTCCTCCCTAGCAGTGTCGCATAGTGTATCTTGTTTGACCCTTTGGGTTGACTTCTCTTCAAAGCCCCTTACATAACCCACCGTTTTAACCTCTTTGTCTGAGTGTTTGGGTTACGGGGTTGCCATACACATATAAGGTACATTTTCATGAACAATTAAACCCTCCCCTGGGTACACCTCAATCTTCCTTTCATCCATGGTTGACAATCCAAGCAACCCGCTTGCCATAGGATGAAATTTACTTACAACATAAAATGATGCAGCAAAACTTGAACTACCCCGGAAGTGAACTGGCAACCTCACAACTCCAAGAACATCCACTGTAGTTCCTGACACCCCACTCAGTTGGTATTCTGGCTCTTGCAATGCATAACTCCTCTCAGAATGATGTTTTCTAATATTTTTATAGGTCTCCTTTGATATTAGATTGACTACTGCACCAGTATCAATCAAAAGTGCCCCCGGAATTCCCCCTATTGTTACATTTCCTACGGCTAAATGATTACTTCTACTGACTGCCGACACTATGGAGAATTCTATATCTCTAGACATTCTCTTCCTCTCGTCCTTGTGTCATAATGCCTCATCCGACCCTGATCGCCGGACCTCCATACGGGATTTTTCCTCATGCATAGCTCGTATTATTACTCCACAGTCTGCCGTTATATGATTCGACCATTCATGGATTTCACACAACTTACTCTGTCCGGGAGGTACATAACCTCCTCCTTGTTGATAATTATCCTGATGTGCATAGTGGTACGCTCTACCACGTCCTCTAGCTTGTCCTCCACGCGCCCGCCTGGCTGCGCCTCTAGGGTATGCCTGACCCCTGTTCATTGAACCTCTATATTGATCCCCTTGAGATCTATTCTGTAATTGAGGACAGTCGGCCTTTACATGGCCCCACTTACGACAATGGAAACATTCTACCTGGTACCTCGCAGATGAATTTCCACCCCTTGTATTCCTTTGCCCCGCGACCGCATTTACGCCTGTCTGCGGCTCGCCCTCTGACCTCCTGTCAGTTACCTCCGTTTGCAATACCGAAGTCTGTACCTTCGTAACATTTTGGTTGCGAAATGGTCTAACAACCATGGGATCTCTGATTTCCAGTTTTAACTCATTAATCAAATGCCAGATTCCCTTACCTCGCTCCAACTTTTTTTTCCGGACTCTCCTCTGGTCCTCCTCTGATAGACCTATATACATCAAGAGATATTCAAACATCTCACAGGCGTCGTTTACCTTCATCCATTGTTCCCCATTAACATCCTTAGACCAATTGTTGTCCTGTATACAATCTTGAATATCCTTACGTATAGCACCCGCCTTTGATACTGCTACTTCTAGTGGTGTAATCCACGCCTTTAAACCTAAGTCCGTGAATGTTCTATGTGCCCACGCCGAGCATCCCTCTTGAGCCGACCTTCGGTACACTGTAATTAATGCTTTTTTAAACTCCTCCCACGTCTGTTGTTCCCTTGACGACCTCCCCAACAGACAACTACAGTTTAATAACTGCCTTGCAAACTCCCCTTCAATCCTCGAGTCTGCATATCCTATTTTACCTGTATCCCCGGTAATATTATACTCCACGAAAGACTGCTCAAGTCTCCGTATAAATTCCTCTATTGTATAATTCTTATTTGGATCCCCATCAAACTTTGGTACTGAATCCTCACCTGTAAACACTCTCATAATATTAGTTGGCTGATTTCCGTGGGCGCTACCCACCAAATTGCCTTGTTCACTAGGGTTAGTGACATTCTGCCCTGTCGCCTGGGCTGCTCCCCCAACAGCACTGATGCTTGCAGTCGCCATTGGAATTGTAGCTTGTACAACAGTAGTATTTTTATTACCCTTTCCTCGCCCTTTTGGCGGTAACTTAAACACGTTTTCCCGTGTTTCCTCTATTTCGTCACTTCCCTCTACACAAAATTGATATCCACTTCTTAACTGCCCTGGCACTGGACTATTCAGTCCCCTTAACTGCTCATGTATATTAGTGGTATTGGGAGTAGGTGGAAAGTTTAGTTCCCCTCAAAACTGCTACTACTGTCTGAATCCTCTGATGAATCCCCTGGGATTATAGTCTTTGTCGTTCTAAATTTCTTAAACATGTCCCGTAGAAATAATTCCTATACACTCACCACAACATATAATAAAAATTATAAAAAATACATAGGCATATAAAAATACCCCAAAAACATGTTACTATTGTGTGTTTAATGTTCACTGTGTATGTGTATAGAATTAAAATAACTAACCGATGGAGAAATTGAAGATTACAGAGATGCTCAGCACACGTAGTAAAGGAATGTGTAGATGCCACACACCCCCAGAGTAAACGCTGGCCAGTCGTTCCTCTCACAGCTCCCGTTCACTCTTCTGGTTCACCCTCCTAAGTCCGTCCTTGTTCCTTCTCAGATGAGATACCCACAACAGACAAATCCTCTTTTTCCCTGGGAAAAGCACACAGGGAAAAATGCCTGATTAAAGTAGGTAAGGTTACGCAGCCACCATTAGCTGGCAACCCCCAGCTGGTATCGCTCTGGCTCGCTCTCACTCCGTCAGTGTTACCAACGAGGAAAAACGCCCAAGCCGCCACCCACGTACACAATTATTCTGTTTGGAATATAGAATTAATACAGGACACTGTGAATGTTACGTATCCCTTACCGCTGCCACCATTATGTACTCATGGAGTCGTCCAACAGCAACAGCTTCTCTCGGAAACACCTGCTGGAAACTCTCACTTACTCTCTCGGGCTAGTATTACTTACTACGCCGATATAGACCTCTGGTTTTTAGCCAACTTACCGTTGCTCTGAACTACCACTCTAGTCTTCCTGGGGAACTAAGTTAGTTACTCAAGGTTTAGAGTAAACTCGTGGACTTGTCTCTATTTACTGAATATATTATGTATAGGTTACAGGTTATACAGACAACTCGTGTCTCTCTAATATAAGGTAGGAGGTGAACCTGTTGTATTCAAGACAGGGCGTGTAATGCGCCTTCTCTCTCTGGTAGTCCCCGCTCGTGGTATACACTGCCACACCCTTTCTCAGATGACAGGTTGTCGATGATGCTATTTACAATGCTAAGCTTACATATGAAATCTGGATAAGTTAGATATGAGTTTATATAAGAATAAAGTGAGTAAATATATATTGTCCCTTTCTCTACATACGAGATGACAATATGGAGTTGATTATAGTAGAGAGATTAACATATAGATAATTACAGAGTGAATCTAGCAATCAGTAGCTCAGCATGGAAGATTCCCTCACGCTGCTACTCAGCACTTTTCAAAGGATGTTGTGTCTAATGAAACTAGCTTGAACTGCTTTGGCCTAACGGTATGTTCCACCACCATACGTGTATCATGTATTGCGAACGTGATCAGCCGCGGATACAATGGTGTCATGCATATGGGTGTCATGTCCAGACTATTCAACCATGACATCAGTCATGGGCCTGGCCCAGGCATTGGGTAACGGAAAATTTCAGTTCTAACTTCTGTTCGAGCGGTACATTTGGCGCGCGATTTTAGTAAGTTTATAGTAAGTTTTACGAAACCCAAGATGTCCACTGTAACCGTCATGTGCTAGCCTTAATACATCTGAGTGTACAGAACTAGGTAACACAATCTGATGGGTTTCTGACCAATAATAATTGGCTGATAGAGTTAGAGGCTGGTATGCACTCATGAGTACACCTTGATCATAATAGAAGGCAGGTAGGGTGTCTACATCCTTCTTGTCTAGAGCAGCATGTCGCCCTGCAGCTAAAGAAAGGTCAGTTTCCTGTGCCTGTATCAAATCTACTTTAGAGATAATATCAAAAGGAGGCATGGAAAGTTTACGGAGACTGACATTGCTTCTGAGAGGCTTGTTGGACCTGTGAACAAGTCAACACGTAGGAGGGAAAAACATCAGAAGGTTCAGAAGGGAATACAGGTAAAGACTTTTCTACAGTTAGAACATTAGGTACCACAAGTTTACCTGCTATGTCATTACCAAGCAATAAATGAATTCCTTCAACAGACAGGTTTCCTTCCTGTACTGCCACTTTGACACACGAGGCGACAAGGGAACACTTAAGATAAATATGGGCCACGGGGTATGAAGTCTGAGAGGTGAGACTGGAAATTAGTATACAGTATACCTTATCTCCAGTAAAGTTATCTTCTAGATGGGGAAGAACATTACTTAGCAGTATGGACTGAGAAGCCACCGTGTCTCGTAAGACCTTAATAGGATAGGTCTGACCCTCCTTTGTCAAAGCCACGTCACCATCAAAAATAAAGTAATCAAACAACTGTTTTGGCTGGACACCACTACTATTAGAAGCTACAGGATTTGATGAGGTAGAGAAACCTGATGCAGTAGAGATGAAACTTTTCCTACTACTTGTACATTTAGGGTGTTTACAAAAAGCAATAGTACTGCCTGGCTTCCTACAGTATACACATGTTAATTGGCTAGTAGTGAACCCGCTACCCCTCAGCTTATCCTTAGCATCTTTGTACTTGAAATCGTCAGAGGAACTTTTTACAGAAAGAGTGAGGTCTCCCTCACGCCTCGACCAGATCTGGAGCCTCAAAGCCTGAGCATCTGCATGTTCCGCCACCCTCAATAGTTCCATCTCGCCCCTCTCCTCTATGTATTTCACAATAGGTAAGGGCACTTTTCTTTTAAATTCCTCTAGGACAATGAGATTAATAAGTTCTGAATAGGTGGTGACCGAGAGAACATTTAGCCATTTCTTAAAATATTTAAGCTTATTACATGCAAATTCCACATATGTTTGATGCTTATTTTTGACCAGTTTCCTGAATTTATCTCTGTACGTCTCTGGGGTTACCACATGGACATACAGAATCTGTTGCTTGACAAACTCATAGTCATTGGGTCTATCTAGGTAAGTGTAAGTACAAAATGATTTACCTGTTTGTTTAGGGGCAATCAGCGACATCTTTAGGCCACTCGTTTTTAGTTGCTAATCAATCGAAAAGGCTGAATGAACCCTCAATATCACCTTCATCAAAAGCAGATATCATTGTAGTTACACTAGACATGTTAATTAAAGGATAGTTCCTTTTCCTCCACTCTGCTTTCTTCTCTACCTTGTTCTCTAGCCACTGCCAACTTTTCCCTTTCGAGTTCTAGTTTTTCTCTTTCAAGTTACATTTTCTCCCATTCGAGCTGGTATTGCATCTCTACCCAGAGCTTTTCAACCTGAGAAACTTCAGGTTTGTTATTACTCTTACCACCCGGTGTTTTAGCAGACTGAGTTGGAGGGATAGTGTCAAGGTTAAAAGGGACTTATTCCTCATCTTCAGTGTCGGGTAGAGCAGGGGTGTCCACAATTCCCTGCTTCACTAAATATTTTACAACAACATCCTTAATTACCGACTTAGTGAGTTTACTTGGGTGATCAGGTAAAGGGATCTGACAATTTTAATCCGCTCTTTCTTCCAAAAGATATTTATGTATTCAGGGAGTTTTTTTTTTTTTCAATTCCTTGTGCCATGGAATCAATCAATAGGCAGACAACAATACATAAGGGTAGGCGGGACCCATGAAAATCCAATGACTACACACACACACACACACACACACACACAAACACATAACAGAATGAAGCACAAGAATACAGACAAATATTTACATTATGACCTACGTAAATCCACCAAAACGAGGGTGGAGTACCAGAAGTTCCTCCAAAACCTGGTGGTTCAGTCAGGGGAGGGGTTAGCAAGGAAAGATTCTACACCATAGCCCTTACCTTCCATGATTAAAAATATACTAGATGGATATCCATAGTTGCTTCACAATTCAACTGATCAAACCAAGTAATTCAGTGGTGATTTTAGATAAACCAGATTATTTTACAAAGATGGATAACCTTTTAAGACAATGATCGTTCAACGTTTGAGAAACTTGTGTCCTCGCCTCTAAAGCGGTTATCCTCAGACTTCAACAAAAAAGTAAGAAACCTTTTAAAAGATGTGCTAGACGTGGATGCCAGTAATTTCATACAAATCAATCCCGGACTACCCTACATCTATGGATTACCCAAGACACACAAGCAACATGTTCCTCTACGACCAATCATCGCCCAGACAGGTTCTTTTACCTATATATTATCGAAATTTCTGGCCAGTAAACTAGCACCTTTGGTTGGCACTTTCTCCAGTTCACATATATATAATTCATTCCCTAAATTTCTCCAATGGAAAGTTAGTAAGTTTTGATGTAGATTCCTTATATACAAAAGTTCCCTTTGATGATGTGTTAAGATTTTTAGCAGAGAAATTGCCTGACTGTAACATTAACTTTGGAATGCCACAAGATATGTTTCTCCAATTAATTAGCCTGTGTGTAGATTGTAATGCATTCTCCTTTGGTACCCAGTTTTATAAGCAAAAGTTTGGCATGGGGATGAGCTCTCCTTTATCTCCAATTATGAGTAACCTGTACATGGAATATTTTGAGACTTCCCATCCTTACAACCATTTCTCACCCAGATCTTACTTGGTTCAGATACGTTGATGACATTTTTTCCTTTTGGCCTAATACCCTTAACAATTCTGAGGATATTTTCTCAAATCTCAATGTATTGGTTCCCTCCATTAAATTCAAAGTAGAGTGGAAAACAAATGACTCCCTTCCATTTCTAGATGTACTGGTACAAAAAGATGCTAACTCTCTCAGTTTTTCAGTCTATAGAAAACCTACTCAGTGTAATCTGTATATTCATTTTTTCTCATACCACCATATTTCAACCAAAATGTCAGTGGTTTCTTCTATGTTTCTCAGAGCACTGTGAATTTCTAGTCCCCAGCACCTAGATCCGGAAAATGCTAAAATCTGGCAAATATTATTGGACATAAAATACTCCAAATAGTTCATAAGAAAAGCTTACTTCAAAGCTAGGAAATCATTTTTCGTGCCAAAATCCCCTGTTAAACAGAAACCATACATAACATTGCCCTATGTGTCAAGCCTTGATGTTGTCAAAGCTGTGAGTCAGGATTTAGATGTAAACATTGCATTTAGGTATAATTCAACCATAGGCTAAAATCTTTGTTAGTTAAGAATAAGCCCAAGAGCGAAGTCACTGCCGGTGTGTATAAAATCCCATGCCAAGATTGTGATTTAGTTTATGTGGGTGAAACTGGCAGGGATTTGAACATCCGTATAAAGGAACATAAATATGCCTGCAAAGTAGGAAACAACAACATTGCAATCCTTGTTCATTCATATGAAAAGAACCATAGAATAGATTGGAATGCGTGCCAAATGTTGTACAAATGTAGCAATTCTAAGAAACGTAGGATTGTTGAATTAGTATGTATTAATAAGTACAATAATTTTAACCTAATAGAGGGTATGTTTAAGTTAGACCCAGTCATGAAAGGGTTAGTCAGTAAGTGTTTGCCGCCAAAAGTACTCCCACCACCCATCAGTGAAGCGCCTCTGGCAACAGGCACGACGGATTAGGTGGTGAAGTGAGGTTGCGGGCGGGTCACAACGTAGTGTATATAAACTCACTCGAAAGTAATGGATGTACAGTACCACTCTTAACCTGTATTTCTACTGAAGAGGGCGACAGAGGTCGCCGAAACTTCTGGAATAAAATATTTCGTCTACCAGTTTGGGTTTTATTACTTACATTCATGATCACGTCAGTGTGATTTTCCACCCATTGATGATGTTGACGATGGTGTGATACCAGTATGATGATTCCATAAACACACACACACACATTACAGAGCCATTGTACCGGTACCAAACTAACACACACCACACATACACACACATACACACACACTACAGTGCCATTGTACCAGTACCACACATATACACATACGCACACCACACATACACACACACTACAAAACCATTGTACCAGTACCACACATATACACATACACATACCACACATACACACACCATACATGCACACATGCATACTACACATACACATACCACAAATACACACACATACACACACACACACACAACACATACACACACATACACACACACTACAGTGCCATTGTACCAGTACCACACATATACACACATACACATACACATACCACACATACACACACCATACATGCATACTACACATACACACACACACACACACACATATATACTACAGAGCCATTGTACCGGTACCACACATACACACACCACACATAGCCCGTGACTCTTGCGAGGCCCCGAGATTACTGGGTGTCGCACCAGATGAGACAGTGGAGCTGGTGATGTTGGTACCATAGCTTCTCTTCTGTCCCATTAGATGACGACACCTTATTTATACACGTCACTATCAAGGGAGAGCAGCTACACCGTCACTCACAGCATCTTGGAATATGGTGAGTTGACGACGATGTAGGGGATATTTTCTTGATGTGTCGGTGTAGCCAGGATAATTGCCGAACAACTGGACCCAGTTCACCTCTGAAAAATCCCAGACGTTTCCTCGTGGATTCGAACCCGGGTCCTTGACATCCGCAGTCCGTCTTTTTATCCACTCTGTCACTGCACACCACACATACACACACACCACACATACACACACACCACACATACACACAACACATACACACACACTACCGTCAACACCACTAATTGCATACAGCCCTATGTATCATGAATGTACAGTAAAGCAACTTGATTCCTCCAAAGTATGCCAGGAAACAACAGGACCAGATGAACAAAATTAATGGTGGCCTGAATCTAGTAAGAATTTTATAGGGGTGGGATGGCTTAGGTCTAGTGTCTTATGTTTTGTTGTTGTTTTGAATAGTTTGGGTGAATCAGTAACATTCCAACATGCCACAAACAAATTAAGGGTGTATTACACACACTTTGGTACATTAGAGTGCCTTGATTCCTCCAAAGTATACCAGGAAACAACAGGATGAGAATAACAATAATATTAGTGTCCTGTTACTTGGAATATGTTGGAGGCATCAGTTGCTCCACATTTCCCACCACCAGCACAATACTCTCCACTTAATTAAAACAGCTTATCTTATTGTGTTGTGTAATATCCTGTTAGACATATCTGAGGTACAGTCGGCATCAGCAATTCGTATACACCACTGTGACATCAAGGGTTCGTAACAACTAAAAAAAATAGTATATTAATTTTCTAACACAAAATTCTTCTATTAATGTTATCTAGGTAATACTTGAATCAGTCAGCAGAACAATGCTTACAGTATGTGCAGAATAACAACTCCTTTTAACTAATGCTTTGTGTACGAATTCCTGAGGCCGACTGTACATTTAGATGATGATAATAGTAGCATGTACCTTTGGTTAGAGATGTAGTATGTGTGTGTGTGTGTGTGTGTGTGTGTGTGTGTGTGTGTGTGTGCTCCAGATGATGATAATAGTAACCTGTACCTTTGGTTAGAGGTGTGTGTGTGTGTGTGTGTGTGTGCTCCAGATTGACCACCAACACTTTACCCTCCCCCCTTTAATTTAAATCAGCGATTACTTACTTTGTGTGTGTGTGTGTGTGTATGTGTTCAATACTCCAACCTACATGCATCCAAGCTGTGGTACACAAATAATGATGATAATAATTAATGACAGAATAATAATAGTAGTAATAATCCAGGTACAGTTGTAGTTTCATGACTATGGATGGTGAGGCTCCAGCACCATTTACATTCATTTCTATAGATGGTAAGGCTCCAGCACCATTTACTTTTATTTCTATGGGTGGTGAGGCTCCAGCACCAATTGCCTTTATTTCCATGGGTGGTGAGGCTCCAGCACCAGTACAAGACCTCTGACAGACAAGGGATCCAACTCGTAGGTTATATGAACCTTTAGTGGAGTCATTGTTAGTTTTACACAGTGGCAGTATCGTAACCAATGTGGTATAAGGTGCAGCCACTGCACACTGGCTACCATTAAGAATTGGGAAGTTCTTTTATAAAGAATCTCGGTGACTTACCCCTCCACAGGAAGGGTAGGTAAGTCTCACCCCGCCTCCACGTGGTGACCTCGGGGGACACCTCCCTGTTTTTATCAGTATTTTACTTTATAGAAGCTGAAGGTGAAGCTGAAGGGGGAGGCGGTGTGGGGGCACAATAGGTTCCCCCACATATAGATTTTAATTTCCCTTTTAATATTATTAGTGACGAAATTGTTTTTAAATTATAATTATAATTATTTTTTTAAGTGTATAGTGTGCAATTTTTTTCCTTTTTCTGTCTTTTATTATTATTAGGTACTAAAAAAAAAAAAGCTTGACAATGTTGATGACCCTTGTCCCTCAGGGGGTGAGCGCCGAGCGCTGCGTTGGCCTTGCCAGCCAACAGTGGCCCTCCAATGGGCCAGTGGCGGGGAGGGGTCTCCTGTCTGCCCTGTGGGGGACAGGAAAGGGAAAGATTGTTTGAGAGTAGTAGCGATTAATGTGAATGGAATGGTGAATGAGGTGAAAAGGAGAGAGATTGTGGAGTGTGCTTGAAAGAGTTAAATAGGTGTGTGTAGGGTGTCTGAAACTCATATGAAAGGATAGGGAGTGGAAGAGTTGTGGGAATGGAGGGAAGAGTGTGTTGTGGGAAGGAATGGAAGGAGGCGTGATATGGACTGTGTAATGACCACTACTGATGTCTAGGGTTTTTAGCAGGTTAACGCATCACTAAAAATAAACACAGAAAGGATATGAAAAGCCAAGTCATTGAATTCAATAATCATATACTTAACAATTAGCTTACAACACAACAAATTAAATGAAACACAAAAATTTACATTGACATAAAAATAATATAATAATTTACAAATAAATAGAAATAATCCCATTATGAAAGAACAAGTTAGTGAATACATCTTCCAAGATTACAATTACATATAAATTATCCCAGTAATGAAAGAACAAGTTAGTTAGTATATCTTCCAAGACTCTGCCTTCTGAAAACTGACAATTGGTATTACCACATCGATGTAAGTAAGGTGAAGTCCGTTTATAACACCACCGCTACCAGGAGGGAAGAGACACCAGCCGAGAGCAAGCAAGACTCACTCACTCACTTGTTGGATTTATTGGCTATCAACCAGTGGCATATAGCCAAAGGTCACTAAACCAATGATTCCATTTTATTAGATCAATCTATATAAGGTCATAAAGTTTTGTCTCCCTCAGAAAACTCATTAGTTTGTTTATAATATTCTTGTCATCTGATGGAATATTTTAGATGGTGGAAGCCGTGTTTTTAAGTTGGAAGTATTGTTTAATTTTACATCTTTGACTGTCAAATTTATTACAAAAAATTAGTAAATGACTTATGGACATTATTGTATTGCACGAGGGGCACTGAGGGGGAAAACTTCTGTTCATTTATGGCTTTAAGTGAGTTATTTTGGTGGCGTTGACCCGAAGACGAGCCAACACCACCTCGTCCCTGCGGCTACGTCATGATGACGTAGCCCAGGGTTCCATTACTTCTTTGACTTTATTTCTGATGTCTAATCTGGTCCACTGCCTTTGCCACAGGAGATGAATTCGAGACTTAATGAGGGAAACAAAACACCTGAGATCCGTACGGACTATGCTCAGGTCCAGATCAACAGTTGACCCGGCTAGTATATCGGCCTGTTCATTGCCATAGATACCATAATGTGAAGGTACCCATATTAGCTTGATTGATTTATTGGCACAAAACAGCTTACTCATGATATTACCCTGTATTTCGTTGTTAGTTGTATTTAAGGATTTAATAGTTTTAAGTGAACATAATGAATCAGTAAAGATAACTATCCTACCGTGGGTCGTCGATAGGGCAAAATCCAAAGCTTTATTAATAGCAAAAAGTTCTGCAAGAAAAATCGATGTATGATTCGGCAGTCTGAATCTTAAATGGCATTCAGTCGACCACACACTTGCACCCACACATTCATCCGTCTTGGAGCCGTCGGTATACAGATGGAAATATGAAAGATGTTTAACAATTATCTCATGAAACCTCTGATGTACCTCCACCTCCGGCACCCGGGATTTAACCCCTGGCAGCCAGGAATCCACAATAGTGAAGGGGGGTGTTACCCAGGGTGCAATGTTTACTAAAACCAGGGAATCGATTGTTGATAATTCTATACCGACACACTCTACGAGGTCGTGGAGTCTTGCTCTGAGGGACCTCACGCCAGTGCCCTCCGGGGCCATGCGACACCCAGGCGGATAACTCGGCCCTTCCGGGGGCCTATCGCCATGGCCCCCCGGCTGCAAATGCATCACCAAGGCATTACCGGGAGGATGACTAGGCTCCACGGGTACCTGAACTTGGGGCCTAGTCCCCATTGGCCTCACGCCAGTGCCCCCTGGGGCGCAGGGGTTCCCGGACGGACGACTCGGTCCCTCTGCCAGGGGCCTAGCGCCATGGCCCCCCGGGTGCAGTTGCCGTAGCTAGGCATTCTCGGGAAGATGACTCGGCACCCTGGATTTTTTAGCACAATATATTAGTTGTTGATCTCGTCTTAGACGGAGGGGAGGTACTTGTGACTCCACCTCTAGACGCTCGATTCGAGTGCAACATAGGGCTCAAAGACACACACGCAAACACACATTGTGTACAACATCCAAACCTTTCAACACAGACTCAGATGCCGAACCATACACTATTGACCCATAATCTACTCTAGATCTAGATCGCCATGTCATTCAACTGTCAAAATGCAGTCCAAGAAATTTATTTGAATATAATATAGGTAGGGGGTTGTCACCCATAGTCAGCCGGACATCTGGCTTCTTCCTATGAGTGAAAATCACCCCTACACTCTTTCTAATTGAAAACTAAAAACCCTACTGGAGGCCCCAATTGTGAATCAAATCCAGTGCCAATTGGATCCGAGTTTCCAAAAACTCTACACTACAGCTGGAGTGCCATATCGCACACTCATCAAAGTACAGTGAGTATTTAAGATTTCGAGGAGGAACTGGTAGCATGTAATTGATCATACATAGAAATAAGGTCGGAGACGGAACACTCCCCTAAAGGATCCTGTTTGCCTGGACAAATATGTCCGAGAAAGTGACTGTGTCCGAAAAAAGCTTGACAGAGAAGGTTCTGTCAGAAATGAAATTCTTACAAAAAAGGGCAAGTTACCGCGTAATCCCATCGCATATAGTTTCCTGAGGAGGCCATGTTGCCAAGTCATGTCGTAGGCTTTTTCAATGTCTAAAAATACTGCAATCAAAAATTGTTTTTTGGCAAATGCCTCTTGAATTTGAATTTCCAGGTTTATTAGCCGATCGAGCGTCTGGCGACCTTTTCGGAAGCCACACTGCTCGTCAACCAGCAAATTCCTGGAATTTAAAAAATGCAATAACCTACGATTAACAATTCGTTCCATTACCTTGCATAAGCAACTTGTGAGCGCAATAGAGCGATACGATGAAGTCGATCTGGGGTCCCCCCCTCCTTTCGGTATGGGAATGACATGTGCAAAGTGCCACGAAATTGGAAAGGTGTGACCACTCCAAATCTCGTTAAACACCTGCAACATCTTGATCATGGAATCATAATCAAGATGCTTTATCATCTCATACCGAATCTCATCGGGTCCTGGGGATGTCCCACTACAGGCTCCTAGGGCTTGGTCAAGCTCTTGCATTGTTAGTTCACTGTTGTAATCTAATTCATCTCCTGTGGCAAAGTCAATATGCTGCAGCTCTGATGCTTCCTTGATGGGCAGGAAAGCTGGATGGTAATTTTCAGAGCTGCTAACAAAAGAGAACTGCCTGGCGAGGGCGTTAGCAATTTCTCTAGGTTCGTCATAGTTGATGTTATTAAAAGAGATGATGGTCATTTTATTGGAGATTTTTTTCTTATTTAATTTTCTTACAGTGGACCAGACTTGGGAAATTGATGTTTCACTGTTAATACTAGAGACAAAGCATCGCCAGGAGTCTCGTTTGGCTTGTCTGATGGTTCGACGAGCCCTAGCTCTCGCAAGTTCATCCTTGCGAAAGTTCTCGTCACCAATGTGATTTTTGATAAGCCTGTAGGCTCTATTCCTTTCTCACAGTACCCTGCGGCAATCTGGCGTCCACCATGGAACTCTATGCTTTGCGTTATCTATCGAAGTCTTAGGAATTGTTGCCGTTGCGGCTTTGAGGATATTATCTTGAATATTATTTACTTTATAATCAATGGTTTCTCGAACAATTTCAATACTGACACCCTTTGTGAAGGACACCTAGTCTGCGTTTTTTACGTTAAATTTAGGTGCTGAAGGTTCTTTAATAGTGTCGCTTTTAAATTTAATCAAAATAGGAAAATGGTCGCTTCCCAATAAGTCATCAACGGGTAGCCACTGGCAAGTGGCTGCAATAGGCGAGCCCACACTTTAAAGCGAGTTGCCAAACGGCATTTTGATGGCGATTTCTAGGCTGGAAAAAATGTCCTATGTCGGGCAAAGTTGTATTGGGCTTCCTATTGTGGAACGACTTATTATAACTTATTCAATATTTTTTACATATTTTTAACTTATCTTGGACTTATTTTCATACGAATACAGCCATGAATAAAAATATATCTCCTATTATTTCAGAAGAGGCTTTTTAGTCCGATTATACGCAAAGATAACAAAATTAGAATGATATACAAACTTATACAGGCCTTTTATAATTTTATTTTACTTTTTACGTCGTCAATGATAGTAACAGTACTAAATCACAATAAGATGTTGATAATATATTGGTGTCCATACGATACGTTCTCCGCTGCTGCAGCAACACGTAAACAAACCAACCCAGCACCCAGTGCTTCCATTTTAGGGTAAAATACCCTAAACTAGGGTAATTAGATCCTCTTTAGGGTAGTGTTTAGGGTAAGGCTTAATTTGGGGTAATTTTAGGGTAATTCATAGGCAAAACATATTTTATATGTCAAAATCTATCGAAAATTAAGAATATTACACAAAGCTGTTGTAGACATGAAAAGAAAGTTGAAAGTTAATTAATACTGAGGCTACACATTTACGTTGCTTTACAATTTTGCTGAACCCATCAAATTATCCATAATACAGTGTATTGGGGCATAACCCAGATACCGTAAGTTTATTTTCTTTCACTGATAAACATGATGATCTTTACAAATAGAATTTATTTTATTTTTTTCTTATATATGATCCTAAATGACTGTGTAATAATGCATTACATTATTCAAAGTTACGATGTTGCCGATTTTTTAGGGTAATACATAGTAATTTAGGGTAAAACTGGCTCGATTCTAGGGTAATATTTTCGGAGCTCATGGAGGCCCTGCCAGCGCAAGGTATGCATATTTCTAATGCTAATAAATGTGAAAATATGGCATTTCAACATTTTCCGCTTCATGGTATGGGTCATGCTAAATACAATTGTTAATATTTGTAGGCTGTTATACTCATGCAGTTCATGAAAGCCGCTTAATGCACACATTTCGACTTTTATTATTTACTAATTTATATGAAAAATATAGTATATTCAGCATATATTATGCGAAAACACAAAAGTATGTATTTTTTTATACATTTAAGTAAAAGGTCGTGAACTAGAACGCTAATTTTCTAGTGTAAAATAAGGTATGAAATTTAACTAAGTTACCCATGTCCAGCACTTAAAAGGTCGCAAATAAAAAATAGATCACCATTTGGCAACATCACTCAAAGTGTGGGCTCGCCTATTGATGGGGAGACCAGAGATAGGTCAAGGACGCTAAAATTACCAGTATTATCATCAACTCTCGTCGGACTACCGTCGTTCAGAAGAACCAACTAGGAATCACTGATTAGCCTAGCCACCTGTTCCCCCTTTCTGTCATCCTGCAGGGAACCCCATAACGTATGATGAGCATTAAAATCTAATACAATTAATTTTCTACAGGGCAGACTGTCCTGTAGATCAAAAACATCATCATAAGTTACTGTGTCAGGAGGACAGTAGACAGAACAGATAGTCAGATAGGTGCCACCGAATTTTACTCTACAAGCGACACTTTCCAGAGGAAAATTACAGGGCACATCAGTGAAAGGGAGGTTATGGCGGATGTAGATTGCCACTCCACCTCCACCCCTCCCCCCATGGTCCCTCCTAATTAACCTGTAGTTCCGAAGCTGAACAACCTCGTCTTCGACTTGGTCGTTCAGATGAGTTTCCTGAAGGGCAATAATATCGACAGCGTAAGAACAAGCCAAAAGTTTGAGTTCATTTAATTTAGCTCTAAGGCTTCGACAGTTCCATTGGAGTATGGTTAGCGCGAAGATTATCGCTGTTTATGTGGTTTCTTGGGGCCTTGTTCGTCTGGCCGAACCTTTTTGTGCTGGAAGGGAAGACCCTCTTCCTCCCCTGCACTTCCCGGGGACCTCCCGCAGGCTGGTTTCGCGACGGTAGCCTCCATCGCCCGTTCCTTTCCATGAGGTACAGAGCCAGTCCTCGAACGGCTCGTCTCGCGACGAGCCCGACGACTCCCGGATGTAGGCTTCATGGGAGTCACCTGAGCGAGAACATGAGATCTTGAAGCTGATACGGTATCATCAGCCTTGTGGTGCTTCTTTTGTTGGGTTGATTCAAATATTTCTTCTAATTTCTAAGCCAAATTTTCTAATTGAAGCATTAGTTTGCTTACTTGATCTTTTAATTCTTTAATTTCTTTATCCTTAGCCTGGATAGTCACGTTGACATCAGTTGCATTAGCAGGAGCAGTGGTGCCAGTTATTGCTGCAGCATAGGAAACTGTGGGAGTTTGGTTAACCCCCTCCACCTTCCTCTTTGACTCACCATAACTGACATCATGAGCCCTCATGTATGCCATTGCCTCAGTCTCCACTTTAAGGCTCCTGCAGTCACCTGCACTTGCCTGGTGGGGGCCACCACAATTAGCACACTTGAAAACTGTCTCTGTACACACTTCTGTCTCGTGACTACATGCACATTTACCACAGGTTAATGAATCTTTATTGCAGCACCTCAATGCTGTGTGTCCGAATTTCTGACAACGGAAACAACGCATCGGTTTCTGAACGTATGGTCTTACATGAACTATTTCGCAACCAATCTTAACTGTGTCCGGAATCTGGGCTGAAGCAAAAGTAAAAAAAACATAAGCCAAATTTCTCTCTCTTGTTCTCTCTCATCCTGGTCAAAATGTCTGCCTCATTCAGAGCGGCCAAATCCCTGTGGAAAATGACGCCCTTACAGGTACTTGGCCCCACTGGAATAGTGGTTTTCACCTTCAGGTCATGAATCTGCGTCAGTTTAAGGAGATCCTTAACCTGGGATGCCTTCAGTACTTTCACCAGAAGACTACCATCAGGTAACTCCTTAGAACAATCAAGACTGCCACCTGCTTGACCATCAAGGACATTTTTGGACCCTCGTCTACAAATCTAATATTTACGTATCGAGCATTCATTGGAGGAATTTTAATATCAAGTTGTCGTTGTCTGTCTGCCTTAGGAGTTCCATTATTGTCAGCCATTGTTCTAGTTTGGTCCTTGGTCGTTAACCTCCCTCCTTGAGGAGGATGGAGACTAGTCGGGGGATCATCTATCCGGGGCATCGGACTACATCCGACCCCTCTCCTATCACACTCACCTAATTACCTTTACTATTGTATCAACCCCCAAAACAGGACAATAATTTAGGGAAATAAAAGTTGCCTTTACTCGCCCCCCCCCCCTCTAGTGGTAGCCTGGCGGCGTTCTCCAGTACCAGCTAGGGGATCGGAGTTTATGCGGAAGGAACTTCCCCACCACCGAACCTGCCTAATGCAAGGGGTGGTGTAGTCAGAACCCACCTTTCAAGCGAATACCGTTGCTCAGCCAAGAGACAACCGTAGGCCCAGGAGGTCGCACGGAAAATATGGAAGAAAGAGTAGATTAAGAGAAAGAGGCGTCCAAATGACGCACCAACTACTGGGCCTCCCTACCACAGAGTTTCCCCTGAGGCAGCGAGTACTGCGGGTCTGTATTCTGTTGTTGCTGTGCTACGAGATGACGAGATCTGGACTGAACATTTTTTAAGACTTATTTTATTTAATTTTTTATTTTTTTTTACGTTAAAAAGCCATCACCCCTGATGGGGATGACATAAATGTAAACAAATAAGCCAACCCAGTAGTTTGCTCCAGTCATAGATGCTGGCTCATGTGAACAATGAAGGACACATCAGTATGCGAGAATTGCCTCCGGAAAAGCACCTTCTCGCATACGTCATTTGTAATCCTTCATCATTATGCTAATTCAAAGGCAAAACAATATAAACATTTACAGTATATAGTAATCTAATCTCATATATAAAAATAAATGTATATAAAAGATAAATCTAATATACACAAATAAATATATATTTATAAAATACATTTAATGGTTTTTTTTCCTGATAGTTATATACATTGTACATAGTTTATATATATACAATTTTTGTTTTTGTTTTATTGAATTAACAGTGTAGTGAATAAAGTGACATGGTGAGATATATTGACATGTTGATCTATATGGTGAAATATGTTGACGTGAGCAATATGGTGTGGATGTGGATGCAATGGTGAGTGTGAAAACGAACATCTTGTGGTGGTTCGTTCAAATGGAGCGTATGGGGATGAGACGTTGAGTATGAAAGTGCACTGGATTGAGGTGAAGGAACGGAGTTGAAGATTCATATTGGGAATGCGATGAAAGGTTGGAGTTGATCTGTATATGAGTGAAAGTGTCATTGGTTGGTAGGAGGGACGCCACTTGGCAGAGGACTGTGGTGCTTGGTGGTGATTTATTTGTTGATTGATGCAGTTGACAATACATATATGTATAAATATGTATAAAAACCCCACTACCCATCCCACACATAAATTATAATAAAATCTAAGTCACAACTCTCTGACTCTAGTCCGGTCTCTTTCACGAAAATCATCAATTTATCAGTCACACCAGGATCCCCATCACCCAAGACAGAGTTCAGATTCATGGGGACTTGATTTACACTGCAATAGGCAGCCAGAGGCTGACGCTCCCCAACATACCTACTAAAGTGCAAAATGATGTGACTGATTGATAGCACCACATCACAGGTGTTACATTGTGGTGGGAAACTATGATTGATATAAGGCAACATATGAATTAAAAGTGTGCTATTCATTCTTAATCTTACAAGTACTACTTCTTCTTTACGATGTTGGCGATATGCTGAGGGTCAGTCTTCTATTGTGGTCTTAATAGCCAGGTCGGTCCACTTACTTTGCCACAGAAGATTAATTGATTTCTTACCGAAAGAGAGACACGACTGTAGCTCCCGAGGGACTTCCCACATCTCCTCAAGTTCTACCGCCGACTTTGCAAGTAAGTCAGCCTGTTCATTACCGAATATTCGACAATGACCAGGCACCCAGATCAGAGAGAAAGACTTAGTAGACACATGTAATTTATTGATAATATTGCCCAGGATTTCATTTTTAGTCGCTTTGCAAGATTTAATTGCCTGAAGGGCTGACAGTGAATCCGAAAAGATGACAAAACTGTCGTAATTTGAATTTTCAGAAAAATCTATAGCTCTGGCTATGGCAAATAGTTCTGCAGTAAACACAGATGCATATATGGGCAACCAGTATCCAAGACGACATTCTGCTGACCATACACTTGCACCCACACATTCATCCGTCTTAGAGCCATCAGTGTTCAAGTGGAATGACGCTAGGTTTCTAATGAGCATCTTCCGGAACAATTGTCTGACCTCCACCTCCGGCGACTGGGACTTGGCGGTGGGGAGCCAGTCAGTAATAACGGTGGTGGGACTAGACTCCCAGGGCGCTATATTTAACATGATGAGTCGATCCCCACTAGACAGGTCGTACCCTAGCGCTTGACAGAGGAAGTGAAGCCGCACAGCCACTGACTTGAGGGCCCTATGCAGTAGATGTTCCCACTGCAGGAGGTTCACACAAGCCGGGATGGCCAGCGATGGTTTTCGGTAGGTGGTAATACCGTATGATAGTAACAGGTGGTCTCGACGAATACAGAGGGGAGGAATATTAGCCTCTACTTCCATCCGCTCCACACGAGTACATCGAAGAGCTCCAAGACATATTCGTAAACATACATTCTGAAATACATCCAATCTCTTGAGTGTCGCCTCAGACGCCGACCCATACACCTGTGCGCCATAGTGAAGCTTTGAACGTATGAGGGACTTATACACCATCAATAAAGATGTTCCGTCAGATTTACCAGATAAATATTTAAGGACATTTAATTTCTTTCTACAACAAACAAGCAAATAATTAATAAAACTTTTCCAATTAAGCCTACTGTCGAAATGTAGGCCTAGGAATCTTACTGAGTTTTAAAAAGGTATCAGCTGATTATCTAAATTAATGTGCAAATCAGGTACTCTACGTTTACGTGTTAAAACAATGCCGACACACTTAGGAACTGAAAACTTAAAACCCCACTGTGAGGCCCACTGATGGACAGAGTCAAGTGCTAATTGAATCTGCCTCGCCGAAAACTGAACATTGGGGGATGAGTGCAACAATGCACAATCGTCAGCATACAGTGAGTATTTAAGGTTTCGGGGAACAGAAGCTGATAACAGAACATCATTAATAGCAATACTGAAAAGAGTCGGGCTAAGTACACTTCCTTGGGGCACCCCATTTTCTTGGACAAATATGTTGGATGTTACGTTATAGGGCAACCTGACAGAAAATGTCCTGTCAGCAAGGAAGTTACTGATAAATATAGGCAAATTACCCTTTAAGCCATAGGCGTAAAGTTTCTGTAGTAGTCCGTTACGCCATTTCATGTCGTATGCCTTTTGAATATCCAAAAATATACCTATCATGAAATGTTTCCGAGCAAATGTCTCGGCAATGCAATGCTCCAAATGCATTAAATGGTCTAGAGTGGACTGATGTTGACGAAATCCACTCTGTTGAACATTTAACACATTCTTCGACTCTAAAACAAAAACCAGTCTTTTATTTACTATACGTTCCATGACCTTCCATAAACAGTCAGTCAGCGCAATAGGACGAAACGTACTGGGATTCGTAAGGCGACCATCTCGTTAAGGTATCAGTATGACATGCGCGTAGTGCCATGAGTTTGGAAACGTTTGATACATCCAAATCTCATTAAACACTGTTAACAGCTTACTCAGGTTGTCCTGAGTAAGATGCTGAATCATACCGTACATAATGGCTGAGGGGCCGGGACTGGAGCCTTTACAGGATTTCAGGGCGAGGAGAAGTTCGTTAATCATACACTCTTTGTTGTAGCTAGAATTTACGTCTTCTGTGGCAAAGTCTATCTCTTGCAGCTCAGCCTCCCGTTTGTGGTCTTGAAAACGAGGGTCGTAGTTAGCTGAGCTGCTTACGTCAGCAAATTGTCTAGCAATGGTGTTAGCTATGTCCACGGGATCGTCGATGATGTTACCGCCCACCTCAAGGGTGGTGATGGGCGTGCGGGTGTACTTGTTATTAAAAATATTAATTGTGGACCAGACCTGACCTAGTGGCGTGGTACGATTCACCGTGGACACGAAACTCCTCCAGGAGTCTCGTTTTGCTGACTTATTATTCTCCTCGTCTCAGCCCTTGCCCTTATAGGCAATGAAGTGAGCTTGTGTTGGCTCTCTGCCGTAAATCCTGCATCGCCTATTACGCTTAGTGAGTGTTTGTCGGCATTCTGGTGTCCACCAAGAAACTCTTCGCCTATCGTGGGTTGTAGGAGTTTTAGGAATAGCATCCTCGGCTGTGTGTAAATTGGATGTCTGTATGTGTTCGACTTTTTCATCTATATTTTCTCCCGAGATATCTAGATTGGCGATCCCTGAGAAGTATCCCCAATCTGCTTTCTTATATTTAAATGTTGGTAGTGGTGGTGGTGGCCGAAAGTTGCCGCATTAGAAAGTAAGACACATGGGTAAGTGATCGCTTCCCAGGGAGTGGTCATATGTTGCCCAAGTGTTGTCTGTTAGTATTTCGGGGGAAGATAAGGATAAGTCGCTGCATGTGGTTTGACCGGTATGATCATCTACACGAGTCGCACGACCATCATTCAGTAAACATAAGTTGGAAAGTAATAAAAGGTCAGCAATCTGATTACCACGCCCATCCGACCTCAAGCTACCCCATTGATTGTGATGGGCGTTAAAATCGCCAAGAAGTAATTTTCTACCGGGCAATGAATCGAAAAGTGAAGTAAAATCATCATCATCAATGCGACCAAGTGGTGGAAAGTACAGAGAACAAATTGTCAGGTACGTGTTGCCGAATTTCACTCTGCATGCGACGGCTTCCAGAGGAGAATTCAGCCCCACTGCTGAATGGGGTATTGACTTGTGAACGTAAATAGCTAATCCATGACCGTCATGTTTCCTGTACGAATGGTAGTGTTTAAAAAGTTGAGGATCAGGCTAATCTCTCAAAAACGTCTCATGCAGACAAACTACCTGAGGCACGTGTTGATCTAGCACGGGTGCAAGTTGTGGTGCTTTATTCCTAATACCTCTACAATTCCACTGGAGGATATTATACATGATGGAGGCTTAAAGGATTTAATTAAGTGCCTAAGAGTACTTAGCCTTCTTCGTATTCTTTGGAGGAGTACCTCCATCACCAGGCCTCGATCGGCGGTTGTCGATGGATACCTCCATGTTCCCTTCGGAGAAGCGTGACCTGTTCGCTCCTCTCACGGGAGTAGGCTGGGCCATCACGTGAGAGTTGGGTTGCTTCGTGAGGGGGATCATATTGAATTTGTTCTTACGGTTCTTCTTGCCATTCTGTTTTGGAGAAGTAATAATAGCATCAGAGTACAACAGTGAAGAAACATCAGGAGTTGAAGAGATAGATTGAGGGTTGCATGAAACATGTTCAGTAAAAGAAGAAGATGAAGCAGAGGGAGTTAGTATTAACTGATAAAACCAGCTTGTCTGAAACTCTCTCTTAATTTATATTGAAATGAAGAGCCATGGAGCTATGGATATTTAAGTTTTGGGTTGGCTTCAGAGTCGTTAATATTTATATAAATAAAACATCAGGTAATTATAAGTATGAGTAAATCTATGAATAAATATTATTATTATAAATTCAGTTGGAGGCATAGTCGGCATCGAAGTCGTAATTATGAAACATCTGTGGTCGGAGTCGGATTCAGCTAACAGTTGTATTGACAGTAAATATGTGGTTACACCGAGGTGTTGTATACATTCCTTCTGTACTAAATATGATGTTCTATTTATATGAATTCATACTGACAGACGTAAACTGAAATAATTATGAGGTGATGATTATATTACTTTGACACGGTTTTCAATGTTTGATAAACGCATATATAACAAAAGATAATATGCCACGTCACGGCTTTATACCAAACCTGATAATGTGTGTGTGTGTGTGTGTGTGTGTGTGTGTGTGTGTGTACTAAGAAGTAGGAGATAGAGAGAGATAGAAACGAGGTGCTAGAGTGATAGTGTGTGTGTGTGTGTGTGTGTGTGTGTGTGTATATATATATATATATATATACTGAATAGCAAGAGAGAGAAAACAAAACGAGGTGCTAGAGTGATAGTGTGTGTGTGTGTGTGTATTGAGAAGCAAGAGAGAGAGAGAGAGAGAGAGAGAGAGAGAGAAGGAGCTAGAGTAGGTTGCTTGTTGTCCGTAATGAGAGATGAAGTAAACTATGTTTGGTGTCCCAAGTGTGTAGTCAGGTGTGTCTACAAAAATTAATATATGTAAATAAATTTTGTATTACTTGGGGGATAACACAGTACTGATATGTTAATAAATATATTAAAATAACTGTAATGTTGCATTAGCACATGTGACTCCACTTCTTCGGCTACATCTAATGTCTGCTCAGTTGCAAGATGATGACGATGATGCAGAGGAGATAACTGAGGAGGAGTTGCGACGTGCTCTCTTTCGGGGTAGAGCTTCTTCCCCTGGTGATGATGGTATTACTTATGCTGTGCTGCGCCTACTTCAACAAGTTCCTGGGAACCCTCTACTTCGACTGTACAATCTTTGTCTTCGTGATAGTTGTGTACCACGAGCCTGGACCAGCAGCACAATAATACCCATCCCTAAGCTCGGCACTGCGAAGTTCAGGCCTATTTCCCTTACTTCCTGTTTCTGTAAGGTTATGGAGAGAATCTTACTCAATCGTCTCATGTACAGACTGCAGGATCGCCTTTCTCCATGGCTGTTTGGTTTCCTTCCCCAACGGAGCACACACCACTGCCTAGTCGACCTGTACACTCGCCTTAACAAGGACAGTGTGGTGGCCTTCATTGACCTTCGAAGTGCCTTCGATGTTGCTAATAGAGACGTCATTTTGGATCAACTGGTTGACTTTGGGATAAAGGGTAATCTATTACGGTGGATTCGGGGCTACCTGAGTAACAGGACCTGCCGTGTGTTTTTCAATGGTGCGCTCAGTCCTTTGCGCAGTTTTCATCTTGGTACGCCTCAAGGGGGTGTTCTCAGCCCATTGTTATTTAATATTCTGATGCATCGGCTGCTCACTTCTCTCCCTGATATACCTGGAACTACAATTACGTGCTATGCTGATGATATCTGTGTTCATTCTACCTCACCAAGGGATCTCCAGCGGTTTCTTGACTCCTTCTCTGTGTCCTCCTCTCACTGTGGCATTATTGTCTCCCCAGATAAGAGCAGAATATTCACCTGCCGCCTTCCTCAAGCTCGGCCAGTGTTCACCATTGGAGGGACTGTCATTCCCATGTGTTCCCAGTATCGCTACCTGGGCGCGCCAGTCAATATTTGGCCAATTGTCCCTGCCAGACCTCAAGACCATCCCATTGTCCAGGACTTATTGGGTCGTTTCTAGCGCCGACTTACACCACTTCAATGGCTCACTAACAACTCCTCGGGCATCTCCATCCCAGTAGCCAGGACTATCCAAATTGCTTTTATCCGTTCAGTTGTTGATTACCTTTCCCCTGCTCTGATTCAACTTTCCAGGGCTACTCTTGAAACTTTAGAAAAATTTCAGAATAGAGCAATGAGAATAATTCTCGGTTGACCAATGTCGACCAGGATAGTGAACATGCAGCGTGAGTTGCGTCTTCCCCCATTAGTGGAGTGAATTTATTCTAATGTTACTTGCTTCACTGTCAAGTGCCTCCATTTCCCACATCTTTCACCTCATTACTCTCAGTTAGTCAGGACTTCTCTTAGACCAAAATACCCGGTCCCTCCCATACTGCCTGCTGGACGTACTCTTATAAGGTCTGTTTCCTCTATACTCCGTAGTCTTAATATAGATATAATGGTGGTGGACGTCCCCCCAGGGCCCCCTCCGTGGATGCTACGAACACCTGATGTGAGCTTCACACCTACTTCCAAGTCGGAACTGCCTTCTCTACAGCGGCAGTTGACTCTGGAACACATAGAAACAGTTACGTCCTCCATCACAGATCCATACTGCCTCTACACTGATGGCTCATTGCAAGTGGATGGTGCAGCAGGTTGTGCCATTTTCTCACCTGACATGGAGTCACCTCTAGGGGGCTGGGTTGGCCGTCGTCTCTGTAACCACTCTAGCTCAACATTGTGTGAACTGTATGCCATTCTGGATGCTGTTAGTCTTGTTTGTCAACGTGGAGTGAATGCTGCCATTTTTTGTGACTCCAGACCTGCCCTTCATTCTCTCTCTAGTGTTCAGCCCACACACTCTACTGTTGTTCAGCAGATTTTATCGTTTTTGTCCTTATTGCATCATCGTAACTTGACTGTCAAATATTTATGGGTGCCATCCAATGTAGGTTTACGTCACAATGGTACAGTTGACAGACTCGCAAAGGAAGCCTGCCATCTGCCTCCTCGTGGTGTTGGACGTCCTCTCTCCCTGACATGTTACCTCTCTAAAGTCCGCTCCGCCGCTCTCCTCCCTGTACGGCGATGCAGGGATGCAAAGAGGCCCTTCAGTATCTCCATCACACATTATGAATCTGTCTGCCGTCACAAATATTCCTACCGTCGTCGAGGCCTCATGGTTCGTAGGCACAATGTAGTCTCTGGTCGTTTGAGGCTTGGCTACCGGCCACCGTGGCAGGTTGCTGGGATGCAGGGTGAGCCTCCCTTCACTGAGTGTCGCTTGTGTCGAGCGCCTCGTGCTAACACTGTAGAGCACTATTGCCTGGCCTGCCCCACTGTCCGACACTTGCTGCCCCGGGGCCTGCCACTTGATGTGGTTTGTCGATACCTGCTGAACCACCAGGTTCTGGAGGAACTTCTGGTACGCCACCCTCGTTTTGGTGGATTTAAATAGGTCATAATGTAAATTTTTGTCTGTATGTTTGTGCTACATTCTGTTATGTTTTCGTGATGTGTGTGTGTGTGTGTGTGTGTGTGTGTGTGCGTGTGTATGTGTGGTTGTAGTCATTGTATTCTCATGGGTCCCGCCTACCGGTATGTATTGTTGCCTGCCTGTTGATTGACGCTACGGCGCAATTAATTAAAAAAAAAAAAAATACCCATTCCTCCTCTCTCATTCTCTCTCAAAAAGGCTAATTTTTGTGCAGTGATATTGTTTTATTGAAAATTAAATACATGAATATTTGATTATAAAAATATGTTAGGTGGATTCATGTATGAACTTCATATTTATTTTATTGTCACGAACATTATTATTCTATTTTATTCCTGTATTTATTTTTGTGAGCCTGCGACCCAGTTTGCAGGAATTCGGGACCCGTAGTTTGAAGAACCCTTGTTTATAGAAGTGCATACTGCTAACGTTGGTGGATAGAGGAGGGAAGAAATGTGATGATTTGAGGCTAGGGTGAGGGGGATGAGGGTAAGACAAATGAAAGTGATTAGTTAAAAAGTAGTAACTAACAAATATAATTAGAATATCTGTTACATTATATCATTTGAATAAAGGCACTATCTTTTGTTCAGAATCGCAGTGGGATAGACTACCGAATATTATCCTTTGGATATTAGACAGCTATCCCTGTATTCCCTTTATCCCTCGTGCTTGCCCCGTAGGGGGGTATTGCCTGTAATGATGTGGACAATACTTTAAGGGTTTTGGCGCCCCTTCGGCCCCAACAACTAACTTTTAGTTCTTCAACTATCCCTCTTTTCTTTCTATTTCCTTCCTGCTTGCTGTCTCACCTCTCTATCACCGTTTTCTGGTGCTATATGACCTCGCTAATATCAATCAATCAATCAATCAAATCCCTCGTGCTTGTAGTCCACCCTATTTATCACCTTCTCCCAAGCCCGGCTGGTTTATTTTTTCGGCAGAAGATGGTTTAATTTTCTAACTTTTTTAATAATCATATTTGTCAACAAATTCATTAAGCTATTTACCAGCCTTTTATCTTCTAAATATGCATTTCCTTAAAAATAATCGATGTTAAACTTAAATAGGCGCCGCTATATGGCGTTTTCAATAAACTTGGTCTAATTTTATACATAGGCTAAATATATTACAGTATCTATCAAGTAACTGGCAACCTTACACATCCTCCCTACTGTCTTATCCCTCTCTCGCCTGCCCTTCCCTCCTTTCTTACCGTTTATCTTTTCTTTCTCATATTTTTTAATGACATGTGTGTGTTTGTGTGTGTGAATATATATTTAGAGACGTGTGTGAATATATACTTGGAAATATTTGTGCATCATGCCGTACTGTTTAAAAGAGTGTGTGTGTGTGTATGTGTGTGTGTGTAAATATATATTTAGAAATGTTTGTGCATCGTACCGTACTGTTTGAAAGTGTGTGTGTGTGTGTGTGTGTGTGTATTTCTTCGTCTGTGTGTGTGTGTGTGTGTGTGTATATGTATATTCCTGTGTGTGTGTGTGTGTGTATTCCTTCGTCTGTGTGTGTATTCCTTCGTTTGTGTGTATGTGTGTGTATTCCTATGTGTGTCTGTGTGTGTATGTGTGTGTTTGTGTGTGTGTGTTTGTGTGTATTTTTTCGTGTGTGTGTGTGTGTGTGTGTGTGTGTGTATTCCTTCGTCTGTGTGTATGTATAATAATAATAATAATAATAATAAAAGGTTTATTTGATACAGGCAGCCAAGGGCTTAAAATATGCATTATAAAATGGTGATGGAAATGGGTGATACTTATAGGAACAGTCGGCAAAAAAAGTTTCGTTACCACCCCTACGTTAATTTTAACATGGGTAAGCCCGGTAGGGTTGGTACTCCGCCGACTGGGTAGCTGTGACTCGTGTCATCCGGGACATGCTGGACGGGAATCGTCATTGCCCCAGCAGTGTCAACTTTTTTATATCAAAAGTTTACCTGATTTAAAATTAAATTTTGAGTGTTGAAGAACTCTTACTATTTAAATATTCATTATTAAACATAAGGAAATGCGTTTGAGTATTTTAGAACAAGAATAACCGTGAAATACCCAGAAAATATAGCGCTGGCTGAAAGAACGTCATTCCTACTTGCCTGCCCATGACACACTGAGGGGCATTGGCCTGGGGCACGCACTTATGGAGGCCGGAGGGTGGCGGAGGTACGACACTCACCAGTCAGGCATACCAGCATTACATCACACTGTTTTAGGGATGGTAACGAAACTTTTTTTGCCGACTGTACATATAGATGAATGAACAGACATACACAAATACATTCTCACACATACACACATAATATTCATTCACACACAGATGTACACAATTATAATCACGCATATTCACTCACACATGGACATATATTATAGTACATATATTTAAATTTAAATGTGCCTTTGGTTTATCAAGGAGACTATAGAGGGGATGGGACTATTTTTATATCTATCTGTCCTAGCTCTGATGGGTTTGAGTAGGTTATAGTGACGGATGTGGCGGGGTTTGGGAATGGTGGGTGGGAGGAGGTCTCTATGGCGTGGGTGGATTAGCAATTGTTTGCTAAAGTCCCAGAGGAGCTGCTGGTGTCTGGTGACAAGAGGTGGTAATCTGAGAGTATCCAGGGCTTGTTGGTAGGTGTTGTATGCTGTTCCCAGAATGATATGACATGCCCTCTTTTGTACCCGCTTCAGCTGCTGCCTCTGTGTTTGGTTGATGGATGAAGACCAGGCGGGGGAGGCGTATATCAGCTTGGGGATGATGAAGGTGTTGTAGATTGCTACTAACTCCTTTTGTGGTGTGCTTAGGGACTTCAGCCGCCTTAGTATATACAGGCGGTATGTGGCTGACTGGATGATGGTGCTGATGTGACTTTTCCAGTTCAGTTTTTCATCCAGCATGACACCTAATAACTTGATAATGTCCACTACTTGTACTTGGTGCTGTCCTAGTGTTATCACTGGTGGTGGTGGTGGTGTGGTAGCCGTGTGAAACTGCATCACTACTGTCTTGCCGTGGTTGATGGAGACGTTGTTGTTGTTGTTGGTCCACGTTTGGAGGTTGGTCAGGTGTTGTTGCAAGAGGTGGTAGTCAGGAGACAAGTTGTTAATTACTGTCCCAACGGTTGAATCATCCACATATTTCCAGCGAAAGATTGTATCGGTTAAGGCGTCATTGATTAGGATGAGGAAGCACAGGGGTCCCATCCTAGTCCCCTGGGGCACACCACACGAGAGATGTTGGTGTTCGGATACTGCACCATGGTGACGCACTGCCTGACGTCTGTCACACAGGAAGTTTGCCAGCCATGCCATTAGACTGGGCTCCACTCCGATGTCAAGAGCTTTCCTTAGTATTACGTTATGGTCTACTAAATCAAAAGCCTTTCTGAAATCTATGAATGCAAGGGCAACTGAGGTCTTTCTTTTTTCTAGGTTACTGTATATAAAGTCTAGCAGGCTTATGAGACAATGGGTGGTTGATGATGACTTCATATTTCCAAATTGTTGGGGGTCAATTACATTTGAGATGTTGGCTGAAACCCAGTCGAACACAAAGGTTTCACATAACAGGCTCGGGAGGGGGGTTATGGCAATGGGTCTTAATTGATCAAGTGACTGGGGTTTTGAAACTTTTGGTATTGGAGTAACGTAAGCTGTCTTCCAATCCTGTGGGCATTTACTCTGACTAAGTGATGCATTAATTATTGAACAAAGGGGTTTTGCAAGCTCAACAGCAAACTCACGGTACAATTTAACGGGAAGGTCAATAGGGGTAGTGGAGCGTTTGAGCTTAAAGCTTAAGAGCTTATAGTAGACCTCATGCTCATTAATGCGTGGGGGAGGGATGGAGGGTAGGTAAGCTGGTAATTGGGCTGAGTCCAGTCTGGGCAGGGTTTGACAAATCCTGGTGAAATGGTCATTGATAAGATTAGCTACTTCCTGGCTGGTATGTCCGTCAACACAGGGAATAGAAGGTGACTTTTTCACCATCCCACACAGGTCCTTTAATTTGTTGTACCACTGACTGATGTTGGTTTGTTTCAGGTGGTGAATTTTTGTTGGATAGTACAACTTTTTGGCAGCTTTAATTTCTCTGATGACCTTGTTGCGTAGCGTGTTATACCTCCTCCTGTCATCGTAGAACGCCTTGTTGCGCTGCTCCATCAGCCTCTTAATCCGTGGTGTTATCCATGGTAGGTCAGCAGGGTGATTCCTAACCTCCTTAGTAGGAAAGAAGTGGCAGTAGGCCTGAGTGATGGTAGTTTGATAATTCTCCCACTTCCTGTCAACGTCACTAACAGTTAGTACCTCAGTCCACAGGTACTGTATCAGCCACTGTCCAAACTGTCTGATAGCAGAGTCTGGTGTTGGTCTACATATCTTGGTGGTATGGTTATCTTGGTGGTGGGAGGTGGTAGTGGCAGGGGCCCAAAACACAGAGAGATGGTTGCTTCTTCCCACCGGTGGAAGTGGTTGAGGTGGTAGGTACTGGTCTGTCAGGTCAGTGATAATGAGGTCTAGGGTGTTTTGTTCGTGGGTGGGAAAGTTGACAATCTGGGTGATGTTCAGTTGATCTTCTATTTCTTTGGTATCTAGTTGGTTGGAGTCACCACCTATAATCATTTTTGAAGATTGATATCTTGCTCGTAGGGTGTCACATGTGTTGATGATGTGGTCGACGAGCAGGGCATGGGTGGGTGCACGTGGGGGATGATACCTTAAACCACAAATGATGGAGGCAGTGTGGCGAGGGTGACATGGAGGTCTTAATCTTACCCACATGATCTCAAGTTCCCTGGGGGTTTCAACGTTCAGGCGCTCGGCTTTGTACTTGGTGTGTGCACACATCACAAGTCCACCTCCTCGTTTTTCGGTTCTAAGACAGTGGAGTAGGTCGTAATTTTCAATGCCACACAACTCTGGTATAACTTGCCAGGCTTCTGTAACACAAACTAAATCAGCTCTGATCGTGTTCACTGTATTCACCAGTTCGTCGAATTTGTTACATAGTGAGGTCACGTTAGATAGGAACACAGAGGGGAGGTCATACCACAGGCGGGAAACTTCTATCACTTTCACAACACTAGGCGTTTTCCTCTTTTTTGTACTGCTGATTACACGAATCTTTTTCTGTCAGTTTTTTCCCTGTTTGCGATTTCTATTGTGAAATAGGCCAATAGCTTTCAGGTGACCTATTACGGCAGGTGGTGGGTAGCCAGCTCCTCGTTTGAGAGAGTATAGTGCTGGCAGGGAGTAACAGATTATCTTCAAGTCAGTGTGTTGAATGGTTGACAGATTGTTGGGCCTCATTTTGATTGTTTAGTATGTGTATTCCTATGTGTGTGTGTGTGTATTTCTTCGTCTATGTGTGTGTGTGTATTCCTTTGTCTGTGTCTGTGTGTGTGTGTACATTCCTTCGCTTGTGTGTGTGTGTGTGTGTATGTGTATTCTTTCTTCTGTGTGTGTGTCTGTGTGTGTGGGTATTCCTACGTCTGTGTGTGTGTGTGTATTCCTATATGTGTCTGTGTGTGTGTATTCCTTCGTCTGTGTGTGTGTGTGTGTGTGTGTGTGTATTCCTATGTGTGTCTGTGTTTGTGCATTCTTTCGTCTGTGTGTGTGTGTGTGTGTGTGTGTGTGTGTGTGTATTCCTATGTGTGTCTGTGTGTGTGTATTTCTTCGTCTGTGTATGTGTGTGTGTGTATTTCTTTGTCTGTCTGTCTGAGTGTATGTGTGTGTGTGTGTGTGTGTGTGTGTGTGTATTTCTTTGTCTGTCTGTCTGAGTGTATGTGTGTGTGTGTGTGTGTGTGTGTGTGTGTGTGTGTGTGTGTGTGTGTGTGTACTCCTTTTTGTGTGTGTATGTATTCCTTCGTCTGTGTGTGTGTGTGTGTATTCCTATGTGTGTCTGTGTTAGTGCATTTCTTCGTCTGTGTGTGTGTGTGTGTGTGCACAGGAGAAGAGGGGGTGTCTTGAACATATAGTGTCATTATGGTTGTTATGTGATATGGCTCGGAGAAAGAAACTAACTCTGTATGTGGCGTTTGTGGATTTTTTACAAGCGTATGACATGGTCCCCAGGAGAACATTGTTTAAAATATTACGCTGATTAGAATGTGGGTCAGTGATGCTCTGTGCTCTGATTGCCATGTATTAATTAACAGAAAGTTTGATCGGGACAGTAGTGGTAACAATTACTCTGGGTGTACGGCAGGGGGTCACCTACTTGCTGTTTATTGTTTATTATAATATTTGTAAATGATCTCATAAAAATAATCAAAGAAGGATGTGACGCAGACGGATTTTTAGCATGGATACATATCTTGGTTTTAATGGACGACACGGTGCTCCTTTCAACATCTCGAGGAAATATGATTAAGAAGATTTAATTACTTCAGAACAACTGTACTGAATCATGGCTGGACGGTAATCATAAACCCTTTGTTAAACTCTATAACTGGTGTCTTAAGCAATTACTTGGAGTGAGGAAAAACATATGTAATGATGTTTGTTCCGCTGAGTCGGGATTCCCTTCCGTACATGACCTAGTTCAGTATAATCAGCATAGATTCTTTTATAAGATATGGCGGGTGAAAACTGAATACAGAAACGACCCTTTGGTATTTGTTATGAATACAGTAAAGAGTAGTAACACAGTGACGGTGAGGCTAATAACACACTATATTAATACTAATGTTACAGATATAAAGCAGGCTATGCAAAATGTAAGTGTTAGAATTTCTGAGAGTGAATCTTCAAGGAGATTAACATACAAGGATATAAACCCAAGCTTCATAGTACATGACATATATAAGGTGAAACATAATGTTAATAAATATCAGAGGCTGTCCTTTACTGGGTTCAGGGTGAGTGGTCACTCTCTAGTACGTGAGACAGGACGATGGAATAGAAGGGGTCATGGTGGTGAAATCACACTGGCGTGATGATCATAAACGGTGAATAAAACCCACTCTTGTTGACGGAAATAATATATTAATCCATACAGTTTCGGTGGACACTGCCACCATCTTCAGTGGTCTAGCGAGAAGAAAGGAATGACATAGATAGTACATAGGTATTAACTTATATACAGTTTGTGGAGGGGGGAGGGAAGGAGGTGTCAGTGGGATGGGGTAGAAGGAGGTGTCGGTGAGGGCAGGTCACGTGTTAATCCCCTTGGGCGTCACCTAGGTGTGGGTGAGGTGAGGTGAGGTGAGGTGTGTGTGGTGAGGGAAGGGACATTTCTACCAAGGATCTCATTATTGGGTCTAATTTATACATACCATAACTAAGGTTGAAATTGCGGTATTTTTCAATGCACATTGATTCGATTATCTTACGTTTTCTAAAGTCGTTGTTTTTATACATCAGATGGCTACCTTGCCAATCAATTCTATGATTGGCATTACAAACATGGTTAAAAATAGCATTGCTTAAATTACACGTCTTAGTGGCATATTTATGTTCCTTAATTCTAGTTTCTAGATTTCGGCCAGTCTCTCCTATGTAAACTAGTTCAAAATTTTTGCATGGAATTTTATGTATCCCTGCTTCTGTCGGGGTTCTAAATTTGTTTTTTACTAACTTTGATTTAATAGTTGAGGTGTATTTAAAGGCTATATTTACATCACTTGTGTGACAATTAGACCTCACCATACTCAAATCAGAGATGTAAGGCAATGTGAGAAAACGTTTCATTTGTGTGGTGGGGTTTTTTGGAGCATAGTGAGATTGCCTTGCTTTAAGGTAGGCTTTTTTTTTATGAACCTAGGGGGGTATTTTAAATTTTGAAAGATTTTCCAAATCAGCTGATTTTCTTCATGTATATGCTCTGGACTGCTAATTCTGAGGGCTCTAAGGAACATTGATGAGATTACAGACAATTTTGTGGCCGAATGATGATACGAATAGTAATGAATGAACAAATTACAACTGGTAGGCTTCCTATACACTTTGAAGCTTAGTAACTGATTAAGTTTTACTACTAATACATCTAGAAACGGAAGTACGCCATCGTTCTCCCATTCGACTTTAAAATTGATGGATGGTGCAAGGTGATTAAGCTGGTGGAAGAAATCATCAAAGTTGTCAAGGGCTGAGGGCCAAAATGAAAAAATATCGTCTACGTAGCGAAACCAAACGAGATGAGGGGGGAGATACGTGGTAGTAGTTCCGTTTCCAAATACTCCATATATAAATTACTTAAAATGGGTGACAGTGGGGAACCCATACCTATGCCAAAAGATTGCATATAATAGTTGTTATTGAAAGAAAAAGCATTTGAAGTTACACATAATTTTACAAGTTCTATGAAAGTGTCGACTGGCATGCCCAAATCAATATCACAGTCAGGCAATTTATTAGCAAGAAATTCTAGGACATCATTAATGGGAACTTTAGTGAACAATGAATCGACATCGAAACAAACCATTTTACCAGAGAAAAGATCAAGTTGTTTAATTTTGTCTATAAAATCAGAGGAATTCTTCACATGGGCTGGAGAAACAGTACCTATGATGGGGGCTAATTTATTGGCAGGGAACTGTGATAATTTATACGTAAAACAACCTGACTGTGAGATGATAGGACGCATTGGAATATTATCTTTGTGTGTCTTTGGTAAGCCATACATATATGGTAACTTGGGATTGATCTGAATAAATGTCTTGCTGTCTATATTAGGAACATTATTTAGGGATTGTTTCACTTTCTTGTTGAATGCTGAGGAAAGGGGTCATGGCCGCTTACCTATGAATGAAAGAATATGTGAATGTGGTAGTGTACAAACAGAGAGACATGTCCTCCAGGACTGCCCACAAACTCAAGATATTCGTAACAATCACCGGTTTGACACAATAGAACAGGTGTTTACTGTTAAGTATTTAATGGATGAAACATGTAAAATAATACACGATATACGGTCTGTTTACCTGTAAACATGTAACAAGACATTATCAAATACAGATGTTTGCAGTAGGTAGGTGTAGAAGAGTAAAGGATTACAAAAAAAATGTTAGAGTTACAAGGAGTTACAAGGAAAAGAAGTACCCTAGGGGACCTTACTATCCATACAAAGAGGGTACCTGTGGGTTTAGTTGCGCAAGTAGGCGACCGTCCTCGAATGTGTCATGTGAAACCATCAAGGAACACTCGCACAACGGCTTAAACACCTAGACGGTGATTTAAGACTTTGTCTAATCTGGACTTGAACTGATCCACAGAGTTGCTGTTGACTACATCAGCAGGAAGCGCGTTCCAAGTACCGCAGATGCTGTATGTAAAGAATTTACCATACAGATCACGGTTGTAATGCTTCAGTTCAAGTTTGTAGCCATGATTCCTGGTTGTGCCCTCACTGAGTTGGAAAATGTCCCTGTAGTCTACATTGTCAAAGCCTCGTAGTATTTTAAACACTTCGATAAGCTGACCACGCAGTCTCCGGGTTTCCAAAGAGAACAGGTCGAGTTCTACCAACCGATCTTTATAGCTCTTGTGTCTAAGAGAGGGTATAAGTTTGGTTGCCCTGGCTTGCACTCGTTCCAATCTCGCGATATCCTTTCGGTAAGAAGGACTCTAAAATTGGACTGCATACTCCAGGTGCGGTCGGACAAGGGAATTGTACAGACAAAGTACTATCTCCTTGTTCCGGTATCCAAACTGTCGCTTTATGTACCCTAACATCCTTTGGGCTTTCTTCTCAGCCTCAATACACTGCTTTGAGAACTTGAGGTCGCTGGTGATAGTTACACCCAAGTCTTTCTCAGTATCAGTGCTTACGAGAGCATTGCCCTTAAGGTTATACTCTGTTATGGGGTTTCTGTGGCCTATATGCATAACTTTGCATTTGTTCACGTTAAATGGCATTTGCCACGTGTCGGACCACTCCCCGATCTTTCTAAGATCTTCTTGTAAGCGGGTAGTATTTCCTTCTTTCGCGACATTCATACCAAACTTAGTATCATCGGCGAATTTGGAAATCTTGGCAACCATGTCACCATCCACGTCATTAACATAGATGATAAACAGTAGTGGTCCCAGAACAGAACCTTGGGGAACACCGCTAGTAACGGGCAACCACTCTGAAACCTGTCCATTCACTACCACCCGCTGCCGTCTGTCACTTAGCCAGTTCTCTATCCAATTTGCCACATTTCCGTCTATGCCCAGTGCACGCACTTTCCGAAGGAGGCGGTGGTGGGGTACCTTATCAAAGGCTTTCTGAAAGTCTAAGTAGACAATATCGACCGCTTTATCCCGATCATGCTCACTGAAAACAAAATGGAAGAATTCCACCAGATTTGTGAGGCATGACCGGTGCTGCCGGAACCCATGCTGGGAACCCCTCGGTAGCAAATTTGATTCTAAGTGTGCTGTTATTTTGTCCACCATGATGCTCTCCATGAGTTTACAGACTATCGAGGTTAAACTGATGGGTCTGTAGTTTGACGGTTGGCTAGCATCTCCCTTCTTGAAGATAGGAGTCACCTCTGCCTCACGCCAGTCTCTACGAACGCATCCAGTCTGGATTACCCTGTTGAAGACCATGCACAGGTGCCGTGATACTTCACCATGCACTTCTTTCAACACTCTAGGTAAGAACCCATCCGGACCGGGGGACTTGTTTGCTTTTAATTCGATTATATTTCTCTCGATTTCTTCTTGGGTGAAGACCATTGACTCCAACTTCTCACTGAAGGAGTCCAAAGGTTCGGGAATGGGACCACTCTCCTCAGAGAACACTGAAGAGAAGTACTCATTTAAGAGGTTAGCATTTTCTGCATCAGAGTGCATCAATGCCCCATCCTCATTCACCAAGGGACCGATCCTGCGTCGGATTGGTTTACGGCCATTCACATAACTGAAAAACTCCTTGGGGGTTCTCTTTGCAGAGTCTAGCCACACGGACCTCCTCAGCACGCTTAGCAGCCCTTATTTTGGACTTCACGTTTCGATTCAGTCTTCTATGACCGTCAAAGTCCCCAGATGTCTTCGCTCGACGATACGCAGGTCTCCTCTCCCTTAGTAGGTTACGGATTTCCCGATTAAACCACTTCGGTTGAATGAACTTCTGACCTGTTCCCTTCAGAGGAATAAAGCACGACTGAAGTTCCATGAAGGAAGACAAGAATGACCTCCACAGATCATCAGCACTCTCTCCCTCCTCTAGTTCCATTTCAGCAACGCCTTCACGAAGACCTGCAAAGTTCGCGCTCCCCATGTCTAATTTTCTATGCACCGGGGTCACGGTCTCCATATTAGGGACCTTAACTGAAAATCTTATAAGCTTGTGGTCGCTTCCACCTATTTCTTCGTTTACAGAGAGGTCCTGAATGATGTCATCCTCGGAAGTGAGGACCAAGTTGAGTATGTTAGCACCTCTTGTTGGCTCCCTTACCCATTGAGCGAGGAATTCATCATTTACAAACTCCAAGAGTGGTGTGTTCTCGGCAAAGGGCTCTCTGGTTTCCCAGTCAACATGTGTGTTGAAGTCCCCCATAAGGATGCACACCCTGCCATCCACTAGTTCACCCAGCAACTGGTATAGGTTCCTGTCCATCTCAATGAGTTGTCCAGGGGGTCTATAAAGCAGCAGGGTTCTGTATTATGCAGTGCCTATTTCTAGGTCAACTCCAAGGAGCTCGTGGTTCGATGTGATGTTGCAGGTCATCGATTTGATAGGGTTCTTTACATACAACAGCACACAACCACCCCCTCTGTCCTCTCTATCTTTGTGGAAGAGTTGGTAGCCTGGAATCACGAATTCCCCTTCAAGATCTCTGTCTGAGGTTCTCAACCATGACTCCATTATGGCCACCATCTCGGGTTCCTCTGTCGCAACGAGGGCCCGCAGTTCCAAAAACTTGTTTCGGATGGACCTGGCGTTGAACAATAGAACCTTCAGGGAACCCCCAACTGCAGGGCTCCCTATACTCTTCCGTTTCCTGGTTTGGTCATTGTCTTGGTAGTGCTGGGGATATCCTTCTTCAGGATCTCAGCGAATGTCTTCTCTGGGGTCACTCTAGCATAGCGACGAAGGCTCTCCTCCACGCTCGGTCGAGTGCTCCTGAGACATCGTCGGACGGCGTCTTCCATTAATTTGGAAAGCACTTCTTTCCCCTTTGGTGAGAGATGTGTGCCATCCCTCTGGTAGAGGTCGTCTCTACCAAAGAGTGAGGTGTAGGGGTCCACAAAGAACACCCCCTCGGCAGTACACAAATCAGCCAGGCGCTGATTTATTGCAATGTTCTTTGACAGAGCAGTCCCTAAAGGGCCTCTCCTTGGGAGCATGCCAACAACTACCCTTCTGCGGGTTTTTAACCCACAGTCATCTACTGCACCGAGCACATCCGAGAGGACTCCTTCGGTCATGCCTACTCTACCATTTCTCAGGTAGATGTCATTACCACTCACCATGAGTGCAATGACAGCAGATCTGGACGTTTGGATCCTCTCAGCTTCCTTTCGGAGGTCAGCATTGCCACAACCTGGCAAACAATTCACCTTCACAGAAGTGTGAAGGTGATCTGCCATTAGGGGTTGCAGCCCTCGTGCCTGGGAATCACCTACAATGTGTATATCCACAGGCCTCTCCTTGGTAGGAGCACGAGATGCCTTGTGAGGAACCCGAGAGTGTTTTGAATTCCTGCCGGGCTCGTCACTTCCTCCAGGTTGCTTCTTCTTCGTCTTCATTTCCTTCTTATTTGATTCCTCACTTTCCTCTAATCCCTCCTCAACTGTCTTCTTGGGTTTTTCTCCCTTCTCCATATTCCCCTCCTCTTTTCCATCACACTTTTCTGCAGTCTCTCTTCCTTCTGCAGTCTCTTTTCCCTCTTCATTGTTGTTGTTCTTTTTCTTGTTGTTCTTCTTCTTGTTCTTCTTCTTCTTGTTCTTCTTCTTCTTGGTCTTTACCGCCGTGGTGGAGCTCTCCGGTGAAGAAGCTCCTTGGACTGCCTTGTCTCTCACATGGCAGTCACACCTCTGTGAGTCCATTCAGAGAACTTCCTCCTTTAGGGAGTTGTTCTCCTTCGTGAGCTGTGAGATGTGCTTCATCAACCTCTCCTCGAGTTTGCAAAAGTCGCAGACACTCGAGGAGTCTAGGTCGCTCGCACTCCTCCCGCTGAAGCCCTCACACCAGCGGTACACCTTGCATGTAGTACATGTAAATTTTCTTGTTGATGGACCAGTCATCTCGCTCTAATTCAATTTAAGACCAATAATACAAAAGAAAGGGTAATGTGATTTGGTCTCGCATAAGTCTCGTCCGCCTACTTCCAGAAGGTTTTCGGTCGTTCGGCCAACAGAAACCTTATGAGCTAAGCACACCAACCCTAAGGTCTCCCCTGGGCCGGACGGCCCCAATCGTGCCGCAGCTTCCAACTGCCAACTGAGCAGCACAAGAGTCCTAAGTAAATGGGACTCTGATTTTTCGACAGGGGTGCTTGAAGTGTAACCGTCGTCCTACTAATCCCTACTAATCCTCCATCTGCGGCCAAACTTAAAGCAAATAGTAAAACTAAATGTCCACGACTTAATCCGAGATCTTTTACTGGCCTGGCAGCCAGCGAGGCACAAAAGCTCTCTCACCAAAGAGCAGTCGAGCCTTTAGGCACCTAAGAACGGTCACAGGGAGCTGGTCAGGCTTATTAATCTAAGAGAATACCTACGGGGGTCCTGAGGTATCTCCAATACTCGTACCCCACACGCCTGAGATCCCTTCAATCTCAGCCCTTTCGAAACCTGTGAGCGTTAAAAGGCGTTGTTTTAGGAGGTTCCAAAGCCTCCCTTCTCACACGGCATAAGGTAGCTGGTGAGGTCCTTAACAATAAAAACTTATATCGAAAGTGATGAAGATTTTTTTTTTTTGTTTTTTTTTGTTAGGACAGTTGAAGAGCAGTTGTGAAACTTAATATTAACATGAAGATTTGACAACTCTTAGTCAGGATCCTAATAACGCTACCTTTCTGGCACGGGTAACCCAACTGGACTAAATGTCCCCCAGCATAGCTAGCAAAATTCAAACAGATCACACAATCTATCTATATGTGTGTATTTCTTCGTCGGTGTCTGTGTGTGTGTGTGTATTCCTTCCTGTGTGTGTGTGTGTGTGTGTGTGTGTGTGTATTTATTCATCTAAGTGTGTGTGTGTGTGTGTATTCTTTCGTCTGTGTGTGTGTTTGTGTGTGTGTGTGTGTGTGTGTGTGTGTGTGTGTGTATTCCTACGTCTGTGTGTTTGTCTGTGTGTGTGTGAATGTATTCTTTTGTGTGTGTGTATTTCTTTGTCTGTGTGTGTGTGTGTCTGTATTTCTTCGTGTGTGTGTTTGTGTACTTCTTCGTCTGAGTGTGTGTGTGTGTGTGTATTCCTTCGTCTGTATGTGTGTGTGTATTCCTTCGTCTGAGTGTGTGTGTGTGTGTGTGTGTGTGTGTGTGTGTGTGTATTCCTTCGTCTGTGTTTGTGTGTGTGTGTATTCTTTCGTCTGTGTGTGTGTGTCTGTGTGTGTGTGTGTGTGTGTGTGTGTGTGTATTCCTATATGTGTCTGTGCGTGTGTATTCCTGTATGTGTGTGTTTGTTTATTCTTATGTGCGACTGTGTGTGTGTGTGTATTCCTTCGTCTGTGTGTGTGTTGGTACTCCTTCGTCTGTGTGTGTGTGTGTGTATTCCTTTGTCAGTGTGTGTTTGTGTGTGTATTCCTATGTGTGTCTGTGTTTGTGCATTTTTTCGTATGTGTGTGTGTGTGTATTCCTATGTGTGTCTGTGTGTGTGTGTAATCCTTCGTCTGTGTGTGTGTGTGTGTGTGTGTGTGTGTGTGTGTGTGTGTGAGTGTGTGTGTGTATTCCTTCGTCTGTGTGTGTGTGTATTCCTTCGTCTGTGTCTGTGTGTGTGTGTGTGTATGTGTGTGTGTATTCCAATGTGTGTGTGTGTGTGTATTCCTTCGTCTGTGTGTATGTGTGTGTATTCCTATGTGTGTCTGTGTGTGTGTGTGTATGTGTATATCTTCGTCTGTATGTGTGTGTGTTTGTATTCCTTCGTCTGTGTGTGTGTGTGTGTATTCCTTCGTCTGTGTGTGGGTGTGTGTGTGTGTGTGTATTCCTTCGTCTGTGTTTGTGTGGGTGTGTATTTATGTTAGAAAAGATTTGATGAGACAGACTAGGGTTTTAAAGCAAGAGTCAAACGGAGAGGTGGAGCACCTACTTATCTATATTCTCAAGTGGAAACTAGTATTGTCAACAATTTATCGACCACCATACTGCTCTACAGATAACTTTACAAATACAATACCATCAATAGAATCAGAGGTAATTAACCTAGGCAACCCAGAACGTAACATTATAATACTTGGTGATTTTAATCTGCCAATCATTAGATGGAACGAACCCAATGGGACAATAATATACGGAGGATCGGCCTCGGACCCACAGCAATCTGACTTATTTCTATCGTTTATGGACAAATTCCTACTTAAACAAATGATAGACACGCCTACTAGGGAAAACGACATTCTAGACTTGACTTTAACAAACAACGAAGAAATAGTCAGTAATATAACTATTGAAAACACTTTGATGTCGGACCACAGAATTGCAGTCATAAAGACAGATTTGGAGACAACGAGTGAAACGAAACGGACACTGGAGAAAGATTCGTTTGCTTCACTGGATTTCCACCATAAGAACACAGATTGGAATGCAATACACGAAGCCACAATGAATACTTAATCTATTTGAGAATAAAACCAGTGACGACATATATAATATATTATACGCTAAACTGCTAGAGATATGCACACAACACACTCCTGTCCGACGAAGATGCACCCAAAACAGTATTGCAAGAGATCGTCGTATCCTGATGAGGAAACGGACGAAGATAAAAAAAACAATGGCGAAAACAATAAACACATATGAAAGAAAAAATAACAATATTGAAGTCAAACTCGCACTATCATGTGCAGAAGAATTGAAATTAACGGAAACAAGAGCAATAGAGAAAATAAATAGGAATACGAAATATTTTTACTTATACGTGCGCTTAAAGTCAGTAACTCGAAGCTCCATTGGCCCACTTATATACAGAGGTGAATATTGAAAGAGGTGAATATTGAAAGCCTTGAATGAGCAGTACATTTCAGCTTTTATCAAACCAATGGACGAATATAGACCAATCCCATGGAAATCAGTCGACTACCAACAAAGCGACATCTGGCTCAAACCGGAGGACTTTGAGAAGGCAATATCAGAGATAAAAATGAATGCAGCAGCCGGACCGGACCAGATCCCAGCTATTCTCCTTAAGAAATGCTCAAAAACATTATCTAAACCACTGTATGGCTTATGGAGATCATCTCTTAACCAAGGCAAAATACCAGCAATACTGAAGCATGGAATGGTAACTCCCATACACAAAGGAGGCAACAAGACTGAACCCAAACAATATACACCTGTGACTTTAACATCACATATAATGAAAGTATTTGAACGACTAATTGTTAATGAACTAAGAAGTCACATGGATAGGAACAAGTTGTACAATCCTGGCCAACATGGTTTTAGAGATAATAGATCATGTCTCTCTCAGCTATTACAATACCATACAGAAATAATAATTGTCTTAGAAAGCGGACAAAACGCAGATACTATTTACTTAGAATTTGCTACGGCGTTTGACAAGGTAGATAACCTTATTTTAACAAAAAAATTAGAATATCAGTTTGGCATTGCTGGAAAATTACTAGACTGGATCAAAGATTTCTTTGCACATAGAATGCAGTCAGTTGTGGTAGAGGGAGTCGAGTCGGAGAAGTCAAAAGTATTAAGTGGTGTAGCCCAAGGATCAGTGATCGGACCAGTGTTATTTCTAATGTTTATGACAGATATGGATGAAGATGTAAATTACTGCCAAACCACCTCGTTCGCAGACGACACCCGGATGCATATTTACACTTTCTGGTAGAATATAAACATAGGGGAAATTACAGCCAATCAGAGCCCGCGGAGCCCAGTAATGACGTCATAGAAAGTATTGCCAGCTAAATGCCACGAAAACACCTCTGCAATTTCAGATTTCACGGGTTTTACAGAATATCTATATTAGTGTTAAACGTATGTATTTTGGTAATGATGCGCACTGTTCATTAATTCCATCTCACAAAGTCGATAATACTTTCATCAGTTTTATATATTACTAGCAACATTGGGAAACTCTTATGCTATTAAATGCATATCACATAAAAAAATAATGTAGATATATATGTTTTGTACCAAATTGTATGAAGTACACAAAATACATGATACGAGTGTTAAATCTAATGGTTTGTGACCCTGTTCTGTGTTCCCCTTAGAGAGTTACGTTCTTCCTTTAGTTTTAAGTGGTGATTGTATTTTGACGTAATTATATTATGATTTTGATGTAATCATATTACGATTGTGATGTATTTCCCTTAAAATTATACCTGGTAAAGAGAGATGAATGAATGAATGCGAGTAGGCCTTGCATAAGTTACCTTATTTTACTAGGCATTTTTCAGTACAGTATCAAATGTAGTATACTGTACTACCACCTGGCTATTGCTAGGTGCTGAAAAATGGTCTTATTCAATAGTGAGCAATTGATCATATACTGTAATACATAACCTAACCTAGATCATGGCAAAGTTCAGACCTAACCTTATTAAAGCTGTGCTGTATATCCTAAACAAAATGTTGTCTCATAATTAGGTCTTGTATTACTTGATTACCCTCTTGGAGAAAGGGAAATGGGGTATTGATGATGATGATTCATTATGGACAAAGAAAAACCAATGATACTAAAGAGCATCTAAATTTAGTAGAAAGAATAACAGTATGTTTTCATAGAGAGAGGAGTAGAACTACTACTTAAAACATTTGAAAAAAACATTTGAAACATTTTATTATCCCTATTAGCTAATACAAAACATGTATGTACAATAAATATGAAGTGCAGGGAGCCCATTTAAAGCTTGAAGCTTTTTGGGCAGTACTGAAAACTTAGGTGCAGGACTTAATTTATGGTGCAAAAAGAAAAATACAAATATATATGACAATAATAATAATAATAGTAACAATAATAATAATTAACACTGGGATAATTATAAAATAATAGTAGTGTAAATAATAATTGAAGTGATAACATTAATACAATAATATTAGTTTACAATTTAAATTGATTGATACTGTAATAATAATAATAATAATAATGATTAATAATGTGATAATTATAAAATAGTAGTATTGTAAACAATGATAAGTTACAATATCATACACTAATATTAGTATAAGATAATTATTGATTCAACTGGGGAGACACTATTACAGGAGATACATGGGCATAGATTAATAATTCAGAAGGATATGTTTTTTTAAATGTTTTTTAAAGGAGTATATTGTGGTTAGACCTCTGATATTATTAGAAATAGAATTCCAGGTTTTAGGTCCTGAATAAGAAAGGGAGTGTTGAGTGTTAAATTATGGGCAGATATACGTAAATTTTCATGAGTACTGGTGAAGTAGGTATGTTGTGGCTGTAAGGACACAGATGTTTCACTTTTGATTTTTTTATACATGTAAATACCAATTTGTAGCTTATTTATATCAAGACGTTTAAGGGAATTTGTTTCTTTAAAGAGAGGTTGTGTGTGTGCAAAGTAGTCACTGTTTGTAATAATTCTTATTATTTTCTTCTGAAGTCTAAATAGAGGTAACAGGTGTGTGGGTTAGGTGTTGCACCAGATAGGTGTACAATAGTAAAGGTAACCCATGTGCTTTATATAACATTTTAAAAATATAAATGGGCATTAATTCCTTAATTTGATATAACAGACATACTAGCCTGGATAATTTAAGAATTTGGTTTGTTACATGGTGCTTAAAGGTCATGGTATCATCATACGTTATTCCTAATAGTGTATGTTTATTAGTTCTGTTTATGTTTTGGGAAAAAAATAGGGATGGAAGCATTGATGGTGGCTTATTAGTAAATAGCATATAAAATGTTTTGCTTAGGTAGATAGACAGGAACTTTTGTATACATTTCTTAGTTATTATTATATTCTATGTACAAAGAGGGACTGGCCCTAAATGCCTGGCCTACCAAAGCACATCCCAGGGATAAGGGGCAAGAGATCACAGGACCAGGGTTTCTGACAGCCAGTGTGACATTAGCTGGCCTCTTGCTCAATGTCCACTGCCATGTGATTTAGCATTAGCAACATTGCACTCTATATTATGAGCAAGTTTGCGCGGACGCTTTGGTTTGGATGATATTGCTGCTGCTGCTGGTCGACGTCCTTTTCCAATGGGGGCTGCTCCTCTTGGCATTCCTGGGGACCTCCTTGCTATGGAAGTTGGTTGGCAAGGAATATTACCACGACCAACTGCACTATATCTAACAGATGAGCCTGCACAGTTCAAGAAACTATTCAGCTGGTTAGGTGTTTTAACTGAACTAATTTGTTTAATAAATCTTTGCAAGGCCACTCGTGTTTCTGCATTGGCACACTGTTTAACCGCAGTCATTAGAGCTTCTGCTGCTACTTCTGAGTCTGCAGTTACATCACCAATATCTTCAGCAACGTTTTCTTTATCACACCTCTCAAAATCCTCTTCATTGTTTTCTAAAACAGGATCTGATTCCACAATCATCTTCATTAGATCTTGGCGGTTTTCTTTAGGGATACCATGCTTACAGTCCAGAAGCCATCGCCATACTTGTTGTAGGACATGGAAAATACAGAGGAACTGCTTTGATGTAGGCCATGTGGATGCCAACGCTTTCCTCTCTGGCTCGCAGTTATCTGTAATGAAGCATTGTGGCTCCCCCCTGCCATAAAAGCCACTTTCACCAAGTGCTTCTTTGACCATGGCAAAACCTGTAAAGTAAAACAGATTGACTTCAGAAACTCGGTTCTTTACTTTTTGTCTATTTCTATAGGGATCTGTATGGTATGTGTTGAAGGCTACTCATTTGTATGTGTTACCCCTCTACCTATTTACCTTCTCTGGAAGATTACATACATAGGGGAAAATTAGAACTAGAACCAGTCAGAGAGCGCAGAGCGAATTCTTAGAAGCATTATCTTAATAAAATTATTACCTGTGTGAGAGAGAGATACAGAAATGATGGAGCAAGTGAATGAAAGTAGGTCTACATTATGTTTTGATATGTGCATACCTTATTCTAGGGAAACTTTCTGTATAGTGCTGCAAGGGCAGTATAGGCCTACTGGCTATTATTCATGATCAAGGTAAAGTATTATATCCTCAAACAAACTTAGTGGTTCCTACATAGTTATGTTTATCTACAAAAACTACCTCACCAGCTTCTTTTAGAGCCTTGTGGGCCCTAAACATAAATGGTGTTATCAATACTACACAGAAGCTGTTCTGGTAGTGCTGATAGTTGATTACGACTTCAGGGTTTGCCTGCGCATACTTTTGGATGGCTTCAAACACAATTGGTGTGTTTAAACCGCCATGTTCTCTTTTCCGCAACATATCCCACATATACTGGATGGACCTCTGAGAAGGATTGATAGTGTGGTCAGCTTGCCCACGTATGTCATCACACAGATCCATCTTCAGCACATGATGTCGATGTGCTTGTGCTGGCGTCATCCCTGTAATAAAGGACATAATTACTCTATATTCATTATTATTATGTTCATAAACTAATAAGCGTATTTTATCAACCCAGATGATATCTATGCCAGACCTTCAAACTGATTAAGAATTATCTGCTTTTGGAAAAAATAAGTAAGTTGTTCTAACCATGGCCTCATGTACAGTCTGTTACAGTTCCGACTGGGCCACCCAGTATCGAGAGATCGTAGATGTGGCAGGAGTGTGTGTGTGTGTGTGCTCGAAAATTATACGGATCGTCAACACTCTCCCTCTGTAGTGAACATGACCCTGCCTCAAAGTTCATTCCATAGATGGCGCTGTGTAGTTGTGGAAGGAATGTGGACTGCAGGGTTGAAGTTTCGGGAAACATCTATGCTCGTGCCAATGAGTCATGAGCTCTCAGGCAGAGTGGTTGAGGAATACTATTATGGAAATTTAACAACTATCTTACACAATGAGTAGGTGAAGCTAAGGTAAAGTTGTTCGTAGCCTGAACAGTGAATATTTCTTCTTAATGGTTATCATGTTTGGCATGCAACATTGCTCAGCCGTTCTGACAGAGCTCACGTCTCGTTGCCACGATTGTTTTTTTGTTTTTCTACCAACTAGGATCGGGCAGATAGGTTGTTTTCTTTGTCCATCATATTTTGGTAAGCATTATTTGATGTTCACCTTTGATTTCGTATTTTATTTGTAAGTCATGTTACAATGTATTACATGCATAGTAAAATTCCTTCATTGCTAAATACTTTCTCTCTCTCGTAATAAAAATGTTAAAGTCAACTGTAATTCTCTCTCTCTCTCTCTCTCTCTCTCTCTCTCTCTCTCTCTCTCTCTCTCTCTCTCTCTCTCTCTCTCTGTTAATAAGGCCGGATCACTTAATCTAGGCAGTTATGCATCTTCAATCTTCATCTATCTATCAATCCATCTAGTCATTGTGAGCTGGGTAAGGAATAACACTGATATAAGTAGTACTTTAATAGCACAGTATTCTGGCAAAATATTTGTATTCACATATACTGTGATTTCCACCAAACATATATTCTTACATAAGTACACATATGAAGATGATCCTATCTCCCAATGAAAAAAAACTTCCTTTCATAAATCCTGGATCCATATAGAAACCTTGAGTACTAAAAAAAAAAAAAAAAAAAATTATCTGTTTATTTGCAACATTTCCTGAAATTTTCATTCAATTCCGGTCATAATTCTTAGAGGTATTTTGCAAATAAACATACTAAAGAACTCCGGCTAAAACATAACTTAGTTTGGTGGAGATACAGCTCTACATGTAAAAGTCACACTTGAGGAGTAATGCCAGTATTATCTGAAAACATCATGATGTAATTGTACAGTTTACCATACATCCAAATGGTTTTCTTTAAAGATTACATTTTCTTCCACCTCTCTCTCTCTCTATCTCTCTCTCCACCTGTGGATTTTCGATGACATCACGGTGGAGGTGAGCGAAAGGGGGGTGCTGAACCTACCTTATCGTCTTTATTTTACCTTGACCAGACCTACCCGCTCTTCCACATTCCTATCAACCATCGTTGTGACCCTGGACACCCAGATGTCCCAATCTATATTTCAGGAACTTCAGGTTTGTGTCTGTGTGTGTAATAATAATAATAATAATAATAATAATAATAATAATAATATTCGGTTTACTAAGTAGTAGCAGCTGGTAAGCTGAAAATTTACATATTACAATAAAACAATAATGGTAAAAATAGGAATGAAAACAAATAGACACAAAAACATATGGGAGAAAAATACATATACGTGAGGACATACATACATACACACACATGAATACATACATACATACATACATACATACATATATATATATATATATATATATATATATATATATATATATATATATATATATATATATATATATATATATATATATATATATGTTGTACCCGGTAAGGATAATGACACATTAACGCTAATGGGCAACGCATTTTTACTGGGCAACGAAAATTGCGCATTAGTGTTAATGGGCATTTTATCGCCCGTTAATACTATTGCGTAACTATTTGTATATATCTGTTCGGGGTTTCGATAGACTAGAAGTCGAGTTGTTCGTGCCGTGCAGTGAAACACCTTGAACAAATACCAAGGGGGTGGGATTCGAAGCCACCGCCTCCCCGGAGCAGATTCGAAAATTACGTCATCGAGTCACAGTGTCAAGATTTACGGAAAAATACCACGCAGTCAGAGTCATGTCATTTCGCCGGCAAGTTTACCCATGAACGGAGTATCCTTCATTGATAAAAACATAAATAAATTTAGAGAGAGTTGCATTAGAGGGGTGTGAAGATCAAGCATTCGGCCAGTTATTTTTACCCTTTTTATAAATTAATGAAATGAATGTGTGTGAACAAATAAAACAATCTTTGATAAAAATGCATTTATTCAGACGATCTTCGCATAATTACAGAGTGAATCTAGCAATCAGTAGCTCAGCATGGAAGATTCCTACTCAGCACTTTTCACAGGATGTTGTGTCTAATGAAACTGGTTTGAACTGCTTTCAGCCCTAACGGTATATTCCACCGCCCATAGGTGTATAATGTATCGCGAACGTGATCAAAATTGGACATTACCGTTAGTGGTTGCCCACTAGCGTTAATGGCCAAGTTTTTCCAAGTGGGCAATTCACTCTGCCCAGTATGGTTAATGAACAAAGTGCTCTAGACCATTAGCGTTAATGTGTAATTATCCTTAAAGAGCAATAGTGTTAATGGGCATTTTATCGCCCGTTAACACTATTGCGCAACTATTTGTATATATTGGGGTTGGGGTTTCGATAGACTGAAAGTCGAGTTGTTCGTGCCGCGAAGCCCTGAAATAACAGTGTCAAGATTTACGGAAAAATACCAAGCAGTCAGAGTCATGTCATTTCGCCGACAAGTTTACCCATGAATGGTAAGTGAATCTAGCAATCAGTAGCTCAGCATGGAAGATTCCCTCTCGCTGCTACTCAGCACTTTTCACAGGATGTTGTGTCTAATGAAACTGGCTTGAACTGCTTTCAGCCCTAACGGTATATTCCACCGCCCATAGGTGTATAATGTATCGCGAACGTGATCAGCCGCGGATACATTGCTCGGCCATGCTGAAACAAATAAAATGTGTTAAAGAAAAACATATACCATATTTCAATATTTTAATAAAGGATTAAAATAATAAAAAATCTGTGATTTATCCCTTTATTTGTAGTGTATATGGTGTGAGGAATAAGAGCAGGAGGAGGTGGATGAATTGCATGATTTTTTAGGTCTTCTATCACGTCAAGCATACTCCCCTCCCCCCTCCTCCTCCTCGCCATCCTTCGCTTCTAGGAGAGCCAAAGTACAGCTGCGGTCTGGAGTTCGTGGGCCACCCAGGGTTGAGAATATGAACCCCGCATCACCCTTACTTGACTGCGAGTTACTATCCAGACGAGGAGTCTCACATGTAGAGTATCTCGCTGAGGGTTGTTCAGATTGATATCTGAACTTTGAACCATACTTCTTTCTATTTTTCCTTTTTAACACCTATCACGTCAGTTACAACTTTAACCTTTAGAATACTTGTAATGGGATTATTTTATGCAGTAATGAAACATAATTACAGTACTGAATCATACTTCACGATATAAAGACACTTGCAGTGTTTTTGAAAAGCTTTGTTGCATATTAGATGCACCATGTTCCTTATAATAAGAAAATGATTCGCTTTACTATTGTGAAAATTTAAAACAAAGGAGAGTATTATTATTTATTATTTTAATCTGAATAACTACCCGTGATCCTAAATGAATTATGAACCAGTGTGTGGTGTGTGTGTGTGTGTGCGTGTGTATGTGTGGTTGTAGTCATTGTATTCTCATGGGTCCCGCCTACCCGTATGTATTGTTGCCTGCCTGTTGATTGACGCTACGGCGCAATTAATTAAAAAAAAAAAAAAAAAAAAAAAAACCCTCTGAGGAGTAAATTAACGTCTCTCCGATTCATGGTGAGTCTCCACAGCTGCTAACCAGAACCAAATATTGCGGTATCGACTTCACCTCGGATAAAGTTATCGAAATCAAGCTTCGAAACATTTTTGTTCCTCACTATGGAACCAAGGAACCAACCCACCACCTCAATTGCCACGCAAACACACGAATATGGCTTGGCGTTTATATACAGTATTGAAATATAATCAGCAATATAGTAAATTGTCTTTTTAACTATGTGACATTCTTGTTGCTGATACACTATGAGTCATTATCTCAAGAGGTCTTACATAATATCACTTAGAGATGTTTTCAGATAAGCTAACTGCTATTTTAATCTGTAGTTCGAAGAGAATTATCATCTCAGTCATGGACACCGACTATTTTATTATTTATTGTTCCATCATCACTACTCTGAAAAATATAGATTCCAAACTATAAGTGAGATAGTAATACACTGTATATAAGTTTAGATTTATATCTGAATAAAATTGTCCTTAAATACTGACCTGTTTTCATTACTATTACTCCTCCACGAAATATTGATTACAAACTATACGTTAGAAATATTGTAAATATTTGTAGAAATTAATACATTATTATGAATGACATTATATAATGAAGTATTATTCATTAATGCAATTATATTTCACTACTTCATAAAATAGTCACATTAGTATAAGAATTCTTAAGGTTAAAGTTGTAACTGACGTGATAGGAGTAAAAAAAAAAAAAAAAAAAAGAAGTATGGTTCAAAGTTCGGATATCAATCTGAACAACCCTCAGCGAGATACTCTACATGTGAGACTCCTCGTCTGGATAGTAACTTGCAGTCAAGTAAGGGTGATGCGGGGTTCATACTCTCAACCCTGGGTGGCCCACGAACTCCAGACCGCAGCTGTACATCGTGTGGCCACCTGCGTTTGATGCTTTGCAGTGATATCACGGTGACACTCTGGTCGTCTGGCAGACATTTTTCTACCAGTCGATAGTGTGGCCGCCTGCGTTTGACGCTTTGCAGTGATATCACGGTGACACTCTAGTTTGAAATACACATAGCGTAAGCATGCCCTTTGCCCTCTCTCCTGTCAGCACCTGGAGGGGAAGGGTGAACCCCCAGCCAGTTCTGCCTGCTTGAATTTTCCTCTCAGAGCGGGTAGTTGCTTGTTCGTCGTCCGAATTTCCTGCAAGTTACAAACAGAAAATACTCCCTTCAATCAATTATAAATGGTAAGTACTTGTTATTTTAAGAGAGAGAGAGAGAGACTTCGTGCAAGTGCGCAATTTTCGTTGCCCAATAAAAATGCGTTGCTCATTTGGAAAAACTTGGCCATTAACGCTAGTGGGCAACCACTAACGTTAATGGCCAATTGTTGATGAGGTGGGGGGGGGGGGGTTGGGGTGCGATCGGAGTATATATAAACGGAAGTTTGAGCAGAGGACAGTCGTGGGCTGCTGCCGCCACTTTTATCATTAATTGTGTGGGGGAAAACGTATTTCTACATATAGTGATGGATAGAAGAGAAACTCATCGGAGAAAATTTTGTGAAATTATTTCAGCCGAGGGTAGGCTTTGCTTCACTTCGAGGAAATTGAACAATTACATTGAACGCGTCCTCTCTGCAAAGGAGGCGGATAGAAAGAAAAAGCCTTCAGAGTACGCCTTATTAAACAGGTACGACGTGGAAACTATCAGGGACGGTAAAAATATTCTTATAAAGAAAAATTCTTCAGATCCTTACGTGAGGTACCATTGCCAACACATGAACCTAGGCACTCCCTGTGTCTGGGTGGTGGTTCCTGGCAACTCCGACGTAGTAAACGGTGATTTTCTATAAATGAAATACTCCACGTTTGAAACGGTGATTGTGATTGGTTGATTTATATCATTCTCTGTTCTTCAAGAGAAAATGGATTTATCTTAAGAGTATTTCATTAATAGAAAATCACCGTTTACTACGTCGGAGTTGCCAGGAACCACCACCCAGACACAGGAAGTGCCTAGGTTCATGTGTTGGCAATGGTACATCCCCGACTCTGAGATATTTGATGTCATTTATGACGCCCACGTCAATGTTTGCCATGGGGGACAAAAGAGAACATAGTGCGAGGTTAAAATGAACGTTGCCAACGTGACTCGGGAACAAGTTGCCCAGTTTTTATCTTATTGTATAACATGCGAGGAGAAGAGGTCGCTCAGGAAAAATAGGAGTGTCGTAAGACCAATCACGTGTGGAGGCTACAGCGAGAGGGGACAAGTGGACTTAATAGACATGCGGTCTTGTAAGACCGACGATAATTACTGTTATATATTGCACTATCAGGATCATTTTACAAAGTTTAGTGTATTGAAGGCTTCGTATTCCAAGCAAACGGATGAAGTTTCTCGACATCTTTATGAAATATTTACTCTCATAGGGGCCCCAAAAATTCTTCAAAGTGATAATGGGAACGAGTTCGTTGGCGCCCCGCTCAAAATAATGATGCAAAAATTTTGGCCCGAGACGGAGCTGGTCCATGGTTCGCCTAGACATCCTCAGAGCCAGGGATCTGTGGAAAGGGCCAATGGCGACGTCAAAAGGATGCTTTGCTCGCTCATGAAGGAGAAGAACACGTGCTACTGGGTGGACTTACTCAAACAGGTGCAGTGGACCAAGAACACGGTCAAACATAGAGTCATTGCAATGTCTCCCTACGAGGCAGTGTTCGGCCAGAAGCACGCATCACCTATGAAAATCATAGAACAGGTAAGGAATTTTGAGCTTAGTGGTGGTGATGATGATGTGACAAACTGGGGAATTTTGGTAGGTTGCTCGCTAAGCAACCCTAACGATTTTTTTTTTGTAGGGGGGGACGACTGACGACGAAGAACAATTGCGGCGGCAGCAACCACCACAACCATACGACGAACAGGTTTGTTTGTTTTGTTTTGCTTTGTTTCAACATAGTCTCTTTTACTGTGTATCATCGTTTTTTTTTCGAATGATGAAATTTGATTTGACAAATTGGCAGGTTGCTTGCTAAGAAACCCTAACGATTCTTTTTCGTAGGGGGGGACGACTGACGACGAAGGGATTGAACAGCGGCGGCAGCAACCACCATATATGACGAACAGGTTTGATTAATTGCTTTGTTTTATCGAGTCCTTTATGTGGATCTTATTGACGAAATTCAGTTTGAGAAATTGGGGGGTTGCTTGCTAAGAAACCCCAACGATTTTTTTTGTAGGAGGGGACTGACGATGAAGGGATTCAAAAGCAACAACCACAATATGACGAACAGGTTTGTTTTTCGTACATTTTTTACTTATTTTTTTTTCTGGCATGAGTCCGATCATATTGACGAAATTCAGTTTGACAAATTGGGGGGTTGCTTGCTTTACACATGAAGATTTGTTTGTTTGTTTATAGGGGGGGACTGACGAGAAAGGAATTCAAAAACAACGGCAGAAACAACCACCTTATGGCGAAGAGGTTTTTTTTTTTTTTTTTTTTTCGTCATAGATTGAAGAAGAAGTAGTGCATGAGTCCTTTACACTGTGAGTCATCGATTTTTTTTTTAACGCGAAATTCGAAGATTCGAATGTGTAGCTGGCTGGCGACTAAAATTCACTCACTCTATATTATCCAATTATTAGGGGAAGGTATCTTGTACCGACCAATTAATTATGTACTTTGAAAGATAACACTGAAATGTATATTATAGGCGGTTTAAAACGTAATAATTTTTTTCCCATACATGGAGACCAATAAAGAGGAACAAGAGGATATACAACAGCAGCAGACGCCCTGTGACGAACAGGTTTGTCTCTCAAAGGTTCATGTGGTGCGTCCAAAGTGAACACAATGATATTTTTTTTTTCGTAGACGGAAATTTTACCTACTTTCCTCTGAGAAAAATGTTGAATTGCCTTCTTCCGACAGGCCAGTGACTCTTTAGTCGGGGAGGAGGAGGAGGAAGAAGAGTTTGAAACGGAAGAGGAGGAATATCAGCAACAGCAGTTGTACGACGAAGCTGTGAGTTGTCTGACAATCAATAATGGTAATAATATGTCTATACTTTATTTACTCTGAGAAAATAATTTGAATTTCCTTTTCCGATAGGTCGGAGGGGGGGAGAAAGAAGATGCAGTTGCAACTATAACGGAGCAACGGTTTGAAAAGTTTATAAAGGTACACAACTTATTTATTTTTATTGGGGTAATAAATAAAATAATAATAATTTTATCTTTTCCGGGGTCATTTTATTTATTCTTTCTTTTAATATTCTAGATCCGACAGCAAGTGAGAGACGGAATAGAAAAACAGGCGACCAAGATGATTCAGAGCACTTCCAGCTCTTCCCCTCCTGAAATCCACGACTGTGTCAACGTCATGGTTCCTCAGATAGATCGGCCGAAGAAGTCGAGCATGCAAAGATTTGTTGGAGTTATTATAGATATCAAGGTGACCAAAGGCCTAAGCTTTACAATGTAGCAACAAAATATGGGTGCGTCCGCCCATTACTCTCTCGCAATCAATTTGAAATCTGTCGCCAGAGGAATGTAATAGATGTTGAGCATGTAGACAGGGAAGGGATAGTATCCATCAGGAAAATAGCTTCTGCAGAAGCGAAAAGGGGCATTGAGGAGCCCTCTGCCAGTTTCTGTCACTGTGCTAAGGATTTGTGTAGGACGATGCGCTGCTTGTGCAGGAGGAACGGCTCATTGTGCACTGAACGGTGCCAGCATGGACGTAATCCCAGAACCGGCCGCATCAGTCAAGAAATTGCTCTTTCTTTTAAATGTACTAACCTTTAACAGGCCAACTTCGAACTCTGTCGAAAGAGTGGCTTTGGCCCTTGTTTACATAACAGGGACCAAGAGGCCACTACCACGTCTACGTTACATTACAAAGACGCAGTTATTATCTCTTTTTTTTCTGTTCGATGTTAACCAAAAATTAACATTCTTGGTCTCAACCTTGTCTTTTTTTATGTGAACCCCTCTGTCCTGTGCATAAAGCAGGTGAATCTAGCTCAACTCTGATGGCAAAAACATTAACAAGGCACTAATTATCCCTTTAGCGGGTGCAACAGAAACCGGCTGGCCTTCTACAGCGAGGTGTTACCCAAAACCCTAGTTTCCAGTATCGAAGGGTTCATAATGGTTAAGGATAGCACGACGACTGGTAGCAAAAAAAAAAAAACATTATCATCTCTCCCAGCCTTCTCCTTCCATCCCACTGCTCGCTTGGCTTCCTCCTTTCTCCCCTTCCTCAGCACTCCAAATAGATTGTGTTTGTCGTGTCAATTTTTGTTCAATTAGGCGAATAATAATAACAACATCTTGTATGGAGAAAAAGAAATAAAATACTGTAAAAAGTGTAAAACTTTGAATTTTTATTCTCCGTGACAACCTCGTTCTCTCTATCTGTACATACGGCGGAAAAATGACTGAACTCCCGGTCGGTCAACCGCGACACCTTCTTTTCGGGGCGGACGGGAGACGTTTAGAAAATCTTCTGACACACATTTCCTACTCCCTCTCTCTCTCTACTCGGTGTGTCCATGTGATATTTGAGCAAAGCGAATAAAAGAGGCTGACACACATTTCCTACCCCCTCTCTCTCTCTACTAGGTGTGTCACCTTGATAATTGAGCAAAGCGAACATAAGAGGCCGCCACACATTTTCTACTCCCTCTCTCTCTCTACTCGGTGTGTCACTGTGATATTTGAGCAAAGCGAATAAAAGAGGCTGACACACATTGCAGACTCCATCTGTGTGTCACCGTGATATTTGAGCAAAGCGAATATAAGATGCTGACACACATTTCCTACTCCCTCTCTCTCTCTACTCGGTGTGTCCATGTGATATTTGAGCAAAGCGAATAAAAGAGGCTGACACACATTTCCTACCCCCTCTCTCTCTCTACTCGGTGTGTCACCTTGATAATTGAGCAAAGCGAACATAAGAGGCCGCCACACATTTTCTACTCCCTCTCTCTCTCTACTCGGTGTGTCACTGTGATATTTGAGCAGAGCGAATAAAAGAGGCTGACACACATTGCAGACTCCATCGGTGTGTCACCGTGATATTTGAGCAAAGCGAATAACAGAGGCTGACACACATTTCCTACTCCCTCTCTCTCTCTACTCGGTGTGTCCATGTGATATTTGAGCAAAGCGAATAAAAGAGGCTGACACACATTGCAGACTCCATCGGTGTGTCACCGTGATATTTGAACAAAGCGAATAACAGAGGCTGACACACATTTCCTACTCCCTCTCTCTCTCTACTCGGTGTGTCCATGTGATATTTGAGCAAAGCGAATAAAAGAGGCTGACACACATTTCCTACCCCCTCTCTCTCTCTACTCGTTGTGTCATCTTGATAATTGAGCAAAGCGAACATAAGAGGCCGCCACACATTTTCTACTCCCTCTATCTTTCTACTCGGTGTGTCACAGTGATATTTGAGCAAAGTGAATAAAAGAGGCTGACACACATTGCAGACTCCATCGGTGAGTCACCGTGATATTTGAGCAAAGCGAATAAAAGAGGCTGACACATATTTCCTACTCATTCTTTCTCTCTACTCGGTGTGTCCATGTGATATTTGAGCAAAGCGAATAAAAGAGGCTGACACACATTTCCTACTCCCTCTCTCTCTATTCGGTGTGCCCATGTGATATTTGAGCAAAGCGAATAAAAGAGGCTGACACACATTTCCTACTCCCTCTCTCTCTACTCGGTGTGTCCATGTGATATTTGAGCAAAGCGAACATAAGAGGGCGCCACACATTTTCAAACTCCCTCTCTCTCTCAACTCGGTGTGTCCATGTGATATTTGAGCAAAGCGAATAAAAGAGGCTGACACACATTTCCTACCCCCTCTCTCTATCTACTCGGTGTGTCACCTTGATAATTGAGCAAAGCAAACATAAGAGGCCGCCACACATTTTCTACTCTCTCTCTCTCTCTCTCTCCTCGGTGTGTCACTGTGATATTTGAGCAAAGTGAATAAAAGAGGCTGACACACATTTCCTACTCCCTCTCTCTCTCCTCGGTGTGTCCATGTGATATTTGAGCAAAGCGAACATAAGAGGGCGCCACACATTTTCTACTCCCTCTCTCTCTCTACTCGGTGTGTCACTGTGATATTTAAGCAAAGCGAATAAAAGAGGCTGACACACATTGCAGACTCCATCGGTGTGTCACTGTGATATTTGAGCAAAGCAAATAAAAAAGGCTGACACACATTTCCTACTCTCTCTCTCTCTACTCGGTATGTCCATGTGATATTTGAGCAAAGCGAATAAAAGAGGCTGACACAAATTTCCTACTCCTTCTCTCCCTACTCGGTGTGTCCATGTGATATTTGAACAAAGCGAATAAAAGAGGCTGACACACATTTCCTACCCCCCCTCTCTCTCGACTCTGTGTGTCACCTTGATAATTGAGCAAAGCGAACATAAGAGGCCGCCACACATTTTCTATTCCCTCTCTCTCTCTCTACTCGGTGTGTCACTGTGATATTTGAGCAAAGCGAATAAAAGAGGCTGACACACATTTCCTACTCCCTCTCTCTCTACTCGGTGTGTCCATGTGATATTTGAGCAAAGCGAACATAAGAGGGCGTCACACATTTTCTACTCCCTCTCTCTCTCTACTCGGTGTGTCACTGTGATATTTGAGCAAAGCAAATAAAAAAGGATGACACACATTCCCTACTCTCTCTCTCTCTACTCGGTATGTCCATGTGATATTTGAGCAAAGCGAATAAAAGAGGCTGACACAAATTTCCTACTCCTTCTCTCTCTACTCGGTGTGTCCATGTGATATTTGAACAAAGCGAATAAAAGAGGCTGACACACATTTCCTACCCCCCCTCTCTCTCTACTCGGCGTGTCCTTGTGATATTTGAGCAAAGCGATTAAAAGAGGCTGACACGCATTTCCTACTCCCTCTCTCTCTACTCGGTGTGTCCATGTGATATTTGAGCAAAGCGAATAAATGAGGCTGACACACATTGCAGACTCCATCGGTGTGTCACCGTGATATTTGAGCAAAGCGAATAAAAGAGACTGACACACATTTCCTACTCCCTCTCTCTCTACTCGGTGTGTCCATGTGATATTTGAGCAAAGCGAATAAAAGAGGCTGACACACATTTCCTACCCCCTCTCTCTCTCTACTCGGTGTGTCACCATGATAATTGAGCTAAGCGAACATAAGAGCCCGCCACACATTTTCTACTCCCTCTCTCTCTCTACTCGGTGTGTCACTGTGATATTTGAGCAAAGCAAATAAAAGAGGCTGACACATATTGCAGACTCCATCAGTGTGTCACCGTGATATTTAAGCAAAGCGAATAAAAGAGGCTGACACACATTTCCTACCCCTTCTCTCTCTCTACTCGGTGTGTCACCTTGATAACTGAGCAAAGCGAACATAAGAGGCCGCCACACATTTTTTACACCCTCTCTCTCTCTATTCGGTGTGTCACGACAGTCGATATGTCCATGCATCCTCTGTACCCGTTTATATCTCAAATTCAGGCTACAAACACCCGACAATTCAATATTTTTGGGTCACAGAAGCGATCTGTACGTGCATACTCCGTGTTAGAGTGTTTTTGAAATACAGGCCCAAAACATGCTCAAAGTCGATATTTTAGGTGCCCAAAGTCAATATGTGTATGCATCTTCTAAACCCGTCTATATCCCAAATTCAGGCTAAAAAACCCCGAAAATTCGATATTTTTGGGTCCCAGTAGCGATCTGTACATGCCTACTCAGTGCTAGAATATTTTTATAATATAGGCCCAAAACATGCTCAAAATCGATATTTTGGGTGCCAAAGTCGATATGTGCATGCATCTTCTGCACCCGTTTATATCTCAAATTCAGGCTCAAAACACCCAAAAAAATGATATTTTTGTATCCCAGAAGCGATCTGTACATGCCTACACCGTGTTAGAGTATTTCGAAATACAGGCCCAAAACATGCTCAAAATCGATATTTTAGGTGCCCAAAGTCAATATGTGTATGCATCTTCTGTAACCGTCTATATCCCAAATTCAGGTTCAAAACAACAGAAAATTCGATATTTTTTGGTCCCAGAAGCGATCTGTACATGCCTACTCGTTGCTAGAATGTTTTCAAGATACAGACCCAAAACATGTTCAAAATCGATATTTTGGGTGCCAAAGTCGATATGTGCATGCATCTTCTGTACCTGTTTATATCTCAAATTCAGGCTCAAAACACCCAAAAAATCGATATTTTTGTGTCCCAGAAGCGATCTGTACATGCCTACACTGTGTTAGAGTAATTTTAAAATACAGGCCCAAAACATGCTGAAAATCAATATTTTAGGTGCCCAAAGTCAATATGTGTATGCATCTTCTGTACCCGTTTAAAACTCAAATTCAGGCTCAAAACACCCGAAAATTCGATATTTTTGGGTCCCAGAAGCGATCTGTACATGCCTACTCAGTGCTAGAATGTTTTCAAAATATAGGATTAAAACATGATAAAAATCAATATTTTAGGTGTCCAAAGTCGATATGTGCATGCATCTTCTGTACCCGTTTATATCTCAAATTCAGGCTCAGAACACCCGAAAATTCGATATTTTTGGGTCCCTTAAGCGATCTCTACATGCCTACTCAGTGCTAGAATATTTTTATAATATAGGCCCAAAACATGCTCAAAATCGATATTTTGGGTGCCAAAGTCGATATGTGCATGCATCTTCTGTACCCGTTTATATCTCAAATTCAGGCTCAAAACACCCAAAAAATCGATATTTTTGTGTCCCAGAAGCGATCTATACATGCCTACACCGTGTTAGAGTATTTTCAAAATACAGGTCCAAAACATGCTCAAAATCGATATTTTAAGTGCCCAAAGTCAATATGTGTATGCATCTTCTGTACCCGTCTATATCCCAAATTCAGGTTCAAAACAACAGAAAATTCGATATTTTTTGGTCCCAGAAGCGATCTGTACATGCCTACTCCTTGCTAGAATGTTTTCATGATTCAGACCCAAAACATGCGTAAAATCGATATTTTAGGTGCAAAAAGTCGATAAGTGCTTGTATCTTCGGTACCCGTTTATATCTCAAATTCAGGCTCAAAATCCCCGAAAATTCAATATTTTTAAAGTCCCTAAAGCGATCTGTACATGCCTACTCAGTGCTAGAATGTTTTCAAAATATGGACCCAAAACATGCTAAAAATCGATATTTTTGGTGCCCAAAGTTAATATGTGCATGCATCTTCTGTACCCGTTTATTTCCCAAATTCAGGCTCAGAACACCCGAAAATTCGAATTTTTTTGGTCTCAGAAGCAATCTGTACATGCCTACTCAGTGCTAGAATTATTTCAAAATATGGGCCCAAAACATGCTAAAAATCGATATTTTAGGTGCCCAAACTCGATATGTGAATGCATCTTCTGTACCCGTTTAAATCTCAAATATAGGCTCAAAATCCCCGAAAATTCGATATTATTGGGTCCCAGAAGCGATCTGTACATGCCTACTCCGTGTTAGAGTATTTTTAAAATACAGGCCCAAAACATGCTGAAAATCGATATTTTAGGTGCCTAAAGTCAATATGTGTATGCATCTTCTGTACCCGTTTACTTCCCAAATTCAAGCTCAAAATACCCGAAAATTCTATATTTTTGGGTCCCAGAAGCGATCTGTACATGCCTACTCCGTGTTAGAGTATTTTCAAAATACAGGCCCAAAACATGCTGAAAATCAATATTTTAGGTGCCCAATGTCAATATGTGTTTGCATCTTCTGTACCCGTTTATATCCCAAATTCAAGCTCAAAACACCCGAAAATTCGATATTTTTGGGTCCCAGAAGCGATCTGTACATGCCTACTCGTTGCTAGAATGTTTTCAAGATACAGACCCAAAACATGCTCAAAATCGATATTTTGGGTGCCAAAGTCGATATGTGCATGCATCTTCTGTACCCGTTTATATCTCAAATTCAGACTCAAAACTCCCGAAAATTCGATATTTTTGGGCCCCTAAAGCGATCTTTACATGTCTACTCCGTGTTAGAGTATTTTTACAATACAGGCCCAAAACATAATAAAAATTGATATTTTAGGTGCCCAAAGTCAATATGTGTATGCATCTTCTGTACCCGTCTATATCCCAAATTCAGGTTCAAAACCACAGAAAATTCGATATTTTTTGGTCCCAGAAGCGATCTATACATGCCTACTCAGTGCTAGAATATTTTTATAATATAGGCCCAAAACATGTTCAAAATCGATATTTTTCGCTGCCCAAAGTCGATATGTGCATGAATCTTCTGTACCCGTTTATATCTCAAATTCTGGCTCATAACACCCGAAAATTCGATATTTTTGGGTCCCTTAAGCGATCTGTACATGCCTACTCCGTGTTAGAGTATTTTCAAAATACAGGCCCAAAACATGCTGAAAATCAATATTTTAGGTGCCCAATGTCAATATGTGTTTGCATCTTCTGTACCCGTTTATATCCCAAATTCAAGCTCAAAACACCCGAAAATTCGATATTTTTGGGTCCCAGAAGCGATCTGTACATGCCTACTCGTTGCTAGAATGTTTTCAAGATACAGACCCAAAACATGCTCAAAATCGATATTTTGGATGCCAAAGTCGATATGTGCATGCTTCTTCTGTACCCGTTTATATCTCAAATTCAGGCTCAAAACTCGCGAAAATTCGATATTTTTGGGCCCCTAAAGCGATCTTTACATGTCTACTCCGTGTTAGAGTATTTTTACAATACAGGCCAAAACATAATAAAAATTGATATTTTTCGCTGCCCAAAGTCGATATGTGCATGAATCTTCTGTACCCGTTTATATCTCAAATTCTGGCTCAGAACACCCGAAAATTCGATATTTTTGTGTCCCAGAAGCGATCTGTACATGCCTACTCCGTGTTAGAGTATTTTCAAAATACAGGCCCAAAACATGCTGAAAATCAATATTTTAGGTGCCCAATGTCAATATGTGTTTGCATCTTCTGTACCCGTTTATATCCAAAATTCAGGCTCAAAACACCCAAAAAATCGATATTTTTGTGTCCCAAAAGCGATCTGTACATGCCTACACCGTGTTAGAGTATATTCAAAATATGGGCCCAAAACATGCTCAAAATCGATATTTTAGGTGCCCAAACTCGATATGTGCATGCATCTTCTGTACCCGTTTAAATCTCAAATTCAAGCTCAAAAACCACGAAAATTCGATATTTTTGTGTCCCAGAAGCGATCTGTATATGTCTACTCCGTGTTAGAGTATTTTCAAAATACAGGCCCAAAACATGCTGAAAATCAATATTTTATGTGCCCAAAGTCAATATGTGTATGCATCTTCTGTACCCGTTTATATCCCAAATTCAAACTAAAAACACCCGAAAATTCTATTTTTTTGGGTCCCAGAAGCGATCTGTACGTGTATACTCCGTGTTAGGGTGTTTTTGAAATACAGGCCCAAAACATGCTGAAAATTAATTTTTAGGTGCCCAAAGTCAATATGTGTATGTCTCTTCTGTACCCGGTTATATCCCAAATTCAGGCTCAAAACACCCGAAAATTCGATGTTTTTGGGTCCCAGAAGCGATCTGTACATGCCTACTCAGTGCTACAATATTTTTATAATATAGGCCCAAAACATGCTCAAAATCGATATTTTGGGTGCCAAAGTCGATATGTGCATGCATCTTCTGCACCCGTTTATATCTCAAATTCAGGCTCAAAACACCCAAAAAAATGATATTTTTGTATCCCAGAAGCGATCTGTACATGCCTACACCGTGTTAGAGTATTTCGAAATACAGGCCCAAAACATGCTCAAAATCGATATTTTAGGTGCCCAAAGTCAATATGTATATGCATCTTCTGTAACCGTCTATATCCCAAATTCAGGTTCAAAACAACAGAAAATTCGATATTTTTGGGTCCCAGAAGCGATCTGTACATGCCTACTCAGTGCTAGAATGTTTTCAAAATATAGGATTAAAACATGATAAAAATCAATATTTTAGGTGTCCAAAGTCGATATGTGCATGCATCTTCTGTACCCGTTTATATCTCAAATTCAGGCTCAGAACACCCGAAAATTCGATATTTTAGTGTCCCAGAAGCGATCTGTACATGCCTACACCGTGTTAGAGTATTTTTAAAATACAGGCCCAAAACGTGCTCAAAATCGATATTTTAGGTGCCCAAAGTCAATATGTGTATGCATTTTCTGTACCCGTCTATATCCCAAATTCAGGTTCAAAACAACAGAAAATTCAATATTTTTGGGTCCCTTAAGCGATCTATACATGCCTACTCAGTGCTAAAATGTTTTCAAAATATAGGCTCCGAAAATTCTAAAATTGATATTTTAGGGGTCCAAAGTCGATATGTGCATGCATCTTCTGTACCCGTTTATATCTCAAATTTAGGCTCAGAACACCCGAAAATTCGATATTTTTGAATCTCAGGAGCGATCTGTCCATGCCTACTCAGTGCTAGAATGTTTTTAAAATATGGGCCCAAAACATGCTAAAAATCGATATTTTTTGTGCCCAAAGTCGTTATGTGCATGCATCTTCTGTACCCGTCTTTTTCCCAAATTCAGGCTCAAAACACCCGAAAATTCTATATTTTTTGGTCCCAAAAGCGATATGTACATGTCTACTCCGTGTTATAGTATATTCAAAATACAGGCCCAAAACATACTAAAAATCGATATTTTAGGTGCCCAAAGTCGATATGTGCATGCATCGTCTGTACCCGTTTATATCTCAAATTCAGGCTCAAAACACCCGACAATTCAATATTTTTGGGTCCCAGAAGCGATCTGTACGTGTATACTCCGTGTTAGGGTGTTTTTGAAATACAGGCCCAAAACATGCTGAAAATTAATTTTTAGGTGCCCAAAGTCAATATGTGTATGTCTCTTCTGTACCCGGTTATATCCCAAATTCAGGCTCAAAACACTCGAAAATTCGATGTTTTTGGGTCCCAGAAGCGATCTGTACATGCCTACTCAGTGCTAGAATATTTTTATAATATAGGCCCAAAACATGCTCAAAATCGATATTTTGGGTGCCAAAGTCGATATGTGCATGCATCTTCTGTACCCGTTTATATCTCAAATTCAGGCTCAAAACACCCAAAAAATCGATATTTTAGTGTCCCAGAAGCGATCTGTACATGCCTACACCGTGTTAGAGTATTTTCAAAATACAGGCCCAAAACATGCTCAAAATCGATATTTTTGGTGCCCAAAGTCGATATGTGCATGCATCTTCTGTACCCGTTTAAATCTCAAATTCAGGCTCAAAAACCCCGAAAATTCGATATTTTTGGGTCCCAGAAGCGATCTGTACATACCTACTCCGTGTTAGAGTATTTTTAAAATACAGGCCCAAAACATGCTGAAAATCGATATTTTAGGTGCCCAAAGACAATATGTGTATGCATCTTCTGTACCCGTTTATATCTCAAATTCAAGCTCAAAACTCCCGAAAATTCTATATTTTTGTGTCCTAAAATTGATCTTTACATGTCTACTCCGTGTTAGAGAATTTTTACAATACAGGCCCAAAACATAATAAAAATTGATATTTTAGGTGCCCAAAGTAAATATGTGTATTCATCTTCTGTACCCGTTTATATCCCAAATACAAGCTCAAAACACCCGAAAATTCGATATTTTTGGGTCCCAGAAGCGATCTGTACATGCCTACTCAGTGCTAGAATATTTTTATAATATAGGCCCAAAACATGCTCAAAATCGATATTTTGGGTGCCAAAGACTATATGTGCATGCATCTTCTGTACCCGTTTATATCTCAAATTCAGACTCAAAACACCCAAAAAATCGATATTTTTGTGTCCCAGAAGCGATCTTTACATGCCTACACCGTGTTAGAGTATTTTCAGAATACAGGCCCAAAACATGCTCAAAATCAATATTTTAGGTGCCCAAAGTCAATATGTGTATGCATCTTCTGTACCCGTTTATATCTCAAATTCAGGCTCAAAATCCCCGAAAATTCAATATTTTTGGGTCCCTTAAGCGATCTGTACATGCCTACTCAGTGCTAAAAAAATTTCAAAATATAGGCTCCGAAAAAGCTAAAATTGATATTTTAGGTGTCCAAAGTCGATATGTGCAAGAATCTTCTGTACCCGTTTATATCTCAAATTCAGGCTCAAAACTCCCGAAAATTCGATATTTTTGGATCCCAAAAGCGATCTTTACATGTCTACTCCGTGTTAGATTATTTTCAAAATACAGGACCAAAACATGCTAAAAATCAATATTTTATGTGCCCAAAGTCAATATGTGCATGCATCTTCTGTACCCGTTTACATCTCAAATTCAGACTCAAAACACCCAAAAAATCAATACTTTTGTGTCCCAGAAGCGATCTGTACATGCCTACACCGTGTTAGAGTATTTTCAAAATACAGGCCCAAAACATGCTCAAAATCGATATTTTAGGTGCCCAAAGTCAATATGTGTATGCATCTTCTGTACCCGTCTATATCCCAAATTCAGGTTCAAAACAATAGAATATTCGATATTTTTGGGTCCCAGAAGCGATCTGTTCATGCCTACTCCTTGCTAGAATGTTTTCAAGATACAGACCCAAAACATGCTTAAAATCGATATTTTAGGTACAAAAAGTCGATAAGTGCATGCATATTCTGTACCCGTTTATATCTCAAATTCAGGCTCAAAATCTCAGAAAATTCAATATTTTTGGGTCCCTTAAGCGATCTGTACATGCCTACTCAGTGCTAAAATGTTTTCAAAATATAGGCTCCGAAAATGCTAAAATTGATATTTTAGGGGTCCAAAGTCGATATGTGCATGCATCTTCTGTACCCGTTTATATCTCAAATTTAGGCTCAGAACACCCGAAAATTCGATATTTTTGAATCCCAGGAGCGATCTGTACATGCCTACTCAGTGCTAGAATGTTTTTAAAATATGGGCCCAAAACATGCTAAAAATCAATATTTTTGGAGCCCAAAGTCGATATGTGCATGTATCTTCTGTACCCGTCTATTTCCCAAATTCAGGCTCAAAACACCCGAAAATTCTATATTTTTGGGTTCCAAAAGCGATATGTACATGTCTACTCCGTGTTAGAGTATTTTCAAAATACAGGCCCAAAACATACTAAAAATCGATATTTTAGGTGCCCAAAGTCGATATGTGCATGCATCCTATGTACGCGTTTATATCCCAAATTCAGGCTCAAAACACCCGAAAATTCGATGTTTTTGGGTCCCAGAAGCGATCTGTACATGCCTACTCAGTGCTAGAATATTTTTATAATATAGGCCCAAAACATGCTCATAATCGATATTTTGGGTGCCAAAGTCGATATGTGCATGCATCTTCTGTACTCGTTTATATCTCAAATTCAGGCTCAAAACACCCAAAAAATCGATATTTTTGTGTCCCAGAAGCGATCTGTACATGCCTACACCGTGTTAGAGTATTTTCAAAATACAGGCCCAAAACATGCTCAAAATCGATATTTTAGGTGCCCAAAGTCAATATGTGTATGCATCTTCTGTACCCGTCTATATCCCAAATTCAGGTTCAAAACAACAGAAAATTCGATATTTTTGGGTCCCAGAAGCGATCTGTACATGCCTACTCCTTGCTAGAATGTTTTCAATATTCAGACCCAAAACATGCTCAAAATCGATATTTTAGGTGCAAAAAGTCGATAATTGCTTGTATCTTCTGTACCCGTTTATATCTCAAATTCAGGCTCAAAATCCCCGAAAATTCAATATTTTTAAAGTCCCTAAAACGATCTGTACATGCCTACTCAGTGCTAGAGTGTTTTCAAAATATGGGCCCAAAACATGCTAAAAATCGATATTTTTGGTGCCCAAAGCCGATATGTGCATGCATCTTCTGTACCCGTTTATTTCCCAAATTCAGGCTCAAAACACCCGAAAATTCGAAATTTTTTGGTCGCAGAAGCAATCTGTACATGCCCACTCAGTGCTAGAATTATTTCAAAATATGGGCCCAAAACATGCTAAAAATCGATATTTTAGGTGCCCAAACTCGATATGTGCATGCATCTTCTGTACCCGTTTAAATCTCAAATTCAGGCTCAAAAACCCCGAAAATTCGATATTTTTGGGTCCCAGAAGCGATCTGTACATGCCTTCTCCGTGTTAGAGTATTTTTAAAATACAGGCCCAAAACATGCTGAAAATCGATATTTTAGGTGCCCAAAGACAATATGTATATGCATCTTCTGTACCCGTTTATATCTCAAATTCAGGCTCAAAACTCCCGAAAATTCTATATTTTTGGGTCCCAAAAGCGATCTTTACATGTCTACTCCGTGTTAGAGTATTTTTACAATACAGGCCCAAAACATAATAAAAATTGATATTTTAGGTGCCCAAAGTCAATATGTGTATGCATCTTCTGTACCCGTTTATATCCCAAATTAAAGCTCAAAACACCCGAAAATTCGATATTTTTGGGTCCCAGAAGCGATCTGTACATGCCTACTCAGTGCTAGAATATTTTTATAATATAGGCCCAAAACATGCTCAAAATCGATATTTTGGGTGCCAAAGACTATATGTGCATGCATCATCTGTACCCGTTTATATCTCAAATTCAGACTCAAAACACCCAAAAAATCGATATTTTTGTGTCCCAGAAGCGATCTGTACATGCCTACACCGTGTTAGAGTATTTTCAGAATACAGGCCCAAAACATGCTCAAAATCGATATTTTAGGTGCCCAAAGTCAATATGTGTATGCATCTTCTGTACTCGTTTATATCTTAAATTCAGGCTCAAAACACCCAAAAAATCGATATTTTTGTGTCCCAGAAGCGATCTGTACATGCCTACACCGTGTTAGAGTATTTTCAAAATACAGGCCCAAAACATGCTCAAAATCGATATTTTAGGTGCCCAAAGTCAATATGCGTATGCATCTTCTGTACCCGTCTACATCCCAAATTCAGGTTCAAAACAACAGAAAATTCGATATTTTTGGGTCCCAGAAGCGATCTGTACATGCCTACTCCTTGCTAGAATGTTTTCAATATTCAGACCCAAAACATGCTCAAAATCGATATTTTAGGTGCAAAAAGTCGATAATTGCTTGTATCTTCTGTACCCGTTTATATCTCAAATTCAGGCTCAAAATCCCCGAAAATTCAATATTTTTAAAGTCCCTAAAACGATCTGTACATGCCTACTCAGTGCTAGAGTGTTTTCAAAATATGGGCCCAAAACATGCTAAAAATCGATATTTTTGGTGCCCAAAGTCGATATGTGCATGCATCTTCTGTACCCGTTTATTTCCCAAATTCAGGCTCAAAACACCCGAAAATTCGAAATTTTTTGGTCACAGAAGCAATCTGTACATGCCCACTCAGTGCTAGAGTTATTTCAAAATATGGGCCCAAAACATGCTAAAAATCGATATTTTAGGTGCCCAAACTCGATATGTGCATGCATCTTCTGTACCCGTTTAAATCTCAAATTCATGCTCAAAAACCCCGAAAATTCGATATTTTTGGGTCCCAGAAGCGATCTGTACATGCCTACTCCGTGTTAGAGTATTTTTAAAATACAGGCCCAAAACATGCTGAAAATCGATATTTTAGGTGCCCAAAGTCAATATGTGTATGCATCTTCTGTACCCGTTTATATCTCAAATTCAGGCTCAAAATCCCCGAAAATTCAATATTTTTGGGTCCCTTAAGCGATCTGTACATGCCTACTCAGTGCTAAAAAAATTTCAAAATATAGGCTCCGAAAATGCTAAAATTGATATTTTAGGTGTCCAAAGTCGATATGTGCAAGCATCTTCTGTACCCGTTTATATCTCAAATTCAGGCTCAAAACTCCCGAAAATTCGATATTTTTGGATCCCAAAAGCGATCTTTACATGTCTACTCCGTGTAAGAGTATTTTCAAAATACAGGACCAAAACATGCTGAAAATCAATATTTTATGTGCCCAAAGTCAATATGTGCATGCATCTTCTGTACCCGTTTACATCTCAAATTCAGACTCAAAACACCCAAAAAATCAATATTTTTGTGTCCCAGAAGCGATCTGTACATGCCTACACCGTGTTAGAGTATTTTCAAAATACAGGCCCAAAACATGCTCAAAATCGATATTTTAGGTGCCCAAAGTCAATATGTGTATGCATCTTCTGTACCCGTCTATATCCCAAATTCAGGTTCAAAACAATAGAATATTCGATATTTTTGGGTCCCAGAAGCGATCTGTTCATGCCTACTCCTTGCTAGAATGTTTTCAAGATACAGACCCAAAACATGCTTAAAATCGATATTTTAGGTACAAAAAGTCGATAAGTGCATGCATATTCTGTACCCGTTTATATCTCAAATTCAGGCTCAAAATCTCAGAAAATTCAATATTTTTGGGTCCCTTAAGCGATCTGTACATGCCTACTCAGTGCTAAAATGTTTTCAAAATATAGGCTCCGAAAATGCTAAAATTGATATTTTAGGGGTCCAAAGTCGATATGTGCATGCATCTTCTGTACCCGTTTATATCTCAAATTTAGGCTCAGAACACCCGAAAATTCGATATTTTTGAATCCCAGGAGCGATCTGTACATGCCTACTCAGTGCTAGAATGTTTTTAAAATATGGGCCCAAAACATGCTAAAAATCAATATTTTTGGTGCCCAAAGTCGATATGTGCATGTATCTTTTGTACCCGTCTATTTCCGAAATTCAGGCTCAAAACACCCGAAAATTCTATATTTTTGGGTTCCAAAAGCGATATGTACATGTCTACTCCGTGTTAGAGTATTTTCAAAATACAGGCCCAAAACATACTAAAAATCGATATTTTAGGTGCCCAAAGTCGATATGTGCATGCATCCTATGTACGCGTTTATATCTCAAATTCAGGCTCAAAACACCCGACAATTCGATATTTTTGGGTCCCAGAAGCGATCTGTACGTGCATACTCCGTGTTAGGGTGTTTTTGAAATACAGGCCCAAAACATGCTGAAAATTAATAGTTTAGGTGCCCAAAGTCAATATGTGTATGCCTCTTCTGTACCCGGTTATATCCCAAATTCAGGCTCAAAACACCCGAAAATTCGATGTTTTTGGGTCCCAGAAGCGATCTGTACATGCCTACTCAGTGCTAGAATATTTTTATAATATAGGCCCAAAACATGCTCATAATCGATATTTTGGGTGCCAAAGTCGATATGTGCATGCATCTTCTGTACTCGTTTATATCTCAAATTCAGGCTCAAAACACCCAAAAAATCGATATTTTTGTGTCCCAGAAGCGATCTGTACATGCCTACACCGTGTTAGAGTATTTTCAAATTACAGGCCCAAAACATGCTCAAAATCGATATTTTAGGTGCCCAAAGTCAATATGTGTATGCATCTTCTGTACCCGTCTATATCCCAAATTCAGGTTCAAAACAACAGAAAATTCGATATTTTTGGGTTCCAGAAGCAATCTGTACATGCCTACTCCTTGCTAGAATGTTTTCAATATTCAGACCCAAAACATGCTCAAAATCGATATTTTAGGTGCAAAAAGTCGATAATTGCTTGTATCTTCTGTGCCCGTTTATATCTCAAATTCAGGCTCAAAATCCCCGAAAATTCAATATTTTTAAAGTCCCTAAAACGATCTGCACATGCCTACTCAGTGCTAGAGTGCTTTCAAAATATGGGCCCAAAACATGCTAAAAATCGATATTTTTGGTGCCCAAAGTCGATATGTGCATGCATCTTCTGTACCCGTTTATTTCCCAAATTCAGGCTCAAAACACCCGAAAATTCGAAATTTTTTGGTCGCAGAAGCAATCTGTACATGCCCACTCAGTGCTAGAATTATTTCAAAATATGGGCCCAAAACATGCTAAAAATCGATATTTTAGGTGCCCAAACTCGATATGTGCATGCATCTTCTGTACCCGTTTAAATCTCAAATTCAGGCTCAAAAACCCCGAAAATTCGATATTTTTAGGTCCCAGAAGCGATCTGTACATGCCTACTCCGTGTTAGAGTATTTTTAAAATACAGGCCCAAAACATGCTGAAAATCGATATTTTAGGTGCCCAAAGACAATATGTGTATGCATCTTCTGTACCCGTTTATATCTCAAATTCAGGCTCAAAACTCCCGAAAATTCTATATTTTTGGGTCCCAAAAGCGATCTTTACATGTCTACTCCGTGTTAGAGTATTTTTACAATACAGGCCCAAAACATAATAAAAATTGATATTTTAGGTGCCCAAAGTCAATATGTGTATGCATCTTCTGTACCCGTTTATATCCCAAATTAAAGCTCAAAACACCCGAAAATTCGATATTTTTGGGTCCCAGAAGCGACCTGTACATGCCTACTCAGTGCTAGAATATTTTTATAATATAGGCCCAAAACATGCTCAAAATCGATATTTTGGGTGCCAAAGACTATATGTGCATGCATCATCTGTACCCGTTTATATCTCAAATTCAGACTCAAAACACACAAAAAATCGATATTTTTGTGTCCCAGAAGCGATCTGTACATGCCTACACCGTGTTAGAGTATTTTCAGAATACAGGCCCAAAACATGCTCAAAATCGATATTTTAGGTGCCCAAAGTCAATATGTGTATGCATCTTCTGTACCCGTTTATATCTCAAATTCAGGCTCAAAATCCCCGAAAATTCATTATTTTTGGGTCCCTTAAGCGATCTGTACATGCCTACTCAGTGCTAAAAAAATTTCAAAATATAGGCTCCGAAAATGCTAAAATTGATATTTTAGGTGTCCAAAGTCGATAAGTGCAAGCATCTTCTGTACCCGTTTATATCTCAAATTCAGGCTCAAAACTCCCGAAAATTCGATATTTTTGGATCCCAAAAGCGATCTTTACATGTCTACTCCGTGTTAGAGTATTTTCAAAATACAGGACCAAAACATGCTGAAAATCAATATTTTATGTGCCCAAAGTCAATATGTGCATGCATCTTCTGTACCCGTTTACATCTCAAATTCAGACTCAAAACACCCTAAAAATCGATATTTTTGTGTCCCAGAATCGATCTGTACATGCCTACACCGTGTTAGAGTATTTTCAAAATACAGGCCCAAAACATTCTCAAAATCGATATTTTAGGTGCCCAAAGTCAATATGTGTATGCATCTTCTGTACCCGTCTATATCCCAAATTCAGGTTCAAAACAACAGAAAATTCGATATTTTTGGGTCCCAGAAGCGATCTGTACATGCCTACTCCTTGCTAGAATGTTTTCAAGATACAGACCCAAAACATGCTCAAAATCGATATTTTAGGTACAAAAAGTCGATATGTGCATGCATCTTCTGTACCCGTTTATATCTCAAATTCAGGCTCAAAATCTCAGAATATTCAATATTTTGGGGTCCCTTAAGCGATCTGTACATGCCTACTCAGTGCTAAAATGTTTTCAAAATATAGGCTCCGAAAATGCTTAAATTGATATTTTAGGGATCCAAAGTCGATATGTGCATGCATCTTCTGTACCCGTTTATATCTCAAATTTAGGCTCAGAACACCCGAAAATTCGATATTTTTGAATCCCAGGAGCGATCTGTACATGCCTACTCAGTGCAAAATAGTTTTAAAATATGGGCCCAAAACATGCTAAAAATCGATATTTTCGGTGCCCAAAGTCGATATGTGCATGCATCTTCTGTACCCGTCTATTTCCCAAATTCAAGCCCAGAACACCCGAAAATTCTATATTTTTGGGTCCCAAAAGCGATATGTACATGTCTATTCCGTGTAAGAGTATTTTCAAAATACAGGCCCAAAACATACTAAAAATCGATATTTTAGGTGCCCAAAGTCGATATGTGCATGCATCCTCTGTACCCGTTTACATCTCAAATTCAGGCTCAAAACACCCGACAATTCAATATTTTTGGGTCCCAAAAGCGATCTGTACGTGCATACTCCGTGTTAGGGTGTTTTTGAAATACAGGCCCAAAACATGCTGAAAATTAATATTTTAGGTGCCCAAAGTCAATATGTGTATGCCTCTTCTGTACCCGGTTATATCCCAAATTTAGGCTCAAAACACCCGAAAATTCGATATTTTTGGGTCTCAGAAGCGATCTGTACATGCCTACTCCATGTTAGAGTTTTTTTCATAATACAGGCCCAAAAGATGCTAAAAATCGATATTTTGGGTGCCAAAGTCGATATGTGCATGCATCTTCTGTACCCGTTTATATCTCAAATTCAGGCTCAAAACACCCAAAAAATCGATATTTTTGTGTCCCAGAAGCGATCTGTACATGCCTACACCGTGTTAGAGTATTTTCAAAATAACAGGCCCAAAACATGCTCAAAATCGATATTTTAGGTGCCCAAAGTCAATATGTGTATGCATCTTCTGTACCCGTATATATCCCAAATTCAGGTTCAAAACCACAGAAAATTCGATATTTTTGGGTCCCAGAAGCGATCTGTACATGCCTACTCCTTGCTAGAATGTTTTCAATATTCAGACCCAAAACATGCTCAAAATCGATATTTTAGGTGCAAAAAGTCGATAAGTGCTTGTATCTTCTGTACCCGTTTATTTTCCAAATTCAGGCTCAAAACACCCGAAAATTCGAAATTTTTTGGTCGCAGAAGCAATCTGTACTTGCCTACTCAGTGATAGAATTATTTCAAAATATGGGCCCAAAACATGCTAAAAATCGATATTTTAGGTGCCCAATGTCAATATGTGTTTGCATCTTCTGTACCCGTTTATATCCCAAATTCAAGCTCAAAACACCCGAAAATTCGATATTTTTGGGTCCCAGAAGCGATCTGTACATGCCTACTCGTTGCTAGAATGTTTTCAAAATATAGGATTAAAACATGATAAAAATCGATATTTTAGGTGTCCAAAGTCGATATGTGCATGCATCTTCTGTACCCGTTTATATCTCAAATTCAGGCTCAAAACACCCGAAAATTCTATATTTTTGGGTCCGAAAAGCGATCTGTACATGTCTACTCCGTGTTAGAGTATTTTCAAAATACAGGCCCAAAACATAGTCAAAATCGATATTTTAGGTGCCCAAAGTCAATATGTGTATGCATCTTCTGTACCCGTCTATATCCCTAATTCAGGTTCAAAACAACAGAAAATTCGATATTTGTGGGTCCCCGAAGCGATCTGTACATGCCTACTCGTTGCTAGAATGTTTTCAAGATACAGACCCAAAACATGCTCAAAATCGATATTTTGGGTGCCAAAGTCGATATGTGCATGCATCTTCTGCACCCGTTTATATCTCAAATTCAGGCTCAAAATCCCCGAAATTTCAATATTTTTTGGTCCCTTAAGCGATCTGTACATGCCTACTCAGTGCTAGAATGTTTTCAAAATATAGGCTCCAAAAATGCTAAAATTGATATTTTATGTGTCCAAAGTCGATATGTGCAAGCATCTTCTGTACCCGTTTAAATCTCAAATTCAGGCTCAAAACTCCCGAAAATTCGATATTTTTGGGTCCCAAAAGCGATCTGTACATGTCTACTCCGTGTTAGAGTATTTTTACAATACAGGCCTAAAACATAATAAAAATTGATATTTTAGGTGCCCAAAGCCAATATGTGTATGCATCCTCTGTACCCGGTTATATCCCAAATTCTGGCTCAAAACACCCAAAAAATTCGATATTTTTATGTCCCAGAAGCGATCTGTACATGCCTACTAAGTGCTAGAATATTTTCAAAATATAGGCCCAAAACATGCTAAAAATCGATATTTTGGGTCCCATAATCGATATGTGCATGCATCTTGTGTACCGGTTTATGTCTCAAATTCAGGCTCAAAACACCCAAAAAATCGATAATTTTGTGTCCCAGAAGCAATCTGTACATGCCTAATCCGTGTTAGAGTATTTTCAAAATACAGGCCGAAAACATGCTAAAAATCGATATTATAGGTGCCAAAGTCTATATGTGCATGTATCTTCTGTACCCGTTTATATCTCAAATTCAGGCTCAAACACCCGAAAAATCAATATTTTTGAATCCGAGGAGTGATCTGTACATGCCTACTCAGTGCTAGAATTTTTTCAAAATATGGGCCCAAAACATGCTAAAAATCGGTATTTTAGGTGCCCAAAGTCGATATGTTCATGTATCTTCGGTACCCGTTTATTTCCCAAATTCAGTCTCAAAACACCCGAAAATTCAATATTTTTGGGTCCCAGAAACGATCTGTACATACCTACTCAGTGCTAGATTATTTCAACATATAGGCCCAAAACCTGCTAAAAATCGATATTTTAGGTGCCTAAAGTCGATATGTGCATGCATCTTCTGTACCCGTTTATATCTCAAATTCAGGCTCAAAACACCCGAAAATTCAATATTTTTGGGTCCCTTAAGCGATCTGTACGTGCATACTCCGTGTTAGAGTGTTTTTTAAATATAGGCCCAAAACATGCTGAAAATCGATATTTTAGGTGCCCAAAATCAATATGTGTATGCATCTTCTGTACCCGGTTATATCCCAAATTCAGGCTCAAAACACCCGAAAATTCAATATTTTTGGATCCCAGAAGCGACCTGTACATGCCTACTCAGTGCTAGAATATTTTCAAAATATTGGCCCAAAACATGCTGAAAATCGATATTTTGGGTGCCAAAGTCGATATGTGCATGCATCTTCTGTACCCGTTTATATCTCAAATTCAGGCTCAAAACACCCGAAAATTCGATATTGTGTCCCAGAAGCGATCTATACATGCCTTCTCCGTGTTAGAGTATTTTCAAAATACAGGCCCAAAACATGCTCAAAATCTATATTTTAGTTGCCCAAAGTCGATATGTGCATGCATCTTCAGTACCTGTTTATATCTCAAATTCAGGCTCAAAACACCCGAAAATTCTATATATTTGAATCCCAGAAGCGATCTGTACATGCCTACACCGTGTTAGAGTATTTTCAAAATACAGGCCCAAAACATACTAAAATCGATATTTTAGGTGCCGAAAGTCGATATGTGCTTGCATCTTCTGTACCCGTTTATATCTCAAATTCAGGCTCAGAATACCCGAAAATTCTATATTATGGGTCCCTCAAGCGATCTGTATATGCCTACTCCGTGTTAGAGTATTTTCAAAATACAGGACCAAAACATGTTAAAAATCAATATTTTAGGTGCCCAAAGTCAATATGTGTATGCATCTTCTGTACCCATTTATATCCCAAATTCAGGCTCAAAACACCCGAAAATTCGATATTTTTGGGTCCCAGAAGCGATCTGTACATGCCTACTCAGTGCAAGAATATTTTTATAATATAGGCCCAAAACAAGCTCAAAATCGATATTTTGGGTGCCAAAGTCGATATGTGCATGCATCTTCTGTACCCGTTTATATCTCAAATTCAGACTCAAAACACCCAAAAAATCGATATTTTTGTGTCCCAAAAGCGATCTGTACATGCCTACACCATGATAGAGTATTTTCAGAATACAGGCCAAAAACATGCTCAAAATCGATATTTTAGGTGCCCAAAGTCAATATGTGTATGCATCTTCTGTACCCGTCTATATCCCAAATTCAGGTTCAAAACCATAGAAAATTCGATATTTTTGGGTCCCAGAAGCGATCTGTACATGCCTACTTCTTGCTAGAATGTTCTCAAAATACAGACCCAAAACATGCTCAAAATCGATATTTTAGGTGCGAAAAGTCAATATGTGCATGCATCTTCTGTACCCGTTTATATCTCAAATTCAGGCTCAAAATCCCCTAAAATTCAATACTTTTGGGTCCCTTAAGCGATCTGTACATGCCTACTCAGTGCTAAAATGTTTTCAAAATATAGGCTCTGAAAATGCTTAAATTGATATTTTAGGTGTCTAAAGTCGATATGTGCAAGCATCTTCTGTACCCGTTTATATTTCAAATTCAGGCTCAAAACTCCCGAAAATTCTATATTTTTGGGTCCCAAAAGCGATCTTTACATGTCTACTGTGTGTTAGAGTATTTTTACAATACAGGCCCAAAACATAATAAAAATTGATATTTTAGGTTCCTAAAGTCAATATGTGTATGCATCTTCTGTACCCGGTTATATCCCAAATTCATGCTCAAAACACCCAAAAAATTCGATATTTTTGGGTCCCTTCAGCGATCAGGACATGCCTATTCAGTGCTAGAATATTTTCAAAATATGGGCCCGAAACATGCTAAAAATCGATATTTTAGGTGCCCAATGTCGATATGTGCATGCATGTTCTGTACTCGTTTATATCTCAAATTCATGCTCAAAACACTCGAAAATTCGATATTTTTGGGTCCCAGAAGCAATCTGTACATGCCTACTCCGTGTTAGAGTATTTTCAAAATTCTGGCCCAAAACATGCTGAAAATCAATATTTTAGGTGCCCAAATTCAATATGTGTATGCATCTTCTGTACCCGTTTATATCCCAAATTCAGACTCAAAACACCCTAAAAATCAATATTTTTGTGTCCCAGAAGCGATCTGTACATGCCTACACCGTGTTAGAGTATTTTCAAAATGCGGGCCCAAAACATGCTCAAAATCGATATTTTAGGTGCCCAAAGTCAATATGTGTATGCATCTTCTGTACCCGTCTATATCCCAAATTCAGGTTCAAAACAACAGAAAATTCGATATTTTTGGGTCCCAGAAGCGATCTGTACATGCCTACTCCTTGCTAGAATGTTTTCAAGATACAGACCCAAAACATGCTCAAAATTGATATTTTATGTGTCCAAAGTCGATATGTGCAAGCATCTTCTGTACCCGTTCAAATCTCAAATTCAGGCTCAAAACTGCCGAAAATTCGATATTTTTGAGTCCCAAAAGCGATCTGTACATGTCTACTCCGTGTTAGAGTATTTTTACAACACAGGCCCATAACAAAATAAAAATTGATATTTTAGGTGCCCAAAGTAAATATGTGTATGCATCCTCTGTACCCGGTTATATCCCAAATTCTGGCTCAAAACACCCCAAAAATTCGATAATTTTGGGTCCCAGAAGCGATCTGTACATGCCTACTCAGTGTTAGAGTATTTTTAATATACAGGCCCAAACCATGCTCAAAATCGATATTTTAGGTGCCCAAAGTCGTTATGTGCATCCATCTTGTGTACCCGTTTATATCTCAAATTCAGGCTCAAACACCCGAAAATTCAATATTATTGGGTCCCAGAAGCGATCTGTACATGTTAGAGTGCTTTTTAAATACAGGCCCAAAACATGCTGAAAATGGATATTTTAGGTGCTTAAAATCAATATGTGTATGCATCTTCTGTACCCGGTTATATCCCAAATTCAGGCTCAAAACAACAGAAAATTCGATATTTTTGGGTCCCAGAAGCGATCTGTACATGCCTACTCCTTGCTAGAATGTTTTCAAGATACAGACTCAAAACATGCTCAAAATCGATATTTTAGGTACAAAGAGTCGATATGTGCATGCATCTTCTGTACCCGTTTATATCTCAAATTCAGGCTCAAAATCTCAGATAATTCAATATTTTTGGGTCCCTTAAGCGATCTGTACATGCCTACTCAGTGCTAAAATGTTTTCAAAATATAGGCTCCGAAAATGCTAAAATTGATATTTTAGGGGTCCAAAGTCGATATGTGCATGCATCTTCTGTACCCGTTTATATCTCAAATTTAGGCTCAGAACACCCGAAAATTCGATATTTTTGAATCCCAGGAGCGATCTGTACATGCTTACTCAGTGCTAGAATATTTTTGAATAATGGGCCCAAAACATGCTAAAAATCGATATTTTCGGTGCCCAAAGTCGATATGTGCATGCATCTTCTGTACCCGTCTATTTCCCAAATTCAGGCCCAAAACACCCGAAAATTCTATATTTTTGGGTCCCAAAAGCGATATGTACATGTCTATTCCGTGTAAGAGTATTTTCAAAATACAGGCCCAAAACATGCTGAAAATCGATATTTTAGGTGCTCAAAGTCAATATGTGTATGCATCTTCTGTACCCGTTTATATCTCAAATTCAGGCTTAAAACTCCCGACAATTCAATATTTTTGGGTCCCAGAAGCGATCTGTACGTGCATACTCCGTGTTAGAGTGTTTTTTAAATACAGGCCCAAAACATGCTGAAAATTAATATTTTAGGTGCCCAAAGTCAATATGTGTATGCCTCTTCTGTACCCGGTTATATCCCAAATTCAGGCTCAAAACACCCGAAAATTCGATATTTTTGGGTCCCAGAAGATATCTGTACATGCCTACTCAGTGCTAGAATATTTTTATAATATAGGCCCAAAACATGCTCAAAATCGATATTTTGGGTGCCAAAGTCCATATGTGCATGCATCTTCTGTACCCGTTTATATCTCAAATTCAGGCTCAAAACACCCAAAAAATCGATATTTTTGTGTCCCAGAAGCGATCTGTACATGCCTACACCGTGTTAGAGTATTTTCAAAATACAGGCCCAAAACATGCTCAAAATCGATATTTTAGGTGCCCAAAGTCAATATGTGTATGCATCTTCTATACCCGTCTATATCCCAAATTCAGGTTCAAAACAACAGAAAATTCGATATTTTTGGGTCCCAGAAGCGATCTGTACATGCCTACTCCTTGCTAGAATGTTTTCAATATTCAGACCCAAAACATGCTCAAAATCGATATTTTAGGTGCAAAAAGTCGATAAGTGCTTGTATCTTCTGTACCCGTTTATATCTCAAATTCAGGCTCAAAATCCCTGAAAATTCAATATTTTTAAAGTCCCTAAAGCGATCTGTACATGCCTACTCAGTGCTAGAATGTTTTAAATATATGGGCCCAAAACATGCTCAAAATCGATATTTTTGGTGCCCAAAATCGATATGTGCATGCATCTTCTGTACCCGTTTATTTCCCAAATTCAGGCTCAAAACACCCGAAAATTCGATATTTTTGGGTCCCTTAAGCGATCTGTACATGCCTACTCCGTGTTAGAGTATTTTCAAAATACAGGACCAAAACATGCTAAAAATCAATATATTATGTGCCCAAAGTCGATATGTGCATGCATATTCTGTACCAGTTTATATCCCAAATTCAGGCTCAAAACACCCGAAAATTCGATATTTTTGGGTCCCAGAAGCGATCTGTACATGCCTACTCAGTGCTAAAATATTTTTATAATATAGGCCCAAAACATGCTGAAAATCGATATTTTAGGTGCCCAAAGACAATATGTGTATTCATCTTCTGTACCCGTTTATATCTCAAATTCAGGCTCAAAACTCCCGAAAATTCTATATTATTGGGTCCCAAAAGCGATCTTTACATGTCTACTCCGTGTTAGAGTATTTTTACAATACAGGCCCAAAACATAATAAAAATTGATATTTTAGGTGACCAAAGTCAATATGTGTATGCATCTTCTGTACCCGTTTATATCTCAAATTCAGACTCAAAACACCCAAAAAATCGATATTTTTGTGTCCCAGAAGCGATCTGTACATGCCTACACCGTGTTAGAGTATTTTCAGAATACAGGCTCAAAACATACTCAAAATCGGTATTTTAGGTGCCCAAAGTCAATATGTGTATGCATCTTCTGTACCCGTTTATATCTCAAATTCAGGCTCAAAACACCCGAAAATTCGATATTTTTGGGTCCCAGAAGCGACCTGTACATGCATACTCAGTGCTAAAATATTTTTATAATAAAGTCCCAAAACATGCTCAAAATCAATATTTTGGGTGCCAAAGTCGATATGTTGATGCATCTTCTGCACCCGTTTATATTTCAAATTCAGACTCAAAACACCCAAAAAATCAATATTTTTGTGTCCCAGAAGCGATCTGTACATGCCTACACCGTGTTAGAGTATTTTCAAAATACGGGCCCAAAACATGCTCAAAATCGATATTTTAGGTGCCCAAAGTCAATATGTGTATGCATCTTCTGTACCCGTCTATATCCCAAATTCAGGTTCAAAACAACAGAAAATTCGATATTTTTGGGTCCCAGAAGCGATCTGTACATGCCTACTCCTTGCTAGAATGTTTTCAAGATACAGACCCAAAACATGCTCAAAATCAATATTTTAGGTGCAAAAAGTCGATTTGTGCATGCATCTTCTGTACCCGTTTATATCTCAAATTCAGGCTCAAAATCCCCGAAAATTCAATATTATTTGGTCCCTTAAGCGATCTGAACATGCCTACTCAGTGCTAGAATGTTTTCAAAATATAGGCTCCAAAAATGCTAAAATTGATATTTTATGTGTCCAAAGTCGATATGTGCAAGCATCTTCTGTACCCGTTTAAATCTCAAATTCAGGCTCAAAACTGCCGAAAATTCGATATTTTTGGGTCCCAAAAGCGATCTGTACATGTCTACTCCGTGTTAGAGTATTTTTACAATACAGGCCCAAAACAAAATAAAAATTGATATTTTAGGTGCCCAAAGTAAATATGTGTATGCATCCTCTGTACCCGGTTATATCCCAAATTCAGGCTCAAAACACCCCAAAAATTCGATAATTTTGGGTCCCAGAAGCGATCTGTACATGCCTACTCAGTGCTAGAATATTTTCAAAATATAGGCCCAAAACATGCTAAAAATCGATATTTTGTGTGCCAAAATCGATATGTGCATGCATCTTCTGTACCGGTTTAAGTGTCAAATTCAGGCTCAAAACACCCAAAAAATCGATATTTTTGTGTCCCAGAAGCGATCTGTACATGCCTACTCAGTGTTAGAGTATTTTTAAAATACAGGACCAAACCATGCTCAAAATCGATATTTTAGGTGCCCAAAGTCGATATGTGCATGCATCTTCTGTACCCGTTTATATCTCAAATTCAGGCTCAAAGCACCCAAAAAATCAATATTTTTTAATCCGAGGAGTGATCTGTACATGCCTACTCAGTACTAGAATTTTTTCAAAATATGGGCCCAAAACATGCTAAAAATCGGTATTTTAGGTGCCCAAAGACGATATGTTCATGTATCTTCTGTACCCGTTTATTTCCCAAATTCAGTCTCAAAACACCCGAAAATTCAATATTTTTGGGTCCAAGAAACGATCGGTACATACCTACTCACTGCTAGATTTTTTCAACATATAGGCCCAAAACCTGCTAAAAATCGATATTTTAGGTGCCTAAAGTCGATATGTGCATGCATCTTCTGTACCCGTTAATATCTCAAATTTAGGCTCAAAGCTCCCGAAAAATCAATATTTTTGAATCCGAGGAGTGATCTGTACATGCCTAGTCAGTGCTAGATTTTTTTCAAAATATGGGCCCAAAACATGCTGAAAATCGATATTTTAGGTGCCCAAAGTCGATTTGTGCATGCATCTTCGTACCCGTTTATATCTCAAATTCAGGCTCAAAACACCCGAAAATTCAATATTTTTGGGTCCCTTAAGCGATCTGTACGTGCATACTCCGTATTAGAGTGTTTTTTAAATACAGGCCAAAAACATGCTAAAAATCGATATTTTGGGTACCAAAGTCGATATGTGCATGCATCTTCTGTACCCGTTTATATCTCAAATTCGGGCTCAAAACACCCGAAAATTCGATATTGTGTCCCAGAAGCGATCTGTACATGCCTTCTCCGTGTTAGAGTATTTTCAAAATACAGGCCCAAAACATGCTCAAAATCGATATTTTAGGTGCCCAAAGTTGATATGTGCATGCATCTTCAGTACCTGTTTATATCTCAAATTCAGACTCAAAATTCCCGAAAATTCAATATTTTTGGATACCATGAGCGATCTGTACATGTCTACTCCGTGTTAGAGTATTTTAAAAATACAGGCCTAAACATACTATAAATCGATATTTTAGGTGAACAAAGTCAATATGTGCATGCATCTTCTGTACCCGTTTAAATCTTAATTTCATTGTCAAAACACCCGAAAATTCGATATTTTTGGGTCACAGAAGCGATCTGTACATGCGTACTCCATGTTAGAGTTTTTTTCATAATACAGGCCCAAAAGATGCTAAAAATCGATATTTTAGATGCCCAAAGTCGATATGTGCATCCATCTTGTGTACCCGTTTATTTTCCAAATTCAGTCTCAAAACACCCGAAAATTCGATATTTTTGGGTCCAAGAAGCAATCTGTACATGCCTACTCAGTGTTAGTATATTTTCAAAATACAGGCCAAAAACATGCTGAAAATCGATATTTTAGGAGCACAAGGCTAAAATGTGTATGCATCTTCTTTCCCGTCTATATCCGAAATTCAGGTTCAAAACACCAGAAAATTCGATATTTTTGGGTCCCAGAAGCGATCTGTATATGCCTACTCCTTGCTAGAATGTTTTCAAGATACAGACCAAAAACATGCTCAAAATCGATATTTCAGGTGTCCAAAGTCGATATGTGCATGCTTCTTCGGTACCCGTTTATATCCCAAATTTAGTCTCAAAACACCCGAAAATTCGATATTTTTGGGTCCCAGAAGCGATCTGTACATACCTACTCCTTGCTAGAATGTTTTCAAGATACAGACTCAAAACATGCTCAAAATCGATATTTTAGGTACAAAAAGTCGATATGTGCATGCATCTTCTGTACCCGTTTATATCTCAAATTCAGGCTCAAAATCTCAGAAAATTCAATATTTTTGGGTCCCTTAAGCGATCTGTACATGCCTACTCAGTGCTAAAATGTTTTCAAAATATAGGCTCCGAAAATGCTAAAATTGATATTTTAGGGGTCCAAAGTCGATATGTGCATGCATCTTCTGTACCTGTTTATATCTCAAATTTAGGCTCAGAACACCCGAAAATTCGATATTTTTGAATCCCAGGAGCGATCTGTACATGCCTACTCAGTGCTAGAATGTTTTTAAAATATGGGACCAAAACATGCTAAAAATCGATATTTTCGGTGCCCAAAGTCGATATGTGCATGCATCTTATGTACCCGTCTATTTCCCAAATTCAGCCCCAAAACACCCGAAAATTCTATTTTTTTGGGTCCCAAAAGCGATATGTACATGTCTATTCCGTGTAAGAGTATTTTCAAAATACAGGCCCAAAACATACTAAAAACCGATATTTTAGGTGCCCAAAGTCGATATGTTCATGCATTTTCTGTACCCGTTTAAATCTCAAATTCAGGCTCAAAAACCCCGAAAATTCGATATTTTTGGGTCCCAGAAGCGATCTGTACATGCCTACTCCGTGTTAGAGTAATTTTAAAATACAGACCCAAAACATGCTGAAAATCAATATTTTAGGTGCCCAAAGACAATATGTGTATTCATCTTCTGTACCCGTTTATATCTCAAATTCAGGCTCAAAACTCCCGAAAATTCTATATTTTTGGGCCTCAAAAGCAATCTTTACATGTCTACTCCGTGTTAGAGTATTTTTACAATACAGGCCCAAAACATAATAAAAATTGATATTTTAGGTGACCAAAGTCAATATGTGCATGCATCTTCTGTACCCGTTTATATCCCAAATTCAAGCTCAAAACACCCGAAAATTCGATATTTTTGGGTCCCAGAAGCAATCTGTACATGCCTACTCAGTGCTAGAATATTTTTATAATATAGGCCCAAAACATGCTCAAAATCGATATTTTGGGTGCCAAAGACTATATGTGCATGCATCTTCTGTACCCGTTTATATCTCAAATTCAGACTCAAAACACCCAAAAAATCGATATTTTTGTGTCCCAGAAGCGATCTGTACATGCCTACACCTTGTTAGAGTATTTTCAGAATACAGGCCCAAAACATGCTCAAAATCGATATTTTAGGTGCCCAAAGTCAATATGTGTATGCATCTTCTGTACCCGTTTATATCTCAAATTCAGGCTCAAAATCCCCGAAAATTCAATGTTTTTGGGTCCCTAAAGCGATCTGTACATGCCTACTCAGTGCTAAAAAAATTTCAAAATATAGGCTCCGAAAATGCTAAAATTGATATTATAGGTGTCCAAAGTCGATATGTGCAAGCATCTTCTGTACCCGTTTATATCTCAAATTCAGGCTCAAAACTCCCGAAAAATCGATATTTATGGATTCCAAAAGCGATCTTTACATGTCTACTCCGTGTTAGAGTATTTTCAAAATACAGGACCAAAACATGCTGAAAATCAATATTTTATGTGCCCAAAGTCAATATGTGTATGCATATTCTGTACCAGTTTATATCCCAAATTCAGGCTCAAAACACCCAAAAAATCAATATTTTTGTGTCCCAGAAGCGATCAGTACATGCCTACACCGTGTTAGAGTATTTTCAAAATACAGTCCCAAAACATGCTCAAAATCGATATTTTAGGTGCCCAAAGTCAATATGTGTATGCATCCTCTGTACCCGTCTATATCCCAAATTCAGGTTCAAAACAATAGAAAATTCGATATTTTTGGGTCCCAGAAGCGATCTGTACATGCCTACTCCGTGTTAGAGTAATTTTAAAATACAGACCCAAAACATGCTGAAAATCAATATTTTAGGTGCCCAAAGACAATATGTGTATTCATCTTCTGTACCCGTTTATATCTCAAATTCAGGCTCAAAACTCCCGAAAATTCTATATTTTTGGGCCTCAAAAGCAATCTTTACATGTCTACTCCGTGTTAGAGTATTTTTACAATACAGGCCCAAAACATAATAAAAATTGATATTTTAGGTGACCAAAGTCAATATGTGCATGCATCTTCTGTACCCGTTTATATCCCAAATTCAAGCTCAAAACACCCGAAAATTCGATATTTTTGGGTCCCAGAAGCAATCTGTACATGCCTACTCAGTGCTAGAATATTTTTATAATATAGGCCCAAAACATGCTCAAAATCGATATTTTGGGTGCCAAAGACTATATGTGCATGCATCTTCTGTACCCGTTTATATCTCAAATTCAGACTCAAAACACCCAAAAAATCGATATTTTTGTGTCCCAGAAGCGATCTGTACATGCCTACACCGTGTTAGAGTATTTTCAGAATACAGGCCCAAAACATGCTCAAAATCGATATTTTAGGTGCCCAAAGTCAATATGTGTATGCATCTTCTGTACCCGTTTATATCTCAAATTCAGGCTCAAAATCCCCGAAAATTCAATGTTTTTGGGTCCCTAAAGCGATCTGTACATGCCTACTCAGTGCTAAAAAAATTTCAAAATATAGGCTCCGAAAATGCTAAAATTGATATTATAGGTGTCCAAAGTCGATATGTGCAAGCATCTTCTGTACCCGTTTATATCTCAAATTCAGGCTCAAAACTCCCGAAAAATCGATATTTATGGATTCCAAAAGCGATCTTTACATGTCTACTCCGTGTTAGAGTATTTTCAAAATACAGGACCAAAACATGCTGAAAATCAATATTTTATGTGCCCAAAGTCAATATGTGTATGCATATTCTGTAACAGTTTATATCCCAAATTCAGGCTCAAAACACCCAAAAAATCAATATTTTTGTGTCCCAGAAGCGATCAGTACATGCCTACACCGTGTTAGAGTATTTTCAAAATACAGTCCCAAAACATGCTCAAAATCGATATTTTAGGTGCCCAAAGTCAATATGTGTATGCATCCTCTGTACCCGTCTATATCCCAAATTCAGGTTCAAAACAATAGAAAATTCGATATTTTTGGGTCCCAGAAGCGATCTGTACATGCCTACTCCTTGCTAGAATGTTTTCAAGATACAGACCTAAAACATGCTCAAAATCGATATTTTAGGTACAAAAAGTCGATATGTGAATGCTTATTCTGTACCCGTTTATATCTCAAATTCAGGCTCAAAATCTCAGAAAATTCAATATTTTTGGGTCCCTTAAGCGATCTGTACATGCCTACTCATTGCTAAAATGTTTTCAAAATATAGGCTCCGAAAATGCTAAAATTGATATTTTAGGGGTCCAAAGTCGATATGTGCATGCATATTCTGTACCCGTTTATATCTCAAATTTAGGCTCAGAACACCCGAAAATTCGATATTTTTGAATCCCAAGAGCGATCTGTACATGCCTACTCAGTGCTAGAATGTTTTTAAAATATGGGCCCAAAACATGCTAAAAATCGATATTTTTGGTGCCCAAAGTCGATATGTGCAAGCATCTTCTGTACACGTCTATTTCCCAAATTCAGGCTCAAAACACCCGAAAATTCGATATTTTTGGGTCCCAAAAGCGATATGTACATGTCTACTCCGTGTTAGAGTATTTTCAAAATACAGGCCCAAAACATACTAAAAATCGATATTTTAGGTGCCCAAAGTCGATATGTGCAAGCATCCTCTTTACCCGTTTATATCTCAAATTCAGGCTCAAAACGCCCGACAATTCAATATTTTTGGGTCCCAGAAACGGTCTGTACGTGCATACTCCGTGTTAGGGTATTTTTGAAATACAGGCCCAAAACATGCTGAAAATTAATATTTTAGGTGCCCAAAGTCAATATGTGTGTGCATCTTCTGTACCCGGTTATATCCCAAATTCAGGCTCAAAACACCCGAAAACTCGATGTTTTTGGGTCCCAGAAGCGATCTGTACATGCCTACTCAGTGCTAGAATATTTTTATAATATAGGCCCAAAACATGCTCAAAATCGATATTTTGGGTGCCAAAGTCGATATGTGCATGCATCTTCTGTACCCGTTTATATCTCAAATTCAGGCTCAAAACACCCAAAAAATCGATATTTTTGTGTCCCAGAAGCGATCTGTACATGCCTACACCGTGTTAGAGTATTTTCAAAATACAGGCCCAAAACATGCTCAAAAACGATATTTTAGGTGCCCAAAGTCAATATGTGTATGCATCTTCTGTACCCGTCTATATCCCAAATTCAGGTTCAAAACAACAGAAAATTCGATATTTTTGGGTCCCAGAAGCAATCTGTACATGCCTACTCCTTGCTAGAATGTTTTCAATATTCAGACCCAAAACATGCTCAAAATCGATATTTTAGGTGCAAAAAGTCGATAAGTGCTTGTATCTTCTGTACCCGTTTATATCTCAAATTCAGGCTCAAAATCCCCGAAAATTCAATATTTTTAAAGTCCCTAAAGCGATCTGTACATGCCTACTCAGTGCTAGAATGTTTTAAAAATATGGGCCCAAAACATGCTAAAAATCGATATTTTTGGTGCCCAAAGTCGATATGTGCATGCATCTTCTGTACCAGTTTATATCCCAAATTCAGGCTCAAAACACCCGAAAATTCGATATTTTTGGGTCCCAGAAGCGATCTGTACATGCCTACTCAGTGCTAGAATATTTTTATAATATAGGCCCAAAACATGCTCAAAATCGATATTTTGGGTGCCAAAGTCTATATGTGCATGCATCTTCTGTACCCGTTTATATCTCAAATTCAGACTCAAAACACCCAAAAAATCAATATTTTTGTGTCCCAGAAGCGATCTGTACATGCCTACACCGTGTTAGAGTATTTTCAAAATACAGGCCCAAAACATGCTCAAAATCGATATTTTAGGTGCCCAAAGTCAATATGTGTATGCATCTTCTGTACCCGTCTATATCCCAAATTCAGGTTCAAAACCACAGAAAATTCGATATTTTTGGGTCCCAGAAGCGATCTGTACATGCCTACTCCTTGCTAGAATGTTTTCAATATTCAGACCCAAAACATGCTCAAAATCGATATTTTAGGTGCCCAAAGTCAATATGTGTATGCATCTTCTGTACCCGTCTATATCCCAAATTCAGGTTCAAAACAACAGAAAATTCGATATTTTTGGGTTCCCGAAGCGATCTGTACATGCCTACTCCTTGCTAGAATGTTTTCAATATTCAGACCCAAAACATGCTCAAAATCGATATTTTGGGTGCCAAAGTCGATATGTGCATGCATCTTCTGTACCCGTTTATATCTCAAATTCAGGCTCAAAATCCCCGAAATTTCGATATTTTTGGGTCTCCGAAGCGATCTGTACATGCCTACTCAGTGCTAGAATATTTTTATAATATAGGACCAAAACATGCTCAAAATCGATATTTTGGGTCCCAAAATCGATATGTGCATGCATCTTATGTACCGGTTTATGTCTCAAATTCAGGCTCAAAACACCCAAAAAATCGATAATTTTGTGTACCAGAAGCGATCTGTACATGCCTAATCCGTGTTAGAGTATTTTCAAAATACAGGCCCAAAACATGCTAAAAATCGATATTATAGGTGCCAAAGTCTATATGTGCATGCATCTTCTGTACCCGTTTATATCTCATATTCAGGCTCAAACACCCGAAAAATCAATATTTTTTAATCCGAGGAGTGATCTGTACATGCCTACTCAGTGCTAGAATTTTTTCAAAATATGGGCCCAAAACATGCTAAAAATCGATATTTTAGGTGCCCAAAGTCGATATGTTCATGTATCTTCAGTATCCGTTTATTTCCTAAATTCAGTCTCAAAACACCCGAAAATTCAATATTTTTGGGTCCCAGAAACGATTTGTACATACCTACTCAGTGCTAGATTATTTCAACATATAGGCCCAAAACCTGCTAAAAATCGATATTTTAGGTGCTTAAAGTCGATATGTGCATGCATCTTCTGTACCCGTTTATATCTCAAATTCAAACTCAAACCACCCGAAAAATCAATATTTTTTAATCCGAGGAGTGATCTGTACATGCCTAGTCAGTGCTAGAATATTTTCAAAATATAGGCCCAAAACATGCTGAAAATCGATTTTTTTGGTGCAAAAAGTCGATATATGCATGCATCTTCTGTACCCGTTTATATATCAAATTCAGGCTCAAAAAACCCAAAATTCAATATTTTTGGGTCCCTTAGGCGATCTGTACGTGCATACTCCGTGTTAGAGTGTTTTTTAAATATAGGCCCAAAACATGCTGAAAATCGATATTTTAGGTGCCCAAAATCAATATGTGTATGCATCTTCTGTACCCGGTTATATCCCAAATTCAGGCTCAAAACACCCGAAAATTCAATATTTTTGGATCCCAGAAGCGATCTGTACATGCCTACTCAGTGCTAGAATATTTTCAAAATATTGGCCCAAAACATGCTAGAAATCGATATTTTGGGTGCCAAAGTCGATATGTGCATGTATCTTCTGTACCCGTTTATATCTCAAATTCAGACTCAAAACACCCAAAAAATCGATATTTTTGTGTCCCAGAAGCGATCTGTACATGCCTACACCTTGTTAGAGTATTTTCAGAATACAGGCCCAAAACATGCTGAAAATCAATATTTTAGGTGCCCAAAGTCGATATGTGCATGCATCTTCAGTACCTGTTTATATCTCAAATTCAGGCTCAAAACACCCGAAAATTCTATATATTTGAATCCCATGAATGATCTGTACATGTCTACTCCGTGTTAGAGTATTTTTAAAATACAGGCCCAAACATACTAAAAATCGATATTTTAGGTGCCCAAAGTCAATATGTGCATGCATCTTCTGTACCCGTTTATATCTCAAATTCAGGCTCAAAACACCCGAAAATTCGATATTTTTGGGTCTCCGAAGCGATCTGTACATGCCTACTCAGTGCTAGAATATTTTTATAATATAGGCCCAAAACATGCTCAAAATCGATATTTTGGGTGCCAAAGTCGATATGTGCATGCATCTTCTGTACCCGTTTATATCTCAAATTCAGGCTCAAAACACCCAAAAAATCGATATTTTTTTGTCCCAGAAGCGATCTGTACATGCCTACACCGTGTTAGAGTATTTTCAAAATACAGGCCCAAAACATGCTGAAAATCGATATTTTAGGTGCCCAAAGTCAATATATGTATGCATCTTCTGTACCCGATTAAAACTCAAATTCAGGCTCAAAACACCCGAAAATTCGATATTTTTGGGTCCCAGAAGCGATCTGTACATGCCTACTCAGTGCTAGAATGTTTTCAAAATATAGGATTAAAACATGATAAAAATCGATATTTTAGGTGTCCAAAGTCGATATGTGCAAGCATCTTCTGTACCCGTTTATATCTCAAATTCAGGTTCAAAACACCCGAAAATTCTATATTTTTGGGTCCCAAAAGCGATCTCTACATGTCTACTCCGTGTTAGAGTATTTTCAAACTACAGGCCCAAAACATACTAAAATCGATATTTTAGGTGCCGAAAGTCGATATGTGCTTGCATCTTCTGTACCCGTTTATATCTCAAATTCAGGCTCAGAATACCCGAAAATTCGATATTTTTGGGTCCCAGAAGCAATCTGTACATACCTACTCCGTGTTAGAGTATTTTCAAAATTCAGGCCCAAAACATGCTGAAAATCAATATTTTAGGTGCCCAAAGTCAATATGTGTATGCATCTTCTTTACCCGTTTATATCCCAAATTCAGGCTCAAAACACCCGAAAATTCGATATTTTTGGGTCCCAGAAGCGATCTGTACATGCCTACTCAGTGCTAAAATATTTTTATAATATAGGCCCAAAACATGCTCAAAATCAATATTTTGGGTGCCAAAGTCGATATGTGGACGCATCTTCTGTACCCGTTTATATCTCAAATTCAGACTCAAAACACCCGAAAATTCGATATTGTGTCCCAGAAGCGATCTATACATGCCTTCTCCGTGTTAGAGTATTTTGCAAAATACAGGCCCAAAACATGCTCAAAATCTATATTTTAGGTGCCCAAAGTCGATATGTGCATGCATCTTCAGTACCTGTTTATATCTCAAATTCAGGCTCAAAACACCCGAAAATTCTATATATTTGAATCCCATGAATGATCTGTACATGCCTACTCAGTGCTAGAATATTTTTATTATAATATAGGCCCAAAACATGATCAAAATCGATATTTTGGGTGCCAAAGTCGATATGTGCATGCATCTTCTGTACCCGTTTATATCCCAAATTCAGGCTCAAAACACCCAAAAAATCGATATTTTTTTGTCCCAGAAGCGATCTGTAAATGCCTACACCGTGTTAGAGTATTTTCAAAATACAGGCCCAAAACATGCTGAAAATCGATATTTTAGGTGCCCAAAGTCAATATATGTATGCATCTTCTGTACCCGATTAAAACTCAAATTCAGGCTCAAAACACCCGAAAATTCGATATTTTTGGGTCCCAGAAGCGATCTGTACATGCCTACTCAGTGCTAGAATGTTTTCAAAATATAGGATTAAAACATGATAAAAATCGATATTTTAGGTGTCCAAAGTCGATATGTGCAAGCATCTTCTGTACCCGTTTATATCTCAAATTCAGGTTCAAAACACCCGAAAATTCTATATTTTTGGGTCCCAAAAGCGATCTGTACATGTCTACTCCGTGTTAGAGTATTTTCAAAATACAGGCCCAAAACATACTAAAATCGATATTTTAGGTGCCGAAAGTCGATATGTGCTTGCATCTTCTGTACCCGTTTATATCTCAAATTCAGGCTCAGAATACCCGAAAATTCTATATTTTTGGGTCCCTTAAGCGATATGTATATGCCTACTCCGTGTTAGAGTATTTTCAAAATACAGTACCAAAACATGTTGAAAATCAATATTTTAGGTGCCCAAAGTCAATATGTGTATGCATCTTCTGTACCCATTTATATCCCAAATTCAGGCTCAAAACACCCAAAAAATTTGATATTTTTTGGGTCCCTTCAGCGATCAGGACATGCCTACTCAGTGCTAGAATATTTTCAAAATATGGGCCCGAAACATGCTAAAAATCGATATTTTAGGTGCCCAATGTCGATATGTGCATGCATCTTCTGTACTCGTTTATATCTCAAATTCAGGCTCAAAACACTCGAAAATTCGATATTTTTGGGTCCCAGAAGCAATCTGTACATGTCTACTCCGTGTTAGAGTATTTTCAAAGTTCTGGCCCAAAACATGCTAAAAATCAATATTTTAGGTGCCCAAAGTCAATATGTGTATGCATCTTCTGTACCCGTTTATATCCCAAATTCAGGCTCAAAACACCCGAAAATTCGATATTTTTGAGTCCCAGAAGCGATCTGTACATGCCTACTCAGTGCTAAAATATTTTTAAAATATAGGCCCAAAACATGCTCAAAATCAATATTTTGGGTGCCAAAGTCGATATGTGGACGCATCTTCTGTACCCGTTTATATCTCAAATTCAGACTCAAAACACCCAAAAAATCAATATTTTTGTGTCCCAGAAGCGATCTGTACATGCCTACACCGTGTTAGAGTATTTTCAAAATACGGGCCCAAAACATGCTCAAAATCGATATTTTAGGTGCCCAAAGTCAATATGTGTATGCATCTTCTGTACCCGTCTATATCCCAAATTCAGGTTCAAAACAACAGAAAATTCGATATTTTTGGGTCCCAGAAGCGATCTGTACATGCCTACTCCTTGCTAGAATGTTTTCAAGATACAGAACCAAAACATGCTCAAAATCGATATTTTAGGTGCAAAAAGTCGATTTGTGCATGCATCTTCTGTACCCGTTTATATCTCAAATTCAGGCTCAAAATCCCCAAAAATTCAATATTATTTGGTCCCTTAAGCGATCTGTACATGCCTACTCAGTGCTAGAATGTTTTCAAAATATAGGCTCCAAAAATGCTAAAATTGATATTTTATGTGTCCAAAGTCGATATGTGCAAGCATCTTCTGTACCCGTTTAAATCTCAAATTCAGGCTCAAAACTGCCGAAAATTCGATATTTTTGGGTCCCAAAAGCGATCTGTACATGTCTACTCCGTGCTAGAGTATTTTTACAATACAGGCCCAAAGCATAATAAAAATTGATATTTTAGGGGCCCAAAGTAAATATGTGTATGCATCCGCTGTACCCGGTTATATCCCAAATTCAGGCTCAAAACACCCCAAAAATTCGATATTTTTGGGTCCCAGAAGCGATCTGTATATGCCTACTCAGTGCTAGAATATTTTCAAAATATAGGCCCAAAACATGCTAAAAATCGATATTTTGTGTGCCAAAATCGATATGTGCATGCATCTTCTGTACCGGTTTAAGTGTCAAATTCAGGCTCAAAACACCCAAAAAATCGATATTTTTGTGTCCCAGAAGCGATCTGTACATGCCTACTCAGTGTTAGAGTATTTTTAAAATACACGCCCAAACCAGGCTCAAAATCGATATTTTAGGTGCCCAAAGTCGATATGTGCATGCATCTTCTGTACCCGTTTATATCTCAAATTCAGGCTCAAAGCACCCGAAAAATCAATATTTTTTAATCCGAGGAGTGATCTTTACATGCCTACTCAGTGCTAAAATTTTTTCAAAATATGGGCCCAAAACATGCTAAAAATCGGTATTTTAGGTGCCCAAAGTCGATATGTTCATGTATCTTCTGTACCCGTTTATTTCCCAAATTCAGTCTCAAAACACCCGAAAATTCAATATTTTTGGGTCCCAGAAACGATCGGTACATACCTACTCACTGCTAGATTTTTTCAACATATAGGCCCAAAACCTGCTAAAAATCGATATTTTAGGTGCAAAAAGTCGATATGTGCATGCATCTTCTGTACCCGTTTATATCCCAAATTTAAGCTCAAAACACCCGAAAATTCGATATTTTTGGGTCCCAGAAGCGATCTGTACATGCCTAATCAGTGCTAAAATATTTTCAAAATACAAGCCCAAAACATGCTCAAAATCGATATTTTAGGTGCCCAAAGTCAATATGTGTATGCATCTTCTGTAGCCGTCTAAATCCCAAATTCAGGTTCATAACAACAGAAAATTCGATATTTTTGGGTCCCAGAAGCGATCTGTACATGCCTACTCCTTGCTAGAATGTTTTCAAGATACAGACTCAAAACATGCTCAAAATCGATATTTTAGTTACAAAAAGTCGATATGTGCATGCATCTTCTGTACCCGATTATATCTCAAATTCAGGCTCAAAATCACAGGAAATTCAATATTTTTGGGTCCCTTAAGCGATCTGTACATGCCTACTCAGTGCTAAAATGTTTTCAAAATATAGGCTCCGAAAATGCTAAAATTGATATTTTAGGGGTCCAAAGTCGATATGTGCATGCATCTTCTGTACCCGTTTATATCTCAAATTTAGGCTCAGAACACCCGAAAATTCGATATTTTTGAATCCCAGGAGCGATCTGTACATGTCTACTCAGTGCTAGAATGTTTTTAAAATATGGGCCCAAAACATGCTCAAAATCGATATTTTCGGTGCCCAAAGTCGATATGTGCATGCATCTTCTATACCCGTCTATTTCCCAAATTCAGGCCCAAAACACCCGAAAATTCTATATTTTTGGGTCCCAAAAGCGATTTGTACATGTCTATTCCGTGTAAGAGTATTTTCAAAATACAGGCCCAAAACATACTAAAAACCGATATTTTAGGTGCCCAAAGTCGATATGTTCATGCATTTTCTGTACCCGTTTAAATCTCAAATTCAGGCTCAAAAACCCCGAAAATTCTATATTTTTGGGTCCCAAAAGCGATCTTTACATGTCTACTCCGTGTTAGAGTATTTTTACAGTACAGGCCCAAAACATAATAAAAATTGATATTTTAGGTGCCCAAAGTCAATATGTGTATGCATCTTCTGTACCCGTTTATATCCCAAATTCAAGCTCAAAACACCCGAAAAATCGATATTTTTGTGTCCCAGAAGTGATCTGTACATGCCTACACCGTGTTAGAGTATTTTCAGAATACAGGCCCAAAACATGCTCAAAATCGATATTTTAGGTGCCCAAAGTCAATATGTGTATGCATCTTCTGTACCCGTTTATATCTCAAATTCAGGCTCAAAATCCCCGAAAATTCAATATTTTTGGGTCCCTTAAGCGATCTGTACATGCCTACTCAGTGCTAAAAAAATTTCAAAATATAGGCTCCGAAAATGCTAAAATTGATATTTTAGGTGTCCAAAGTCGATAAGTGCAAGCATCTTCTGTACCCGTTTATATCTCAAATTCAGGCTCAAAACTCCCGAAAAATCGATATTTTTGGATCCCAAAAGCAATCTTTACATGTCTACTTCGTGTTAGAGTATTTTCAAAATATAGGACCAAAACATGCTGAAAATCAATATTTTATGTGCCCAAAGTCAATATGTGCATGCATCTTCTGTACACGTCTATTTACCAAATTCAGGCTCAAAACACCCGAAAATTCGATACTTTTGGGTCCCAAAAGCGATATGTTCATGTCTACTCCGTGTTAGAGTATTTTCAAATTACAGGTCCAAAACATACTAAAAATCGATATTTTAGGTGCCCAAAGACGATATGTGCAATCATCCTCTGTACCCGTTTATATCTCAAATTCAGGCTCAAAACGCCCGACAATTCAATATTTTTGGGTCCCAGAAACGATCTGTACGTGCATACTCCGTGTTAGGGTGTTTTTGAAATACAGGCCCAAAACATGCTGAAAATTAATATTTTAGGTGCCCAAAGTCAATATGTGTATGCCTCTTATGTACTCGGTTATATCCCAAATTCAGGCTCAAAACACCCGAAAATTCGATGTTTTTGGGTCCCAGAAGCGATCTGTACATGCCTACTCAGTGCTAGAATATTTTTATAATATAGGCCCAAAACATGCTGTAAAGTAATAACCAGGATCTTTTTTCTTATTCGAGTTCTCACCAATCTGAGGCCGAGGGAAACGAGGAGAAAACTATATACATTTATTTACAATATATATATATTGGACAACATACATATCAGAGGTGTCCCCCACAACATTAATCTTGGAATATACATTAAATCAACTCCCTGCCAGAGCCCTTCCCTGTCATTACACGTACAGGCGTACGGCACTAACACCAGCCACACGGTCACGGAGACTGTAGGTGATCTACTGGCCACACCAGCTCGCGTCTGCTATCACCTCACCGGCTCTGGGCCTCACACTCTCCACCACGGACTCCACTGGCAGGGGATATCGCACCACAAGGTTGAGGGGGTCACTTCCACAAAACATACAGGAGTACAGGAAATCCGGTACAGGATGCCTCTCTCGCCCGGCCCTTGACGAGGGTAGGATCCCGCCTCCTATGTTAAAAATCATACAAATTAGCACATTCCCACTATTAATAAATGAGTCACGGATGACACGCAAACTTAAACAAAAAGCACTCGGAAAACTATCGTTATACTGGAGAAACACAGTAAATAAGTTTCACTACCCAATACCAATATAATATCACAGGATGGTCTTACCGTCGTGTTTGGAGGTTGTGAGTCTAGTGAGGAATGGTATGCCCAAGAAACTCCAAGATAACTCGGATGGTGGCTCGAAATGAACTCGAAACGCCGTATAAGGTCCATCCATTAGCTCGAGCCCATATAAGTAATTACTTACTTATTGCCCGTTTGCCTATTCCCTTACATAGCTCCCCTAACAAGTATCTACCCGGAGGGTAGATACGACAAGCATTACTTAATAGACCTGCTAAGGAAGTCTGCACCTATATTACTAGACCCAGCAACGTGTACTAACCTATACCTGTAGGGCTGCAAGCTGAGGGCCCACCGAAGAAGTCTATTATTGGAGCCTTTGAACTTTGCCAAATAGATCAGGGGTTTGTGATCAACCTCCAAGATAAATTCTGAACCCATCAGATAATATGTGAACCTCTGAATCCCAAAAATAATCGCCAAACATTCTCTTTCTATGGTAGAATACCTGGTTTCCCTATCTAGCAGTTTTCTGCTTGCATAGGCAATGGGAAAAGACACCCCATCAATGTACTGGAGTAGTACTGCTCCGAGGCCAAAAGCCGAGGAATCTGTCCGAAGAACAAAAGGGAGATTAGGATTTGGTAATCGGAGAATAGGGTATGTAGCTAAAGAAGCTTTTAATTTCTCAAAATTACCTCCTACTTCATCGGTCCAGGGTAATGGTTCCCGAACACCTTTGCGTAGTAAATTAGATAGTGGGGCAGACAGAGTTGCTGCATTGGGAATGAACCTCCTATAAAATGAAATCATTCCCAAGAATGATCTTAAAGTTTTCTTGGTGGATGGAGGGGTAGTTCCCAATATAGCCTTAATCTTATCTATCTGAGGTTGTATATGCTTTCCATCTACAATATAGCCCAAGTACTGAATGGAGGGAAATCCAAATCTACATTTACTAAGTTTGGCTGTCAAACTGAAAGCTTTTAATCTGTCTAGAACGGAAGTAAGAGCTTGAATGTGTTCCTCCCAAGTAGCTGAATATATGAATACATTATCAAAATAGAAAGACACATTCTTTAAACCTGCAAGAACAATCCTCATTAGTCTTATATAGGTTGCACAAGCAGTTACTAGCCCAAATGGAAGTCTATTAAATTCCATCAGACCCCTATGGGTTTGAAATGCTGTCAAGGGTTTGCTTCTTTCAGACAGTGGGATCTGATAATATGCTTTAGTTAGATCAAGTTCTGAAAAATACTTAGCCCCTGTAAATTTGTGCAAATCTTCTTCCATAGTACACATAGGTTCAGCATGAAATACAGTGACACTGTTAAGTGTTCTATAATCTATGGTCATGCGATAACTGCCATCCGGCTTTTTGACAAGAACTACAGGTGAGGAGTGAGGGGAAGAGGAAGGTCTAATTAGTCCCTGTTCAAGCAGATTGTCTACTTCCTTTTCAAAATGCGGCCGAAGGTGGATGGGGATGGGGTAAGAGTTAGATTTTAGGCGCTCTGAAGATGACAGGACAATGTCATGATCAAGTGCTGTAGTAAGTCCTGGGACATCTGAGAACACATCACTGTACTGGGCTTTGAGATGTAATATTTCCTCTGCTTCACTCTGGGACAGATCAGGACAAATTAGGGGTTGATCATTTACCTGGGAGGAGAGATCATATTCTACTGAGGTAGTTGGTACAGTAGGAAACTCCGAATCATCACCATCCTCATCCTCCTCGGACATCACACAAGCTTGTACAGTCAACAAAGGTCTGAAATCATGATCAGGGTTAGGCTCATCCACCACATGCGCCAGTCCTACATGAGCTCTTCGATGGTACTTCTTTAAGAGATTTATATGATAAAGCTTCCTCTTCCCTTTCTCTTCTATTACATATGTAACCTTATTCTTACACTCAAGAACAGGAAAAGGTCCTTTCCAAGACATCAGTAATTTGTTATGAGTGTCTGGCAACAAGACCAGAACTTCATCACCAGGTTTAAATTTACGGTCTTGAGATTTTAAATCAAAATAAGACTTGTACCTTGCACATGAAATGTCTGCATTCTGAGCAGCAATTCTGGCACATTCTTCTAACTTACTCCTTAATTCAATAACATATTGGAAAGAGGTGCGGGCATCCTCGTCAGCCTTTCGATCTTCCCATAGGTCTCTCAAGACTGCTAAGGGCCCCCTCACCTTTCTCCCATACAACATCTCGAAGGCTGAGAAACCTGTTCGGTCACTAGGGATTTCACGCAAAGCAAACATAGTAGGGATCAGGTATCTGTGCCATTCGGTAGGTTTATCTGAACAAAGTTTTCTCAAACCAGCTTTAAGGGTAGAATGAAGCCTCTCAATCCGACCATTACTTCTAGGGTGATAGGGTGTGGTAAACATAGGCTTAACCCCTAAGAGTTTATGGATCTCTTGCATTAGCTGAGGCGTGAACTGGGTCCCTTGATCCAACAGTATTTCGCGAGGTATGCCCACCCTGGAAAAGATGGTTATTAATGCTTCAGCGACAGATATGGTGTCGATTGATTTGAGGGGTAAGGCTTCAGGAAACCCAGTGGCAAAGTCAATCAATGTCAAAATGTACCTGTGACCTTCTGAAGATGGAGGGGATAAAGGACCAACCAGATCAATGGCCACCCGGGAAAATGGTTCAGTGATTATCGGTAATGTCTGGAGAGGTACCAGCTTCACTCTACCCCTAGGTGACATCCGTTGACACTTTTCACAAGACCTACAAAAATCCCTGATGTCCACAGTCATCCCTGGCCAGAAAAATATCTCTTTAACCTTCATCTCCGTCTTCCTATGTGAGAAATGGCCAGAAAAAGGACTTTCATGAGCTACTGAAAGAATAAACTTCCTACAATCACTAGGTATGACTAAAACTTTCTTACCAACTTTCTCTTTGAACTTAGAGGAAGAACATACACGATATATTAATCCATCAGTGACTTTGTACATGAAAGCAGTTTCATTCCGTGCAACTTCCGTTTCACCTGATAGTACCTTGGCTCTGATAGACGAAAGTGTAGGGCAAGATTCCTGAAGTTTAGCAAACTGTTGTGGGGTTATATCCAGTGGAGCTACTTTGGGTAAAACTAAAGGATGTATCTTTTTATCACGTGCTGACCTAGTCTGAACAGCGTTAACGACTTCACTGGCCTCTGCACTTTCACTTTCCTCTTCACAAAGTTTACGAGCACCGGGCACATTCCCAATCAGAACACAACAGAACGATATAGGGGCTCGAAGTACATTGGCCCACCCAGTGTAGTAGGGACATTTGATATAACACCGTACTTCAGGAAAATAGTCTCGACGACCTAGGTAATCAGACACTTCTACAAGTCTACATCCCGTCACATCCATATCGGGGAGAACATCTTCCGACACTAGTATACAAGAACAACCTGAATCTCTGATTATATTAGATACCCAAACACCATTCACCGTTCCACAAGTAGTATACTCAGGAGGTTGACTATCTTTAAAACAATATCCAATTCTCTGTACTTCAGTAGTCATTGAGGGATTTTGTTTAAAAGCAGCGGGGTTCTTAGGACACCGTGGTTTGATATGCCCCTTCTCCCCACATCCATGACATGTTACGTTAGTATAATCCCTCCTAAAGGAAGCTGTGAGGCTAGTCTGAGGCTGTGATAATGGTTTATTAGGTTCAGACTGAGCAGTTTGGGTTGTACTAAAGGATGAAGCAAATTTCTTACCTTTATTGACATCAAACTTATTCTTTGGGTATGCACCATGAGCCGATGCCCAGTTATCAGCCAGGGTCACAGCTTCCTTCAGACTAGTCACACTGTGCTCCTTGATGAAGATCCTCAAGTCCGGGGAAAGCGATGATAAAAACTGGTCTAGAAGGAGAAAATTTCTTAAGGACTCGTACTCACTCTGAACATTACAAGAGGCCATCCACTGGTCTAATAAACGCCCAAGTTGTATTGAAAATGTATCATAGGTTTCCCCAAACTTTATCTTAGCAAATTTAAAATCCTGACGATAACTATCAGGGGTTTTACAGAAACCTCTTAAAAGAGCTGCTTTCAGGAGGTCGTAGTCCTCCGTTATCTCTGGTGACAGGCTAGTATAAATGTCTACACACTTCCCGGTAAGAAGACTACCAAGGCGAACTGCGTAAGTATCCTTCTTAATAGCTAAAAGGCTGGCAATCCTTTCAAACCTTATAAGGTAGGATGAAATATCTTCCCCGTCTTTATAGAAGGGTAGTGTAGGTTTACTAGGTTCGGGGAGAGCTGGGGTTAAGGTATTAGCCTGGGGTTTATTTAATTTAGCCAACTCAAGAGAGTTTTCTAATCTTAATTTCTCTAATCGCTCTTCACGAGCTCTTTCTTTCTCTCTTTCCTCTCTTTCTAACGCTCTTTCCTCTCTAGCTATAGCCTGCTGCTGCATAACAAATTTCGCAACATCTGCACCTGTGAGACCTAGGGACTCTGCTTGAGCCTTAAGGCCATCAATAGAGAGATCCATTACAAACAATAAAAGACAAGGGTAAATAATAACTGGACTAGACTCAAATAGCCTTGGATGGCTGAGCGAGAAGTACTGGTGTACTATACTCACATAAGAAAACTGGCCATTTGTGACGATAGCCAACTATCATGATTCCTAGTAACCCTACTAACTGATAGTCCTTTCTTCCCGGTCGGAAGACAGCACAAGGAACTACCTACAGGAGACTAGGCTTAATCAATGATATGCAAAATAAGTATACACTGAATATACAAGCACACAAACGTATACACGGAGTACACAAAGTTTGTCTCCGGGCCCCAAGGACGACAAACTACCCATGGCGGGCAAACAAGCCACACGTTATACATACAACAAAATGGCCCTTACCGTAAACAAATGTATAAATCAGCCCGATATCCTCCGCAACAGAGAGGTAAGCACTCAATCCTGGCGAGGTCGCCAGTGTAAAGTAATAACCAGGATCTTTTTTCTTATTCGAGTTCTCACCAATCTGAGGCCGAGGGAAACGAGGAGAAAACTATATACATTTATTTACAATATATATATATTGGACAACATACATATCAGAGGTGTCCCCCACAACATTAATCTTGGAATATACATTAAATCAACTCCCTGCCAGAGCCCTTCCCTGTCATTACACGTACAGGCGTACGGCACTAACACCAGCCACACGGTCACGGAGACTGTAGGTGATCTACTGGCCACACCAGCTCGCGTCTGCTATCACCTCACCGGCTCTGGGCCTCACACTCTCCACCACGGACTCCACTGGCAGGGGATATAGCACCACAAGGTTGAGGGGGTCACTTCCACAAAACATACAGGAGTACAGGAAATCCGGTACAGGATGCCTCTCTCGCCCGGCCCTTGACGAGGGTAGGATCCCGCCTCCTATGTTAAAAATCATACAAATTAGCACATTCCCACTATTAATAAATGAGTCACGGATGACACGCAAACTTAAACAAAAAGCACTCGGAAAACTATCGTTATACTGGAGAAACACAGTAAATAAGTTTCACTACCCAATACCAATATAATATCACAGGATGGTCTTACCGTCGTGTTTGGAGGTTGTGAGTCTAGTGAGGAATGGTATGCCCAAGAAACTCCAAGATAACTCGGATGGTGGCTCGAAATGAACTCGAAACGCCGTATAAGGTCCATCCATTAGCTCGAGCCCATATAAGTAATTACTTACTTATTGCCCGTTTGCCTATTCCCTTACACATGCTCAAAATCGATATTTTGGGTGCCAAAGTCGATATGTGCATGCATCTTCTGTACCCGTTTATATCTCAAATTCAGGCTCAAAACACCCAAAAAATCGATATTTTTGGGTCCCAGAAGCGATCTGTACATGCCTACTCCTTGCTAGAATGTTTTCAAGATTTAGACCCAAAACATGCTCAAAATCGATATTTTAGGTGCAAAAAGTCGATATGTGCTTGTATCTTCTGTACCTGTTTATATCTCAAATTCAGGCTCAAAATCCCCGAAAAATCGATATTTTTAAAGTCCCTAAAGCGATCTGTACATGCCTACTCAGTGTTAGAATGTTTTCAAAATATGGGCCCAAAACATGCTAAAAATCGATATTTTAGGTGCAAAAAGTCGATATGTGCATACATCTTCTGTACCCGTTTAAATCTCAAATTCAGGCTCAAAACTCCCGACAATTCGATATTTTTGGGTCCCAGAAGCGATCTGTACATGCCTACTCCTTGCTAGAATGTTTTCAATATTCAGACCCAAAACATGCTCAAAATCGATATTTTATGTGCAAAAAGTCGATAAGTGCTTGTATCTTCTGTACCCGTTTATATCTCAAATTCAGGCTCAAAATCCCCGAAAATTCAATATTTTTAAAGTCCCTAAAGCGATCTGTACATGCCTACTCAGTGCTAGAATGTTTTAAAAATATGGGCCCAAAACATGCTCAAAATCTATATTTTTGGTGCCCAAAGTCGATATGTGCATGCATCTTCTGTACCCGTTTATTTCCCAAATTCAGGCTCAAAACACCCGAAAATTCGATATTTTTGGGTCACTTAAGCGATCTGTACATGCCTACTCAGTGTTAGAGTATTTTCAAAATACAGGACCAAAACATGCTGAAAATCAATATTTTATGTGCCCAAAGTCAATATGTGTATGCATATTCTGTACCAGTTTATATCCCAAATTCAGGCTCAAAACACCCGAAAATTCGATATTTTCGGGTCCCAGAAGCGATCTGTACATGCCTACTCAGTGCTAGAATATTTTTATAATATAGGCCCAAAACATGCTCAAAATCGATATTTTGGGTGCCAAAGTCTATATGTGCATGCATCTTCTGTACCCGTTTATATCTCAAATTCAGACTCAAAACACCCAAAAAATCAATATTTTTGTATCCCAGAAGCGATCTGTACATGCCTACACCGTGTTAGAGTATTTTCAAAATACAGGCCCAAAACATGCTCAAAATCGATATTTTAGGTGCCCAAAGTCAATATGTGTATGCATCTTCTGTACCCGTCTATATCCCAAATTCAGGTTCAAAACAACAGAAAATTCGATATTTTTGGGTACCAGAAGCGATCTGTACATGCCTACTCCTTGCTAGCATGTTTTCAAGATACAGACCCAAAAAATGCTCAAAATCGATATTTTAGGTACAAAAAGTCGATATGTGCTTGCATCTTCTGTACCCGTTTATATCTCAAATTCAGGCTCAAAATCTCAGATAATTCAATATTTTTGGGTCCCTTAAGCGATCTGTACATGCCTACTCAGTGCTAAAATGTTTTCAAAATATAGGCTCCGAAAATGCTAAAATTGATATTTTAGGGGTCCAAAGTCGATATGTGCATGCATCTTCTGTACCCGTTTATATCTCAAATTTAGGCTCAGAACACCCGAAAATTCGATATTTTTGAATCCCAGGAGCGATCTGTACATGCCTACTCAGTGCTAGAATGTTTTTGAAATATGGGCTCAAAACATGCTAAAAATCGATATTTTCGGTGCCCAAAGTCGATATGTGCATACATCTTCTGTACCCGTCTATTTCCCAAATTCAGGCCCAAAACACTCGAAAATTCTATATTTTTGGGTCCCAAAAGTGATATGTACATGTCTATTCCGTGTAAGAGTATTTTCAAAGTACAGGCCCAAAACATACTAAAAATCGATATTTTAGGTGCCCAAAGTCGATATGTGCATGCATCCACTGTACCCGTTTATATCTCAAATTCAGGCTCAAAACACCCGACAATTCAATATTTTTGGATCCGAGAAGCGATCTGTACGTGCATACTCCGTGTTAGGGTGTTTTTGAAATACAGGCCCAAAACATGCTGAAAATTAATATTTTAGGTGCCCAAAGTCAATATCTGTATGCATATTCTGTACCGTTTTATGTCTCAAATTCAGGCTCAAAATACCCAAAAAATCGATAATTTTGTGTCCCAGAAGCGATCTGTACATGCCTACACCGTGTTAGAGTATTTTCAAAATACAGGCCCAAAACATGCTAATAATCGATATTATGGGTGCCAAAGTCGATATGTGCATGCATCTTTTGTAACCGTTTACATCTCAAATTCAGGCTCAAAACACCCAAAAAATTGATATTTTTGTGTGCCAGAAGCGATCTGTACATGCCTACTCCGTGCTAGAGTATTTTTAAAATACAGGCCCAAACAGTGCCCAAAATCGATATTTTAGGTGCCCAAAGTCGATATGTGCATGCATCTTCTGTACCCGTTTATATCTCAAATTCTGGCTCAAACACCCGAAAAATCAATATTTTTGAATCCGAGGAGTGATCTGTACATGCCTACTCAGTGCTACTCAAAATATGGGCCCAAAACATGCTAAAAATCGATATTTTAGGTGCCCAAAGTCGATATGTTCATGTATCTTCTGTACCCGTTTATTTCCCAAATTCAGTCTCAAAACACCCGAAAATTCAATATTTTTGGGTCCCAGAAACGATCTGTACATACCTACTCAGTGCTAGATTATTTCAACATATAGGCCCAAAACCTGCTAAAAATCGATATTTTAGGTGCCTAAAGTCGATATGTGCATGCATCTTCTGTACCCGTTTATATCTCAAATTCAGGCTCAAAACACCCAAAAAATTCAATATTTTTGGGTCCCAGAGACGATCTGTACATACCTACTCAGTGCTAGATTATTTCAACATATAGGCCCAAAACCTGCTAAAAATCGATATTTTAGGTGCCTAAAGTCGATATATGCATGCATCTTCTGTACCCTTTATATCTCAAATTCAGGCTCAAAACACCCGAAAATTCAATATTTTTGGGTCCCTTAAGCGATCTGTACGTGCATACTCCGTTTTAAAGTGTTTTTTAAATATAGGCCCAAAACATGCTGAAAATCGATATTTTAGGTGCCCAAAATCAATATGTGTATGCATCTTCTGTACCCGTTTATATCCCAAATTCAAGCTCAAAACACCCGAAAATTCGATATTTTTGGGTCTCAGAAGCGATCTGTACATGCCTACTCAGTGCTAGAATATTTTTATAATATAGGCCCAAAACATGCTGAAAATCAATATTGTAGGTGCCCAATGTCAATATGTGTTTGCATCTTCTGTACCCGTTTATATCCCAAATTCAAGCTCAAAACACCCGAAAATTCGATATTTTTTGGTCTCAGAAGCGATCTGTACATGCCTACTCAGTGCTAGAATATTTTTATAATATAGGCCCAAAACATGCTCAAAATCGATATTTTGGGTGCCAAAGTCAATATGTGCATGCATCTTCTGTACCCGTTTATATCCCAAATTCAGGCTCAAAACACCCGAAAATTCGATATTTTTGGGTCTCAGAAGCGATCTGTACATGCCTACTCAGTGCTAGAATGTTTTCAAGATACAGACCAAAAACATGCTCAAAATCGATATTTTAGGTGTCCAAAGTCGATATGTGCATGCTTCTTCGGTACCTGTTTATATCCCAAATTTAGGCTCATAACACCCGAAAATTCGATATTTTTGGGTCCCAGAAGCGATCTGTACATGCCTAGTCAGTGCTAAAATATTTTCAAAATACAAGCCCAAAACATGCTCAGAATCGATATTTTAGGTGCCCAAAGTCAATATGTGTATGCATCTTCTGTACCCGTTTATATCTCAAATTCAGGCTCAAAACACCCAAAAAATCGATATTTTTTTGTCCCAGAAGCGATCTGTACATGCCTACACCGTGTTAGAGTATTTTCAAAATACAGGCCCAAAACATGATGAAAATCGATATTTTAGGTGCCCAAAGTCAATATGTGTATGCATCTTCTGTACCCGATTAAATCTCAAATTCAGACTCAAAACACCCAAAAAATCGATATTTTTGTGTCCCAGAAGCCATCTGTACATGCCTACTCAGTGCTAGAATGTTTTCAAGATACAGACCCAAAACATGCTCAAAATCGATATTTTAGGTGCGAAAAGTCAATATATATCTCAAATTCAGGCTCAAAACACTCGAAAATTCGATATTTTTGGGTCCCAGAAGCAATCTGTACATGCCTACTCAGTGTTAGAGTATTTTCAAAATTCTGGCCCAAAACATGCTGAAAATCAATATTTTAGGTGCCCAAAGTCAATATGTTTATGAATCTTCTGTACCCGTTTATATCCCAAATTCAGGCTCAAAACACCCGAAAATTCGATATTTTTGGGTCCCAGAAGCGATCTGTACATGCCTACTCAGTGCTAGAATATTTTTATAATATAGGCCCAAAACATGAACAAAATCTATATTTTGGGGGCCAAAGTCGATATGTTGATGCATCTTCTGTACCCGTTTATATCTCAAATTCAGACTCAAAACACCCAAAAAATCGATATTTTTGTGTCCCAGAAGCGATCTGTACATGCCTACACCGTGTTAGAGTATTTTCAAAATACGGGCTCAAAACATGCTCAAAATCGATATTTTAGGTGCCCAAAGTCAATATGTGTATGCATCTTCTGTACCCGTCTATATCCCAAATTCAGGCTCAAAACAACAGACAATTCGATATTTTTGGGTCCCAGAAGCGATCTGTACATGCCTACTCCTTGCTAGAATATTTTCAAGACACAGACCCAAAACATGCTCAAAATCGATATTTTAGGTGCAAAAAGTCGATTTGTGCATGCATCTTCTGTACCCGTTTATATCTCAAATTCAGGCTCAAAATCCCCAAAAATTCAATATTATTTTGTCCCTTAAGCGATCTGTACATGCCTACTCAGTGCTAGAATGTTTTAAAAATATAGGCTCAAAAAATGCTAAAATTGATATTTTATGTGTCCAAAGTCGATATGTGCAAGCATCTTCTGTACCCGTTTAAATTTAAAATTCAGGCTCAAAACTCCCGAAAATTCGATATTGTGTCCCAGAAGCGATCTGTACATGCCTTCTCCGTGTTAAAGTATTTTCAAAATACAGGCCCAAAACATGCTGAAAATCAATATTTTAGGTGCCCAATGTCAATATGTGTTTGCATCTTCTGTACCCGTTTATATCCCAAATTCAGGCTCAAAACACCCAAAAAATCGATATTTTTGTGTCCCAAAAGCGATCTGTACATGCCTACACCGTGTTAGAGTATTTTCAAAATATGGGCCCAAAACATGCTCAAAATCGATATTTTAGGTGCCCAAACTCGATATGTGCATGCATCTTCTGTACCCGTTTAAATCTCAAATTCAAGCTCAAAAACCCCGAAAATTCGATATTTTTGTGTCCCAGAAGCGATCTGTATATGTCTACTCCGTGTTAGAGTATTTTCAAAATACAGGCCCAAAACATGCTGAAAATCAATATTTTAGGTGCCCAATGTCAATATGTGTTTGCATCTTCTGTACCCGTTTATATCCCAAATTTAGGCTCAAAACACCCGAAAATTCGATATTTTTGAGTCTCAGAAGCGATCTGTACATTTCTACTCAGTGCTAGAATATTTTTATAATATAGGCCCAAAACATGCTCAAAATCAATATTTTGGGTGCCAAAGTCAATATGTGCATGCATCTTCTGAACCCGTTTATATCCCAAATTCAGGCTCAAAACACCCGAAAATTCGATATTTTTGGGTCCCAGAAGCGATCTGTAGATGCCTACTCGTTGCTAGAATGTTTTCAAGATACAGACCCAAAACATGCTCAAAATCGATATTTTGGGTGCCAAAGTCGATATGTGCATGCATCTTCTGTACCCGTTTATATCTCAAATTCAGGCTCAAAACACCCAAAAAATCGATATTTTTTTGTCCCAGAAGCTATCTGTACATGCCTACACCGTGTTAGAGTATTTTCAAAATACAGGTCCAAAACATGATGAAAATCGATATTTTAGGTGCGAAAAGTCAATATATATCTCAAATTCAGGCTCAAAACACTCGAAAATTCGATATTTTTGGGTCCCAGAAGCAATCTGTACATGCCTACTCCGTGTTAGAGTATTTTCAAAATTCTGGCCCAAAACATGCTGAAAATCAATATTTTAGGTGCCCAAAGTCAATATGTTTATGCATCTTCTGTACCCGTTTATATCCCAAATTCAGGCTCAAAACACCCGAAAATTCGATATTTTTGGGTCCCAGAAGCGATCTGTACATGCCTACTCAGTGCTAGAATATTTTTATAATATAGGCCCAAAACATGCTCAAAATCTATATTTTGGGTGCCAAAGTCGATATGTGGATGCATCTTCTGTACCCGTTTATATCTCAAATTCAGACTCAAAACACCCAAAAAATCGATATTTTTGTGTCCCAGAAGCGATCTGTACATGCCTACACCATGTTAGAGTATTTTCAGAATACAGGCCCAAAACATGCTCAAAATCGATATTTTAGGTGCCCAAAGTCAATATGTGTATGCATCTTCTGTACCCGTCTATATCCCAAATTCAGGTTCAAAACAACAGAAAATTCGATATTTTTTGGTCCCAGAAGCGATCTGTACATGCCTACTTCTTGCTAGAATGTTTCAAGATACAGACTTAAAACATGCTGAAAATCGATATTTTAGGTGCGAAAAGTCAATATATATCCCAAATTCAGGCTCAAAACACCCAAGAAATTCGATATTTTTGGGTCCCTTCATTGATCTGGACATGTCTACTCAGTGCTAGAATATTTTCAAAATATGTGCCCAAAACATGCTGAAAATCGATATTTTAGGTGCCCAATGTCGATATGTGCATGCATCTTCTATACTCGTTTATATCTCAAATTCAGGCTCAAAACACTCAAAAATTCGATATTTTTGGGTCCCAGAAGCAATCTGTACATGCCTACTCCGTGTTAAAGTATTTTCAAAATTCTGCCCCAAAACATGCTGAAAATCAATATTTTAGGTGCCCAAAGTCAATATGTTTATGCATCTTCTGTACCCGTTTATATCCCAAATTCAGGCTCAAAACACCCGAAAATTCGATATTTTTGGGTCCCAGAAGCGATCTGTACATGCCTACTCAGTGCTAGAATATTTTTATAATATAGGCCCAAAACATGCTCAAAATCGATATTTTGGGTGCCCAAGTCGATATGTGCATGCATCTTCTGTACCCTTATATATTCCAAATTCAGGCTCAAAACACCCGAAAATTCGATATGTTTGGGTCCCAGAAGCGATCTGTAGATGCCTACTCGTTGCTAGAATGTTTTCAAGATACAGACCCAAAACATGCTCAAAATCGATATTTTGGGTGCCAAAGTCGATATGTGCATGCATCTTCTGTACCCGTTTATATCTCAAATTCAGGCTCAAAACACCCAAAAAATCGATATTTTTTTGTCCCAGAAGCGATCTGTACATGCCTACTCAGTGCTAGAATGTTTTCAAAATATAGGATTAAAACATGATAAAAATCGATATTTTAGGTGTCCAAAGTCGATATGTGCATGCATCTTCTGTACCCGTTTATATCTCAAATTCAGGCTCAAAACACCCGAAAATTCGATATTTTTGGGTCCCAGAAGCGATCTGTACATGCCTACTCAGTGCAAGAATATTTTTATAATATAGGCCCAAAACATGCTCAAAATCGATATTTTGGGTGCCAAAGTCGATATGTGCATGCATCTTCTGTACCCGTTTATATCTCAAATTCAGACTCAAAACACCCAAAAAATCGATATTTTTGTGTCCCAGAAGCGATCTGTACATGCCTACGCCATGTTAGAGTATTTTCAGAATACAGGCCCAAAACATGCTCAAAATCGATATTTTAGGTGCCCAAAGTCAATATGTGTATGCATCTTCTGTACCCGTCTATATCCCAAATTCAGGTTCAAAACAACAGAAAATTCGATATTTTTTGGTCCCAGAAGCGATCTGTACATGCCTACTTCTTGCTAGAATGTTTTCAAGATTCAGACCCAAAACATGCTCAAAATCGATATTTTAGGTGCGAAAAGTCAATATATATCCCAAATTCAGGCTCAAAACACACAAAAAATTCGATATTTTTGGGTCCCTTCAGCGATCTGGACATGCCTACTCAGTGCTAGAATGTTTTCAAGATACAGACCCAAAACATGCTCAAAATCGATATTTTGGGTGCCAAAGTCGATATGTGCATGCATCTTCTGTACCCGTTTATATCTCAAATTCAGGCTCAAAACACCCAAAAAAATCGATATTTTTGTGTCCCAGAAGCGATCTGTACATGCCTACACCGTGTTAGAGTATTTTCAAAATACGGGCTCAAAACATGCTCAAAATCGATATTTTAGGTGCCCAAAGTCAATATGTGTATGCATCTTCTGTACCCGTCTATATCCCAAATTCAGGCTCAAAACAACAGACAATTCGATATTTTTGGGTCCCAGAAGCGATCTGTACATGCCTACTCCATGCTAGAATATTTTCAAGACACAGACCCAAAACATGCTCAAAATCGATATTTTAGGTGCAAAAAGTCGATTTGTGCATGCATCTTCTGTACCCGTTTATATCTCAAATTCAGGCTCAAAATCCCCAAAAATTCAATATTATTTTGTCCCTTAAGCGATCTGTACATGCCTACTCAGTGCTAGAATGTTTTAAAAATATAGGCTCCAAAAATGCTAAAATTGATATTTTATGTGTCCAAAGTCGATATGTGCAAGCATCTTCTGTACCCGTTTAAATTTAAAATTCAGGCTCAAAACTCCCGAAAATTCGATATTGTGTCCCAGAAGCGATCTGTACATGCCTTCTCCGTGTTAAAGTATTTTCAAAATACAGGCCCAAAACATGCTGAAAATCAATATTTTAGGTGCCCAATGTCAATATGTGTTTGCATCTTCTGTACCCGTTTATATCCCAAATTCAGGCTCAAAACACCCAAAAAATCGATATTTTTGTGTCCCCAAAGCGATCTGTACATGCCTACACCGTGTTAGAGTATTTTCAAAATATGGGCCCAAAACATGCTCAAAATCGATATTTTAGGTGCCCAAACTCGATATGTGCATGCATCTTCTGTACCCGTTTAAATCTCAAATTCAAGCTCAAAAACCCCGAAAATTCGATATTTTTGTGTCCCAGAAGCGATCTGTATATGTCTACTCCGTGTTAGAGTATTTTCAAAATACAGGCCCAAAACATGCTGAAAATCAATATTTTAGGTGCCCAATGTCAATATGTGTTTGCATCTTCTGTACCCGTTTATATCCCAAATTTAGGCTCAAAACACCCGAAAATTCGATATTTTTGAGTCTCAGAAGCGATCTGTACATTTCTACTCAGTGCTAGAATATTTTTATAATATAGGCCCAAAACATGCTCAAAATCGATATTTTGGGTGCCAAAGTCAATATGTGCATGCATCTTCTGAACCCGTTTATATCCCCAATTCAGGCTCAAAACACCCGAAAATTCGATATTTTTGGGTCCCAGAAGCGATCTGTAGATGCCTACTCGTTGCTAGAATGTTTTCAAGATACAGACCCAAAACATGCTCAAAATCGATATTTTGGGTGCCAAAGTCGATATGTGCATGCATCTTCTGTACCCGTTTATATCTCAAATTCAGGCTCAAAACACCCAAAAAATCGATATTTTTTTGTCCCAGAAGCGATCTGTACATGCCTACACCGTGTTAGAGTATTTTCAAAATACAGGTCCAAAACATGATGAAAATCGATATTTTAGGTGCGAAAAGTCAATATATATCTCAAATTCAGGCTCAAAACACTCGAAAATTCGATATTTTTGGGTCCCAGAAGCAATCTGTACATGCCTACTCCGTGTTAGAGTATTTTCAAAATTCTGGCCCAAAACATGCTGAAAATCAATATTTTAGGTGCCCAAAGTCAATATGTTTATGCATCTTCTGTACCCGTTTATATCCCAAATTCAGGCTCAAAACACCCGAAAATTCGATATTTTTGGATCCCAGAAGCGATCTGTACATGCCTACTCAGTGCTAGAATATTTTTATAATATAGGCCCAAAACATGCTCAAAATCTATATTTTGGGTGCCAAAGTCGATATGTGGATGCATCTTCTGTACCCGTTTATATCTCATATTCAGACTCAAAACACCCAAAAAATCGATATTTTTGTGTCCCAGAAGCGATCTGTACATGCCTACACCATGTTAGAGTATTTTCAGAATACAGGCCCAAAACATGCTCAAAATCGATATTTTAGGTGCCCAAAGTCAATATGTGTATGCATCTTCTGTACCCGTCTATATCCCAAATTCAGGTTCAAAACAACAGAAAATTCGATATTTTTTGGTCCCAGAAGCGATCTGTACATGCCTACTTCTTGCTAGAATGTTTCAAGATACAGACTTAAAACATGCTCAAAATCGATATTTTAGGTGCGAAAAGTCAATATATATCCCAAATTCAGGCTCAAAACACCCAAGAAATTCGATATTTTTGGGTCCCTTCATTGATCTGGACATGTCTACTCAGTGCTAGAATATTTTCAAAATATGTGCCCAAAACATGCTGAAAATCGATATTTTAGGTGCCCAATGTCGATATGTGCATGCATCTTCTATACTCGTTTATATCTCAAATTCAGGCTCAAAACACTCAAAAATTCGATATTTTTGGGTCCCAGAAGCAATCTGTACATGCCTACTCCGTGTTAAAGTATTTTCAAAATTCTGCCCCAAAGCATGCTGAAAATCAATATTTTAGGTGCCCAAAGTCAATATGTTTATGCATCTTCTGTACCCGTTTATATCCCAAATTCAGGCTCAAAACACCCGAAAATTCGATATTTTTGGGTCCCAGAAGCGATCTGTACATGCCTACTCAGTGCTAGAATATTTTTATAATATAGGCCCAAAACATGCTCAAAATCGATATTTTGGGTGCCCAAGTCGATATGTGCATGCATCTTCTGTACCCTTATATATTCCAAATTCAGGCTCAAAACACCCGAAAATTCGATATGTTTGGGTCCCAGAAGCGATCTGTAGATGCCTACTCGTTGCTAGAATGTTTTCAAGATACAGACCCAAAACATGCTCAAAATCGATATTTTGGGTGCCAAAGTCGATATGTGCATGCATCTTCTGTACCCGTTTATATCTCAAATTCAGGCTCAAAACACCCAAAAAATCGATATTTTTTTGTCCCAGAAGCGATCTGTACATGCCTACTCAGTGCTAGAATGTTTTCAAAATATAGGATTAAAACATGATAAAAATCGATATTTTAGGTGTCCAAAGTCGATATGTGCATGCATCTTCTGTACCCGTTTATATCTCAAATTCAGGCTCAAAACACCCGAAAATTCGATATTTTTGGGTCCCAGAAGCGATCTGTACATGCCTACTCAGTGCAAGAATATTTTTATAATATAGGCCCAAAACATGCTCAAAATCGATATTTTGGGTGCCAAAGTCGATATGTGCATGCATCTTCTGTACCCGTTTATATCTCAAATTCAGACTCAAAACACCCAAAAAATCGATATTTTTGTGTCCCAGAAGCGATCTGTACATGCCTACGCCATGTTAGAGTATTTTCAGAATACAGGCCCAAAACATGCTCAAAATCGATATTTTAGGTGCCCAAAGTCAATATGTGTATGCATCTTCTGTACCCGTCTATATCCCAAATTCAGGTTCAAAACAACAGAAAATTCGATATTTTTTGGTCCCAGAAGCGATCTGTACATGCCTACTTCTTGCTAGAATGTTTTCAAGATTCAGACCCAAAACATGCTCAAAATCGATATTTTAGGTGCGAAAAGTCAATATATATCCCAAATTCAGGCTCAAAACACACAAAAAATTCGATATTTTTGGGTCCCTTCAGCGATCTGGACATGCCTACTCAGTGCTAGAATGTTTTCAAGATACAGACCCAAAACATGCTCAAAATCGATATTTTGGGTGCCAAAGTCGATATGTGCATGCATCTTCTGTACCCGTTTATATCTCAAATTCAGGCTCAAAACACCCAAAAAATCGATATTTTTGTGTCCCAGAAGCGATCTGTACATGCCTACACCGTGTTAGAGTATTTTCAAAATATGGGCCCAAAACATGCTCAAAATCGATATTTTAGGTGCCCAAACTCGATATGTGCATGCATCTTCTGTACCCGTTTAAATCTCAAATTCAAGCTCAAAAACCCCGAAAATTCGATATTTTTGTGTCCCAGAAGCGATCTGTACATGCCTACTCAGTGCTAGAATGTTTTAAAAATATAGGCTCCAAAAATGCTAAAATTGATATTTTATGTGTCCAAAGTCGATATGTGCAAGCATCTTCTGTACCCGTTTAAATTTAAAATTCAGGCTCAAAACTCCCGAAAATTCGATATTGTGTCCCAGAAGCGATCTGTACATGCCTTCTCCGTGTTAAAGTATTTTCAAAATACAGGCCCAAAACATGCTGAAAATCAATATTTTAGGTGCCCAATGTCAATATGTGTTTGCATCTTCTGTACCCGTTTATATCCCAAATTCAGGCTCAAAACACCCAAAAAATCGATATTTTTGTGTCCCCAAAGCGATCTGTACATGCCTACACCGTGTTAGAGTATTTTCAAAATATGGGCCCAAAACATGCTCAAAATCGATATTTTAGGTGCCCAAACTCGATATGTGCATGCATCTTCTGTACCCGTTTAAATCTCAAATTCAAGCTCAAAAACCCCGAAAATTCGATATTTTTGTGTCCCAGAAGCGATCTGTATATGTCTACTCCGTGTTAGAGTATTTTCAAAATACAGGCCCAAAACATGCTGAAAATCAATATTTTAGGTGCCCAATGTCAATATGTGTTTGCATCTTCTGTACCCGTTTATATCCCAAATTTAGGCTCAAAACACCCGAAAATTCGATATTTTTGAGTCTCAGAAGCGATCTGTACATTTCTACTCAGTGCTAGAATATTTTTATAATATAGGCCCAAAACATGCTCAAAATCGATATTTTGGGTGCCAAAGTCAATATGTGCATGCATCTTCTGAACCCGTTTATATCCCCAATTCAGGCTCAAAACACCCGAAAATTCGATATTTTTGGGTCCCAGAAGCGATCTGTAGATGCCTACTCGTTGCTAGAATGTTTTCAAGATACAGACCCAAAACATGCTCAAAATCGATATTTTGGGTGCCAAAGTCGATATGTGCATGCATCTTCTGTACCCGTTTATATCTCAAATTCAGGCTCAAAACACCCAAAAAATCGATATTTTTTTGTCCCAGAAGCGATCTGTACATGCCTACACCGTGTTAGAGTATTTTCAAAATACAGGTCCAAAACATGATGAAAATCGATATTTTAGGTGCGAAAAGTCAATATATATCTCAAATTCAGGCTCAAAACACTCGAAAATTCGATATTTTTGGGTCCCAGAAGCAATCTGTACATGCCTACTCCGTGTTAGAGTATTTTCAAAATTCTGGCCCAAAACATGCTGAAAATCAATATTTTAGGTGCCCAAAGTCAATATGTTTATGCATCTTCTGTACCCGTTTATATCCCAAATTCAGGCTCAAAACACCCGAAAATTCGATATTTTTGGGTCCCAGAAGCGATCTGTACATGCCTACTCAGTGCTAGAATATTTTTATAATATAGGCCCAAAACATGCTCAAAATCTATATTTTGGGTGAAAAAGTCGATATGTGGATGCATCTTCTGTACCCGTTTATATCTCAAATTCAGACTCAAAACACTCAAAAAATCGATATTTTTGTGTCCCAGAAGCGATCTGTACATGCCTACACCATGTTAGAGTATTTTCAGAATACAGGCCCAAAACATGCTCAAAATCGATATTTTAGGTGCCCAAAGTCAATATGTGTATGCATCTTCTGTACCCGTCTATATCCCAAATTCAGGTTCAAAACAACAGAAAATTCGATATTTTTTGGTCCCAGAAGCGATCTGTACATGCCTACTTCTTGCTAGAATGTTTTAAGATACAGACTTAAAACATGCTCAAAATCGATATTTTAGGTGCGAAAAGTCAATATATATCCCAAATTCAGGCTCAAAACACCCAAGAAATTCGATATTTTTGGGTCCCTTCATTGATCTGGACATGTCTACTCAGTGCTAGAATATTTTCAAAATATGGGCCCAAAACATGCTGAAAATCGATATTTTAGGTGCCCAATGTCGATATGTGCATGCATCTTCTGTACTCGTTTATATCTCAAATTCAGGCTCAAAACACTCAAAAATTCGATATTTTTGGGTCCCAGAAGCAATCTGTACATGCCTACTCCGTGTTAAAGTATTTTCAAAATTCTGGCCCAAAACATGCTGAAAATCAATATTTTAGGTGCCCAAAGTCAATATGTTTATGCATCTTCTGTACCCGTTTATATCCCAAATTCAGGCTCAAAACACCCGAAAATTCGATATTTTTGGGTCCCAGAAGCGATCTGTACATGCCTACTCAGTGCTAGAATATTTTTATAATATAGGCCCAAAACATGCTCAAAATCTATATTTTGGGTGAAAAAGTCGATATGTGGATGCATCTTCTGTACCCGTTTATATCTCAAATTCAGACTCAAAACACTCAAAAAATCGATATTTTTGTGTCCCAGAAGCGATCTGTACATGCCTACACCATGTTAGAGTATTTTCAGAATACAGGCCCAAAACATGCTCAAAATCGATATTTTAGGTGCCCAAAGTCAATATGTGTATGCATCTTCTGTACCCGTCTATATCCCAAATTCAGGTTCAAAACAACAGAAAATTCGATATTTTTTGGTCCCAGAAGCGATCTGTACATGCCTACTTCTTGCTAGAATGTTTTAAGATACAGACTTAAAACATGCTCAAAATCGATATTTTAGGTGCGAAAAGTCAATATATATCCCAAATTCAGGCTCAAAACACCCAAGAAATTCGATATTTTTGGGTCCCTTCATTGATCTGGACATGTCTACTCAGTGCTAGAATATTTTCAAAATATGGGCCCAAAACATGCTGAAAATCGATATTTTAGGTGCCCAATGTCGATATGTGCATGCATCTTCTGTACTCGTTTATATCTCAAATTCAGGCTCAAAACACTCAAAAATTCGATATTTTTGGGTCCCAGAAGCAATCTGTACATGCCTACTCCGTGTTAAAGTATTTTCAAAATTCTGCCCCAAAACATGCTGAAAATCAATATTTTAGGTGCCCAAAGTCAATATGTTTATGCATCTTCTGTACCCGTTTATATCCCAAATTCAGGCTCAAAACACCCGAAAATTCGATATTTTTGGGTCCCAGAAGCGATCTGTACATGCCTACTCAGTGCTAGAATATTTTTATAATATAGGCCCAAAACATGCTCAAAATCGATATTTTGGGTGCCCAAGTCGATATGTGCATGCATCTTCTGTACCCTTATATATTCCAAATTCAGGCTCAAAACACCCGAAAATTCGATATGTTTGGGTCCCAGAAGCGATCTGTAGATGCCTACTCGTTGCTAGAATGTTTTCAAGATACAGACCCAAAACATGCTCAAAATCGATATTTTGGGTGCCAAAGTCGATATGTGCATGCATCTTCTGTACCCGTTTATATCTCAAATTCAGGCTCAAAACACCCAAAAAATCGATATTTTTTTGTCCCAGAAGCGATCTGTACATGCCTACTCAGTGCTAGAATGTTTTCAAAATATAGGATTAAAACATGATAAAAATCGATATTTTAGGTGTCCAAAGTCGATATGTGCATGCATCTTCTGTACCCGTTTATATCTCAAATTCAGGCTCAAAACACCCGAAAATTCGATATTTTTGGGTCCCAGAAGCGATCTGTACATGCCTACTCAGTGCAAGAATATTTTTATAATATAGGCCCAAAACATGCTCAAAATCGATATTTTGGGTGCCAAAGTCGATATGTGCATGCATCTTCTGTACCCGTTTATATCTCAAATTCAGACTCAAAACACCCAAAAAAATCGATATTTTTGTGTCCCAGAAGCGATCTGTACATGCCTACGCCATGTTAGAGTATTTTCAGAATACAGGCCCAAATCATGCTCAAAATCGATATTTTAGGTGCCCAAAGTCAATATGTGTATGCATCTTCTGTACCCGTCTATATCCCAAATTTAGGTTCAAAACAACAGAAAATTCGATATTTTTTGGTCCCAGAAGCGATCTGTACATGCCTACTTCTTGCTAGAATGTTTTCAAGATTCAGACCCAAAACATGCTCAAAATCGATATTTTAGGTGCGAAAAGTCAATATATATCCCAAATTCAGGCTCAAAACACACAAAAAATTCGATATTTTTGGGTCCCTTCAGCGATCTGGACATTCCTACTCAGTGCTAGAATGTTTTCAAGATACAGACCCAAAACATGCTCAAAATCGATATTTTGGGTGCCAAAGTCGATATGTGCATGCATCTTCTGTACCCGTTTATATCTCAAATTCAGGCTCAAAACACCCAAAAAATCGATATTTTTGTGTCCCAGAAGCGATCTGTACATGCCTACACCGTGTTAGAGTATTTTCAAAATACGGGCTCAAAACATGCTCAAAATCGATATTTTAGGTGCCCAAAGTCAATATGTGTATGCATCTTCTGTACCCGTCTATATCCCAAATTCAGGCTCAAAACAACAGACAATTCGATATTTTTGGGTCCCAGAAGCGAGCTGTACATGCCTACTCCTTGCTAGAATATTTTCAAGACACAGACCCAAAACATGCTCAAAATCGATATTTTAGGTGCAAAAAGTCGATTTGTGCATGCATCTTCTGTACCCGTTTATATCTCAAATTCAGGCTCAAAATCCCCAAAAATTCAATATTATTTTGTCCCTTAAGCGATCTGTACATGCCTACTCAGTGCTAGAATGTTTTAAAAATATAGGCTCCAAAAATGCTAAAATTGATATTTTATGTGTCCAAAGTCGATATGTGCAAGCATCTTCTGTACCCGTTTAAATTTAAAATTCAGGCTCAAAACTCCCGAAAATTCGATATTGTGTCCCAGAAGCGATCTGTACATGCCTTCTCCGTGTTAAAGTATTTTCAAAATACAGGCCCAAAACATGCTGAAAATCAATATTTTAGGTGCCCAATGTCAATATGTGTTTGCATCTTCTGTACCCGTTTATATCCCAAATTCAGGCTCAAAACACCCAAAAAATCGATATTTTTGTGTCCCAAAAGCGATCTGTACATGCCTACACCGTGTTAGAGTATTTTCAAAATATGGGCCCAAAACATGCTCAAAATCGATATTTTAGGTGCCCAAACTCGATATGTGCATGCATCTTCTGTACCCGTTTAAATCTCAAATTCAAGCTCAAAAACCCCGAAAATTCGATATTTTTGTGTCCCAGAAGCGATCTGTATATGTCTACTCCGTGTTAGAGTATTTTCAAAATACAGGCCCAAAACATGCTGAAAATCAATATTTTAGGTGCCCAATGTCAATATGTGTTTGCATCTTCTGTACCCGTTTATATCCCAAATTTAGGCTCAAAACACCCGAAAATTCGATATTTTTGAGTCTCAGAAGCGATCTGTACATTTCTACTCAGTGCTAGAATATTTTTATAATATAGGCCCAAAACATGCTCAAAATCGATATTTTGGGTGCCAAAGTCAATATGTGCATGCATCTTCTGAACCCGTTTATATCCCCAATTCAGGCTCAAAACACCCGAAAATTCGATATTTTTGGGTCCCAGAAGCGATCTGTAGATGCCTACTCGTTGCTAGAATGTTTTCAAGATACAGACCCAAAACATGCTCAAAATCGATATTTTGGGTGCCAAAGTCGATATGTGCATGCATCTTCTGTACCCGTTTATATCTCAAATTCAGGCTCAAAACACCCAAAAAATCGATATTTTTTTGTCCCAGAAGCGATCTGTACATGCCTACACCGTGTTAGAGTATTTTCAAAATACAGGTCCAAAACATGATGAAAATCGATATTTTAGGTGCGAAAAGTCAATATATATCTCAAATTCAGGCTCAAAACACTCGAAAATTCGATATTTTTGGGTCCCAGAAGCAATCTGTACATGCCTACTCCGTGTTAGAGTATTTTCAAAATTCTGGCCCAAAACATGCTGAAAATCAATATTTTAGGTGCCCAAAGTCAATATGTTTATGCATCTTCTGTACCCGTTTATATCCCAAATTCAGGCTCAAAACACCCGAAAATTCGATATTTTTGGGTCCCAGAAGCGATCTGTACATGCCTACTCAGTGCTAGAATATTTTTATAATATAGGCCCAAAACATGCTCAAAATCTATATTTTGGGTGCCAAAGTCGATATGTGGATGCATCTTCTGTACCCGTTTATATCTCAAATTCAGACTCAAAACACCCAAAAAATCGATATTTTTGTGTCCCAGAAGCGATCTGTACATGCCTACACCATGTTAGAGTATTTTCAGAATACAGGCCCAAAACATGCTCAAAATCGATATTTTAGGTGCCCAAAGTCAATATGTGTATGCATCTTCTGTACCCGTCTATATCCCAAATTCAGGTTCAAAACAACAGAAAATTCGATATTTTTTGGTCCCAGAAGCGATCTGTACATGCCTACTTCTTGCTAGAATGTTTCAAGATACAGACTTAAAACATGCTCAAAATCGATATTTTAGGTGCGAAAAGTCAATATATATCCCAAATTCAGGCTCAAAACACCCAAGAAATTCGATATTTTTGGGTCCCTTCATTGATCTGGACATGTCTACTCAGTGCTAGAATATTTTCAAAATATGGGCCCAAAACATGCTGAAAATCGATATTTTAGGTGCCCAATGTCGATATGTGCATGCATCTTCTGTACTCGTTTATATCTCAAATTCAGGCTCAAAACACTCAAAAATTCGATATTTTTGGGTCCCAGAAGCAATCTGTACATGCCTACTCCGTGTTAAAGTATTTTCAAAATTCTGCCCCAAAACATGCTGAAAATCAATATTTTAGGTGCCCAAAGTCAATATGTTTATGCATCTTCTGTACCCGTTTATATCCCAAATTCAGGCTCAAAACACCCGAAAATTCGATATTTTTGGGTCCCAGAAGCGATCTGTACATGCCTACTCAGTGCTAGAATATTTTTATAATATAGGCCCAAAACATGCTCAAAATCGATATTTTGGGTGCCCAAGTCGATATGTGCATGCATCTTCTGTACCCTTATATATTCCAAATTCAGGCTCAAAACACCCGAAAATTCGATATGTTTGGGTCCCAGAAGCGATCTGTAGATGCCTACTCGTTGCTAGAATGTTTTCAAGATACAGACCCAAAACATGCTCAAAATCGATATTTTGGGTGCCAAAGTCGATATGTGCATGCATCTTCTGTACCCGTTTATATCTCAAATTCAGGCTCAAAACACCCAAAAAATCGATATTTTTTTGTCCCAGAAGCGATCTGTACATGCCTACTCAGTGCTAGAATGTTTTCAAAATATAGGATTAAAACATGATAAAAATCGATATTTTAGGTGTCCAAAGTCGATATGTGCATGCATCTTCTGTACCCGTTTATATCTCAAATTCAGACTCAAAACACCCGAAAATTCGATATTTTTGGGTCCCAGAAGCGATCTGTACATGCCTACTCAGTGCAAGAATATTTTTATAATATAGGCCCAAAACATGCTCAAAATCGATATTTTGGTTGCCAAAGTCGATATGTGCATGCATCTTCTGTACCCGTTTATATCTCAAATTCAGACTCAAAACACCCAAAAAATCGATATTTTTGTGTCCCAGAAGCGATCTGTACATGCCTACGCCATGTTAGAGTTTTTTCAGAATACAGGCCCAAAACATGCTCAAAATCGATATTTTAGGTGCCCAAAGTCAATATGTGTATGCATCTTCTGTACCCGTCTATATCCCAAATTCAGGTTCAAAACAACAGAAAATTCGATATTTTTTGGTCCCAGAAGCGATCTGTACATGCCTACTTCTTGCTAGAATGTTTTCAAGATTCAGACCCAAAACATGCTCAAAATCGATATTTTAGGTGCGAAAAGTCAATATATATCCCAAATTCAGGCTCAAAACACACAAAAAATTCGATATTTTTGGGTCCCTTCAGCGATCTGGACATGCCTACTCAGTGCTAGAATGTTTTCAAGATACAGACCCAAAACATGCTCAAAATCGATATTTTGGGTGCCAAAGTCGATATGTGCATGCATCTTCTGTACCCGTTTACATCTCAAATTCAGGCTCAAAACACCCAAAAAATTGATATTTTTGTGTGCCAGAAGCTATCTGTATATGCCTCCCCCTTTGTTAGAGTATTTTTAAAATACAGGCCCAAACCATGCTCAAAATCGATATTTTAGGTGCCCAAAGTCGATAAGTTTATGTATCTTCTGTACCCGTTTATTTCCCAAATTCAGTCTCAAAACACCCGAAAATTCAATATTTTTGGGTCCCAGAAACGATCTGTACATACCTACTCAGTGTTAGATTATTTCAACATATAGGCCCAAAACCTGCTAAAAATCGATATTTTAGGTGCCTAAAGTCGATATGTGGATGCATCTTCTGTACCCGTTTATATCTCAAATTCAGGCTTAAAACACCCGAAAATTCAATATTTTTGGGTCCCTTAAGCGATCTGTACGTGCATACTCCGTGTTAGAGTGTTTTTTAAATATAGGCCCAAAACATGCTGAAAATCGATATTTTAGGTGCCCAAAATCAATATGTGTATGCATCTTCTGTACCCGGTTATATCCCAAATTTAGGCTCAAAACACCCGAAAATTCAATGTTTTTGGATCCCAGAAGCGATCTGTACATGCCTACTCAGTGCTAGAATATTTTCAAAATATTGTCTCAAAACATGCTAAAAATCGATATTTTGGGTGCCAAAGTCGATATGTGTATGCATCTTCTGTACCCGTTTATATCTCAAATTCAGGCTCAAAACACCCGAAAATTCGATATTGTGTCCCAGAAGCGATCTGTACATGCCTTCTCCGTGTTAGAGTATTTTCAAAATACAGGCCCAAAACATGCTCAAAATCGATATTTTAGGTGCCCAAAGTCGATATGTGCATGCATCTTCAGTACCTGTTTATATCTCAAATTCAGGCTCAAAACACCCGAAAATTCAATATTTTTGAATCCCATGAGCGATCTGTACATGTCTACTCCGTGTTAGAGTATTTTAAAAATACAGGCCCAAACATACTAAAAATCGATATTTTAGGTGCCCAAAGTCAATATGTGCATGCATCTTCTGTACCCGTTTATATCTCAAATTCAGGCTGAAAACACCCGAAAATTCGATATTTTTGGGTCCCAGAAGCGATCTGTACGTGCATACTCCGTGTTAGAGTGTTTTTTAAATACAGGCCCAAAACATGCTGAAAATCAATATTTTAGGTGCCCAAAATCAATATGTGTATGCATCTTCTGTACCCGTTTATATCTCAAATTCAGGGTCAAAGCACCCGAAAAATCAATATTTTTGAATCCGAGGAGTGATCTGTACATGCCTAGTCAGTGCTAGAATATTTTCAAAATATAGGCCCAAAACATGCTGCATAGATATTCTGTACCAGTTTATATCTCAAATTCAGGCTCAAAACACCCGAAAATTTAGATGTTTTTGGGTCCTAGATGCAATCTGTATATGCCTAGTCCGTGTTTAAGTATTTTCAAAATACATGCCCAAAACAAGCTAAAAATCGATATTTTAGCTGACCATAGTCAATATGTGCATGCATCATCTGTACCCGTTTATATCTTAAATTCAGGCTCTAAACACCCGAAAATTCGGTATTTTTGGGTCCCAGAAGCGATCTGGTATACATGCCTACTCAGTGTTAGAGTACTTTAATAATACAGGCCATAAAACATGCTGAAAATCGATATTTAACGTGCCCAAAGTCAATATGTGCATGCATCTTCTGTACCCGTTTATATCTCAAATTCAGGGTCAAAACACCCGAAAATTCAATATTTTTCGGTCCCAGAAGTGATCTGTACGTGCATACTCCGTGTTAGAGTGTTTTTTAAATACAGGCCCAAAACATGCTCAAAATCGATATTTTGGGTGCCCAAAGTCGATATGTGCATGCATCTTCTGTACCCGTTTATATCTCAAATTCAGGCTCAAAACACACGAAAATTCGGCATTTGTGGGTCCCAGAAGCGATCTGTATATGCCTACTCAGTGCTAGAATTTTTTTCAAACCATAGGCCAAAACATTCTAAAAATCGATATTTTAGGTGCAAAAAGTCGATATGTGCCTGCATCTTCAGTACCCGTTTATATCTCAAATTCAGGCTCAAAACACCTAAAAATTCAATATTTTGGGTCCCAGAAGCGATCTGTACATGCCTACTCAGTGCTAGAATAATTTCAAAATATTGCCCCAAAACATGCTAAAAATCGATATTTTGGGTGCTCAAAGTCAATATGTGCATGCATCCTCTGTACCCGTTTATATTTCAAATTCAGGCTCAAAACACCCGAAAATTCGATATTTTTAGGAACTAGAAGCGATATGTACATGCCTACTCCGTGTTAGAGTATTTTCAAAATACAGGTCCAAAACATGCTCAAAATCGATATTTTGGGTGCCCAAAGTCGATATGTGCATGCATCTTCTGTACCCGTTTATATCTCGAATTCAGGCTCAAAACACCTAAAAATTCAATATTTTTGGGTCCCATAAGCGATCTGTACATGCCTACTCAGTGCTAGAATAATTTCAAAATATTGACCCAAAACATGCTAAAACTCGATATTTTGGGTGCTCAAAGTCGATATGAGCATGCATCCTCTGTACCCGTTTATATTTCAAATTCAGGCTCAAAACACCCGAAAATTAGATATTTTTAGGAACGAGAAGCGATATGTACATGCCTACTCCGTGTTAGAGTATTTTCAAAATACAGGTCCAAAATATGCTCAAAATCGATATTTTGGGTGCCCAAAGTAGATATGTGCATTTATCTTCTGTACTCGTTTATATCTCAAATTCAGGCTCAAAACACGCGAAAATTCGATATTTTTTGGTCCCAGAAGTGACCTGTATATACCTACTCCACGCTAGAATGTTTTCAAGATACAGACCCAAAACATGCCCCAAAATAGATATTTTAGGTGCAAAAAGTAGATATGTGCATGCTTATTCAGTACCCGTTTATATCTCAAATTCATGCTCAAAACGCCCGAAAATTCGATATTTTTGGGTTTTAGATGCAATCTGTATATGCCTACTCCGTGTTTAAGTATTTTCAAAATAAATGCCCAAAACATGCTGAAAATCGATATTTTAGGTGCCCATAGTCAATATGTGCATGCATCTTCTGTACCCGTTTATATCTTAAATTCAGGCTCTAAACACCCGAAAATTCGATATTTTTGGGTCCCAGAAGCGATCTGTACATGCCTACGCAATCCTAGAATGTTTTCAAGATACAGACCTAAAACATGCTAAAAATCGATATTTTAGATGCCCAATTTCGATATGTGCATGCATCTTCTGTACTGTACCCGTTTATATCTCAAATTCAGGCTCAAAACTCCCAAAAATTCGGTATTTTTGGGTCCCAGAAGCGATCTGGTATACATGCCTACTCAGTGTTAGAGTACTTTAAAAATACAGGCCATAAAACATGCTGAAAATCGATATTTTAGGTGCCCAAAGTCGATATGTGCATACATCTTCTGCACCCGTTTATATCTCAAATTCAGGCTCAAAACACCCGAAAATTCGGTATTTTTGGGTCCCAGATGCAACCTGTATATGCCTACTCCATTCGAGAATGTTTTCAAGATACAGACCCAAAACATGCCCAAAATCGATATTTTAGGTGCAAAAAGTCGATATGTGCATGCATATTCAGTACCCGTTTATATCTCAAATTCAAGCTCAAAACACCCAAAAACTCGATATTTTTGGGTCCCAGAAGCGATCTGTATATGCCTACGCAGTGCTAAAATGTTTTCAAAATATAGACTCAAAACATGCTAAAAATCGATATTTTGGGTGCCTAGAGTCGATATGTACATGTATTTTCTGTACCCGATTATATCTCAAATTCAGGCTCAAAACACCCGAAAATTCGATATTTTTGTGTCCCAGAAGCGATCTGTACATGTCTACTCAGTGCTAGAATGTTTTTAAAATATAGGTTTAAAACATGCTAAAAATTTATATTTTTGGTGTCCCAAGTCGATATGTGCATAGATATTCTGTATCAGTTTATATCTCAAATTTAGGCTCAAAACACCCGAAAATTCGATATTTTTTGGTCCTAGATGCAATCTGTATATGCCTACTCCGTGTTTAAGTATTTTTAAAAGACATGCCCAAAACATGCTGAAAATCGATATTTTAGCTGCCCATAGTCAATATGTGCATGCATCTTCTGTACCCGTTTATATCTTAAATTCAGGCTCTAAACACCCGAAAATTCGATATATTTTGGTCCCAGAAGCAACCTGTATATGCCTACTTCTTGCTAGAATGTTTTCAAGATACAGACCCAAAACATGCTAAAAATCGATATTTTAGATGCCCAATGTCGATATGTGCATGCATCATCTGTACGGTACCCGTTTATAACTCAAATTCAGGCTCAAAACACGCGAAAATTCAATATTTTTGTGTCCCAGAAGCGATCTGTACATGCCTACGCAGTGCTAGAATAATTTCAAAATATTGGCCCAAAACATGCTAAAAATCGATATTTTAGGTGTCCAAAATCAAAATGTGCATACATCTTTTGTACCCGTTTATATCTCAAATTTAGGCTCAAAACACCCGAAAATTCGATATTTTTGGGTCCCAGATGCAATCTGTATATGCCTACTCCGTGTTTAAGTAATTTCAAAATACATGCCCAAAACATGCTGAAAATCGATATTTTAGCTGCCGATAGTCAATATGTGCATGCATCTTCAGTACCCGTTTATATCTTAATTTCAGGCTCAAAACACCCACAAATTCGATATTTTTGGGTCCCAGAAGCGATCTGTACATGCCTACTCGGTGTTAGAGTATTTTCAAAATACAGGCCCAAAACATACTCAAAATCGATATTTTAGGTGCTCATAGTCGATATGTGCATGCATCTTCAGTATCCGTTAATATCTCAAATGCAGGCTCAAAAAACCCGAAAATTCGGTAATTTTGGGTCCAAGAAGCGATCTGTACATGCTTACTCCGTGTTAAAGTATTTTCAAAATACATTCCCAAAACATGCTGAAAATCGATATTTTAGGTGATCAAAGTCGATTTGTGCATGCATCTTCTGTACCCGTTTATATCTCAAAATCAGGCTCAAAACTCCCGAAAATTCGATATTTTTGGGTCCCAGAAGCGATCTGTACATGCCTACTCCGTGTTAGAGTATTTTCAAAATACAGGCCGAAAACATGCTGAAAATCAATATTTTAGGTGCCCAAAGTCAATATGTGCATGCTTCTACTGTACCCGATTATATCTCAAATTCAGGCTCAAATTATCCGAAAATTCGATATTTTGGGGTCCCAGAAGCGATCTGTACATGCCTACTTCGTGTTAGAGTATTTTCAAAATAAAGGGCCAAAACATGCTAAAAATCGATATTTTAGCTGCCCAAAGTCAATATGTGTATGCATCTTCTGTACCCGTCTATATCCCAAATTCAGGTTCAAAACATTCGAAAATTCAATATTTTTGGGTCCCAGAAGCGATCCGTACATGCCTACTCCGTGTTAGAGTATTTTCAAAATAAAGGTCCTAAACATGCTCAAAATCGATATTTTAGGTGCCCTAAGTCGATATGTGCATGCTTCTTCTGTATCCGTCTATATCCCAAATTCAGGTTCAAAACACCCGAAAATTCGATATTTTTGGGTCCCAGGAGCGTTCTGTACATGACTACTCCTTGCTAGAATTTTTTCAAGATACAGACCCAAAACAAGATCAAAATCGATATTTTAGGTGCAAAAAGTCGATATGTGCATGCATCTTCTGTACCCATTTATATCTCAAATTCAGGCTCAAAACACCCGAAAATTCGATATTTTTGGGTCCCAAAAGCGATCTGTACATGTCTACTCCGTGTTAGAGTATTTTTAAAATACAGGCCCAAAACATGCTCAAAATCGATATTTTAGGTGCCTAAAGTCGATATGTGCATGCATCTTCTGTATCCGTTTATATCTCAAATTCAGGCTCAAAACACCCGAAAATTCGATATTTTTGGGTCCCAGAAGCGATCTGTACATGCCTTCTCCGTGTTAAAGTATTTTCAAAATACAGGCTTAAAACATGCTGAAAATCTATATTTTAGGTGCTCAAAGTCAATATGTGTATGCATCTTCTGTACCCGTCTATATTTTAAATTCAGGCTCGAAACACCCAAAAAATCGATATTTTTGTGTCCCAGAAGCGTTCTGTACATGTCTACACCGTGTTTGAGTATTTTCAAAATACAGGCCCAAAAGATGCTCAAAATCGATATTTTAGGTGCCCAAAGTCGATATGTGCATGCATCTTCTGTATCCGTTTATATCTCAAATTCATGCTCAAAACACCCGAAAATTCAATGTTTTTGGGTCCCATAAGCGATCTGTACGTGCATACTCCGTGTTAGAGTGTTTTTAAAATACAGACCCAAAACATGCTGAAAATCGATATTTTATGTGCCCAAAGTCATTATGTGTATGCATCTTCTGTACCAGTGTATATCCCTAATTCTGGTTCAACACACCAGAAAATTCGATATTTTTGGGTCCCACAAGCGATCTGTACATGCCTACTCCTTGCTAGAATGTTTTCAAGATACAGACCCAAAACATGCTCAAAATCGATATTTTAAGTGCAAAAAGTCGATATGTGCATGCATCTTCTGTACCCGTTTATATCTCAAATTCAGGCTCAAAACTGCGAAAATTCGATATTTTTGGGTCCCAGAAGCGATCTGTACATGCATATTCCGTGTTAGAGTGTTTTTAAAATACAGGCCCAAAACATACTAAAAAATTGATATTTTAGGTGCACAAAGTCAATATGTGTATGCATTCTCTGTACCCGGTTATATCTCAAATTCAGGCTCAAAACTCCCGAAAATTCAATTTTTTGGGTCCCAGAAGCGATCTGTACATGCCTACTCAGTGCTAGAATGTTTTCAAAATATAGGCTCAGAACATGCTGAAAATCGATATTTTGGGTGCCCAAAGTCGATATGTGCATGCATCTTCTGTACCCGTTTATATCTCAAATTCAGGCTCAAAACACCCAAAAATTAGATATTATTGTGTACCAGAAGCGATCTGTACGTGTCTACTCCGTGTTAGAGTATTTTAAAAATACAGGCCCAAAATATGCTCAAAATCGATATATTGGGTGCCCAAAGTCGATATGTGCATGCATCTTCTGTACCCGTTTATATCTCAAATTCAGACTCAAAACACCCAAATATTCGATATTTTTGGGTCCCAAAAGCCATCTGTACATGCATACTCCGTGTCAGAGTATTTTCAAAATACAAGCCTAAAACATGCTGAAAATCGAAATTTTAGTTGCCCAAAGTCAATATGTGTATGCATCTTCTGTACCCGTCTATATCCCAAATTCAGGTTCAAAAAATTCGAAAATTCGATATTTTTGGGTCCCAGAAGCAATCTGTACATGCCTACTTCTTGCTAGAATGTTTTCAAGATACAGTCCCAAAACATGCTCAAAATCGATATTTTAGGTGCAAAAAGTCGATATGTGCATGCATCTTCTGTACCCGTTTATATCTCAAATTCAGGCTCAAAATACCCGAAAATTCGATATTTTTGGGTCCCAGAAGCGATCTGTACATGCCTTCTCCGTGTTAAAGTATTTTCAAAATACAGGCCCAAAACATGCTGAAAATCGATATTTTAGGTGCCCAAAGTCAATATGTGTATGCATCTTCTGTACCCGTGTATATCCCAAATTCAGGTTCAAAACACCAGAAAATTCGGTATTTTTGAGTCCCAGAAGCGATCTGTACATGCCTACTTCTTGCTAGAATGTTTTCAAGATACAGTCCCAAAACATGCTCCAAATCGATATTTTAGGTGCAAAAAGTCGATATGTGCATGCATCTTCTGTACCCGTTTATATCTCAAATTCAGGCTCAAAACAACCGAAAATTCGATATTTTTGGGTCCCAGAAGCGATCTGTACATGTCTACACCGTGTTTGAGTATTTTCAAAATACAGGCCCAAAAGATGCTCAAAATCGATATTTTAGGTGCCCAAAGTCGATATGTGCATGAATCTTCTGTACCCGTTTATATCTCAAATTTAATGCTCAAAACACCCGAAAATTCAATGTTTTTTGGTCCCAGAAGCGATCTGTACGTGATACTCCGTGTTAGAGTGTTTTCAAAATACAGGCCCAAAACATGCTGAAAATCGATATTTTATGTGCCCAAAGTCAATATGTGTATGCATCTTCTGTACCCGTGTATATCCCTAATTCTGGTTCAAAACACCAGAAAATTCGATATTTTTGGGTCCCAGAAGCGATCTGTACATGCCTACTCCTTGCTAGAATGTTTTCATGATACAAACCCAGAACATGCTCAAAATCGATATTTTAGGTGCAAAAAGTCGATATGTGCATGCATCCTCTGTACCCGGTTATATCCCAAATTCAGGCTCAAAACACCCAAAAATTCGATATTTTTGGGTCCCAGAAGCGATCTGTACATGCATACTCCGTGTTAGAGTGTTTTTAAAATACAGGCCCAAAACATGCTAAAAAATCGATATTTTTGGTGCCAAAGTCGATATGTGCATGCATCTTCTGTACCCATTTATATCTCAAATTCAGGCTCAAAACACCCGAAAATTCAATATTTTTGAATCCCAGGAGCGAACTGTACATGCCTACTCAGTGCTAGAATATTTTCAAAATATAGGCCCAAAACATACTAAAAATCGATATTTTAGCTGCAATAGTCGATATGTGCATGAATCTTCTGTACCCGTTTATATCTCAAATTCGGGCTCAAAACACCCGAAAATTCGATATTTTTGGGTACCAGAAGCGATCTGTACATGCCTACTCAGTGCTAGAATATTTTCAATTTATACGCCGAAAACATGCTCAAAATCGATATTTTAGGTGCCCAAAGTCGATATGTGCATGAATCTTCTGTACCCATTTATATCCCAAATTCAGACTCTAAACACCCGAATATTCGATATTTTTGGGTCCCAAAAGCCAACTGTACATGCATACTCCGTGTTATAGTATGTTCAAAATACAGGCCTAAAACATGCTGTAAATCGATATTTTAGCTGCCCAAAGTCAATATGTGTATGCATCTTCTGTACCCGTCTATATCCCAAATTCAGGTTCAAAACACTCGAAAATTCGATATTTTTGGGTCCCAGAAGCAATCTGTACAGGCCTACTTCTTGCTAGAATGTTTTCAAGATACAGACCCAAAACATGCTCAAAATCGATATTTTAGGTGCAAAAAGTCGATATGTGCATGCATCTTCTGTACCCGTTTATATCTCAAATTCAGGCTCAAAACTCCGAAAATTCGATATTTTGTGTCCCAGAAGCGATCTGTACATGCATACTCCGTGTTAGAGTGTTTTTAAAATACAGGCCCAAAACATGCTGAAAATTGATATTCTAGGTGCACAAAGACAATATGTGTATGCATCTTCTGTACCCGTGTATATCCCTAATTCAGGTTCAAAACACCAGAAAATTCTGTATTTTTGGGTCCCAGAAGCGATCTGTACATGCCTACTCAGTGCTAGAATGTTTTCAAGATACAGACCCAAAACATGCTCGAAATCGATATTTTAGGTGCAAAAAGTTGATATGTGCATGCATCCTCTGTACCTGGTTATATCACAAATTCAGGCTCAAAACACCTGAAAATTCAATATTTTTGGGTCCCAGAAGCGATCTGTACATGCCTGCACTCAGTGCTAGAATATTTTCAAATTATACGCCCAAAACATACTAAAAATCGATATTTTGGGTGCCAAAGTCGATATGTGCATGCATCTTCTGTACCCGTTTATATCTCAAATTCAGGCTCAAAACACCCAAAAAATCGATATTTTTGTGTCCCAGAAGCGATCTGTACATGTCTACACCGTGTTTGAGTATTTTCAAAATACAGGCCCAAAAGATGCTCAAAATCGATATTTTAGGTGCCCAAAGTCGATATGTGCATGCATCTTCTGTACCCGTTTATATCTCAAATTTATGCTCAAAACACCCGAAAATTCAATGTTTTTGGTTCCCAGAAGCGATCTGTACGTGCATACTCCGTGTTAGAGTGTTTTTAAAATACAGGCCCAAAACATGCTGAAAATCGATATTTTATGTGCCCAAAGTCAATATGTGTATGCATCTTCTGTACCCGTGTATATCCCTAATTCTTGTTCAAAACACCAGAAAATTCGATATTTTTGTGTCCCAGAAGCGATCTGTACATGCCTACTCCTTGCTAGAATGTTTTCAAGATACAAACCCAGAACATGCTCAAAATCGATATTTTAGGTGCAAAAAGTCGATATGTGCATGCATCCTCTGAACCCGGTTATATCCCAAATTTAGGCTCAAAACACCCGAAAATTCAATATTTTTGAATCCCAGGAGCGATCTGTACATGCCTACTCAGTGCTAGAATATTTTCAAAATATAGGCCCAAAACATACTAAAAATCGATATTTTGGCTGCAAAAGTCGATATGTGCATGCATCTTCTGTACCCGGTTATATCCCAAATTCAGGCTCAAAACACCCAAAAATTCGATATTTTTGGGTCCCAAAAGCGATCTGTACATGCCTTCTCAGTGCTAGAATATTTTCAAAATATATCCCCAAAACATGCTGAAAATCGATATTTTAGGTGCCCAAAGTCGATATGTGCATGCATCTTCTGTACCCGTTTATATCTCAAATTCAGGCTCAAAACTACGAAAATTCGATATTTTGTGTCCCAGAAGCGATCTGTACATGCATACTACGTGTTAGAGTGTTTTTAAAATACAGGCCCAAAACATGCTGAAAATTGATATTTTAGGTGCACAAAGTCAATATGTGTATGCATTTTCTGTACCCGGTTATATCTCAAATTCAGGCTCAAAACACCCGAAAATTCAATATTTTTGGGTCCCAGAAGCGTTCTGCACATGCCTACACAGTGCCTGAATGTTTTCAAAATAGAGGATCATAACATGCTAAAAATCGATATTTTGGGTGCCCAAAGTCGATATGTGCATGCATCTTCTGTACCCGTTTATATCTCAAATTCAGGCTCAAAACACCCAAAAATTCGATATTTTTGTGTCCCAGAAACGATCTGTACGTGTCTACTCCGTGTTAGAGTATTTTAAAAATACAGGCCCAAAACATGCTCAAAATCGATATTTTGGGTGCCCAAAGTCGATATGTGCATGCATCTTCTGTACCTGTTTATATCTCAAATTCAGACTCAAAACACCCGAATATTCGATATTTTTGGGTCCCAAAAGCCATCTGTACATGCATACTCCGTGTTAGAGTATTTTCAAAATACAGGCCTAAAACATGCTGAAAATCGATATTTTAGCTGCCCAAAGTCAATTTGTGTATGCATTTTCTGTACCCGTCTATATCCCAAATTCAGGTTTAAAACATTCGAAAATTCGATATTTGTGGGTCCCAGAAGCAATCTGTACATGCCTACTTCTTGCTCGAATGTTTTCAAGATACAGTCCCAAAACATGCTCCAAATCGATATTTTAGGTGCAAAAAGTCGATATGTGCATGCATCTTCTGTACCCGTTTATATCTCAAATTCAGGCTCAAAACACCCGAAAATTCGATATTTTTGGGTCCCAGAAGCTATCTGTACATGCCTTCTCAGTGCTAGAATATTTTCAAAATATATCCCCAAAACATGCTGAAAATCGATATTTTAGGTGCCCAAAGTCGATATGTGCATGCATCTTCTGTACCCGTTTATATCTCAAATTCAGGCTCAAAACTACGAAAATTCGATATTTTGTGTCCCAGAAGCGATCTGTACATGCATACTACGTGTTAGAGTGTTTTTAAAATACAGGCCCAAAACATGCTGAAAATTGATATTTTAGGTGCACAAAGTCAATATGTGTATGCATTTTCTGTACCCGGTTATATCTCAAATTCAGGCTCAAAACACCCGAAAATTCAATATTTTTGGGTCCCAGAAGCGTTCTGCACATGCCTACACAGTGCTTGAATGTTTTCAAAATAGAGGCTCATAACATGCTAAAAATCGATATTTTGGGTGCCCAAAGTCGATATGTGCATGCATCTTCTGTACCCGTTTATATCTCAAATTCAGGCTCAAAACACCCAAAAATTCGATATTTTTGTGTCCCAGAAACGATCTGTACGTGTCTACTCCGTGTTAGAGTATTTTAAAAATACAGGCCCAAAACATGCTCAAAATCGATATTTTGGGTGCCCAAAGTCGATATGTGCATGCATCTTCTGTACCTGTTTATATCTCAAATTCAGACTCAAAACACCCGAATATTCGATATTTTTGGGTCCCAAAAGCCATCTGTACATGCATACTCCGTGTTAGAGTATTTTCAAAATACAGGCCTAAAACATGCTGAAAATCGATATTTTAGCTGCCCAAAGTCAATTTGTGTATGCATTTTCTGTACCCGTCTATATCCCAAATTCAGGTTTAAAACATTCGAAAATTCGATATTTGTGGGTCCCAGAAGCAATCTGTACATGCCTACTTCTTGCTCGAATGTTTTCAAGATACAGTCCCAAAACATGCTCCAAATCGATATTTTAGGTGCCCAAAGTCGATATGTGCATGCATCTTCTGTACCCGTTTATATCTCAAATTCAGGCTCAAAACACCCGAAAATTCGATATTTTTGGGTCCCAGAAGCTATCTGTACATGCCTTCTCCGTGTTAAAGTATTTTCAAAATACAGGCTCAAAACATGCTGAAAATCTATATTTTATTTGCTCAAAGTCAATATGTGTATGCATCTTCTGCACCCGTGTATATCCCAAAGTCAGGTTCAAAACACCAGAAAATTCGGTATTTTTGGGTCCCAGAAGCGATCTGTACATGCCTACTCCTTGCTAGAATATTTTCAAATTATACGCCTAAAACATACTAAAAATCGATATTTTGGGTGCCAATGTCGATATGTGCATGCATCTTCTGTACCCGTTTATATCTCAAATTCAGGCTCAAAACACCCGAAAATTCAATATTTTTGAATCCCAGGAGCGAACTGTACATGCCTACTCAGTGCTAGAATATTTTCAAAATATAGGCCCAAAACATACTAAAAATCGATATTTTAGCTGCAATAGTCGATATGTGCATGAATCTTCTGTACCCGTTTATATCTCAAATTCGGGCTCAAAACACCCGAAAATTCGATATTTTTGGGTACCAGAAGCGATCTGTACATGCCTACTCAGTGCTAGAATATTTTCAATTTATACGCCGAAAACATGCTCAAAATCGATATTTTAGGTGCCCAAAGTCGATATGTGCATGCATCTTCTGTACCCGTTTATATCCCAAATTCAGGCTCAAAACTCCGAAAATTCGATATTTTGTGTCCCAGAAGCGATCTGTACATGCATACTCCGTGTTAGAGTGTTTTTAAAATACAGGCCCAAAACATGCTGAAAATTGATATTTTAGGTGCACAAAGACAATATGTGTATGCATCTTCTGTACCCGTGTATATCCCAAATTCAGGTTCAAAACACCAGAAAATACTGTATTTTTGGGTCCCAGAAGCGATCTGTACATGCCTACTCAGTGCTAGAATGTTTTCAAGATACAGACCCAAAACATGCTCGAAATCGATATTTTAGGTGCAAAAAGTTGATATGTGCATGCATCCTCTGTACCCGGTTATATCACAAATTCAGGCTCAAAACACCTGAAAATTCAATATTTTTGTTTCCCAGAAGCGATCTGTACATGCCTTCTCAGGGCTAGAATATTTTCAAAATATATCCCCAAAACATGCTGAAAATCGATATTTTAGGTGCCCAAAGTCGATATGTGCATGCATCTTCAGTACCCGTTTATATCTCAAATTCAGGCTCAAAACACCCGAAAATTCAATATTTTTGAATCCCAGGAGCGATCTGTACATGCCTACTCAGTGCTAGAATATTTTCAAAATATAGGCCCAAAACATACTAAAAATCGATATTTTGGCTGCAAAAGTCGATATGTGCATGCATCTTCTGTACCCGGTTATACCCCAAATTCAGGCTCAAAACACCCAAAAATTCGATATTTTTGGGTCCCAAAAGCGATCTGTACATGCCTTCTCAGTGCTAGAATATTTTCAAAATATATCCCCAAAACATGCTGAAAATCGATATTTTAGGTGCCCAAAGTCGATATGTGCATGCATCTTCTGTACCCGTTTATATCTCAAATTCAGGCTAAAAACTACGAAAATTCGATATTTTGTGTCCCAGAAGCGATCTGTACATGCATACTACGTGTTAGAGTGTTTTTAAAATACAGGCCCAAAACATGCTGAAAATTGATATTTTAGGTGCACAAAGTCAATATGTGTATGCATTTTCTGTACCCGGTTATATCTCAAATTCAGGCTCAAAACACCCGAAAATTCAATATTTTTGGGTCCCAGAAGCGATCTGCACATGCCTACACAGTGCTTGAATGTTTTCAAAATAGAGGCTCATAACATGCTAAAAATCGATATTTTAAGTGCAAAAAGTCGATATGTGCATGCATCTTCTGTACCCGTTTATATTTCAAATTCAGGCTCAAAACTGCGAAAATTCGATATTTTTGGATCCCTTAAGCAATCTGCACATGCCTACTCAGTGCTAGAATGTTTTTAAAATACAGGCTTAAAACATGCTATAAATCGATATTTTAGGTTTCCAAAGTCGATATGTGCATGCATCTTCTGTACCCGTTTATATCTCAAATTCAGGCTCAAAACATCCGAAAATTCGATATTTTAGGGTTCCAGAAGCGATCTGTACATGCCTACTCCGTGTTAAAGTATTTTCAAAATACAGGCCCAAAACATGCTCAAAATCGATATTTTAAGTGCAAAAAGTCAATATGTGTATGCATCTTCTGTACCCGTCTATATCCCAAATTCAGGTTCAAAACACCAGAAAAGTCGGTATTTTTGGGTCCCAGAAGCGATTTGTACATGCCTACTCCTTGCTAGAATTTTTTCAAGATACAGACCCAAAACATGCTCAAAAACGATATTTTAGGTGCAAAAAGTTGATATGTGCATGCATCTTCTGTACCCGTTTATATCTCAAATTCATGCTCAAAACACCCGAAAATTCCATATTTTTGGGTCCCAAAAGCGATCTGTACATGTCTACTCCGTGTTAGAGTATTTTTATAATACTGGCCCAAAACATGCTAAAAGTCGATATTTTAGGTGCCCAAAGTCGATATGTGCATGCATCATCTGTACACGTTTATATCTCAAATTCAGACTCAAAACACCCGAAAATTCAATATTTTTGGGTGCCAGAAGCGATCTGTACGTGCACACTCCGTGTTAGAGTGTTTTTAAAATACAGGCCCAAAACATGCTGAAAAACGATATTTTATGTGCCCAAAGTCAAAATGTGTATGCATCTTCTGTACCCGTCTATATCCCAAATTCAGGTTCAAAACACTCGAAAATTCGATATTTTTGGGTCCCAGAAGCAATCTGTACATGCCTACTCCTTGCTAGAATGTTTTCAAGATTCAGACCTAAATCATGCTAAAAATCGATATTTTAGGTGTCCAAAGTCGATATGTGCATGCATCTTCTGTACCCGTTTATATCTCAAATTCAGTCTCAAAAAACCCGAAAATTCGATATTTTTGGGTCCCAAAAGCGATCTGTACATGTCTACTCCGTGTTAGAGTATTTTTAAAATACAGGCCCATAACACGCTAAAAATCGATATTTTAGGTGCCCAAAGTCGATATGTGCATGCATCTTCTGTACCCGTTTATATCTCAAATTCAGGCTCAAAACACCCGAAAATTCAATATTTTTGGGTCCCAGAAGCGATCTGTACGTGCATACACCGTGCTAGAGTATTTTCAAAATACAGGCCTAAAACATGCTGAAAATCGATATTTTATGTGCCCAAAGTCAATATGTGTATGCATCTTCTGTACACGTGTATATCCCTAATTCAGGTTCAAAACACAACAAAATTCGATATTTTTGGGTCCCAGAAGCAATCTGTACATGCCTACTCCTTGCTAGAATGTTTTCAAGATACAGACCAAAAAAATGCTCAAAATCGATGTTTTTAGTGCAAAAAGTCGATATGTGCATGCATCTTCTGTACCCGTTTAAATCTCAAATTCAGGCTCAAAACTCCGAAAATTCGATATTTTTGGGTCCCTTAAGCAATCTGTACATGCCTACTCAGTGCTAGAATGTTTTTAAAATACAGGCCTAAAACATGCTATAAATCGATAATTTAGGTGTCCAAAGTCAATATGTGCATGCATCTTCTGTACCCGTTTATATCTCAAATATAGGCTCAAAACACCCGAAAATTCGATATTTTTGGATCCCAAAAGCGATCTGTACATGTCTACTCCGTGTTAGAGTATTTTTATAATACAGGCACAAAACATGCTAAAAATCGATATTTTAGGTGCCCAAAGTCGATATGTGCATGCATCATCTGTACCCGTTTATATCTCAAATTCAGGCTCAAAACATCCGAAAATTCAATATTTTTGGGTCCCATAAGCGATCTGTACGTGCACACTCCGTGTTAGAGTGTTTTTAAAATACAGACCCAAAACATGCTGAAAATCGATATTTTATGTGCCCAAAGTCAAAATGTGTATGCATCTTCTGTACACGTGTATATCCCTAATTCAGGTTCAAAACACCAGAAAATTCGATTTTTTTGGGTCCCAGAAGCGATCTGTACATGCCTACTCCTTGCTAGAATGTTTTCAAGATACAGACCCAAAACATGTTAAAAATCGATATTTTAAGTGCAAAAAGTCGATATGTGCATGCATCTTCTGTACCCGTTTACATCTCAAATTCAGTCTCAAAACTCCGAAAATTCGATATTTTTGGGTCCCTTAAGCAATCTGCACATACCTACTCAGTGCTAGAATATTTTCAAATTATACGCCGGAAACATACTAAAAATCGATATTTTGGGTGCCAAAGTCGATATGTGCATGCATCTTCTGTACCCGTTTATATCTCAAATTCAGGCTCAAAACACCCAAAAAATCGATATTTTTGTGTCCCAGAAGCGATCTGTACATGACTACACAGTGCTATAGTATCTTCAAAATACAGGCCCAAAACATGCTCAAAATCGATATTTTAGGTGCCCAAAGTCGATATGTGCATGCATCTTCTGTACCCGTTCATATATCAAATTCATGTTTAGAACACCCGAAAATTCGATTTATTTGGGTCCCAGAAGCGATCTGTACGTGTCTACTCAGTGTTGGAGTATTTCAAAGATACAAGCCTAAAACATCCTCAAAATCGATATTTTGGGTGCCCAAAGTCGATATGTGCATGCATCTTCTCTACCCGTCTATATCCCAAATTCAGGTTCAAAACACTCGACAATTCGATATTTTTGGGTCCCAGAAGCAATCTGTACATGCCTACTTCTTGCTAGAATGTTTTCAAGATACAGACCCAAAACATGCTCAAAATCGATATTTTAGGTGCAAAAAGTCGATATGTGCATGCATCTTCTGTACCCGTTCATATCTCAAATTCAGGCTCAAAACACCCGAAAATTCGATTTATTTGGGTCCCAGAAGCGATCTGTACATGCCTACTCAGTGCAAGAATATTTTCAAATTATACGTCCAAAACATACTAAAAATCGATATTTTGGGTGCCAAAGTCGATATGTGAATGCATCTTCTGTACCCGTTTATATCTCAAATTCAGGCTCAAAACACCCGAAAATTCAATATTTTTGGGTCCCAGAAGCGATCTGTACGTGCATACTCCGTGTTAAAGTGTTTTTAAAATACAGGCCCAAAACATGCTAAAAATCGATATTTTATGTGCCCAAAGTCGATATGTGTATGCATCTTCTGTACCCGTGTATATCCCTAATTCCAGTTCAAAACACCAGAAAATTCGATATTTTTGGGTCCCAGAAGCAATCTGTACATGCCTACTTCTTGCTAGAATGTTTTCAAGATACAGACCCAAAACATGCTCAAAATCGATATTTTAGGTGCAAAAAGTCGATATGTGCATGCATCTTCTGTACCCGTTCATATCTCAAATTCAGGCTCAAAACACCCGAAAATTCGATTTATTTGGGTCCCAGAAGCGATCTGTACATGCCTACTCAGTGCAAGAATATTTTCAAATTATACGTCCAAAACATACTAAAAATCGATATTTTGGGTGCCAAAGTCGATATGTGCATGCATCTTCTGTACCTGTTTATATCTCAAATTCAGGCTCAAAACTCCGAAAATTCGATATTTTTGGGACCCTTAAGCAATCTGCACATGCCTACTCAGTGCTAGAATGTTTTTAAAATACAGCTTAAAACATGCTATAAATCGATATTTTAGGTGTCCAAAGTCGATATGTGCATGCATCTTCTGTACCCGTTTATATCTCAAATTCAGGCTCAAAACTCCAAAAAAATCAATATTTTTGTGTCCCAGATGCGATCTGTACATGCCTACTCCGAGTTAGAGTATTTTCAAAATACAGGCCCAAAACATGCTAAAAATCGATATTTTAGGTGCCCAAAGTCGATATGTGCATGCATCTTCTGTATCCGTTTATATCTCAAATTCAGGCTCAAAACACCCGAAAATTCGATATTTTTGGGTCCCAGAAGCGATTTGTACATGCCTACTCCTTGCTAGAATTTTTTCAAGATACAGACCCAAAACATGCTCAAAATCGATATTTTAGGTGCAAAAAGTTGATATGTGCATGCATCTTCTGTACCCGTTTATATCTCAAATTCAGGCTCAAAACACCCGAAAATTCGATATTTTTGGGTCCCAAAAGCGATCTGTACATGTCTACTCCGTGTTAGAGTATTTTTAAAATACAGGCCCATAACATGCTAAAAATCGATATTTTAGGTGCCCAAAGTCGATATGTGCATGCATCTTCTGTACAAGTTTATATCTCAAATTCAGGCTCAAAACACCCGTAAAATCAATATTTTTGGGTCCCAGAAGCGATCTTTACGTGCATACACCGTGCTAGAGTATTTTCAAAATACAGACCTAAAACATGCTGAAAATCGATATTTTATGTGCCCAAAGTCAATATGTGTATGCATCTTCTGTACACGTGTATATCCCTAATTCAGGTTCAAAACACCAGAAAATTCGATATTTTTGGGTCCCAAAAGCGATCTGTACATGTCTACTCCGTGTTAGAGTGTTTTTAAAATACAGGCCCAAAACATGCTGAAAATCTATATATTAGGTGACCAAAGTCAATATGTGTATGCATCTTCTGTACCCGTCTATATCCCTAATTCAGGTTCAAAACACCAGAAAATTCGGTATTTTTGGGTCCAAGAAGCGATCTGTACATGCCTACTCCTTGCTAGAATTTTCTCAAGATACAGACCCAAAACATGCTCAAAATCGATATTTTAAGGGCAAAAAGTCGATATGTGCATGCATCCTATGTACCTTGTTATATCCCAAATTCTGGCTCAAATCCCCCGAAAATTCGATATTTTTGGGTCCCAGAAGCGATCTGTACATGCCTACTCAGTGCTGGAATATTTTCAAATTATACGCCGGAAACATACTAAAAATCGATATTTTGGGTGCCAAAGTCGATATGTGCATGTATCTTCTGTACCCGTTTATATCTCAAATTCAGGCTCAAAACACCCAAAAAATCTATATTTTTGTGTCCCAGAAGCGATCTGTACATGTCTACACCGTGCTATAGTATTTTCAAAATACAGGCCCAAAACATGCTCAAAATCGATATTTTATGTGCCCAAAGTCAAAATGTGCATGCATCTTCTGTACCCGTTTATATCTCAAATTCAGGCTCAAAACTCCGAAAATTCGATATTTTTGGGTCCCTTTAGCAATCTGCACATGCCTACTCAGTGCTAGAATGTTTTTAAAATACAGGCTTAAAACATGCTATAAATCGATATTTTAGGTGTCCAAAGTCGATATGTGAATGCATCTTCTGAACCCGTTTATATCTGAAATTCAGGCTCAAAACACCCAAAAAATCGATATTTTTGTGTCCCAGAAGCGATCTGTACATGTCTACACCGTGCTATAGTATTTTCAAAATACAGGCCCAAAACATGCTCAAAATCGATATTTTAGGTGCCCAAATTCGATATGTGCGTGCATCTTCTGTACCCGTTCATATCTCAAATTCAGGCTCAGAACTCCCTAAAATTCGATTTATTTGGGTTCCAGAAGCGATCTATACGTGTCTACTCAGTGTTGAAGTATTTTAAAAATACAGGCCCAAAACATGCTTAAAATCTATATTTTGGGTGCCCAAAGTCGATATGTGCATGCATCTTCTGTACCCATTTATATCTCAAATTCAGACTCAAAACACCCGAATATTCGATTTTTTTGGGTCCCAGAAGCTATCTGTACATGCCTACTCCGCGTTAGAGTATTTTCAAAATACAGGCCCAAAACATGCTCAAAATCGATATTTTATGTGCCCAAAGTCAAAATGTGTATGCATCTTCTGTACACGTGTATATCCCTAATTCAGGTTCAAAACACCAGAAAATTCGATTTTCTTGGGTCCCAGAAGCGATCTGTACTCCTTGCTAGAATGTTTTCAAGATACAGACCCAAAACATGCTCAAAATCGATTTTTTAAGTGCAAAAAGTCGATATGTGCATGCATCTTCTGTACCCGTTTATTTCTCAAATTCAGGTTCAAAACTCCGAAAATTCGCTATTTTTGTTACCCAGAAGCAATTTGCACATGCCTACTCAGTGCTAGAATGTTTTTAAAATACAGGCTTAAAACATGCTATAAATCGATATTTTATGTGTCCGAAGTCGATATGTGCATGCATCTTCTGTACCCGTTTATATCTCAAATTCAGGCTCAAAACAACCGAAAATTCCATATTTTTGGTTCCCAGAAGCGATCTCTACATGGCTACTCCGTGTTAGAGTATTTTCAAAATACAGGTCTAAAACATGCTGAAAATCGATATTTTATGTGCCCAAAGTCAATATGTGTATGCATCTTCTGTACACGTGTATATCCCTAATTCAAGTTCAAAACACCAGAAAATTCAATATTTTTGGGTCCCAAAAGCAATCTGTACATGCCTACTCCTTGCTAGAATGTTTTCAAGATAAAGACCCAAAACATGCTCAAAATCGATTTTTTAAGTGCAAAAAGTCGATATGTGCATGCATCTTCTGTACCCGTTTATATCTCAAATTCAGGCTCAAAACTCCGAAAATTCGCTATTTTTGTTACCCAGAAGCAATTCGCACATGCCTACTCAGTGCTAGAATGTTTTTAAAATACAGGCTTAAAACATGCTATAAATCGATATTTTATGTGTCCGAAGTCGATATGTGCATGCACCCTCTGTTCCCGGTTATATCCCAAATTCTGGCTCAAAACCCCCGAAAATTCGATATTTTTGGGTCCCAGAAGCGATCTATACATGCCTGCTCCTTGCTAGAATGTTTTCAAGATACAGACCCAAAACATGTTAAAAATCGATATTTTAAGTGCAAAAAGTCGATATGTGCATGCATCTTCTGTACCCGTTTATATCTCAAATTCAGGCTCAAAACTCCTAAAATTCGATATTTTTTGGTCCCTTAAGCATTCTGCACATGCCTACTCAGTGCTAGAATGTTTTTAAAATACAGGCTTAAAACATGCTATAAATCGATATTTTAGGTGCAAAAAGTCGATATGTGCATGCATCTTCTGTACCCGTTTATATCTGAAATTCAGGCTCAAAACACCCAAAAAATCGATATTTTTGTGTCCCAGAAGCGATCTGTACATGCCTACTCCGTGTTAGAGTATTTTCAAAATACAGGCCCAAAACATGCTAAAAATCGATATTTTTGGTGCCCAAAGTCAATATGTGCCTGCATCTTCTGTATCCGTTTATATCTCAAATTCAGGCTCAAAACACAAGCAAAATCCAATATTTTTAGGTCCCAGAAGCGATCTGTACATGCCTACTCCGTGTTAATGTATTTTCAAAATACAGGCCCAAAACATGCTAAAAATCTATATTTTAGGTGACCAAAGTCAATATGTGTATGCATCTTCTGTACACGTCTATATCCCAAATTCAGGTTCAAAACACCAGAAAATTCGGTATTTTTGGGTCCCAGAAGCGATCTGTACATGCCTACTTCTTGCTAGAATTTTTTCAAGATACAGACCCAAAACATGCTCAAAATCGATATTTTAGGTGCAAAAAGTCGATATGTGCATGCATCCTCTGTACCCGGTTATATCCCAAATTCTGGCTCAAAATCCTCGAAAATTCGATATTTTTGGGTCCCAGAAGCGATCTGTACATGCCTACTCAGTGCTAGAACATTTTCAAATTATTCGCCCAAAACATACTAAAAATCGATATTTTGGGACAAAGTCGATATGTGCATGCATCTTCTGTACCCGTTTATATCTCAAATTCAGGCTCAAAACACCCAAAAAATCGATATTTTTGTGTCCCAGAAGCGATCTGTACATGTCTACACCGTGCTATAGTATTTTCAAAATACAGGAAAAAAACATGCTCAAAATCGATATTTTAGGTGCCCAAAGTCGATATGTGCATGCATCTTCTGTACCCGTTCATATCTCAAATTCAGGCTCAGAATACCCTAAAATTCGATTTATTTGGGTTCCAGAAGCGATCTATACGTGTCTACTCAGTGTTGGAGTATTTTAAAAATACAGGCCCAAAACATGCTCAAAATCGATATTTTGGGTGCCCAAAGTCGATATGTGCATGCATCTCATGTACCCGTTTATATCTCAAATTCAGACTCAAAACAACCGAATATTCGATATTTTTTTGTGCCAGAAGCGATCTGTACATGTCTACTCCTTGCTAGAATGTTTTCAAGATACAGACCCAAAACATGTTAAAAATCGATATTTTAAGTGCAAAAAGTCGATATGTGCATGCATCTTCTGTACCCGTTTATATCTCAAATTCAGGCTCAAAACTCCGAAAATTCGATATTTTTTGGTCCCTTAAGCATTCTGCACATGCCTAGTCAGTGCTAGAATGTTTTTAAAATACAGGCTTAAAACATGCTCAAAATCGATATTTTAGGTGTCTAAAGTCGATATGTGCATGCATCTTCTGTACCCGTTTATATCTGAAATTCAGGCTCAAAACACCCAAAAAATCGATATTTTTGTGTCCCAGAAGCGATCTGTACATGCCTACTCCGTGTTAGAGTATTTTCAGAATACAGGCCCAAAACATGCTAAAAATCGATATTTTAGGTGCCCAAAATCAATTTGTGCATGCATCTTCTGTTTCCGTTTATATCTCAAATTCAGGCTCAAAACACAAGAAAAATTCAATATTATTAGGTCCCAGAAGCGATCTGTACATGCCTACTCCGTGTAAGAGTATTTTCAAAATACAGGCCCAAAACATGCTCAAAATCGAAATTTTAGGTGCCCAAAGTCGATATGTGCTTGCATCTTCTGTATCCGTCTATATCCCAAATTCAGGTTCAAAACATCCGAAAATTCGATATTTTTTGGTCCCAGAAGCGATCTGTACATGCCTACTCCTTGCTAGAATTTTTTAAGATACAAACCCAAGACATGCTCAAAATCGATATTTTAGGTGCAAAAAGTCGATATGTGCATGCATCTTCTGTACCCGTTTATATCTCAAATTCAGGCTCAAAACAACCGAAAATTCCATATTTTTGGGTCCCTTAAGCGATCTGTACATGCATACTCAGTGCTAGAATGTTTTCAAAATATAGGCTCAAAACATGCTAAAAATCGATATTTTAGGTGTCCAAAGTCAATATGTGCATGCATCTTCTGTACCCGTTTATATCTAAAATTCAGCCTCAAAACACCCGAAAATTCGATATTTTTGGGTCCCAAAAGCGATCTGTACATGTCTACTCCGAGTTAGAGTATTTTTTAAATACAGGCCCAAAACATGCTGAAAATCGATATTTTAGGTGCCCAAAGTCGATATGTGCATGCATCTTCTGTACCCGTTTATATCTCAAATTCAGGCTCAAAACACCCGAAAATTCCATATTTTTGGTTCCCAGAAGCGATCTCTACATGGCTACTCCGTGTTAGAGTATTTTCAAAATACAGGTCTAAAACATGCTGAAAATCGATATTTTATGTGCCCAAAGTCAATATGTGTATGCATCTTCTGTACACGTGTATATCCCTAATTCAAGTTCAAAACACCAGAAAATTCAATATTTTTTGGTCCCAAAAGCAATCTGTACATGCCTACTCCTTGCTAGAATGTTTTCTAGATACAGACCCAAAACATGCTCAAAATCGATATTTTAAGTGCAAAAAGTCGATATGTGCATGCATCTTCTGTACCCGTTTATATCTCAAATTCAGGCTCAAAACTCCGAAAATTCGATATTTTTTGGTCCCTTAAGCATTCTGCACATGCCTACTCAGTGCTAGAATGTTTTTAAAATACAGGCTTAAAACATGTTATAAATCGATATTTTAGGTGTCCAAAGTCGATATGTGCATGCATCTTCTGTACCCGTTTATATCTCAAATTTAAGCTCAAAACACCCAAAAAATCGATATTTTTGTGTCCCAGAAGCGATCTGTACATGCCTACTCCGTGTTAGAGTATTTTCAAAATACAGGCTCAAAACATGCTAAAAATCGATATTTTAGGTGGCCAAAGTTAATATGTGCCTGCATCTTCTGTATCCGTTTATATCTCAAATTCAGGCTCAAAACACAAGAAAAATTCAATATTTTTAGGTCCCAGAAGCGATCTGTACATGCCTACTCCGTGTTAATGTATTTTCAAAATACAGGCCCAAAACATGCTGAAAATCGATATTTTAGGTGCAAAAAGTCGATATGTGCATGCATCCTCTGTACCCAGTTATATCCCAAATTCTGGCTCAAAACCCCCGAAAATTCGATAATTTTGGGGCCCAGAAGCGATCTGTACATGCCTACTCAGTGCTAGAATATTTTCAAATTATACCCCCAAAACATACTAAAAATCGATATTTTGGGTGCCAAAGTCGATATGTGCATGAATCTTCTGTACCCGTTTATATCTCAAATTCAGGCTCAAAACACCCAAAAAATCGATATTTTTGTGCCCCAGAAGCGATCTGTACATGTCTACACCGTGCTATAGTATTTTCAAAATACAGGCAAAAAACATGCTCAAAATCGATATTTTAGGTGCCCAAAGTCGATATGTGCATGCATCTTCTGTACCCGTTCATATCTCAAATTCAGGCTCAGAACACCCTAAAATTCGATTTATTTGGGTTCCAGAAGCGATCTATACGTGTCTACTCAGTGTTGGAGTATTTTAAAAATACAGGCCCAAAACATGCTCAAAATCGATATTTTTGGTGCCTAAAGTCGATATGTGCATGCATCTTCTGTACCCATTTATATCTCAAATTCAGACTCAAAACAACCGAATATTCGATATTTTTGTGTCCCAGAAGCGATCTGTACATGCCTACTCCGTGTTAGAGTATTTTTAAAATAAAGGACCAAAACATGCTCAAAATCGATATTTTATGTGCCCAAAGTCAAAATGTGTATGCATCTTCTGTACACGTGTATATCCCTAATTCAGGTTCAAAACACCAGAAAATTAGATTTTTTTTGGTCCCAGAAGCGATCTGTACATGCACACTCCTTGCTAGAATGTTTTCAAGATACAGACCCAAAACATGTTAAAAATCGATATTTTAAGTGCAAAAAGTCGATATGTGCATGCATCTTCTGTACCCGTTTATATCTCAAATTCAGGCTGAAAACACCCGAAAATTCGATATTTTTTGGTCCCAGAAGCGATCTGTACATGCCTACTCCGTGTTAATGTATTTTCAAAATACAGGCCCAAAACATGCTCAAAATCGATATTTTAGGTGCCCAAAGTCGATATGTGCATGCATCTTCTGTATCCGTCTATATCCCAAATTCAGGTTCAAAACACCCGAAAATTCGATATTTTTGAGTCCCAGAAGCGATCTGTACATGCCTACTTCTTGATAGAATTTTTTAAGATACAAACACAAGACATGATCAAAATCGATATCTTAGGTGCAAAAAGTCGATATGTGCATGTATCTTCTGTACCCGTTTATATCTCAAATTCAGGTTGAAAACACCCGAAAATTCCATATTTTTGGGTCCCTTAAGCGATCTGTACATGCCTACTTCTTGATAGAATGTTTTCAAGATACAGACCCAAAACATGCTCAAAATCGATATTTTAGGTGCAAAAAGTCGATATATATGTGCATGCATCCTCTGTACCCGTTCATATCTCAAATTCAGGCTCATAAGACCCTAAAATTCGATTTATTTGGGTTCCAGAAGCGATCTGTACGTGTCTACTCAGTGTTAGAGTATTTTTTAAAATACAGGCCCAAAACATGCTTAAAATCGATATTTTAGGTGTCCAAAGTCGATATGTGCATGCATCTTCTGAACCCGTTTATATCTCAAATTCAGGCTCAAAACACCCAAAAAATCGATATTTTTGTGTACCACAAGCGATCTGTACATGCCTACTCCGTGTTAGATTATTTTTAAAATACAGGCCCAAAACATGTTAAAAATCGATATTTTAGGTGCCCAAAGTCGATATGTGCATGCATCTTCTGAATCCGTTTATATCCCAAATTCAGGTTCAAAACACCAGAAACTTCGGTATTTTTGGGTCCCAGAAGCGATCTGTACATGCCTACTCCTTGCTAGAATTTTTTCAAGATACAGACCCAAAACATGCTCAAAATCGATATTTTAGGTGCAAAAAAGTCGATAAGTGCATGCATCTTCTGTACCCGTTTATATCTCAAATTCAGGCTCAAAACACCCAAAAAATCGATATTTTTGTGTCCCAGAAGCGATCTGTACATGTCTACACCGTGCTATAGTATTTTCAAAATACAGGCCCAAAACATGCTCAAAATGGATATTTAAGGTGCCCAAAGTCGATATGTGCATGCATCTTCTGTACCCGTTTATATCTCAAATTCAGGCTCAAAACACCCGAAAATTCGATATTTTTGGGTCCCCGAAGCCATCTGTACATGCCTACTCCGTGTTAGAGTATTTTCAAAATAGAGGCCCAAAACATGCTCAAAATCGATATTTTAGGTGCCCAAAGTCGATATGTGCATGCATCTTCTGTATCCGTCTATATCCTAAATTCAGGTTCAAAACACCCGAAAATTCGATATTTTTGGGTCCCAGAAGCGATCTGTACATGCCTACTTCTTGATAGAATTTTTTAAGATACAAACCCAAGACATGCTCAAAATCGATATTTTAGGTGCAAAAAGTCGATATTTGCATGCATCTTCTGTACCCGTTTATATCTCAAATTCAGGCTCAAAACTCCGAAAATTCGATATTTCTGGGTCCCTTAAGCAATCTGCACATGCCTACTCAGTGCTAGAATGTTTTTAAAATACAGGCTTAAAACATGCAATAAATCGATATTTTAGGTGTCCAAAGTCAATATGTGCATGCATCTTCTGAACCCGTTTATATATCAAATTCAGGCTCAAAACACCCAAAAAATCTATATTTTTGTGTACCACAAGCGATCTGTACATGCCTACTCCGTGTTAGATTATTTTTAAAATATAGGCCTAAAACATGTTAAAAATCGATATTTTAGGTGCCCAAAGTCGATATGTGCATGCATCTTCTGAATCCGTTTATATCCCAAATTCAGGTTCAAAACACCAGAAAATTCGGTATTTTTGGGTCCCAGAAGCGATCTGTACATGCCTACTCAGTGCTAGAATATTTTCAAATTATACGGCGAAAACATACTAAAATCGATATTTTGGGTGCCAAAGTCGATATGTGCATGCATCTTCTGTACCCGTTTATATCTCAAATTCAGGCTCAAAACACCCAAAAAATCGATATTTTTGTGTCCCAGAAGCGACCTGTACATGTCTACACCGTGCTATAGTTTTTTCAAAATACAGGCCCAAAACATGCTCAAAATCGATATTTTAGGTGCAAAAAGTCGATATGTGCATGCATCTTCTGTACCCGTTCATATCTCAAATTCAGGCTCAGAACACCCTAAAATTAGATTTATATGGGTTCCAGAAGCGATCTGTACGTGTCTACTAAGTGTTAGAGTATTTTTTTAAATACAGGCCCAAAACATGCCCAAAATCGATATTTTGGTTGCCCAAAGTCGATATGTGCATGCATCTTCTGTACCCGTTTATATCTCAAATTCAGACTCAAAACAACCGAATAATCGATATTTTTGTGTCCCAGAAGCGATCTGTACATGCCTACTCCGTGTTAGAGTATTTTCAGAATACAGGCCCAAAACATGCTCAAAATCGATATTTTATGTGCCCAAAGTCAAAATGTGTATGCATCTTCTGTACACGTGTATATCCCTAATTCAGGTTGAAAACACCAGAAAATTCGATTTTTTTGGGTCCCAGAAGCAATCTGTACATGCCTACTCCTTGCTAGAATGTTTTCAAGATGCAGACCCAAAACATGTTAAAAATCGATATTTTAAGTGCAAAAAGTCGATATGTGCATGCAACTTCTGTACCCGTTTATAACTCAAATTCAGGCTCAAAACTCCGAAAATTCGATATTTTTTGGTCCCTAAAGCAATCTGCACATGCCTACTCAGTGCTAGAATGTTTTTAAAATACAGGCTTAAAACATGCTATAAATCGATATTTTAGGTGTCCAAAGTCGATATGTGCATGCATCTTCTGTACCCGTTTATATCTCAAATTCAGGCTCAAAACACCCGAAAATTCGATATTTTTGGGTCCCAAAAGCGATCTGTACATGTCTACTCCGTGTTAGAGTATTTTTAAAATACAGGCCCAAAACATGCTAAAAATCGATATTTTAGGTGCCCAAAGTCGATATGTGCATGCATCTTCTGTACCCGTTTATATCTCAAATTCAGGCTCAAAACACCCAAAAAAATCGATATTTTTGTGTCCCAGAAGCGATCTGTACGTGCATACTCCGTGTTAGAGTGTTTTTAAAATACAGGCCCAAAACATGCTGAAAATCGATATTTTAAGTGCCCAAAGTCAATATGTGTAAGCATCTTCTGTACACGTTTATATCCCAAATTCAGGTTCAAAACACCCGAAAATTCGGTATTTTTGGGTCCCAGAAGCGAGCTGTACATGCCTACTCCTTGCTAGAATTTTTTCAAGATACAGACCCAAAACATGCTCAAAATCGATATTTTAGGTGCAAAAAGTCGATATGTGCATGCATCCTCTGTACCCGGTTATATCCCAAATTCAGGCTCAAAACCCCCGAAAATTCGATATTTTTGGGTCCCAGAAGCGATCTGTACATGCCTACTCAGTGCTAGAATATTTTCAAATTATACGCTGAAAACATACTAAAAATCGATATTTTGGGTGCCAAAGTCGATATATGCATGCATCTTCTGTACCCGTTTATATCTCAAATTCAGGCTCAAAACACCCAAAAAAATCGATATTTTTGTGTCCCAGAAGCGATTTGTACATGTCTACGCCGTGCTATAGTATTTTCAAAATACAGGCCCAAAATATGCTCAAAATCGATATTTTGGGTGCCCAAAGTCGATATGTGCATGCATCTTCTGTACCCGTTTATATCTCAAATTCAGACTCAAAACACCCGAATATTCGATATTTTTGTGTCCCAAAAGCAATGTGTACATGCATACTCCGTGTTAGAGTATTTTCAAATTACAGGCCTAAAACATGCTGAAAATCAATATTTTAGCTGCCCAAAGTCAATATGTGTATGCATCTTCTGTACCCGTCTATATCCCAAATTCAGGTTCAAAACACTCGAAAATTCGATATTTTTGGGTCCCAGAAGCAATCTGTACATGCCTACTTCTTGCTAGAATGTTTTCAAGATACAGACCCAAAACATGCTCAAAATCGATATTTTAGGTGCCCAAAGTCGATATGTGCATGCATCTTCTGTATCCGTCTAAATCCCAAATTCAGGTTCAAAACACCCGAAAAATCGATATTTTTGGGTCCCAGAAGCGATCTGTACATGCCTACTCAGTGCTAGAATATTTTCAAATTATACGCTGAAAACATACTAAAAATCGATATTTTGGGTGCCAAAGTCGATATATGCATGCATCTTCTGTACCCGTTTATATCTCAAATTCAGGCTCAAAACACCCAAAAAAATCGATATTTTTGTGTCCCAGAAGCGATTTGTACATGTCTACGCCGTGCTATAGTATTTTCAAAATACAGGCCCAAAATATGCTCAAAATCGATATTTTGGGTGCCCAAAGTCGATATGTGCATGCATCTTCTGTACCCGTTTATATCTCAAATTCAGACTCAAAACACCCGAATATTCGATATTTTTGTGTCCCAAAAGCAATGTGTACATGCATACTCCGTGTTAGAGTATTTTCAAATTACAGGCCTAAAACATGCTGAAAATCAATATTTTAGCTGCCCAAAGTCAATATGTGTATGCATCTTCTGTACCCGTCTATATCCCAAATTCAGGTTCAAAACACTCGAAAATTCGATATTTTTGGGTCCCAGAAGCAATCTGTACATGCCTACTTCTTGCTAGAATGTTTTCAAGATACAGACCCAAAACATGCTCAAAATCGATATTTTAGGTGCCCAAAGTCGATATGTGCATGCATCTTCTGTATCCGTCTAAATCCCAAATTCAGGTTCAAAACACCCGAAAAATCGATATTTTTGGGTCCCAGAAGCGATCTGTACATGCCTACTTCTTGATAGAATTTTTTAAGATACAAACCCAAGACATGCTCAAAATCGATATTTTAGGTGCCCAAAGTCGATATGTGCATGCATCTTCTGTACCCGTTTATATCTCAAATTCAGGCTCAAAACACCCGAAAATTCCATATTTTTGGGTCCCTTAAGCAATCTGCACATGCCTACTCAGTGCTAGAATGTTTTTAAAATACAGGCTTAAAACATGCTATAAATCGATATTTTAGGTGTCCAAAGTCAATATGTACATGCATCTTCTGTATCCGTTTATATCACAAATTCAGGCTCAAAACACCCGAAAATTCGATATTTTTGTGTCCCAGAAGCGATCTGTACATGCCTACTCCGTGTTAATGTATTTTCAAAATACAGGCCCAAAACATGCTGAAAATCTATATATTAGGTGCCCAAAGTCAATATGAGTATGCATCTTCTGTACCCGTCTATATCCCAAATTCAGGTTCAAAACACCAGAAAATTCGGTATTTTTGGGTCCCAGAAGCGATCTGTACATGCCTACTCCTTGCTAGAATTTTTTCAAGATACAGACCCAAAACATGCTCAAAATCGATATTTTAGGTGCAAAAAGTCGATATGTGCATGCATCCTCTGTACCCGGTTATATCCCAAATTCTGGCTCAAAACCCCCGAAAATTCGATATTTTTGGGTCCCAGAAGCGATCTGTACATGCCTACTCAGTGCTAGAATATTTTCAAATTATAGGCTGAAAACATACTAAAAATCGATATTTTGGGTGCCAAAGTCGATATGTGCATGCATCTTCTGTACCCGTTTATATCTCAAATTCAGGCTCAAAACACCCAAAAAAATCGATATTTTTGTGTCCCAGAAGCGATTTGTACATGTCTACGCCGTGCTATAGTATTTTCAAAATACAGGCCTAAAACATGCTCAAAATCGATATTTTAGGTGCCCAAAGTCGATATGTGCATGCATCTTCTGTACCCGTTCATATCTCAAATTCAGGCTCAGAACACCCTAAAATTCGATTTATTTGGGTTCCAGAAGCGATCTGTACGTGTCTACTCAGTGTTAGAGTATTTTAAAAATACAGGCCCAAAACATGCTCAAAATCGATATTTTGGGTGCCCAAAGTCGATATGTGCATGCATCTTCTGTACCCGTTTATATCTCAAATTCAGACTCAAAACACCCGAATATTCGATATTTTTGTGTCACAAAAGCAATGTGTACATGCATACTCCGTGTTAGAGTATTTTCAAATTACAGGCCTAAAACATGCTGAAAATCAATATTTTAGCTGCCCAAAGTCAATATGTGTATGCATCTTCTGTGCCCGTCTATATCCCAAATTCAGGTTCAAAACACTCGAAAATTCGATATTTTTGGGTCCCAGAAGCAATCTGTACATGCCTACTTCTTGCTAGAATGTTTTCAAGATACAGACCCAAAACATGCTCAAAATCGATATTTTAGGTGCCCAAAGTCGATATGTGCATGCATCTTCTGTATCCGTCTAAATCCCAAATTCAGGTTCAAAACACCCGAAAAATCGATATTTTTGGGTCCCAGAAGCGATCTGTACATGCCTACTTCTTGATAGAATTTTTTAAGATACAAACCCAAGACATGCTCAAAATCGATATTTTAGGTGCCCAAAGTCGATATGTGCATGCATCTTCTGTACCCGTTTATATCTCAAATTCAGGCTCAAAACACCCGAAAATTCCATATTTTTGGGTCCCTTAAGCGATCTGTACATGCATACTCAGTGCTAGAATGTTTTCAAAATATAGGCTCAAAACATGCTAAAAATCGATATTTTAGGTGTCCAAAGTCGATATGTGCATGCATCTTCTGTACCCGTTTATATCTCAAATTCAGGCTCAAAACACCCGAAAATTCGATATTTTTGGGTTCCAGAAGCGAACTGTACATGCCTACTCAGTGCTAGAATATTTTCAAATTATACGCTGAAAACATACTAAAAATCGATATTTTGGGTGCCAAAGTCGATATGTGCATGCATCTTCTGTACCCGTTTATATCTCAAATTCAGGCTCAAAACACCCAAAAAAATCGATATTTTTGTGTCCCAGAAGCGATTTGTACATGTCTACGCCGTGCTATAGTATTTTCAAAATACAGGCCCAAAACATGCTCAAAATCGATATTTTAGGTGCCCAAAGTCGATATGTGCATGCATCTTCTGTACCCGTTCATATCTCAAATTCAGGCTCAGAACACCCTAAAATTCGATTTATTTGGGTTCCAGAAGCGATCTGTACGTGTCTACTCAGTGTTAGAGTATTTTAAAAATACAGGCCTAAAACATGCTCAAAATCGATATTTTGGGTGCCCAAAATCGATATGTGCATGCATCTTCTGTACCCGTTTATATCTCAAATTCAGACTCAAAACACCCGAATATTCGATATTTTTGGGTCCCAAAAGCAATGTGTACATGCATACTCCGTGTTAGAGTATTTTCAAATTACAGGCCTAAAACATGCTGAAAATCAATATTTTAGCTGCCCAAAGTCAATATGTGTATGCATCTTCTGTACCCATCTATATCCCAAATTCAGGTTCAAAACACTCGAAAATTCGATATTTTTGGGTCCCAGAAGCAATCTGTACATGCCTACTTCTTGCTAGAATGTTTTCAAGATACAGACCCAAAACATGCTCAAAATCGATATTTTAGGTGCCAAAAGTCGATATGTGCATGCATCTTCTGTATCCGTCTATTTCCCAAATTCAGGTTCAAAACACCCGAAAAATCGATATTTTTGGGTCACAGAAGCGATCTGTACATGCCTACTTCTTGATAGAATTTTTTAAGATACAAACCCAAGACATGCTCAAAATCGATATTTTAGGTGCAAAAAGTCGATATGTGCATGCATCTTCTGTACCCGTTCATATCTCAAATTCAGGCTCAGAACACCCTAAAATTCGATTTATTTGGGTTCCAGAAGCGATCTGTACGTGTCTACTCAGTGTTAGAGTATTTTAAAAATACAGGCCCAAAACATGCTCAAAATCGATATTTTGGGTGCCCAAAGTCGATATGTGCATGCATCTTCTGTACCCGTTTATATCTCAAATTCAGACCCAAAACACCCGAATATTCGATATTTTTGGGTCCCAAAAGCAATCTGCACATGCCTACTCAGTGCTAGAATGTTTTTAAAATACAGGCTTAAAACATGCTATAAATCGATATTTTAGGTGTCCAAAGTCGATATGTACATGCATCTTCAGTACCCGTTTATATCACAAATTCAGGCTCAAAACACCCGAAAATTCGATATTTTTTTGTCCCAGAAGCGATCTGTACATGCCTACTCCGTGTTAATGTATTTTCAAAATACAGGCCCAAAACATGCTTAAAATCGATATATTAGGTGCCCAAAGTCAATATAAGTATGCATCTTCTGTACCCGTCTATATCCCAAATTCAGGTTCAAAACACCCGAAAATTCGGTATTTTTGGGTCCCAGAAGCGATCTGTACATGCCTACTCCTTGCTAGAATTTTTTCAAGATACAGACCCAAAACATGCTCAAAATCGATATTTTAGGTGCAAAAAGTCGATATGCGCATGCATCCTCTGTACCCGTTTATATCCCAAATTCTGGCTCAAAACCCCCGAAAATTCGATATTTTTGGGTCCCAGAAGCGATCTGTACATGCCTACTCAGTGCTAGAATATTTTCAAATTATACGCTGAAAACATACTAAAAATCGATATTTTGAGTGCTTAAGTCGATATGTGCATGCATCTTCTGTACCCGTTTATATCTCAAATTCAGGCTCAAAACACCCAAAAAAATAGATATTTTTGTGTCCCAGAAGCGATTTATACATGTCTACGCCGTGCTATAGTATTTTCAAAATACAGGCCCAAAACATGCTCAAAATCGATATTTTAGGTGCCCAAAGTCGATATGTGCATGCATCTTCTGTACCCGTTCATATTTCAAATTCAGGCTCAGAACACCCTAAAATTCGATTTATTTGGGTTCCAGAAGCGATCTGTACGTGTCTACTCAGTGTTAGAGTATTTTTAAAATATAGGCCCAAAACATGCTAAAAATCGATATTTTAGGTGCCCAAAGTCGATATGTGCATGCATCTTCTGTACCCGTTTATATCTCAAATTCAGGCTCAAAACACCCGAAAATTCGATATTTTTGGGTCCCAAAAGCGATCTGTACATGTCTACTCCGTGTTAGAGTATTTTTAAAATACAGGCCCAAAACATGCTAAAAATCGATATTTTAGGTGCCCAAAGTCGATATGTGCATGCATCTTCTGTACCCGTTTATATCTCATATTCAGGCTCAAAACACCCAAAAAAATCGATATTTTTGTGTCCCAGAAGCGATCTGGACGTGCATACTCCGTGTTAGAGTGTTTTTAAAATACAGGCCCAAAACATGCTGAAAATCGATATTTTAAGTGCCCAAAGTCAATATGTGTAAGCATCTTCTGTACACGTGTATATCCCTAATTCAAGTTCAAAACACCCGAAAATTCGATATTTTTGGGTTCCAAAAGCGATCTGTACATGCCTACTCCTTGCTAGAATGTTTTCAAGATACAGACCAAAAACATGCTATAAATCGATATTTTAGGTGTCCAAAGTCGATAAGTGCATGCATCTTCTGTACCCGTTTATATTTCAAATTCAGGCTCAAAACACCCGAAAATTCCATATTTTTGGGTCCCAGAAACAATCTGTAAGTGCATACTCCGTGTTAGAGTATTTTTAAAATATAGGCCCAAAACATGCAAAAAATCGATATTTTAGGTGCCCAAAGTCGATATGTGCATGCATCTTCTGTACCCGTTTATATCTCAAATTCAGGCTCAAAACTCCGAAAATTCGATATTTTTGGGTCCCTTAAGCAATCTGCACATGCCTACTCAGTGCTAGAATGTTTTTAAAATACAGGCTTAAAACATGCTATAAATCGATATTTTATGTGTCCAAAGTCGTTAAGTGCATGCATCTTCTATACCCGTTTATATCTCAAATTCAGGCTCAAAACACACGAAACATCGATATTTTTGTGTCCCAGAAAAGATCTGTACATGCCTACTCCGTGTTAGAGTATTTTCAAAATACCGGCCCAAAACATGCTCAAAATCGATATTTTAGGTGCCCTAAGTCGATATGTACATGCATCTTCTGTATCCGTTTATATCACAAATTCAGGCTCAAAACACCCGAAAATTCGATATTTTTGGGACCCAGAAGCGATCTGTACATGCCTACTCCGTGTTAATGTATTTTCAAAATACAGGCCCAAAACATGCTGAAAATCTATATATTAGGTGCCCAAAGTCAATATGAGTATGCATCTTCTGTACCCGTCTATATCCCAAATTCATGTACAAAACACCAGAAAATTCGGTATTTTTGGGTCCCAGAAGCGATCTGTACATGCCTACTCCTTGCTAGAATTTTTTCAAGATACAGACCCAAAACATGCTCAAAATCGATATTTTAGGTGCAAAAAGTCGATATGTGCATGCATCCTCTGTACCCGGTTATATCCCAAATTCTGGCTCAAAACCCCCGAAAATTCGAATCGTTTTGGGTCCCAGAAGCGATCTGTACATGCCTACTCAGTGCTAGAATATTTTCAAATTATACGCTGAAAACATACTAAAAATCGATATTTTGGGTGCCAAAGTCGATATGTGCATGCATCTTCTGTACCCGTTCATATCTCAAATTCAGGCTCAGAACACCCTAAAATTCGATTTATTTGGGTTCCAGAAGCGATCTGTACGTGTCTACTCAGTGTTAGAGTATTTTAAAAATACAGGCCCAAAACATGCTCAAAATCGATATTTTAGATGCCCAAAGTCGATATGTGCATGCATCTTCTGTACCCGTTCATATTTCAAATTCAGGCTCAGAACACCCTAAAATTCGATTTATTTGGGTTCCAGAAGCGATCTGTACGTGTCTACTCAGTGTTAGAGTATTTTAAAAATACAGGCCCAAAACATGCTCAAAATCGATATTTTGGGTGCCCAAAGTCGATATGTGCATGCATCTTCTGTACCCGTTTATATCTCAAATTCAGACTCAAAACACCCGAATATTCGATATTTTTGGGTCCCAAAAGCAATGTGTACATGCATACTCCGTGTTAGAGTATTTTCAAATTACAGGCCTAAAACATGCTGAAAATCGATATTTTAGCTGCCCAAAGTCAATATGTGTATGCATCTTCTGTACCCGTCTATATCCCAAATTCAGGTTCAAAACACTCGAAAATTCGATATTTTTGGGTCCCAGAAGCAATCTGTACATGCCTACTTCTTGCTAGAATGTTTTCAAGATACAGACCCAAAACATGCTCAAAATCGATATTTTTGGTGCCCAAAGTCGATATGTGCATGCATTTTCTGTATCCGTCTATATCCCAAATTCAGGTTCAAAACACCCGAAAAATCGATATTTTTGGGTCCCAGAAGCGATCTGTACATGCGTACTTCTTGATAGAATTTTTTAAGATACAAACCCAAGACATGCTCAAAATCGATATTTTAGGTGCCCAAAGTCGATATGTGCATGCATCTTCTGTACCCGTTTATATCTCAAATTCAGGCTCAAAACACCCAAAAATTCCATATTTTTGGGTCCCTTAAGCGATCTGTACATGCATACTCAGTGTTTCAATGTTTTCAAAATATAGGCTCAAAACATGCTAAAAATCGATATTTTAGGTGTTCAAAGTCGATATGTGCATGCATCTTCTGTTCCCGTTTATATCTCAAATTCAGGCTCAAAACACCCGAAAATTCGATATTTTTGGGTCCCAAAAGCAATCTGTACATGTCTACTCCGTGTTAGAGTATTTTTAAAATACAGGCCCAAAACATGCTAAAAATCGAAATTTTAGGTGCCCAAAGCCGATATGTGCATGCATCTTCTGTACCCGTTTATATCTCATATTCAGGCTCAAAACACCCAAAAAAATCGATATTTTTGTGTCCCAGAAGCGATCTGGACGTGCATACTCCGTGTTAGAGTGTTTTTAAAATACAGGCCCAAAACATGCTGAAAATCGATATTTTAAGTGCCCAAAGTCAATATGTGTAAGCATCTTCTGTACACGTGTATATCCCTAATTCAAGTTCAAAACACCCGAAAATTCGATATTTTTGGGTTCCAAAAGCGATCTGTACATGCCTACTCCTTGCTAGAATGTTTTCAAGATACAGACCAAAAACATGCTATAAATCGATATTTTAGGTGTCCAAAGTCGATAAGTGCATGCATCTTCTGTACCCGTTTATATCTCAAATTCAGGCTCAAAACACCCGAAAATTCCATATTTTTGGGTCCCAGAAACAATCTGTACGTGCATACTCCGTGTTAGAGTATTTTTAAAATATAGGCCCAAAACATGCTAAAAATCAATATTTTAGGTGCCCAAAGTCGATATGTGCATGCATCTTCTGTACCCGTTTATATATCAAATTCAGGCTCAAAACACCCGAAAATTCCATATTTTTGGGTCCCAGAAGCAATTTGTAGGTGCATACTCCGTGTTAGAATGTTTTCAAGATACAGACCAAAAACATGCTCAAAATCGATATTTTAAGTGCAAAAAGTCGATATGTGCATGCATCTTCTGTACCCGTTTATATCTCAAATTCAGGCTCAAAACTCCGAAAATTCGATATTTTTGGGTCCCTTAAGCAATCTGGACATGCCTACTCAGTGCTAGAATGTTTTTAAAATACAGGCATAAAACATGCTATAAATCGTTTTTTTATGTGTCCAAAGTCGTTAAGTGCATGCATCTTCTGTACCCGTTTATATCTCAAATTCAGGCTCAAAACACACGAAACATCGATATTTTTGAGTCCCAGAAAAGATATGTACATGCCTACTCCTTGTTAGAGTATTTTCAAAATACCGGCCCAAAACATGCTCAAAATCGATATTTTAGGTGCCCTAAGTCGATATGTACATGCATCTTCTGTATCCGTTTATATCACAAATTCAGGCTCAAAACACCCGAAAATTCGATATTTTTGGGACCCAGAAGCGATCTGTACATGCCTACTCCGTGTTAATGTATTTTCAAAATACAGGCCCAAAACATGCTGAAAATCTATATATTAGGTGCCCAAAGTCAATATGAGTATGCATCTTCTGTACCCGTCTATATCCCAAATTCATGTACAAAACACCAGAAAATTCGGTATTTTTGGGTCCCAGAAGCGATCTGTACATGCCTACTCCTTGCTAGAATTTTTTCAAGATACAGACCCAAAACATGCTCAAAATCGATATTTTAGGTGCAAAAAGTCGATATGTGCATGCATCCTCTGTACCCGGTTATATCCCAAATTCTGGCTCAAAACCCCCGAAAATTCAAATCGTTTTGGGTCCCAGAAGCGATCTGTACATGCCTACTCAGTGCTAGAATATTTTCAAATTATACGCTGAAAACATACTAAAAATCGATATTTTGGGTGCCAAAGTCGATATGTGCATGCATCTTCTGTACCCGTTCATATCTCAAATTCAGGCTCAGAACACCCTAAAATTCGATTTATTTGGGTTCCAGAAGCGATCTGTACGTGTCTACTCAGTGTTAGAGTATTTTAAAAATACAGGCCCAAAACATGCTCAAAATCGATATTTTGGGTGCCCAAAGTCGATATGTGCATGCATCTTCTGTACCCGTTTATATCTCAAATTCAGACTCAAAACACACGAATATTCGATATTTTTGGGTCCCAAAAGCAATGTGTACATGCATACTCCGTGTTAGAGTATTTTTAAAATGCAGGCCCAAAACATGCTAAAAATCGATATTTTAGGTGCCCAAAGTCGATATGTGCATGCATCATCTGTACCCGTTTATATCTCAAATTCAGGCTCAAAACACCCGAAAATTCATCATTTTTTTGTCCCAAAAGCGATCTGTACATGTCTACTCCGTGTTAGAATATTTTTAAAATGCAGGCCCAAAACATGCTAAAAATCGATATTTTAGGTGCCCAAAGTCGATATGTGCATGCATCATCTGTACCCGTTTATATCTCAAATTCAGGCTCAAAACACCCGAAAATTCAATATTTTTGGGTCCCAGAAGCGATCTGTACGTGCACACTCCGTGTTAGAGTGTTTTTAAAATACAAGCCCAAAACATGCTGTAAATCGATATTTTATGTGCCCAAAGTCAAAATGTGTATGCATCTTCTGTACACGTGTATATCCCTAATTCTGGTTCAAAACACCAGAAAATTCGATATTTTTGGGTCCCATAAGCGATCTGTACATGCCTACTCCGTGTTAATGTATTTTCAAAGTACAGGCCCAAAACATGCTCAAAATCTATATTTTAGGTGCCCAAAGTCAATATGTGTATGCATCTTCTGTACCCGTCTATTACCCAAACTCAGGTTCAAAACACCAGAAAATTCGGTATTTTTGGGTCCCAGAAGCGATCTGTACATGCCTACTCCTTGCTAGAATTTTTTCAAGATACAGACCCAAAACATGCTCAAAATCGATATTTTAGGTGCAAAAAGTCGATATGTGCATGCATCCTCTGTACCAGGTTATATCCCAAATTCTGGCTCAAAACCCCCGAAAATTCGATATTTTTGGGTCCCAGAAGCAAACTGTACATGCCTACTCAGTGCTAGAATATTTTCAAATTATACGCTGAAAACATACTAAAAATCGATATTTTGGGTGCCAAAGTCGATATGTGCATGCATCTTCAGTACCCGTTCATATCTCAAATTCAGGCTCAGAACACCCTAAAATTCGATTTATTTGGGTTCCAGAAGCGATCTGTACGTGTCTACTCAGTGTTAGAGTATTTTAAAAATACAGGCCCAAAACATGCTCAAAATCGATATTTTAGGTGCCCAAAGTCGATATGTGCATGCATCTTCTGTACCCGTTCATATCTCAAATTCAGGCTCAGAACACCCTAAAATTCGATTTATTTGGGTCCCAGAAGCGATCTGTACATGCCTACTCAGTGCTAGAATGTTTTCAAATTATTCGCCCAAAACATACTAAAAATCGATATTTTGTGTGCCAAAGTCGATATGTGCATGCATCTTCTGTACCCGTTTATATCTCAAATTCAGGCTCAAAACACCCAAAAAATCGATATTTTTGTGTCCCAGAAGCGATCTGTACATGTCTACACCGTGCTATAGTATTTTCAAAATACAGGCCCAAAACATGCTGAAAATCGATATTTTAGCTGCTCAAAGTCAATATGTGCATGCCTCTTCTGTACCCGTCTATATCCCAAATTCAGATTCAAAACACTCAAAAATTCGATATTTTTGGGTCCCCGAAGCCATCTTTACATGCCTACTCCGTGTTAGAGTATTTTCAAAATACAGGCCCAAAACATGCTCAGAATCGATATTTTAGGTGCCCAAAGTCGATATGTGCATTCATCTTCTGTATCCGTCTATATCCCAAATTCAGGTTCAAAATCCCCGAAAATTCGATATTTTTGGGTCCCAGAAGCGATCTGTACATGCATACTCAGTGCTAGAATGTTTTCAAAATATAGGCTCAAAACATGCTAAAAATCGATATTTTAGGTGTCAAAAGTCGATATGTGCATGCATCTTCTGTACCCGTTTATATCTCAAATTCAGGCTCAAAACACCCGAAAATTCGATATTTTAGGGTCCCAGAAGCGATCTGTATATGTCTACACAGTGTTAGAGTATTTTTTAAATACAGGCCCAAAACATGCTAAAAATCGATATTTTAGGTGCCCAAAGTCGATATGTGCATGCATCTTCTGTACCCGTTTATATCTCAAATTCAGGCTCAAAACACCCGAAAATTCCATATTTTTGGTTCCCAGAAGCAATCTGTACGTGCATACTCCGTGTTAGAGTGTTTTTAAAATACAGGCCCAAAACATGCTGAAAATCGATATTTTATGTGCCCAAAGTCAATTTGTGTAAGCATCTTCTGTACACGTGTATATCCCTAATTCAAGTTCAAAACACCAGAAAATTCGATATTTTTGGGTCCCAAAAGCGATCTGTACATGCCTACTCCTTGCTAGAATGTTTTCAAGATACAGACCAAAAACATGCTCAAAATCGATATTTTAAGTTCAAAAAGTCGATATGTGCATGCATCTTCTGTACCCGTTTATATCTCAAATTCAGGCTCAAAACTCCGAAAATTCGATATTTTTGGGTCCCTTAAGCAATCTGCACATGCCTACTCAGTGCTAGAATGTTTTTAAAATACAGGCTTTAAACATGCTATAAATCGATATTTTAGGTGTCCAAAGTCGATAAGTGTATGCATCTTCTGTACCCGTTTATATCTCAAATTCAGGCTCAGAACACCCTAAAATTCGATTTATTTGGGTTCCAGAAGCGATCTGTACGTGTCTACTCAGTGTTAGAGTATTTTAAAAATACAGGCCCAAAACATGCTAAAAATCGATATTTTGGGTGCCTAAAGTCGATATGTGTATGCATCTTCTGTACCCTTTTATATCTCAAATTCAGACTCAAAACACCCAAATATTCGATATTTTTGGGTCCCTAAAGCAATGTGTACATGCATACTCCGTGTTAGAGTATTTTCAAAATACAGGCCTAAAACATGCTGAAAATCGATATTTTAGCTGCCCAAAGTCAATATGTGTATGCATCTTCTGTACCCGTCTATATCCCAAATTCAGGTTCAAAACACTCGAAAATTCGATATATTTGGGTCCCAGAAGCAATCTGTACATGACTACTTCTTGCTAGAATGTTTTCAAGATACAGCCCCAAAACATGCTCAAAATCAATATTTTAGGTGCAAAAAATCGAACTTTGCATGCATCTTCTGTACCCGTTTATATCTCAAATTCAGGCTCAAAACACCCGAAAATTCGATATTTTTGGGTCCCCGAAGCCATCTTTACATGCCTACTCCGTGTTAGAGTATTTTCAAAATACAGGCCCAATACATGCTCAAAATCGATATTTTAGGTGCCCAAAGTCGATATGTGCATGCATCTTCTGTACCCGTTTATATTTCAAATTCAGGCTCAAAACACCCTAAAATTCATCATTTTTGGGTCCCAAAAGCGATCTGTACATGTCTACTCCGTGTTAGAATATTTTTAAAATGCAGGCCCAAAACATGCTAAAAATCGATATTTTAGGTGCCCAAAGTCGATATGTGCATGCATCATCTGTACCCGTTTATATCTCAAATTCAGGCTCAAAACACCCGAAAATTCAATATTTTTGGGTCCCAGAAGCGATCTGTACGTGCACACTCCGTGTTAGAGTGTTTTTAAAATACAGGGCCAAAACATGCTGTAAATCGATATTTTATGTGCCCAAAGTCAAAATGTGTATGCATCTTCTGTACACGTGTATATCCCTAATTCAGGTTGAAAACTCAAGAAAATTCGATATTTTTGGGTCCCAGAAACGATCTGTACATGCCTACTCCGTGTTAATGTATTTTCAAAATACAGGCCCAAAACATGCTGAAAATCTATATGTTAGGTGCCCAAAGTCAATATGTGTATGCATCTTCTGTACCCGTCTATTACCCAAATTCAGGTTCAAAACACCAGAAAATTCGGTATTTTTGGGTCCCAGAAGCGATCTGTACATGCCTACTCCTTGCTAGAATTTTTTTAAGATACAGACCCAAAACATGCTCAAAATCGATATTTTAGGTGCAAAAAGTCGATATGTGCATGCATCCTCTGTACCCGGTTATATCCCAAATTCTGGCTCAAAACCCCCTAAAATTCGATATTTTTGGGTCCCAGAAGCGATCTGTACATGCCTACTCAGTGCTAGAATATTTTCAAATTATACGCCGAAAACATACTAAAAATCTATATTTTGGGTGCCAAAGTCGATATGTGCATGCATCTTCTGTACCCGTTTATATCTCAAATTCAGGCTCAAAACACCCAAAAAAACGATATTTTTGTGTCCCTTAAGCGATCTGTACATGTCTAAACCGTGCTATAGTATTTTCAAAATACAGGCTCAAAACAAGGTCAAAATCGATATTTTAGGTGCCCAAAGTCGATATGTGCATGCATCTTCTGTACCCGTTCATATCTCAAATTCAGGCTCAGAACACCCTAAAATTCGATTTATTTGGGTTCCAGAAGCGATCTGTACGTGTCTACTCAGTGTTAGAGTATTTTCAAAATACAGGCCCAAAACATGCTAAAAATCGATATTTTAGGTGCCCAAAGTCGATATGTGCATGCATCTTCTGTACCCGTTTATATCTCAAATTCAGGCTCAAAACACCCGAAAATTCCATATTTTTTGGTTCCCAGAAGCAATCTGTACGTGCATACTCCGTGTTAGAGTGTTTTTAAAATACAGGCCCAAAACATGCTGAAAATCGATATTTTATGTGCCCAAAGTCAATTTGTGTAAGCATCTTCTGTACACGTGTATATCCCTAATTCAAGTTCAAAACACCCGAAAATTCGATAGTTTTGGGTTCCAGAAGCGATCTGTACATGCCTACTCCTTGCTAGAATGTTTTCAAGATACAGACCAAAAACATGCTCAAAATCGATATTTTAAGGGCAGAAAGTCGATATGTGCATGTATCTTCTGTACCCGTTTATATCTCAAATTCAGGCTCAAAAACTCCGAAAATTCGATATTTTTGGGTCCCTTAAGCAATCTGCACATGCCTACTCAGTGCTAGAATGTTTTTAAAATACAGGCTTAAAACATGCTATAAATCGATATTTTTGGTGTCCAAAGTCGATAAGTGCATGCATCTTCTGTACCCGTCTATATCTCAAATTCAGGCTCAAAACACCCGAAAAATCGATATTTTTGTGTCCCAGAAACGATCTGTACATGCCTACTCCGTGTTAGAGTATTTTCAAAATACCGGCCCAAAACATGCTCAAAATCGATATTTTAGGTGCCCAAAGTCGATATGTACATTCATCTTCTGTATCCGTTTATATCACAAATTCAGGCTCAAAATACCAGAAATTCGATATTTTTGGGTCCCAGAAGCGATCTGTACATGCCTACTCAGTGCTAGAATATTTTCAAATTATACGCCGAAAACATACTAAAAATCGATATTTTGGGTGCCAAAGTCGATATGTGCATGCATCTTCTGTACCCGTTCATATCTCAAATTCAGGCTCAGAACACCCTAAAATTCGATTTATTTGGGTTCCAGAAGCGATCTGTACGTGTCTACTCAGTGTTAGAGTATTTTAAAAATACAGGCCCAAAACATGCTCAAAATCGATAATTTGGGTGCCCAAAGTCGATATGTGCCTGCATCTTCTGTACCCGTTTATATCTCAAATTCAGACTCAAAACACCCGAATATTCGATATTTTTGGGTCCCAAAAGCAATGTGTACATGCATACTCCGTTTTAGAGTATTTTACAAATACAGGCCTAAAACATGCTGAAAATCGATATTTTAGCTTCCCAAAGTCAATTTGTGTATGCATCTTCTGTACCCGTCTATATCCCAAATTCAGGTTCAAAACACTCGAAAATTCGATATTTTTGGGTCCAAGAAGCAATCTGTACATGCCTACTTCTTGCTAGAATGTTTTCAAGATACAGACCCAAAACATGCTCAAAATCGATATTTTAGGTGCAAAAAGTCGAAATGTGCATGCATCTTCTGTACCCCTTTATATCTCAAATTCTGGCTCAAAACACCGGAAAATTCGATATTTTTGGGTCCCCGAAGCCATCTTTACATGCCTACTCCGTGTTAGAGTATTTTCAAAATACAGGCCCAAAACATGCTCAAAATCGATATTTTAGGTGCCCAAAGTCGATATGTGCATGCATCTTCTGTATCCGTCTATATCCCAAATTCTGGTTCAAAATCCCCGAAAATTTGATATTTTTGGGTCCCAGAAGCGATCTGTACATGCATACTCAGTGCTAGAATGTTTTCAAAATATAGGCTCAAAACATGCTAAAAATCGATATTTTAGGTGTCCAAAGTCGATATGTGCATTCATCTTCTGTACCCGTTTATATCTCAAATTCAGGCTCAAAACACCCGAAAATTCGATATTTTTGGGTCCCAAAAGCGATCTGTACATGTCTACTCCGTGTTAGAGTATTTTTAAAATACAGGCCCAAAACATGCTAAAAATCGATATTTTAGGTGCCCAAAGTCAATTTGTGTAAGCATCTTCCGTACACGTGTATATCCCTAATTCAAGTTCAAAACAACCGAAAATTCGATATTTTTGGGTCCCAAAAGCGATCTGTACATGCCTACTCCTTGCTAGAATGTTTTCAAGATACAGACCAAAAACATGCTCAAAATCGATATTTTAAGGGCATAAAGTCGATATGTGCATGCATCTTCTGTACCCGTTTATATCTCAAATTCAGGCTCAAAACTCCAAAAATTCGATATTTTTGGGTCCCTTAAGCAATCTGCACATGCCTACTCAGTGCTAGAATGTTTTTAAAATACAGGCTTAAAACATGCTATAAATCGATATTTTAGGTGTCCAAAGTCGATAAGTGCATGCATCTTCTGTACCCGTTTATATCTCAAATTCAGGCTCAAAACACCCGAAAAATCGATATTTTTGTGTCCCAGAAACAATCTGTACATGCCTACTCCGTGTTAGAGTATTTTCAAAATACCGGCCCAAAACATGCTCAAAATCGATATTTTAGGTGCCCAAAGTCGATATGTACATGAATCATCTGTATCCGTTTATACCACAAATTCAGGCTCAAAATACCCGAAAATTCGTTATTTTTGGGTCCCAGAAGCGATCTGTACATGGCTACTCCGTGTTAATGTATTTTCAAAATACAGGCCCAAAACATGCTGAAAATCTATATATTAGGTGCAGAAAGCCAATATGTGTATGCATCTTCTGTACCCGTCTATATCCCAAATTTCAGTTTCAAAACACCAGAAAATTCGGTATTTTTTGGTCCCAGAAGCGATCTGTACATGCCTACTCCTTGCTAGAATTTTTTCAAGATACAGACCCAAAACATGCTCAAAATCGATATTTTAGGTGCTCAAAGTCAATATGTGCATGCATCTTCTGTACCCGGTTATATCCCAAATTCTGGCTCAAAACCCCCGAAAATTCGATATTTTTGGGTGCCAGAAGCGATCTGTTCATGCCTACTCAATGCTAGAATATTTTCAAATTTTACGCTAAAAAAAACATACTAAAAATCAATATTTAGGGTACCAAAGTCGATATGTGCATGCATCTTCTGTACCCTTTCATATCTCAAATTCAGGCTCAAAACACCCTAAAATTCGATTTATTTGGGTTCCTGAAGCGATCTGTACGTGTCTACTCAGTGTTGGAGTATTTTAAAAATACAGGCCCAAAACATGCTCAAAATCGATATTTTAGGTGCCCAAAGTCGATATGTGCATGCATCTTCTGTATCCGTCTATATCCCAAATTCAGGTTCAAAACACCCGAAAATTCGATATTTTTGTGTCCCAGAAGCGATCTGTACATGCCTACTCCTTGCTAGAATATTTTCAAGATACAGACCCAAACCATGTTAAAAATCGATATTTTAGGTGCCTAAAGTCGATATGTGCATGCATCTTCTGTACCCGTTTATATCTCAAATTCAGGCTCAAAACACCCGAAAATTCAATATATTTGGGTCCCAGAAGCGATCTGTACGTGCACACTCCGTGTTAGAGTGTTTTTAAAATACAGGCCCAAAACATGCAGAAAATCAATATTTTATGTGCCCATTCTCAAAATGTGTATGCATCTTCTGTACACGTGTATATCCCTATTTCAGGTTCAAAACACCAGAAAATTCGGTATTTTTGGGTCCCAGAAGCGATCTGTACATGCCTACTCCTTGCTAGAATGTTTTCAAGATACAGACCCAAACCATGTTAAAAATCGATATTTTAAGTGCAAAAAGTCGATATGTGCATGCATCTTCTGTACCCGTTTATATCTCAAATTCAGGCTCAAAACTCCGAAAATTCTATTTTTTTGGGTCCCTTAAGGAATCTTTACATGCCTACTCAGTGCTAGAATGTTTTTAAAATACAGGCTTAAAACATGCTATAAATCGATATTTCAGGTGTCCAAAGTCGATATGTGCATGCATCTTCTGAACCCGTTTATATCTCAAATTCAGGCTCAAAACACCCAAAAAATCGATATTTTTGGGTCCCAAAAGCAATGTGTACATGCATACTCCGTGTTAGAGTATTTTCAAAATACAGGCCTAAAACATGCTGAAAATCGATATTTTATCTTCCCAAAGTCAATATGTGTATGCATCTTCTTTACCCGTCTTTATCCCAAATTCATGTTCAAATCACTCGAAAATTCGATATTTTTGGGTCCCAGAAGCGATCTGTACATGCCTACTCCGTGTTTATGTATTTTCAAAATACAGTCCCAAAACATGCTCAAAATCTATATTTTAGGTGCCCAAAGTCAATATGTGTATGCATCTTCTGTACCCGTCTATATCCCAAATTCAGGTTCAAAACACCAGAAAATTCGGTATTTTTGTGTTCCAGAAGCGATCTGTACATGCCTACTCCTTTGTAGAATGTTTTCAAGATACAGACCCAAAACATGCTTAAAATCGATATTTTAGGTGCAAAAAGTCGATATGTGCATGCATCCTCTGTACCCGGTTATATCCCAAATTTTGGCTCAAAAACCCCCGAAAATTCGATATTTTTGGGTCCCAGAAGCGATCTGTACATGCCTACTCAGTGCTAGAATATTTTAAAAATATACGCCCAAAACATACGAAAAATCGATATTTTAGGTGCCAAAGTCGATATGTGCATGCATCTTCTGTACCCGTTTATATCTCAAATTCAGGCTCAAAACACCCAAAAAATCGATATTTTTGTGTCCCAGAAGCGATCTGTACATGTCTACACCGTGCTATAGTATTTTCAAAATACAGGCCCAAAACATGCTCAAAATCGATATTTTAGGTGCCCAAAGTCGATATGTGCATTCATCTTCTGTATCCGTTCATATCTCAAATTCAGGCTCAGAACACCCGAAAATTCGATTTATTTGGGTTCCAGAAGCGATCTGTACGTGTCTACTCAGTGTTAGAGTATTTTAAAAATACAGGCCCAAAACATGCTCAAAATCGATATTTTGGGTGCTCAAAGTCGATATGTGCATGCATCTTCTGTACCCGGTTATATCCCAAATTCTGGCTCAAAACCCCCGAAAATTCGATATTTTTGGGTGCCAGAAGCGATCTGTTCATGCCTACTCAATGCTAGAATATTTTCAAATTTTACGCTAAAAAAAACATACTAAAAATCAATATTTTGGGTACCAAAGTCGATATGTGCATGCATTTTCTGTACCCTTTCATATCTCAAATTCAGGCTCAAAACACCCTAAAATTCGATTTATTTGGGTTCCAGAAGCGATCTGTACGTGTCTACTCAGTGTTGGAGTATTTTAAAAATACAGGGCCAAAACATGCTCAAAATCGATATTTTAGGTGCCCAAAGTCGATATGTGCATGCATCTTCTGTATCCGTCTATATCCCAAATTCAGGTTCAAAACACCCGAAAATTCGATATTTTTGTGTCCCAGAAGCGATCTGTACATGCCTACTCCTTGCTAGAATATTTTCAAGATACAGACCCAAACCATGTTAAAAATCGATATTTTAGGTGCCCAAAGTCGATATGTGCATGCATCTTCTGTACCCGTTTATATCTCAAATTCAGGCTCAAAACACCCGAAAATTCAATATATTTGGGTCCCAGAAGCGATCTGTACGTGCACACTCCGTGTTAGAGTGTTTTTAAAATACAGGCCCAAAACATGCTGAAAATCGATATTTTATGTGCCCATTGTCAAAATGTGTATGCATCTTCTGTACACGTGTATATCCCTAATTCAGGTTCAAAACACCAGAAAATTCGGTATTTTTGGGTCCCAGAAGCGATCTGTACATGCCTACTCCTTGCTAGAATGTTTTCAAGATACAGACCCAAACCATGTTAAAAATCGATATTTTAAGTGCAAAAAGTCGATATGTGCATGTATCTTCTGTACCCGTTTATATCTCAAATTCAGGCTCAAAACTCCGAAAATTCTATTTTTTTGGGTCCCTTAAGGAATCTGCACATGCCTACTCAGTGCTAGAATGTTTTTAAAATACAGGCTTAAAACATGCTATAAATCGATATTTTAGGTGTCCAAAGTCGATATGTGCATGCATCTTCTGAACCCGTTTATATCTCAAATTCAGGCTCAAAACACCCAAAAAATCGATATTTTTGGGTCCCAAAAGCAATGTGTACATGCATACTCCGTGTTAGAGTATTTTCAAAATACAGGCCTAAAACATGCAGAAAATCGATATTTTAGCTGCCCAAAGTCAATATGTGTATGGATCTTCTGTACCCGTCTATATCCCAAATTCAGGTTCAAAACACTCGAAAATTCGATATTTTTGGGTCCCACAAGCAATCTGTACATGCCTACTTCTTGCTAGAATGTTTTCAAGATACAGACTCAAAACATGCTCAAAATCGATATTTTAGGTGCAAAAAGTCGAAATGTGCATGCATCTTCTGTACCCGTTTATATCTCAAATTCAGGCTCAAAACTCCGAAAATTCTATTTTTTTGGGTCCCTTAAGGAATCTGCACATGCCTACTCAGTGCTAGAATGTTTTTAAAATACAGGCTTAAAACATGCTATAAATCGATATTTTAGGTGTCCAAAGTCGATATGTGCATGCATCTTCTGAACCCGTTTATATCTCAAATTCAGGCTCAAAACACCCAAAAAATCGATATTTTTGGGTCCCAAAAGCAATGTGTACATGCATACTCCGTGTTAGAGTATTTTCAAAATACAGGCCTAAAACATGCAGAAAATCGATATTTTAGCTGCCCAAAGTCAATATGTGTATGGATCTTCTGTACCCGTCTATATCCCAAATTCAGGTTCAAAACACTCGAAAATTCGATATTTTTGGGTCCCACAAGCAATCTGTACATGCCTACTTCTTGCTAGAATGTTTTCAAGATACAGACTCAAAACATGCTCAAAATCGATAATTTAGGTGCAAAAAGTCGAAATGTGCATGCATCTTCAGTATCCGTTTATATCTCAAATTCAGGCTCAAAACACCCGAAAATTCGATATTTTTGGGTCCCCGAAGCGATCTGTACATGCCTACTCTGTGTTAGAGTATTTTCAAAATACAGGCCCAAAACATGCTCAAAATCGATATTTTAGGTGCAAAAAGTCGATATGTGCATGCATCTTCGGTATCCGTCTATATCCCAAATTCAGGTTCAAAACACCCGAAAATTCGATAATTTTGGGTCCCAGAAGCGATCTGTACATGCCTACTCCTTGCTAGAATTTTTTCAAGATACAGACCCAAAACATGCTCAAAATCGATATTTTAGGTGCAAAAAGTCGATATGTGCATGCATCCTCTGTACCCGGTTATATCCCAATTTCTGGCTCAAAACACCTGAAAATTCGATATTTTTGGGTCCCAGAAGCGATCTGTACATGCCTACTCAGTGCTAGAATATTTTGAAATTATACGCCCAAAACATACTAAAAATCGATATTTTGGGTGCCAAAGTCGATATGTGCATGCATCTTCTGTACCCGATTATATCTGAAATTCAGGCTCAAAACACCCAAAAAATCGATATTTTTGTGTCCCAGAAGCGATCTGTACATGTCTACACTGTGTTTGAGTATTTTCAAAATACAGGCCCAAAACATGCTCAAAATCGATATTTTAGGTGCCCGAAGTCAATATGTGCATGCATCTTCCGTACCTGTTCATATCTCAAATTCAGGCTCAGAACATCCGAAAATTCGATTTATTTGGGTCCCAGAAGCGATCTGTACGTGTCTACTCCGTGTTAGAGTATTTTAAAAGTACAGGCTCAAAACATGCTCAAAATCGATATTTTAGGTGAAAAAAGTCGAAATGTGCATGCATCTTCTGTACCCCTTTATATCTCAAATTCAGGCTCAAAACACCGGAAAATTCGATATTTTTGGGTCCCCGAAGCCATCTTTACATGCCTACTCCGTGTTAGAGTATTTTCAAAATACAGGCCCAAAACATGCTCAAAATCGATATTTTAGGTGCCCAAAGTCGATATGTGCATGCATCTTCTGTATTCGTCTATATCCCAAATTCAGGTTCAAAATCCCCGAAAATTTGATATTTTTGGGTCCCAGAAGCGATCTGTACATGCATACTCAGTGCTAGAATGTTTTTAAAATATAGGCTCAAAACATGCTAAAAATCGATATTTTAGGTGTCCAAAGTCGATATGTGCATTCATCTTCTGTACCCGTTTATATCTCAAATTCAGGCTCAAAACACCCGAAAATTCGATATTTTTGGGTCCCAAAAGCGATCTGTACATGTCTACTCCGTGTTAGAGTATTTTTAAAATACAGGCCCAAAACATGCTAAAAATCGATATTTTAGGTGCCCAAAGTCGATATGTGCATGCATCTTCTGTACCCGTTTATATCTCAAATTCAGGATCAAAACACCCGAAAATTCCTTATTTTTGGGTCCAAAAAGCAATCTGTACGTGCATACTCCGTGTTAGAGTATTTTCAAAATAAAGGCCTAAAACATGCTGAAAATCGATATTTTAGCTGCCCAAAGTCAATATGTGTATGCATCTTCTGTAAACGTCTATATCCCAAATTCAGATTCAAAACACTCAAAAATTCGATATTTTTGGGTCCCAGAAGCAATCTGTACATGCCTACTTCTTGCTAGAATGTTTTCAAGATACAGACCCAAAACATACTCAAAATCGATATTTTAGGTGCAAAAAGTCGAAATGTGCATGCATCTTCTGTACCCGTTTATATCTCAAATTCAGGCTCAGAACAACCGAAAATTCGATTTATTTGGGTCCCAGAAGCGATCTGTACGTGTCTACTCAGTGTTAGAGTATTTTAAAAATTCAGGCTCAAAACATGCTCAAAATCGATATTTTGGGTGCCTAAAGTCGATATGTGCATGCATCTTCTGTACCCGTTTATATCTCAAATTCAGGCTCAGAACACCCGAAAATTCGATTTATTTGGGTCCCAGAAGCGATCTGTACGTGTCTACTCAGTGTTAGAGTATTTTAAAAATTCAGGCCCAAAACATGCTCAAAATCGATATTTTGGGTGCCCAAAGTCGATATGTGCATGCATCTTCTGTACCCGTTTATATCTCAAATTCAGGCTCAAAACACCCGAAAATTCAATGTTTTTGGGTCCCAGAAGCGATCTGTACATGCATACTCCGTGTTAGAGTGTTTTTAAAATACAGGCCCAAAACATGCTGAAATCGATATTTTATGTGCCCAAAGTCAATATGTGTATGCATCTTCTGTACCCGTGTATATCCATAATTCTGGTTCAAAACAACAGAAAATTCGATATATTTGGGTCCCAGAAGCGATCTGTACATGCCTACTCAGTGCTAGAATATTTTCAAATTATACGCCCAAAACATACTAAAAATCGATATTTTGGGTGCCAAAGTCGATATGTGCATGCATCTTCTGTACCCGTTTATATCTCAAATTCAGGCTCAAAACACCCGAAAATTCAATGTTTTTGGGTCCCAGAAGCGATCTGTACGTGCATACTCCGTGTTAGAGTGTTTTTAAAATACAGGCCCAAAACATGCTGAAAATCGATATTTTATTTGCCCAAAGTCAATATGTGTGTGCATCTTCTGTACCCGTGTATATCCATAATTATGGTTTAAAACAACAGAAAATTCGATATATTTTGGTCCCAGAAGCGATCTGTACATGCCTACTCAGTGCTGGAATATTTTCAAATTATACTCCCAAAACATACTAAAAATCGATATTTTGGGTGCCAAAGTCGATATGTGCATGCATCTTCTGTACCCGTTTATATCTCAAATTCAGGCTCAAAACACCCAAAAAATCGATATTTTTGTGTCCCAGAAGCGATCTGTACATGTCTACACCGTGCTATAGTATTTTCAAAATACAGGCACAAAACATGCTCAAAATCGATATTTTAGGTGCCCAAAGTCGATATGTGCATGCAACTTCTGTATCCGTTCATATCTCAAATTCAGGCTCAGAACACCCTAAAATTCGATTTATTTGGGTTCCAGAAGCGATCTGTACGTGTCTACTCAGTGTTAGAGTATTTTAAACATACAGGCCCAAAACATGCTCAAAATCGATATTTTGGGTGCCCAAAGTCGATATGTGCATGCATCATCTGTACCCGTATATATCTCAAATTTAGACTCAAAACACCCGAATATTCGATATTTTTTGGTCCCAAAAGCAATGTGTACATGCATACTCTGTTTTAGAGTATTTTCAAAATACAGGCCTAAAACATGCTGAAAATCGATATTTTAGCTGCCCAAAGTCAATATGTGTATGCATCTTCTGTACCCGTCTATATCCCAAATTCAGATTCAAAACACTCAAAAATTCGATTTTTTTGGGTCCCAGAAGCAATCTGTACATGCCTACTTCTTGCTAGAATGTTTTCAAGATACAGACCCAAAACATACTCAAAATCGATATTTTAGGTGCAAAAAGTCGAAATGTGCATGCATCTTCTGTACCCGTTTATATCTCAAATTCAGGCTCAGAACAACCGAAAATTCGATTTATTTGGGTCCCAGAAGCGATCTGTACGTGTCTACTCAGTGTTAGAGTATTTTAAAAATTCAGGCCCAAAACATGCTCAAAATCGATATTTTGGGTGCCTAAAGTCGATATGTGCATGCATCTTCTGTACCCGTTTATATCTCAAATTCAGGCTCAAAACACCCGAAAATTCGATATTTTTGGGTCCCAGAAGCGATCTGTACATGCCTACTCCGTGTTAGAGTATTTTCAAAATACAGGCCCAAAACATGCTCAAAATCGATATTTTAGGTGTGCGAAGTCGATATGTGCATGCATCTTGTGTGCCCGTTTATATCTCAAATTCAGACTCAAAACACCCGAATATTCGATATTTTTGGGTCCCAAAAGCCATCTGTACATGCATACTCCGTGTTAGAGTATTTTCAAAATACAGGCCTAAAACATGCTGTAAATCGATATTTTAGCTGCCCAAAGTCAATATGTGTATGCATCTTCTGTACCCTTCTATATCCCAAATTCAGGTTCAAAACACCAGAAAATTCGATATTTTTGGGTCCCAGAAGCGATCTGTACATGCCTACTCCTTGCTAGAATGTTTTCAATATACAGACTCAAAACATGCTCAAAATCGATATTTTAAGTGCAAAAAGTCGATATGTGCATGTATCTTCTGTACCCGTTTATATCTCAAATTCTGGCTCAAAACTCCGATAATTCGATATTTTTGGGTCCCTTAAGCGATCTGCACATGCCTACTCAGTGCTAGAATGTTTTTAAAATACAGGCTTAAAACATACTATAAATCGATATTTTAGGTGTGAAAAGTCGATATGTGCATGCATCTTCTGTACCCGTTTATATCTCAAATTCAGGCTCAAAACACCCAAAAAAACGATATTTTTGTGTCCCAGAAGCGATCTGCACATGCATACTCCTTGTTAGAGTATTTTCAAAATATAGGCCCAAAACATACTCAAAATCGATATTTTAGCTCCCCAAAGTCAATATGTGTATGCATCTTCTGTACACGTCTATATCCCAAATTCAGATTCAAAACACTCAAAAATTCGATATTTTTGGGTCCCAGAAGCAATCTGTACATGCCTACTTCTTGCTAGAATGTTTTCAAGATACAGACCCAAAACATACTCAAAATCGATATTTTAGGTGCAAAAAGTCGAAATGTGCATGCATCTTCTGTACCCGTTTATATCTCAAATTCAGGCTCAAAACACCCGAAAATTCGATATTTTTGGGTCCCAGAAGCGATCTGTACATGCCTACTCCGTGTTAGAGTATTTTAAAAATACAGGCCCAAAACATTCTCAAAATCGATATTTTAGGTGCAAAAAGTCGATATGTGCATGCATCTTCTGTATCCGTCTATATCCCAAATTCAGGTTCAAAACACCCGAAAATTCGATAATTTTGGGTCCCAGAAGCGATCTGTACATACCTACTCCTTGCTAGAATTTTTTCAAGATACAGACCCAAAACATGCTCAAAATCGATATTTTAGGTGCAAAAAGTCGATATGTGCATGCATCCTCTGTACCCGGTTATATCCCAATTTCTGGCTCAAAACACCCTAAAATTCGATTTATTTGGGTCCCAGAAGCGATCTGTACGTGTCTACTCAGTGTTAGAGTATTTTATAAATACAGGTCCAAAACATGCTCAAAATCGATATTTTGGGTGCCCAAAGTCGTTATGTGCATGCATCTTCTGTACCCGTTTATATCTCAAATTCAGACTCAAAACACCCGAATACTCGATATTTTTGGGTCCCAAAAGCAATGTGTACATGCATACTCCGTGTTAGAGTATTTTCAAAATACAGGCCTAAAACATGCTGAAAATCGATATTTTAGCTGCCCAAAGTCAATATGTGTATGCATCTTCTGTAAACGTCTATATCCCAAATTCAGATTCAAAACACTCAAAAATTCGATATTTTTGGGTCCCAGAAGCAATCTGTACATGCCTACTTCTTGCTAGAATGTTTTAAAGATACAGACCCAAAACATACTCAAAATCGATATTTTAGGTGCAAAAAGTCGAAATGTGCATGCATCTTCTGTACCCGTTTATATCTCAAATTCAGGCTTAAAACACCCGAAAATTCGATATTTATGGGTCCCAGAAGCGATCTGTACATGCCTACTCCGTGTTAGAGTATTTTCAAAATAAAGGCCCAAAACATGCTGAAAATCGATATTTTAGGTGCCCGAAGTCGATATGTGCATGCATCTTCTGTGCCCGTTTATATCTCAAATTCAGACTCAAAACACCCGAATATTCGATATTTTTGGGTCCCAAAAGCCATCTGTACATGCATACTCCGTGTTAGAGTATTTTCACAATACAGGCCTAAAACATGCTGAAAATCGATATTTTAGCTGCCCAAAGTCAATATGTGTATGCATCTTCTGTAAACGTCTATATCCCAAATTCAGATTCAAAACACTCAAAAATTCGATATTTTTGGGTCCCAGAAGCAATCTGTACATGCCTACTTCTTGCTAGAATGTTTTAAAGATACAGACCCAAAACATACTCAAAATCGATATTTTAGGTGCAAAAAGTCGAAATGTGCATGCATCTTCTGTACCCGTTTATATCTCAAATTCAGGCTCAAAACACCCGAAAATTCGATATTTTTGGGTCCCAGAAGCGATCTGTACATGCCTACTCCGTGTTAGAGTATTTTCAAAATACAGGCCCAAAACATGCTCAAAATCGATATTTTAGGTGCCCGAAGTCAATATGTGCATGCATCTTCTGTGCCCGTGTATATCTCAAATTCAGACTCAAAACACCCGAATATTCGATATTTTTGGGTCCCAAAAGCCATCTGTACATGCATACTCCGTGTTAGAGTATTTTCAAAATACAGGCCTAAAACATGCTCAAAATCGATATTTTAGCTGCCCAAAGTCAATATGTGTATGCATCTTCTGTACCCGTCTATATCCCAAATTCAGGTTCAAAACACCAGAAAATTCGATATTTTTGGGTCCCAGAAGCGATCTGTACATGCCTACTCCTTGCGAGAATGTTTTCAAGATACAGACCCAAAACATGCTCAAAATCGATATTTTAAGTGCAAAAAGTCGATATGTGCATGTATCTTCTGTACCCGTTTATATCTCAAATTCAGGCTCAAAACTCCGAAAATTCGATATTTTTGGGTCCCTTAAGCGATCTGCACATGCCTACTTAGTGCTAGAATGTTTTTAAAATACAGGCTTAAAACATGCTATAAATCGATATTTTAGGTGTGAAAAGTCAATATGTGCATGCATCTTCTGTACCCGTTTATATCTCAAATTCAGGCTCAAAACACCCAAAAAAACGATATTTTTGTGTCCCAGAAGCGATCTGTACATGCATACTCCGTGTTAGAGTATTTTCAAAATATAGGCCCAAAACATACTCAAAATCGATATTTTAGGTGCCCAAAGTCGATATGTGCATGCATCTTCTGTACCCGTTTATATCTCAAATTCAGGCTCAAAACACCCGAAAATTCGATATTTTTGGGTCCCAAAAGCGATCATTACATGCCTACTCAGTGCTAGAATATTTTCAAATTATACGCCCAAAACATGCTCAAAATCGATATTTTGGGTGCCAAAGTCGATATGTGCATACATCCTCTGTACCAGGTTATATCCCAAATTCAGGCTCAAAACACCCAAAAAATCGATATTTTTATGTCCCAGAAACGATCTGTATATGTCTACACCGTGTTTGAGTATTTTCAAAATACAGGCCCAAAACATGCTGAAAATCGATATTTTTGGTGCCCAAAGTCAATATGTGTATGCATCTTCTGTACCCGTCTATATAACAAATTCAGGTTCAAAACACTCAAAAATTCGATATTTTTGGGTCCCAGAAGAAATCTGTACATGCCTACTTCTTGCTAGAATGTTTTCAAGATACATACCCAAAACATGCTCAAAATCGATGTTTTAGGTGCCCAAAGTCGATATGTGCATGCATCTTCTGTACCCGTTCATATTACAAATTCAGGCTCAGAACACCCTAAAATTTGATTTATTTGGGTTCCAGAAGCGATCTGTACGTGTATACTCAGTGTTAGAGTATTTTAAAAATACAGGCCCAAAACATGCTCAAAATCGATATTTTGGGTGCCCAAAGTCGATATGTGCATGCATCTTCTGTACCCGTTTATATCTCAAATTCAGACTCAAAACACTCGAAAATTCGATATTTTTGGGTCCTCGTAGCGATCTGTACATGCCTACTCCGTGTTAGAGTATTTTCAAAATACAGGCCCAAAACATGCTCAAAATCGATATTTTAGGTGCAAAAAGTCGATATGTGCATGCATCTTCGGTATCCGTCTATATCCCAAATTAAGGTTCAAAACACCCGAAAATTCGATAATTTTGGGTCCCAGAAGCAATCTGTACTCCTTGCTAGAATTTTTTCAAGATACAGACCCAAAACATGCTCAAAATCGATATTTTAGGTGCAAAAAGTCGATATGTGCATGCATCTTCTGTACCCGTTTATATCTCAAATTCAGGCTCAAAACACCCAAAAAAACGATATTTTTATGTCCCAGAAACGATCTGTATATGTCTACACCGTGTTTGAGTATTTTCAAAATACAGGCCCAAAACATGCTCAAAATCGATATTTTAGGTGCCCGAAGTCGATATGTGCATGCATCTTCTGTACCTGTTCATATCTCAAATTCAGGCTCAGAACAACCGAAAATTCGATTTATTTGGGTCCCAGAAGCGATCTGTACGTGTCTACTTCTTGCTAGAATGTTTTCAAGATACAGACCCAAAACATGCTCAAAATCGATATTTTAGGTGCAAAAAGTCGAAATGTGAATGCATCTTCTGTACCCGTTTATATCTCAAATTCAGGCTCAAAACACCCGAAAATTCGTTATTTTTGGGTCCCAGAAGCAATCTGTACATGCCTACTTCTTGCTAGAATGTTTTCAAGTTACAGACCCAAAACATGCTCAAAATCGATATTTTAGGTGCAAAAAGTCGAAATGTGCATGCATCTTCTGTACCCGTTTATATCTCAAATTCAGGCTCAAAACACCCGAAAATTCGATATTTTTGGGTCCCAGAAGCGATCTGTACATGCCTACTCCGTGTTAGAGTATTTTCAAAATACAGGCCCAAAACATGCTCAAAATCGATATTTTAGGTGCAAAAATTCGATATGTGCAAGCATCTTCGGTATCCGTCTATATCCCAAATTCAGGTTCAAAACATCCGAAAATTCGATAATTTTGGGTCCCAGAAGCGATCTGTACATGCCTACTCCTTGCTAGAATTTTTTCAAGATACAGACTCAAAACATGCTCAAAATCGATATTTTAGGTGCAAAAAGTCGATATGTGCATGCATCCTCTGTACTCGGTTATATCCCAATTTCTCGCTCAAAACACCCGAATATTCGATATTTTTGGGTCCTAGAAGCGATCTGTACATGCCTACTCAGTGCTAGAATATTTTCAAATTATACGCCCAAAACATACTAAAAATCGATATTTTGGGTGCCAAAGTCGATATGTGCATGCATCTTCTGTACCCGTCTATATCCCAAATTCAGGTTCAAAACACTCGTAAATTCGATATTTTTGAGTCCCAGAAGCAATCTGTACATGCCTACTTCTTGCTAGAAAGTTTTCATGATACAGACCCAAAACATGCTCAAAATCGATATTTTAGGTGGAAAAAGTCGATATGTGCATGCATCTTCTGTACCCGTTTATATGTCAAATTCAGGCTCAAAACACCCAAAAAATCGATATTTTTGTGACCCAGAAGCGATCTGTACATGTCTACTCCGTGTTATAGTATTTTTAAAATACAGGCCAAAAACATGCTCAAAATCGAGGTTTTAAGTGCCCAAAGTCGATATGTGCATGCATCTTCTGTACCCGTTCATATCTCAAATTCAGGATCAGAACACCCGAAAATTCGATTTATTTGGGTCCCATAAGCGATCTGTACGTGTCTACTCAGTGCAAGAATGTTTTTAAAATACAGGCTTAAAACATGCTCAAAAATGATATTTTAGGTGTGAAAAGTCGATATGTGCATGCATCTTCTGTACCCGTTTATATCTCAAATTCAGGCTAAAAACGCCCAAAAAATCGATATTTTTGTGTCCCAGAAGCGATCTGTACATGCCTACTCCGTGTTAGAGTATTTTCAATATACAGGCCCAAAACATGCTCAAAATCGATATTTTAGGTGCCCAAAGTCGATATGTGCATGCATCTTCTGTACCCGGTTATATCCCAAATTCTGGCTCAAAACACCCAAAAAATCGATATTTTTATGTCCCAGAAACGATCTGTATATGTCTACACCGTGTTTGAGTATTTTCAAAATACAGGCCCAAAACATGCTGAAAATCGATATTTTTGGTGCCCAAAGTCAATATGTGTATGCATCTTCTGTACCCGTCTATATAACAAATTCAGGTTCAAAACACTCAAAAATTCGATATTTTTGGGTCCCAGAAGAAATCTGTACATGCCTACTTCTTGCTAGAATGTTTTCAAGATACATACCCAAAACATGCTCAAAATCGATGTTTTAGGTGCCCAAAGTCGATATGTGCATGCATCTTCTGTACCCATTCATATTACAAATTCAGGCTCAGAACACCCTAAAATTTGATTTATTTGGGTTCCAGAAGCGATCTGTACGTGTATACTCAGTGTTAGAGTATTTTAAAAATACAGGCCCAAAACATGCTCAAAATCGATATTTTGGGTGCCCAAAGTCGATATGTGCATGCATCTTCTGTACCCGTTTATATCTCAAATTCAGACTCAAAACACTCGAAAATTCGATATTTTTGGGTCCTCGAAGCGATCTGTACATGCCTACTCCGTGTTAGAGTATTTTCAAAATACAGGCCCAAAACATGCTCAAAATCGATATTTTAGGTGCAAAAAGTCGATATGTGCATGCATCTTCGGTATCCGTCTATATCCCAAATTAAGGTTCAAAACACCCGAAAATTCGATAATTTTGGGTCCCAGAAGCAATCTGTACTCCTTGCTAGAATTTTTTCAAGATAAAGACCCAAAACATGCTCAAAATCGATATTTTAGGTGCAAAAAGTCGATATGTGCATGCATCTTCTGTACCCGTTTATATCTCAAATTCAGGCTCAAAACACCCAAAAAAACGATATTTTTATGTCCCAGAAACGATCTGTATATGTCTACACCGTGTTTGAGTATTTTCAAAATACAGGCCCAAAACATGCTCAAAATCGATATTTTAGGTGCCCGAAGTCGATATGTGCATGCATCTTCTGTACCTGTTCATATCTCAAATTCAGGCTCAGAACAACCGAAAATTCGATTTATTTGGGTCCCAGAAGCGATCTGTACGTGTCTACTTCTTGCTAGAATGTTTTCAAGATACAGACCCAAAACATGCTCAAAATCGATATTTTAGGTGCAAAAAGTCGAAATGTGAATGCATCTTCTGTACCCGTTTATATCTCAAATTCAGGCTCAAAACACCCGAAAATTCGTTATTTTTGGGTCCCAGAAGCAATCTGTACATGCCTACTTCTTGCTAGAATGTTTTCAAGTTACAGACCCAAAACATGCTCAAAATCGATATTTTAGGTGCAAAAAGTCGAAATGTGCATGCATCTTCTGTACCCGTTTATATCTCAAATTCAGGCTCAAAACACCCGAAAATTCGATATTTTTGGGTCCCAGAAGCGATCTGTACATGCCTACTCCGTGTTAGAGTATTTTCAAAATACAGGCCCAAAACATGCTCAAAATCGATATTTTAGGTGCAAAAATTCGATATGTGCAAGCATCTTCGGTATCCGTCTATATCCCAAATTCAGGTTCAAAACATCCGAAAATTCGATAATTTTGGGTCCCAGAAGCGATCTGTACATGCCTACTCCTTGCTAGAATTTTTTCAAGATACAGACTCAAAACATGCTCAAAATCGATATTTTAGGTGCAAAAAGTCGATATGTGCATGCATCCTCTGTACTCGGTTATATCCCAATTTCTCGCTCAAAACACCCGAATATTCGATATTTTTGGGTCCTAGAAGCGATCTGTACATGCCTACTCAGTGCTAGAATATTTTCAAATTATACGCCCAAAACATACTAAAAATCGATATTTTGGGTGCCAAAGTCGATATGTGCATGCATCTTCTGTACCCGTCTATATCCCAAATTCAGGTTCAAAACACTCGTAAATTCGATATTTTTGAGTCCCAGAAGCAATCTGTACATGCCTACTTCTTGCTAGAAAGTTTTCATGATACAGACCCAAAACATGCTCAAAATCGATATTTTAGGTGGAAAAAGTCGATATGTGCATGCATCTTCTGTACCCGTTTATATGTCAAATTCAGGCTCAAAACACCCAAAAAATCGATATTTTTGTGACCCAGAAGCGATCTGTACATGTCTACTCCGTGTTATAGTATTTTTAAAATACAGGCCCAAAACATGCTCAAAATCGAGGTTTTAAGTGCCCAAAGTCGATATGTGCATGCATCTTCTGTACCCGTTCATATCTCAAATTCAGGATCAGAACACCCGAAAATTCGATTTATTTGGGTCCCATAAGCGATCTGTACGTGTCTACTCAGTGCAAGAATGTTTTTAAAATACAGGCTTAAAACATGCTCAAAAATGATATTTTAGGTGTGAAAAGTCGATATGTGCATGCATCTTCTGTACCCGTTTATATCTCAAATTCAGGCTAAAAACGCCCAAAAAATCGATATTTTTGTGTCCCAGAAGCGATCTGTACATGCCTACTCCGTGTTAGAGTATTTTCAATATACAGGCCCAAAACATGCTCAAAATCGATATTTTAGGTGCCCAAAGTCGATATGTGCATGCATCTTCTGTACCCGGTTATATCCCAAATTCTGGCTCAAAACCCCCCAAAATTCGATATTTTTGGGTCCCAGAAGCGATCTGTACATGCCTACTCCGTGTTAATGTATTTTCAAAATTCAGGCCCAAAACATGCTGAAAATCGATATTTTAGGTGCCCAAAGTCGATATGTGCATGCATCTTCTGTACCCGTTCATATCTCAAATTCAGGGTCAGAACACCCGAAAATTCGATTTATTTGGGTCCCAGAAGTGATCTGTACGTGTCTACTCCGTGTTAGAGTGTTTTAAAAATGCAGGCCCAAAACATGCTCAAAATCGATATTTTGTGTGCCCAAAGTCGATATATGCATGCATCTTCTGTACCCGTTTATATCTCAAATTCAGACTCAAAACACCCGAATATTCGATATTTTTGGGTCCCAAAAGCCATCTGTACATGCATACTCCGTGTTAGAGTATTTTCAAAATACAGGCCTAAAACATGATGTAAATCGATATTTTAGCTGCCCAAAGTCAATATGTGTATGCATCTTCTGTACCCGTCTATATCCCAAATTCAGGTTCAAAACATTCGAAAATTCGATATTTTTGGGTCCCAGAAGCAATCTGTACATGCATACTTCTTGCTAGAAAGTTTTCAAGATACAGACCCAAAACATGCTCAAAATCGATATTTTAGGTGCAAAAAGTCGATATGTGCATGCATCTTCTGTACTCGTTTATATCTCAAATTCAGGCTCAAAACTCCGAAAATTCGATATTTTTGTGTCCCAGAAGCGATCTGTACATACATACTCCGTGTTAGAGTGTTTTTAAAATGCAGGCCCAAAACATGCTCAAAATTGATATTTTAGGTGCACAAAGTCAATATGTGTATGCATTCTCTGTACCCGGTTATATCTCAAATTCAGGCTCAAAACACCCGAAAATTCAATATTTTTGGGTCCCAGAAGCGATCTGTACATGCCTACTCAGTGCTAGAATGTTTTCAAAATAGAGGCTCAGAACATGCTAAAAATCGATATTTTGGGTGCCCAAAGTCGATATGTGCATGCATTCTCTGTACCCGGTTATATCTCAAATTCAGGCTCAAAACACCCAAAAATTCGATATTTTTGTGTCCCAGAAGCGATCTGTACGTGTCTACTCCGTGTTATAGTATTTTTAAAATACAGGCCCAAAACATGCTCAAAATCGATGTGTTAAGTGCCCAAAGTCGATATGTGCATGCATCTTCTGTACCCGTTCATATCTCAAATTCAGGCTCAGAACACCCAAAAATTCGATTTATTTGGGTCCCAGAAGCGATCTGTACGTGTCTACTCAGTGCTAGAATGTTTTTAAAATACAGGCTTAAAACATGCTCAAAAATGATATTTTAGGTGTGAAAAGTCGATATGTGCATGCATCTTCTGTACCCGTTTATATCTCAAATTCAGGCTAAAAACGCCCAAAAAATCGATATTTTTGTGTCCCAGAAGCGATCTGTACATGCCTACTCCGTGTTAGAGTATTTTCAAAATACAGGCCCAAAACATGCTCAAAATCGATATTTTAGGTGCCCAAAGTCGATATGTGCATGCATCTTCTGTACCCGGTTATATCCCAAATTCTGGCTCAAAACCCCCGAAAATTCGATATTTTTGGGTCCCAGAAGCGATCTGTACATGTCTACACCGTATTAGAGTATTTTCAAAATGCAGGCCCAAAACATGCTCAAAATCGATATTTTTGGTGCCCAAAGTCGATATGTGCATGCATCTTCTGTACCCGTTCATATCTCAAATTCAGGGTCAGAACACCCGAAAATTCGATTTATTTGGGTCCCAGAAGTGATCTGTACGTGTCTACTCCGTGTTAGAGTGTTTTAAAAATGCAGGCCCAAAACATGCTCAAAATCGATATTTTGTGTGCCCAAAGTCGATATGTGCATGCATCTTCTGTACCCGTTTATATCTCAAATTCAGACTCAAAACACCCGAATATTCGATATTTTTGGGTCCCAAAAGCCATCTGTACATGCATACTCCGTGTTAGAGTATTTTCAAAATACAGGCCTAAAACATGATGTAAATCGATATTTTAGCTGCCCAAAGTCAATATGTGTATGCATCTTCTGTACCCGTCTATATCCCAAATTCAGGTTCAAAACATTCGAAAATTCGATATTTTTGGATCCCTGAAGCAATCTGTACATGCATACTTCTTGTTAGAAAGTTTTCAAGATACAGACCCAAAACATGCTCAAAATCGATATTTTAGGTGCAAAAAGTCGATATGTGCATGCATCTTCTGTACTCGTTTATATCTCAAATTCAGGCTCAAAACTCCGAAAATTCGATATTTTTGTGTCCCAGAAGCGATCTGTACATGCATACTCCGTGTTAGAGTGTTTTTAAAATGCAGGCCCAAAACATGCTGAAAATTGATATTTTAGGTGCACAAAGTCAATATGTGTATGCATTCTCTGTACCCGGTTATATCTCAAATTCAGGCTCAAACCTCCGAAAATTCGATATTTTTGTGTCCCAGAAGCGATCTGTACATGCATACTCCGTGTTAGAGTGTTTTTAAAATGCAGGCCCAAAACATGCTGAAAATCGATATTTTAGGTGCACAAAGTCAATATGTGTATGCATTCTCTGTACCCAGTTATATCTCAAATTCAGGCTCAAAACACCCGAAAATTCAATATTTTTGGGTCCCAGAAGCGATCTGTACATGCCTACTCAGTGCTAGAATGTTTTCAAAATAGAGGCTCAGAACATGCTAAAAATCGCTATTTTGGGTGCCCAAAGTCGATATGTGCATGCATCTTCTGTACCCGTTTATATCTCAAATTCAGGCTCAAAAAACCCAAAAATTCGATATTTTTGTGTCCCAGAAGCGATCTGTACGTGTCTACTCTGTGTTAGAGTATTTTAAAAATACAGGCCCAAAATATGCTCAAAATCGATATTTTGGGTGCCCAAAGTCGATATGTGCATGCATCTTCTTTACCCGTTTATGTCTCAAATTCAAACTCAAAACACCCGAATATTCGATATTTTTGGGTCCCAAAAGCCATCTGTACATGCATACTCCGTGTTAGAATATTTTTAAAATACAGGCCTAAAACATGCTGAAAATCGATATTTTAGCTGCCCAAAGTCAATATGTGTATGCATCTTCTGTACCCGTTTATATCTTAAATTCAGGCTCAAAACACACTAAAATTCGATATTTTTGGGTCCCAAAAGCGATCTGTACATGTCTACTCCGTGTTAGAGTATTTTTAAAATACAGGCCCAAAACATACTCAAAATCGATATTTTAGGTGCCCAAAGTCGATATGTGCATGCATCTTCTGTACCCGTTTATATCTCAAATTCAGGCTCAAAACACCCGAAAATTCAATACTTTTGGGTCCCAGAAGCGATCTGTACGTGCATACTCCGTGTTAGAGTGTTTTTAAAATACAGGCCCAAAACATGCTGAAAATCCATATTTTATGTGCCCAAAGTCAATATGTGTATGCATCTTCTGTACCCGTGTTTATCCCTAATTCTGGTTCAAAACACCAGAAAATTCGATATTTTTGGGTCCCAGAAGCGATCTGTACATGCCTACTCCTTGCTAGAATGTTTTCAAAACATGCTCAAAATCGATATTTTAAGTGCAAAAAGTCGATATGTGCATGCATCTTCTGTACCCGTTTATATCTCAAATTCAGGCTCAAAACTCCAAAAATTCGATATTTTTAGGTCCCTTAAGCGATCTGCACATGCCTACTCAGAGCTAGAATGTTTTTAAAATACAGGCTTAAAACATGCTCAAAAATGATATTTTAGGTGTGAAAAGTCGATATGTGCATGCATCTTCTGTATCCGTTTATATCTCAAATTCAGGCCAAAAACGCCCATAAAATCGATATTTTTGTGTCCCAAAAGCGATCTGTACATGCCTACTCCGTGTTAGAGTATTTTCAAAATACAGGCCCAAAACATGCTCAATATCGATATTTTAGGTACCCAAAGTCGATATGTGCATGCATCTTCTGTACACGGTTATATCCCAAATTCTGGCTCAAAACCCCCGAAAATTCGATATTTTTGGGTCCCAGAAGTGATCTGTACATGCCTACTCCGTGTTAATGTATTTTCAAAATACAGGCCCAAAACATGCTGAAAATCGATATTTTAGGTGCCCAAAGTCAATATGTGCATGCATCTTCTGTACCCGTTTATATCTCAAATTCAGGCTCAAAACACCCAAAAAATCGATATTTTTGTGTTCCAGAAGCGATCGGTACATGTGTACACCGTGTTAGAGTATTTTCAAAATGCAGGCCCAAAACATGCTCAAAATCGATATTTTTGGTGCCCAAAGTCAATATGTGCATGCATCTTCTGTACCCGTTCATATCTCAAATTCAGGCTCAGAACATCCGAAAATTCGATTTATTTGGGTCCCATAAGTGATCTGTACGTGTCTACTCCGTGTTAGAGTGTTTTGAAAATACAGGCCCAAAACATGCTCAAAATCGATATTTTGGGTGCCCAAAGTCGATATGTGCATGCATCTTCTGTACCCTTTTATATCTCAAATTCCGACTCAAAACACCTGAATATTCGATATTTTTGGGTCCCAAAAGCCATCTGTACATGCATACTCCGTGTTAGAGTATTTTCAAAATACAGGCCTAAAACATGATGTAAATCGATATTTTAGCTGCCCAAAGTCAATATGTGTATGTTTCTTCTGTACCCGTGTTTATCCCTAATTCTGGTTCAAAACACCAGAAAATTCGATATTTTTGGGTCCCAGAAGCGATCTGTACAAGCCTACTCCTTGCTAGAATGTTTTCAAGATACAGACCCAAAACATGCTCAAAATCGATATTTTAGGTGCAAAAAGTCGATATGTGCATGCATCTTCTGTACCCGTTTATATCTCAAATTCAGGCTAAAAACGCCCAAAAAATCGATATTTTTGTGTCCCAGAAGCGATCTGTACATGCCTACTCCGTGTTAGAGTATTTTCAAAATACAGGCCCAAAACATGCTCAAAATCGACATTTTAGGTGCCCAAAGTCGATATGTGCATGCATCTTCTGTACCTGGTTATATCCCAAATTCTGGCTCAAAACCCCCGAAAATTCGATATTTTTGGGTCCCAGAAGCGATCTGTACATGCCTACTCCGTGTTAATGTATTTTCATAATACAGGCCCAAAACATGCTGAAAATCGATATTTTAGGTGCCCAAAGTCAATATGTGCATGCATCTTCTGTACCCGTTTATATCTCAAATTCAGGCTCAAAACACCCAAAAAATAGATATTTTTGTGTTCCAGAAGCGATCTGTACATGCATACTCCGTGTTAGAGTATTTTCAAAATACAGGCCCAAAACATGCTCAAAATCGATATTTTAGGTGCCCAAAGTCGATATGTGCATGCATCTTCTGTACCCGTTTATATCTCAAATTCAGGCTCAAAACACCCGAAAAGTCGATATTTTTGGGTCCCAGAAGCGTTCTGTACATGCCTACTCCGTGTTAATGTATTTTCAAAATACAGGCCCAAAACATGCTGAAAATAGATATTTTAGGTGCCCAAAGTCAATATGTGTATGCATCTTCTGTACCCATCTATATCCCAAATTCTGGCTCAAAACCCCCGAAAATTCGATATTTTTGAGTCCCAGAAGCGATCTGTACATGCCTACTCAGTGCTAGAATATTTTCAAATTATACGCCCAAAACATACTAAAAATCGATATTTTGGGTGCCAAAGTCGATATGTGTATGCATCTTCTGTACCTGTTTATATCTCAAATTCAGGCTCAAAACACCCAAAAAATCGATATTTTTGTGTTCCAGAAGCGATCTGTACACGTCTACACCGTGTTAGAGTATTTTCAAAATGCAGGCCCAAAACATGCTCAAAATCGATATTTTGGGTGCCCAAAGTCGATATGTGCATGCATCTTCTGTACCCGTTTATATCTCAAATTCAGACTCAAAACACCCGAATATTCGATATTTTTGGGTCCCAAAAGCCATCTGTACATGCATACTCCGTGTTAGAGTATTTTCAAAATACAGGCGTAAAACATGATGTAAATCGATATTTTAGCTGCCCAAAGTCAATATGTGTATGCATCTTCTGTACCCGTCTATATCCCAAATTCAGGTTCAAAACACTCGAAAATACGATATTTTTGGGTCCCAGAAGCGATCTGAACATGCCTACTCCTTGCTAGAATGTTTTCAAGATACAGACCCAAAACATGCTCAAAATCGATATTTTGGGTGCCCAAAGTCGATATGTGCATGCATCTTCTGTACCCGTTTATATCTTAAATTCAGACTCAAAACACCCGAATATTCGATATTTTTGGGTCCCAAAAGCCATCTGTACATGCATACTCCGTGTTAGAGTATTTTCAAAATACAGGCCTAAAACATGATGTAAATCGATATTTTAGCTGCCCAAAGTCAATATGTGTATGCATCTTCTGTACCCGTTTATATCCCAAATTCAGGTTCAAAACATTCGAAAATTCGATATTTTTGGATCCCAGAAGCAATCTGTACATGCATACTTCTTGCTAGAAAGTTTTCAAGATACAGACCCAAAACATGCTCAAAATCGATATTTTAGGTGCCCAAAGTCAATATGTGCATGCATCTTCTGTACCCGTTTATATCTCAAATTCAGGCTCAAAACACCCAAAAAATCGATATTTTTGTGTTCCAGAAGCGATCGGTACATGTGTACACCGTGTTAGAGTATTTTCAAAATGCAGGCCCAAAACATGCTCAAAATCGATATTTTTGGTGCCCAAAGTCAATATGTGCATGCATCTTCTGTACCCGTTCATATCTCAAATTCAGGCTCAGAACACCCGAAAATTTGATTTATTTGGGTCCCATAAGTGATTTGTACGTGTCTACTCCGTGTTAGAGTGTTTTAAAAATACAGGCCCAAAACATGCTCAAAATCGATATTTTGGGTGCCCAAAGTCGATATGTGCATGCATCTTCTGTACCCGTTTATATCTCAAATTCAGACTCAAAACACCCGAATATTCGATATTTTTGGGTCCCAAAAGCCATCTGTACATGCATACTCCGTGTTAGAGTATTTTCGAAATACAGGCCTAAAACATGATGTAAATCGATATTTTAGCTGCCCAAAGTCAATATGTGTATGTTTCTTCTGTACCCGTGTTTATCCCTAATTCTGGTTCAAAACACCAGAAAATTCGATATTTTTGGGTCCCAGAAGCGATCTGTACATACCTACTCCTTGCTAGAATGTTTTCAAGATACAGACCCAAAACATGCTCAAAATCGATATTTTAGGTGCAAAAAGTCGATATGTGCATGCATCTTCTGTACCCGTTTATATCTCAAATTCAGGCTAAAAACGCCCAAAAAATTGATATTTTTGTGTCCCAGAAGCGATCTGTACATGCCTACTCCGTGTTAGAGTATTTTCAAAATACAGGCCCAAAACATGCTCAAAATCGACATTTTAGGTGCCCAAAGTCGATATGTGCATGCATCTTCTGTACCCGGTTATATCCCAAATTCTGGCTCAAAACCCCCAAAAATTCGATATTTTTGGGTCCCAGAAGCGATCTGTACATGCCTACTCCGTGTTAATGTATTTTCAAAATACAGGCCCAAAACATGCTGAAAATCGATATTTTAGGTGCCCAAAGTCAATATGTGCATGCATCTTCTGTACCCGTTTATATCTCAAATTCAGGCTCAAAACACCCAAAAAATAGATATTTTTGTGTTCCAGAAGCGATCTGTACATGTCTACACCGTGTTAGAGTATATTCAAAATGCAGGCCCAAAACATGCTCAAAATCGATATTTTTGGTGCCCAAAGTCGATATGTGCATGCATCTTCTGTACCCGTTCATATCTCAAATTCAGGCTCAGAACACCCGAAAATTCGATTTATTTGGGTCCCAGAAGTGATCTGTACGTGTCTACTCCGTGTTAGAGTGTTTTAAAAATACAGGCCCAAAACATGCTCAAAATCGATATTTTGGGTGCCCAAAGTCGATATGTGCATGCATCTTCTGTACCCGTTTATATCTCAAATTCAGGTTCAAAACACCCGAATATTCGATATTTTTGGGTCCCAAAAGCCATCTGTACATGCATACTCCGTGTTAGAGTATTTTCAAAATACAGGCCTAAAACATGATGTAAATCGATAATTTAGCTGCCCAAAGTCAATATGTGTATGCATCTTCTGTACCCGTCTATATACCAAATTCAGGTTCAAAACATTCAAAAATTCGATATTTTTGGGTCCCAGAAGCAATCTGTACATGCATACTTCTTGCTAAAAAGTTTTCAAGATACAGACCCAAAACATGCTCAAAATCGATATTTTAGGTGCAAAAAGTCGATATGTGCATGCATCTTCTGTACTCGTTTATATCTCAAATTCAGGCTCAAATCTCCGAAAATTCGATATTTTTGTGTCCCAGAAGCGATCTGTACATGCATACTCCGTGTTAGAGTGTTTTTAAAATGCAGGCCCAAAACATGCTGAAAATTGATATTTTTAGGTGCACAAAGTCAATATGTGTATGCATTCTCTGTACCCGGTTATATCTCAAATTCAGGCTCAAAACACCCGAAAATTCAATATTTTTGGGTCCCAGAAGCGATCTGTACATGCCTACTCAGTGCTAGAATGTTTTCAAAATAGAGGCTCAGAACATGATAAAAATCGATATTTTGGGTGCCCAAAGTCGATATGTGCATGCATCTTCTGTACCCGTTTATATCTCAAATTCAGGCTCAAAACACCCAAAAATTCTATATTTTTGTGTCCCAGAAGCGATCTGTACGTGTCTACTCCGTGTTAGAGTATTTTAAAACTACAGGCCCAAAATATGCTCAAAATCGTTATTTTGGGTGCCCAAAGTCGATATGTGCATGCATCTTCTGTACCCGTTTATGTCTCAAATTCAGACTCAAAACACCCGAATATTCGATATTTTTGGGTCCCAAAAGCCATCTGTACATGCATACTCCGTGTTAGAGTATTTTTAAAATACAGGCCTAAAACATGATAAAAATCGATATTTTAGCTGCCAAAAGTCAATATGTGTATGCATCTTCTGTACCCGTTTATATCTTAAATTCAGGCTCAAAACACCCGAAAATTCGATATTTTTGGGTCCCAAAAGCGATCTGTACATGTCTACTCCGTGTTAGAGTATTTTTAAAATACAGGCCCAAAACATGCTAAAAATCGATATTTTAGGTGCCCAAAGTTGATATGTGCATGCATCTTCTGTACCCGTTCATATCTCAAATTCAGGCTCAAAACACCCGAAAATTCAATATTTTTGGGTCCCAGAAGCGATCTGTACGTGCATACTCCGTGTTAGAGTGTTTTTAAAATACAGGCCCAAAACATGCTGAAAATCGATATTTTATGTGCCCAAAGTCAATATGTGTATGCATCTTCTGTACCCGTGTATATCCCTAATTCAGGTTCAAAACACCAGAAAATTCGATATTTTGGGGTCCCAGAAGCAATCTGTACATGCCTACTCCTTGCTAGAATGTTTTCAAGATACAGACCCATAAACATGCTCAAAATCGATATTTCAAGTGCAAAAAGTCGATATGTGCATGCATCTTCTGTACCCGTTTATATCTCAAATTCAGGCTCAAAACTCCAAAAATTCGATATTTTTAGGTCCCTTAAGCGATCTGCACATGCCTACTCAGTGCTAGAATGTTTTTAAAATACAGGCTTAAAACATGCTCAAAAATGATATTTTAGGTGTGAAAAGTCGATATGTGCATGCATCTTCTGTACCCGTTTATATCTCAAATTCAGGCTCAAAACACCCAAAAAATCGATATTTTTGTGTCCCAGAAGCGATCTGTACATGCATACTCCGTGTTAGGGTATTTTCAAAATACAGGCCCAAAACATGCTCAAAATCGATATTTTAGGTGCCCAAAGTCGATATGTGCATGCATCTTCTGTACCCGTTTATATCTCAAATTCAGGCTCAAAACACCCGAAAAGTCGATATTTTTGGGTCCCAGAAGCGTTCTGTACATGCCTACTCCGTGTTAATGTATTTTCAAAATACAGGCCCAAAACATGCTGAAAATAGATATTTTAGGTGACCAAAGTCAATATGTGTATGCATCTTCTGTACCCATCTATATCCCAAATTCAGGTTCAAAACACCAGAAAATTCGATATTTTTGGGTCACAGAAGCGACTGGTACATGCCTACTCCTTGCTAGAATGTTTTCAAGATACAGACCCAAAACATGCTTAAAATCGATATTTTAGGTGCAAAAAGTCGAAATGTGCATGCATCCTCTGTACCCGGTTATATCCCAAATTCTGGCTCAAAACCCCCGAAAATTCGATATTTTTGAGTCCCAGAAGCGATCTGTACATGCCTACTCAGTACTAGAATATTTTCAAATTATACGCACAAAACATACTAAAAATCGATATTTTGGGTGCCAAAGTCGATATGTGTATGCATCTTCTGTACCAGTTTATATCTCAAATTCAGGCTCAAAACACCCAAAAAATCGATATTTTTGTGTTCCAGAAGCGATCTGTACACGTCTACACCGTGTTAGAGTATTTTCAAAATGCAGGCCCAAAACATGCTCAAAATCGATATTTTGGGTGCCCAAAGTCGATATGTGCATGCATCTTCTGTACCCGTTTATATCTCAAATTCAGACTCAAAACACCCGAATATTCGATATTTTTGGGTCCCAAAAGCCATCTGTACATGCATACTCCGTGTTAGAGTATTTTCAAAATACAGGCGTAAAACATGATGTAAATCGATATTTTAGCTGCCCAAAGTCAATATGTGTATGCATCTTCTGTACCCGTCTATATCCCAAATTCAGGTTCAAAACACTCGAAAATACGATATTTTTGGGTCCCAGAAGCGATCTGAACATGCCTACTCCTTGCTAGAATGTTTTCAAGATACAGACCCAAAACATGCTCAAAATCGATATTTTGGGTGCTCAAAGTCGATATGTGCATGCATCTTCTGTACCCGTTTATATCTTAAATTCAGACTCAAAACACCCGAATATTCGATATTTTTAGGTCCCAAAAGCCATCTGTACATGCATACTCCGTGTTAGAGTATTTTCAAAATACAGGCCTAAAACATGATGTAAATCGATATTTTAGCTGCCCAAAGTCAATATGTGTATGCATCTTCTGTACCCGTGTTTATCCCAAATTCTGGTTCAAAACACCAGAAAATTCGATATTTTTGGGTCCCAGAAGCGATCTGTACATGCCTACTCCTTGCTAGAATGTTTTCAAAACATGCTCAATATCGATATTTTAAGTGCAAAAAGTCGATATGTGCATGCATCTTCTGTTACCGTTTATATCTCAAATTCAGGCTCAAAACTCCAAAAATTCGATATTTTTAGGTCCCTTAAGCGATCTGCACATGCCTACTCAGTGCTAGAATGTTTTTAAAATACAGGCTTAAAACATGCTCAAAAATGATATTTTAGGTGTGAAAAGTCGATATGTGCATGCATCTTCTGTACCCGTTTATATCTCAAATTCAGGCCAAAAACGCCCAAAAAATCGATATTTTTGTGTCCCAGAAGCGATCTGTACATGCCTACTCCGTGTTAGAGTATTTTCAAAATACAGGCCCAAAACATGCTCAAAATCGATATTTTATTTGCCCAAAGTCGATATGTGCTTTCATCTTCGGTACCCGGTTATATCCCAAATTCTGGCTCAAAACTCCCGAAAATTCGATATTTTTAGGTCCCAAAAGCCATCTGTACATGCATACTCCGTGTTAGAGTATTTTCAAAATACAGGCCTAAAACATGATGTAAATCGATATTTTAGCTGCCCAAAGTCAATATGTGTATGTTTCTTCTGTACCCGTGTTTATCCCTAATTCTGGTTAAAAACACTAGAAAATTCGATATTTTTGGGTCCCAGAAGCGATCTGTACATGCCTACTCCTTGCTAGAATGTTTTCAAGATACAGACCCAAAACATGCTCAAAATCGATATTTTAGGTGCAAAAAGTCGATATGTTCATGCATCTTCTTTACCCGTTTATATCTCAAATTCAGGCTAAAAACGCCCAAAAAATCGATATTTTTGTGTCCCAGAAGCGATCTGTACATGCCTACTCCGTGTTAATGTATTTTCAAAATACAGGCCCAAAACATGCTCAAAATCGATATTTTAGGTGCCCAAAGTCAATATGTGCATGCATCTTCTGTACCCGTTTATATCTCAAATTCAGGCTCAAAACACCCAAAAAATCGATATTTTTGTGTTCCAGAAGCGATCGGTACATGTGTACACCGTGTTAGAGTATTTTCAAAATGCAGGCCCAAAACATGCTCAAAATCGATATTTTTGGTGCCCAAAGTCGATATGTGCATGCATCTTCTGTACCCGTTCATATCTCAAATTCAGGCTCAGAACACCCGAAAATTCGATTTATTTGGGTCCCATAAGTGATCTGTACGTGTCTACTCCGTGTTAGAGTATTTTAAAAATACAGACCCAAAACATGCTCAAAATCGATATTTTGGGTGCCCAAAGTCGATATGTGCATGCATCTTCTGTACCCGTTTATATCTCAAATTCAGACTCAAAACACCCGAATATTCGATATTTTTGGTTCCCAAAAGCCATCTGTACATGCATACTCCGTGTTAGAGTATTTTCAAAATACAGGCCTAAAACATGATGTAAATCGATATTTTAGCTGCCCAAAGTCAATATGTGTATGTTTCTTCTGTACCCGTGTTTATCCCTAATTCTGGTTCAAAACACAAGAAAATTCGATATTTTTGGGTCCCAGAAGCGATCTGTACATGCCTACTCCTTGCTAGAATGTTTTCAAGATACAGACCCAAAACATGCTCAAAATCGATATTTTAGGTGCAAAAAGTCGATATGTGCATGCATCTTCTGTACCCGGTTATATCTCAAATTCAGGCTAAAAACGCCCAAAAAATCGATATTTTTGTGTCCCAGAAGCGATCTGTACATGCCTACTCCGTGTTAGAGTATTTTCAAAATACAGGCCCAAAACATGCTCAAAATCGATATTTTAGGTGCCCAAAGTCGATATGTGCATGCATCTTCTGTACCCGGTTATATCTCAAATTCTGGCTCAAAACCCCCGAAAATTCGATATTTTTGGGTCCCAGAAGCGATCTGTACATGCCTACTCCGTGTTAATGTATTTTCAAAATACAGGCCCAAAACATGCTGAAAATCGATATTTTAGGTGCCCAAAGTCAATATGTACATGCATCTTCTGTACCCGTTTATATCTCAAATTCAGGCTCAAAACACCCAAAAAATCGATATTTTTGTGTTCCAGAAGCGATCTGTACATGTCTACACCGTGTTAGAGTATTTTCAAAATGCAGGCCCAAAAAATGCTCAAAATCGATATTTTTGGTGCCCAAAGTCGATATGTGCATGCATCTTCTGTACCCGTTCATATCTTAAATTCAGGCTCAGAACACCCAAAAATTCGATTTATTTGGGTCCCAGAAGTGATCTGTACGTGTTTACTCCGTGTTAGAGAATTTTAAAACTACAGGCCTAAAACATGATGTAAATCGATAATTTAGCTGCCCAAAGTCAATATGTGTATGCATCTTCTGTACCCGTCTATATCCCAAATTCAGGTTCAAAACATTCGAAAATTCGATATTTTTGGGTCCCAGAAGCAATCTGTACATGCATACTTCTTGCTAGAAAGTTTTCAAGATACAGACCCAAAACATGCTCAAAATCGATATTTTAGGTGCAAAAAGTCGATATGTGCATGCATCTTCTGTACTCGTTTATATCTCAAATTCAGGCTCAAAACTCCGAAAATTCGATATTTTTGTGTCCCAGAAGCGATCTGTACATGCATACTCCGTGTTAGAGTGTTTTTAAAATGCAGGCCCAAAACATGCTGAAAATTGATATTTTAGGTACACAAAGTCAATATGTGTATGCATTCTCTGTACCCGGTTATATCTCAAATTCAGGCTCAAAACACCCGAAAATTCAATATTTTTGGGTCCCAGAAGCGATCTGTACATGCCTACTCAGTGCTAGAATGTTTTCAAAATAGAGGCTCAGAACATGCTAAAAATCGATATTTTGGGTGCCCAAAGTCGATATGTGCATGCATCTTCTGTACCCGGTTATATCTCAAATTCTGGCTCAAAACCCCCGAAAATTTGATATTTTTGGGTCCCAGAAGCGATCTGTACATGCCTACTCCGTGTTAATGTATTTTCAAAATACAGGCCCAAAACATGCTGAAAATCGATATTTTAGGTGCCCAAAGTCAATATGTGCATGCATCTTCTGTACCCGTTTATATCTCAAATTCAGGCTCAAAACACCCTAAAAATCGATATTTTTGTGTTCCAGAAGCGGTCTGTACATGTCTACACCGTGTTAGAGTATTTTCAAAATGCAGGCCCAAAATATGCTCAAAATCGATATTTTTGGTGCCCAAAGTCGATATGTGCATGCATCTTCTGTACCCGTTCATATCTCAAATTCAGGCTCAGAACACCCGAAAATTCGATTTATTTGGGTCCCAGAAGTAATCTGTACGTGTCTACTCCGTGTTAGAGTATTTTAAAACTACAGGCCTAAAACATGATGTAAATCGATAATTTAGCTGCCCAAAGTCAATATGTGTATGCATCTTCTGTACCCGTCTATATCCCAAATTCAGGTTCAAAACATTCGAAAATTCGATATTTTTGGGTCCCGGAAGCAATCTGTACATGCATACTTCTTGCTAGAAAGTTTTCAAGATACAGACCCAAAACATGCTCAAAATCGATATTTTAGGTGCAAAAAGTCGATATGTGCATGCATCTTCTGTACTCGTTTATATCTCAAATTCAGGCTCAAAACTCCGAAAATTCGATATTTTTGTGTCCCAGAAGCGATCTGTACATGCATACTCCGTGTTAGAGTGTTTTTAAAATGCAGGCCCAAAACATGCTGAAAATTGATATTTTAGGTGCACAAAGTCAATATGTGTATGCATTCTCTGTACCCGGTTATATCTCAAATTCAGGCTCAAAACACCCGAAAATTCAATATTTTTGGGTCCCAGAAGCGATCTGTACATGCCTACTCAGTGCTAGAATGTTTTCAAAATAGAGGCTCAGAACATGCTAAAAATCGATATTTTGGGTGCCCAAAGTCGATATGTGCATGCATCTTCAGTACCCGTTTATATCTCAAATTCAGGCTCAAAACACACAAAAATTCGATATTTTTGTATCCCAGAAGCGATCTGTACGTGTCTACTCCGTGTTAGAGTATTTTAAATCTACAGGCCCAAAATATGCTCAAAATCGATATTTTGGGTGCCCAAAGTCGATATGTGCATGCATCTTCTGTACCCGTTTATGTCTCAAATTCAGACTCAAAACACCCGAATTTTCGATATTTTTGGGTCCCAAAAGCCATCTGTACATGCATACTCCGTGTTAGAGTATTTTTAAAATACAGGCCTAAAACATGCTGAAAATCGATATTTTAGCTGCCCAAAGTCAATATGTGTATGCATCTTCTTTACCCGTTTATATCTTAAATTCAGGCTCAAAACACCCGAAAATTCGATATTTTTGGGTCCCAAAAGCGATCTGTACATGTCTACTCCGTGTTAGAGTATTTTTAAAATACAGGCCCAAAACATGCTAAAAATCGATATTTTAGGTGCCCAAAGTCGATATGTGCATGCATCTTCTGTACCCGTTTATATCTCAAATTCAGGCTCAAAACACCCGAAAATTCAATATTTTTGGGTCCCAGAAGCGATCTGTACGTGCATACTCCGTTTTAGAGTGTTTTTAAAATACAGGCCCAAAACATGCTAAAAATCGATATTTTATGTGCCCAAAGTCAATATGTGTATGCATCTTCTGTACCCGTGTATATCCCTAATTCAGGTTCAAAACATCAGAAAATTCGATATTTTAGGGTCCCAGAAACAATCTGTACATGCCTACTCCTTGCTAGAATGTTTTAAAGATATAGACCCAAAACATGCTCAAAATCGATATTTCAAGTGCAAAAAGTCGATATGTGCATGCATCTTCTGTACCCGTTTATATCTCAAATTCAGGCTAAAAACGCCCAAAAAATCGATATTTTTGTGTCCCAGAAGCGATCTGTACATGCCTACTCCGTGTTAGAGTATTTTCAAAATACAGGCCCAAAACATGCTCAAAATCGACATTTTAGGTGCCCAAAGTCGATATGTGCATGCATCTTCTGTACCCGGTTATATCCCAAATTCTGGCTCAAAACCCCCGAAAATTCGATATTTTTGGGTCCCAGAAGCGATCTGTACATGCCTACTCCGTGTTAATGTATTTTCAAAATACAGGCCCAAAACATGCTGAAAATCGATATTTTAGGTGCCCAAAGTCAATATGTGCATGCATCTTCTGTACCCGTTTATATCTCAAATTCAGGCTCAAAACACCCAAAAAATAGATATTTTTGTGTTCCAGAAGCGATCTGTACATGTCTACACCGTGTTAGAGTATTTTCAAAATGCAGGCCCAAAACATGCTCAAAATCGATATTTTTGGTGCCCAAAGTCGATATGTGCATGCATCTTCTGTACCCGTTCATATCTCAAATTCAGGCTCAGAACACCCGAAAATTCGATTTATTTGGGTCCCAGAAGTGATCTGTACGTGTCTACTCCGTGTTAGAGTGTTTTAAAAATACAGGCCCAAAACATGCTCAAAATCGATATTTTTGGTGCCCAAAGTCGATATGTGCATGCATCTTCTGTACCCGTTTATATCTCAAATTCAGGTTCAAAACACCCGAATATTCGATATTTTTGGGTCCCAAAAGCCATCTGTACATGCATACTCCGTGTTAGAGTAATTTCAAAATACAGGCCTAAAACATGATGTAAATCGATTATTTAGCTGCCCAAAGTCAATATGTGTATGCATCTTCTGTACCCGTCTATATACCAAATTCAGGTTCAAAACATTCAAAAATTCGATATTTTTGGGTCCCAGAAGCAATCTGTACATGCATACTTCTTGCTAAAAAGTTTTCAAGATACAGACCCAAAACATGCTCAAAATCGATATTTTAGGTGCAAAAAGTCGATATGTGCATGCATCTTCTGTACTCGTTTATATCTCAAATTCAGGCTCAAAACTCCGAAAATTCGATATTTTTGTGTCCCAGAAGCGATCTGTACATGCATACTCCGTGTTAGAGTGTTTTTAAAATGCAGGCCCAAAACATGCTCAAAATTGATATTTTAGGTGCACAAAGTCAATATGTGTATGCATTCTCTGTACCCGGTTATATCTCAAATTCAGGCTCAAAACACCCGAAAATTCAATATTTTTGGGTCCCAGAAGCGATATGTACATGCCTACTCAGTGCTAGAATGTTTTCAAAATAGAGGCACAGAACATGCTAAAAATCGATATTTTGGGTGCCCAAAGTCGATATGTGCATGCATCTTCTGTACCCGTTTATATCTCAAATTCAGGCTCAAAACACCCAAAAATTCTATATTTTTGTGTCCCAGAAGCGATCTGTACGTGTCTACTCCGTGTTAGAGTATTTTAAAACTACAGGCCCAAAATATGCTCAAAATCGTTATTTTGGGTGCCCAAAGTCGATATGTGCATGCATCTTCTGTACCCGTTTATGTCTCAAATTCAGACTCAAAACACCCGAATATTCGATATTTTTGGGTCCCAAAAGCCATCTGTACATGCATACTCCGTGTTAGAGTATTTTTAAAATACAGGCCTAAAACATGCTAAAAATCGATATTTTAGCTGCCAAAAGTCAATATGTGTATGCATCTTCTGTACCCGTTTATATCTTAAATTCAGGCTCAAAACACCCGAAAATTCGATATTTTTGGGTCCCAAAAGCGATCTGTACATGTCTACTCCGTGTTAGAGTATTTTTAAAATACAGGCCCAAAACATGCTAAAAATCGATATTTTAGGTGCCCAAAGTTGATATGTGCATGCATCTTCTGTACCCGTTTATATCTCAAATTCAGGCTCAAAACACCCGAAAATTCAATATTTTTGGGTCCCAGAAGCGATCTGTACGTGCATACTCCGTGTTAGAGTGTTTTTAAAATACAGGCCCAAAACATGCTGAAAATCGATATTTTATGTGCCCAAAGTCAATATGTGTATGCATCTTCTGTACCCGTGTATATCCCTAATTCAGGTTCAAAACACCAGAAAATTCGATATTTTGGGGTCCCAGAAGCAATCTGTACATGCCTACTCCTTGCTAGAATGTTTTCAAGATACAGACCCATAAACATGCTCAAAATCGATATTTCAAGTGCAAAAAGTCGATATGTGCATGCATCTTCTGTACCCGTTTATATCTCAAATTCAGGCTCAAAACTCCAAAAATTCGATATTTTTAGGTCCCTTAAGCGATCTGCACATGCCTACTCAGTGCTAGAATGTTTTTAAAATACAGGCTTAAAACATGCTCAAAAATGATATTTTAGGTGTGAAAAGTCGATATGTGCATGCATCTTCTATACCCGTTTATATCTCAAATTTAGGCTCAAAACACCCGAAAATTCGATATTTTTGGGTCAGAGAAGCGACTGGTACATGCCTACTCCTTGCTAGAATGTTTTCAAGATACAGACCCAAAACATGCTTAAAATCGATATTTTAGGTGCAAAAAGTCGAAATGTGCATGCATCCTCTGTACCCGGTTATATCCCAAATTCTGGCTCAAAACCCCCGAAAATTCGATATTTTTGAGTCCCAGAAGCGATCTGTACATGCCTACTCAGTGCTAGAATATTTTCAAATTATACGCACAAAACATACTAAAAATCGATATTTTGGGTGCCGAAGTCGATATGTGTATGCATCTTCTGTACCAGTTTATATCTCAAATTCAGGCTCAAAACACCCAAAAAATCGATATTTTTGTGTTCCAGAAGCGATCTGTACACGTCTACACCGTGTTAGAGTATTTTCAAAATGCAGGCCCAAAACATGCTCAAAATCGATATTTTGGGTGCCCAAAGTCGATATGTGCATGCATCTTCTGTACCCGTTTATATCTCAAATTCAGACTAAAAAAACCCGAATATTCGATATTTTTGGGTCCCAAAAGCCATCTGTACATGCATACTCCGTGTTAGAGTATTTTCAAAATACAGGCGTAAAACATGATGTAAATCGATATTTTAGCTGCCCAAAGTCAATATGTGTATGCATCTTCTGTACCCGTCTATATCCCAAATTCAGGTTCAAAACACTCGAAAATACGATATTTTTGGGTCCCAGAAGCGATCTGAACATGCCTACTCCTTGCTAGAATGTTTTCAAGATACACACCCAAAACATGCTCAAAATCGATATTTTGGGTGCCCAAAGTCGATATGTGCATGCATCTTCTGTACCCGTTTATATCTTAAATTCAGACTCACAACACCCGAATATTCGATATTTTTAGGTCCCAAAAGCCATCTGTACATGCATACTCCGTGTTAGAGTATTTTCAAAAAACAGGTCTAAAACATGATGTAAATCGATATTTTAGCTGCCCAAAGTCAATATGTGTATGCATCTTCTGTACCCGTGTTTATCCCTAATTCTGGTTCAAAACACCAGTAAATTCGATATTTTTGGGTCCCAGAAGCGATCTGTACATGCCTACTCCTTGCTAGAATGTTTTCAAAACATGCTCAAAATCGATATTTTAAGTGCAAAAAGTCGATATGTGCATGCATCTTCTGTTACCGTTTATATCTCAAATTCAGGCTCAAAACTCCAAAAATTCGATATTTTTAGGTCCCTTAAGCGATCTGCACATGCCTACTCAGTGCTAGAATGTTTTTAAAATACAGGCTTAAAACATGCTCAAAAATGATATTTTAGGTGTGAAAAGTCGATATGTGCATGCATCTTCTGTACCCGTTTATATCTCAAATTCAGGCCAAAAACGCCCAAAATATCGATATTTTTGTGTCCCAGAAGCGATCTGTACATGCCTACTCCGTGTTAGAGTATTTTCAAAATACAGGCCCAAAACATGCTCAAAATCGATATTTTAGGTGCCCAAAGTCGATATGTGTATTCATCTTCGGTACCCGGTTATATCCCAAATTCTGGCTCAAAACTCCCGAAAATTCGATATTTTTGGGTCCCAGAAGCGATCTGTACACGAAAATTCGATTTATTTGGGTCCCATAAGTGATCTGTACGTGTCTACTCCTTGCTAGAATGTTTTCAAGATACAGACCCAAAACATGCTCAAAATCGATATTTTAGGTGCAAAAAGTCGATATGTGCATGCATCTTCTTTACCCGTTTATATCTCAAATTCAGGCTAAAAACGCCCAAAAAATCGATATTTTTGTGTCCCAGAAGCGATCTGTACGTGTCTACTCCGTGTTAGAGTATTTTCAAAATACAGGCCCAAAACATGCTCAAAATCGATATTTTAGGTGCCCAAAGTCGATATGTGCATGCATCTTCTGTACCCGGTTATATCTCAAATTCTGGCTCAAAACCCCCGAAAATTCGATATTTTTGGGTCCCAGAAGCAATCTGTACATGCCTACTCCGTGTTAATGTATTTTCAAAATACAGGCCCAAAACATGCTCAAAATCGATATTTTAGGTGCCCAAAGTCAATATGTGCATGCATCTTCTGTACCCGTTTATATCTCAAATTTAGGCTCAAAACACCCAAAAAATCGATATTTTTGTGTTCCAGAAGCGATCGGTACATGTGTACACCGTGTTAGAGTATTTTCAAAATGCAGGCCCAAAACATGCTCAAAATCGATATTTTTGGTGCCCAAAGTCGATATGTGCATGCATCTTCTGTACCCGTTCATATCTCAAATTCAGGCTCAGAACACCCGAAAATTCGATTTATTTGGGTCCCATAAGTGATCTGTACGTGTCTACTCCGTGTTAGAGTGTTTTAAAAATACAGACCCAAAACATGCTCAAAATCGATATTTTGGGTGCCCAAAGTCGATATGTGCATGCATCTTCTGTACCCGTTTATATCTCAAATTCAGACTCAAAACACCCGAATATTCGATATTTTTGGGTCCCAAAAGCCATCTGTACATGCATACTCCGTGTTAGAGTATTTTCAAAATACAGGCCTAAAACATGATGTAAATCGATATTTTAGCTGCCCAAAGTCAATATGTGTATGTTTCTTCTGTACCCGTGTTTATCCCTAATTCTGGTTCAAAACACCAGAAAATTCGATATTTTTGGGTCCCAGAAGCGATCTGTACATGCCTACTCCTTGCTAGAATGTTTTCAAGATACAGACCCAAAACATGCTCAAAATCGATATTTTAGGTGCAAAAAGTCGATATGTGCATGCATCTTCTGTACCCGGTTATATCTCAAATTCAGGCTAAAAACGCCCAAAAAATCGATATTTTTGTGTCCCAGAAGCGATCTGTACATGCCTACTCCGTGTTAGAGTATTTTCAAAATAGAGGCTCAGAACATGCTAAAAATCGATATTTTGGGTGCCCAAAGTCGATATGTGCATGCATCTTCTGTACCCGGTTATATCTCAAATTCTTGCTCAAAACCCCCGAAAATTCGATATTTTTGGGTCCCAGAAGCGATCTGTACATGCCTACTCCGTGTTAATGTATTTTCAAAATACAGGCCCAAAACATGCTGAAAATCGATATTTTAGGTGCCCAAAGTCAATATGTGCATGCATCTTCTGTACCCGTTTATATCTTAAATTCAGGCTCAAAACACCCTAAAAATCGATATTTTTGTGTTCCAGAAGCGATCTGTACATGTCTACACCGTGTCAGAGTATTTTCAAAATACAGGCCCAAAATATGCTCAAAATCGATATTTTTGGTGCCCAAAGTCGATATGTGCATGCATCTTCTGTACCCGTTCATATCTCAAATTCAGGCTCAGAACACCCGAAAATTCGATTTATTTGGGTCCCAGAAGTGATCTGTACGTGTCTACTCCGTGTTAGAGTATTTTAAAACTACAGGCCTAAAACATGATGTAAATCGATAATTTAGCTGCCCAAAGTCAATATGTGTATGCATCTTCTGTACCCGTCTATATCCCAAATTTAGGTTCAAAACATTCGAAAATTCGATATTTTTGGGTCCCGGAAGCAATCTGTACATGCATACTTCTTGCTAGAAAGTTTTCAAGATACAGACCCAAAACATGCTCAAAATCGATATTTTAGGTGCAAAAAGTCGATATGTGCATGCATCTTCTGTACTCGTTTATATCTCAAATTCAGGCTCAAAACTCCGAAAATTCGATATTTTTGTGTCCCAGAAGCGATCTGTACATGCATACTCCGTGTTAGAGTGTTTTTAAAATGCAGGCCCAAAACATGCTGAAAATTGATATTTTAGGTGCACAAAGTCAATATGTGTATGCATTCTCTGTACCCGGTTATATCTCAAATTCAGGCTCAAAACACCCGAAAATTCAATATTTTTGGGTCCCAGAAGCGATCTGTACATGCCTACTCAGTGCTAGAATGTTTTCAAAATAGAGGCTCAGAACATGCTAAAAATCGATATTTTGGGTGCCCAAAGTCGATATGTGCATGCATCTTCTGTACCCGTTTATATCTCAAATTCAGGCTCAAAACACACAAAAATTCGATATTTTTGTGTCCCAGAAGCGATCTGTACGTGTCTACTCCGTGTTAGAGTATTTTAAATCTACAGGCCCAAAATATGCTCAAAATCGATATTTTGGGTGCCCAAAGTCGATATGTGCATGCATCTTCTGTACCCGTTTATGTCTCAAATTCAGACTCAAAACACCCGAATATTCGATATTTTTGGGTCCCAAAAGCCATCTGTACATGCATACTCCGTGTTAGAGTATTTTTAAAATACAGGCCTAAAACATGCTGAAAATCGATATTTTAGCTGCCCAAAGTCAATATGTGTATGCATCTTCTGTACCCGTTTATATCTTAAATTCAGGCTCAAAACACCCGAAAATTCGATATTTTTGGGTCCCAAAAGCGATCTGTACATGTCTACTCCGTGTTAGAGTATTTTTAAAATACAGGCCCAAAACATGCTAAAAATCGATATTTTAGGTGCCCAAAGTCGATATGTGCATGCATCTTCTGTACCCGTTTATATCTCAAATTCAGGCTCAAAACACCCGAAAATTCAATATTTTTGGGTCCCAGAAGCGATCTGTTCGTGCATACTCCGTTTTAGAGTGTTTTTAAAATACAGGCCCAAAACATGCTGAAAATCGATATTTTATGTGCCCAAAGTCAATATGTGTATGCATCTTCTGTACCCGTGTATATCCCTAATTCAGGTTCAAAACACCAGAAAATTCGATATTTTGGGGTCCCAGAAGCAATCTGTACATGCCTACTCCTTGCTAGAATGTTTTAAAGATACAGACCCAAAACATGCTCAAAATCGATATTTCAAGTGCAAAAAGTCGATATGTGCATGCATCTTCTGTACCCGTTTATATCTCAAATTCAGGCTCAAAACTCCAAAAATTCGATATTTTTAGGTCCCTTAAGCGATCTGCACATGCCTACTCAGTGCTAGAATGTTTTTAAAATACAGGCTTAAAACATGCTCAAAAATGATATTTTAGGTGTGAAAAGTCGATATGTGCATGCATCTTCTGTACCCGTTTATATCTCAAATTCAGGCTCAAAACACCCGAAAAGTCGATATTTTTGGGTCCCAGAAGCGTTCTGTACATGCCTACTCCGTGTTAATGTATTTTCAAAATACAGGCCCAAAACATGCTGAAAATAGATATTTTAGGTGCCCAAAGTCAATATGTGTATGCATCTTCTGTACCCATCTATATCCCAAATTCAGGTTCAAAACACCCGAAAAGTCGATATTTTTGGGTCCCAGAAGCGACTGGTACATGCCTACTCAGTGCTAGAATATTTTCAAATTATACGCCCAAAACATACTAAAATTCGATATTTTGGGTGCCAAAGTCGATATGTGTATGCATCTTCTGTACCTGTTTATATCTCAAATTCAGGCTCAAAACACCCAAAAAATCGATATTTTTGTGTTCCAGAAGCGATCTGTACACGTCTACACCGTGTTAGAGTATTTTCAAAATGCAGGCCCAAAACATGCTCAAAATCGATATTTTTGGTGCCCAAAGTCGATATGTGCATGCATCTTCTGTACCCGTTCATATCTCAAATTCAGGCTCAGAACACCCGAAAATTCGATTTATTTGTGTCCCAGAAGTGATCTGTACGTGTCTACTCCGTGTTAGAGTGTTTTAAAAATACAGGCCCAAAACATGCTCAAAATCGATATTTTGGGTGGCCAAAGTCGATATGTGCATGCATCTTCTGTACCCGTTTATATCTCAAATTCAGACTCAAAACACCCGAATATTCGATATTTTTGGGTCCCAAAAGCCATCTGTACATGCATACTCCGTGTTAGAGTATTTTCAAAATACAGGCCTAAAACATGATGTAAATCGATATTTTAGCTGCCCAAAGTCAATATGTGTATGCATCTTCTGTACCCGTCTATATCCCAAATTCAGGTTCAAAACACTCGAAAATACGATATTTTTGGGTCCCAGAAGCGATCTGAACATGCCTACTCCTTGCTAGAATGTTTTCAAGATACAGACCCAAAACATGCTTAAAATCGATATTTTAAGTGCAAAAAGTCGATATGTGCATGCATCTTCTGTACCCGTTTATATCTCAAATTCAGGCTCAAAACACCCAAAAAATCGATATTTTTGTGTTCCAGAAGCGATCTGTACATGTCTACACCGTGTTAGAGTATTTTCAAAATGCAGGCCCAAAACATGCTCAAAATTGATATTTTTGGTGCCCAAAGTCGATATGTGCATGCATCTTCTGTACCCGTTCATATCTCAAATTCAGGCTCAGAACACCCGAAAATTCGATTTATTTGGGTCCCAGAAGTGATCTGTACGTGTCTACTCCGTGTTAGAGTGTTTTAAAAATACAGACCCAAAACATGCTCAAAATCGATATTTTGGGTGCCCAAAGTCGATATGTGTATGCATCATCTGTACCCGTTTATATCTTAAATTCAGACTCAAAACACCCGAAAATTCGATATTTTTGGGTCCCAAAAGCGATCTGTACATGTCTACTCCGTGTTAGAGTATTTTTAAAATACAGGCCCAAAACATGCTAAAAATCGATATTTTAGGTGCCCAAAGTCGATATGTGCATGCATCTTCTGTACCCGTTTATATCTCAAATTCAGGCTCAAAACACCCGAAAATTCAATATTTTTGGGTCCCAGAAGCGATCTGTACGTGCATACTCCGTGTTAGAGTGTTATTAAAATACAGGCCCAAAACATGCTGAAAATCGATATTTTATGTGCCAAAAGTCAATATGTGTATGCATCTTCTGTACCCGTGTATATCCCTAATTCTGGTTCAAAACACCAGAAAATTCGATATTTTGGGGTCCCAGAAGCAATCTGTACATGCCTACTCAGTGCTAGAATGTTTTTAAAATACAGGCTTAAAACATGCTCAAAAATGATATTTTAGGTGTGAAAAGTCGATATGTGCATGCATCTTCTGTACCCGTTCATATCTCAAATTCAGGCTCAAAACGCCCAAAAAATCGATATTTTTGTGTCCCATAAGCGATCTGTACGTGTCTACTCCGTGTTAGAGTATTTTCAAAATACAGGCCCAAAACATGCTCAAAATCGATATTTTAGGTGCCCAAAGTCGATATGTGCATGCATCTTCTGTACCCGTTCATATCTCAAATTCAGGCTCAGAACACCCGAAAATTCGATTTATTTGGGTCCCATAAGTGATCTGTACGTGTCTACTCCGTGTTAGAGTGTTTTAAAAATACAGACCCAAAACATGCTCAAAATCGATATTTTGGGTGCCCAAAGTCGATATGTGCATGCATCTTCTGTACCCGTTTATATCTCAAATTCAGACTCAAAACACCCGAATATTCGATATTTTTGGGTCCCAAAAGCCATCTGTACATGCATACTCCGTGTTAGAGTATTTTGAAAATACAGGCCTAAAACATGATGTAAATCGATATTTTAGCTGCCCAAAGTCAATATGTGTATGTTTCTTCTGTACCCGTGTTTATCCCTAATTCTGGTTCAAAACACCAGAAAATTCGATATTTTTGGGTCCCAGAAGCGATCTGTACATGCCTACTCCTTGCTAGAATGTTTTCAAGATACAGACCCAAAACATGCTCAAAATCGATATTTTAGGTGCAAAAAGTCGATATGTGCATGCATCTTCTGTACCCGGTTATATCTCAAATTCAGGCTAAAAACGCCCAAAAAATCGATATTTTTGTGTCCCAGAAGCGATCTGTACATGCCTACTCCGTGTTAGAGTATTTTCAAAATACAGGCCCAAAACATGCTCAAAATCGATATTTTAGGTGCCCAAAGTCAATATGTGCATGCATCTTCTGTACCCGTTTATATCTCAAATTCAGGCTCAAAACACCCAAAAAATCGATATTTTTGTGTTCCAGAAGCGATCTGTACATGTCTACACCGTGTTAGAGTATTTTCAAAATGCAGGCCCAAAAAATGCTCAAAATCGATATTTTTGGTGCCCAAAGTCGATATGTGCATGCATCTTCTGTACCCGTTCATATCTTAAATTCAGGCTCAGAACACCCGAAAATTCGATTTATTTGGGTCCCAGAAGTGATCTGTACGTGTCTACTCCGTGTTAGAGAATTTTAAAACTACAGGCCTAAAACATGATGTAAATCGATAATTTAGCTGCCCAAAGTCAATATGTGTATGCATCTTCTGTACCCGTCTATATCCCAAATTCAGGTTCAAAACATTCGAAAATTCGATGTTTTTGGGTCCCAGAAGCAATCTGTACATGCATACTTCTTGCTAGAAAGTTTTCAAGATACAGACCCAAAACATGCTCAAAATCGATATTTTAGGTGCAAAAAGTCGATATGTGCATGCATCTTCTGTACTCGTTTATATCTCAAATTCAGGCTCAAAACTCCGAAAAGTCGATATTTTTGTGTCCCAGAAGCGATCTGTACATGCATACTCCGTGTTAGAGTGTTTTTAAAATGCAGGCCCAAAACATGCTGAAAATTGATATTTTAGGTGCACAAAGTCAATATGTGTATGCATTCTCTGTACCCGGTTATATCTCAAATTCAGGCTCAAAACACCCGAAAATTCAATATTTTTGGGTCCCTTAAGCGATCTGTACATGCCTACTCAGTGCTAGAATGTTTTCAAAATAGAGGCTCAGAACATGCTAAAAATCGATATTTTGGGTGCCCAAAGTCGATATGTGCATGCATCTTCTGTACCCGGTTATATCTCAAATTCTGGCTCAAAACCCCCGAAAATTCGATATTTTTGGGTCCCAGAAGCGATCTGTACATGCCTACTCCGTGTTAATGTATTTTCAAAATACAGGCCCAAAACATGCTGAAAATCGATATTTTAGGTGCCCAAAGTCAATATGTGCATGCATCTTCTGTACCCGTTTATATCTTAAATTCAGGCTCAAAACACCCTAAAAATCGATATTTTTGTGTTCCAGAAGCGATTTGTACATGTCTACACCGTGTCAGAGTATTTTCAAAATGCAGGCCCAAAATATGCTCAAAATCGATATTTTTGGTGCCCAAAGTCAATATGTGCATGCATCTTCTGTACCCGTTCATATCTCAAATTCAGGCTCAGAACACCCGAAAATTCGATTTATTTGGGTCCCAGAAGTGATCTGTACGTGTCTACTCCGTGTTAGAGTATTTTAAAACTACAGGCCTAAAACATGATGTAAATCGATAATTTAGCTGCCCAAAGTCAATATGTGTATGCATCTTCTGTACCCGTCTATATCCCAAATTTAGGTTCAAAACATTCGAAAATTCGATATTTTTGGGTCCCGGAAGCAATCTGTACATGCATACTTCTTGCTAGAAAGTTTTCAAGATACAGACCCAAAACATGCTCAAAATCGATATTTTAGGTGCAAAAAGTCGATATGTGCATGCATCTTCTGTACTCGTTTATATCTCAAATTCAGGCTCAAAACTCCGAAAATTCGATATTTTTGTGTCCCAGAAGCGATCTGTACATGCATACTCCGTGTTAGAGTGTTTTTAAAATGCAGGCCCAAAACATGCTGAAAATTGATATTTTAGGTGCACAAAGTCAATATGTGTATGCATTCTCTGTACCCGGTTATATCTCAAATTCAGGCTCAAAACACCCGAAAATTCAATATTTTTGGGTCCCAGAAGCGATCTGTACATGCCTACTCAGTGCTAGAATGTTTTCAAAATAGAGGCTCAGAACATGCTAAAAATCGATATTTTGGGTGCCCAAAGTCGATATGTGCATGCATCTTCTGTACCCGTTTATATCTCAAATTCAGGCTCAAAACACACAAAAATTCGATATTTTTGTGTCCCAGAAGCGATCTGTACATGCATACTCCGTGTTAGAGTGTTTTTAAAATGCAGGCCCAAAACATGCTGAAAATTGATATTTTAGGTGCACAAAGTCAATATGTGTATGCATTCTCTGTACCCGGTTATATCTCAAATTCAGGCTCAAAACACCCGAAAATTCAATATTTTTGGGTCCCAGAAGCGATCTGTACATGCCTACTCAGTGCTAGAATGTTTTCAAAATAGAGGCTCAGAACATGCTAAAAATCGATATTTTGGGTGCCCAAAGTCGATATGTGCATGCATCTTCTGTACCCGGTTATATCTCAAATTCTGGCTCAAAAACCCCGAAAATTCGATATTTTTGGGTCCCAGAAGCGATCTGTACATGCCTACTCCGTGTTAATGTATTTTCAAAATACAGGCCCAAAACATGCTCAAAATCGATATTTTAGGTGCCCAAAGTCAATATGTGCATGCATCTTCTGTACCCGTTTATATCTTAAATTCAGGCTCAAAACACCCTAAAAATCGATATTTTTGTGTTCCAGAAGCGATCTGTACATGTCTACACCGTGTCAGAGTATTTTCAAAATGCAGGCCCAAAATATGCTCAAAATCGATATTTTTGGTGCCCAAAGTCGATATGTGCATGCATCTTCTGTACCCGTTCATATCTCAAATTCAGGCTCAGAACACCCGAAAATTCGATTTATTTGGGTCCCAGAAGTGATCTGTACGTGTCTACTCCGTGTTAGAGTATTTTAAAACTACAGGCCTAAAACATGATGTAAATCGATAATTTAGCTGCCCAAAGTCAATATGTGTATGCATCTTCTGTACCCGTCTATATCCCAAATTTAGGTTCAAAACATTCGAAAATTCGATATTTTTGGGTCCCGGAAGCAATCTGTACATGCATACTTCTTGCTAGAAAGTTTTCAAGATACAGACCCAAAACATGCTCAAAATCGATATTTTAGGTGCAAAAAGTCGATATGTGCATGCATCTTCTGTACTCGTTTATATCTCAAATTCAGGCTCAAAACTCCGAAAATTCGATATTTTTGTGTCCCAGAAGCGATCTGTACATGCATACTCCGTGTTAGAGTGTTTTTAAAATGCAGGCCCAAAACATGCTGAAAATTGATATTTTAGGTGCACAAAGTCAATATGTGTATGCATTCTCTGTACCCGGTTATATCTCAAATTCAGGCTCAAAACACCCGAAAATTCAATATTTTTGGGTCCCAGAAGCGATCTGTACATGCCTACTCAGTGCTAGAATGTTTTCAAAATAGAGGCTCAGAACATGCTAAAAATCGATATTTTGGGTGCCCAAAGTCGATATGTGCATGCATCTTCTGTACCCGTTTATATCTCAAATTCAGGCTCAAAACACACAAAAATTCGATATTTTTGTGTCCCAGAAGCGATCTGTACGTGTCTACTCCGTGTTAGAGTATTTTAAATCTACAGGCCCAAAATATGCTCAAAATCGATATTTTGGGTGCCCAAAGTCGATATGTGCATGCATCTTCTGTACCCGTTTATGTCTCAAATTCAGACTCAAAACACCCGAATATTCGATATTTTTGGGTCCCAAAAGCCATCTGTACATGCATACTCCGTGTTAGAGTATTTTTAAAATACAGGCCTAAAACATGCTGAAAATCGATATTTTAGCTGCCCAAAGTCAATATGTGTATGCATCTTCTGTACCCGTTTATATCTTAAATTCAGGCTCAAAACACCCGAAAATTCGATATTTTTGGGTCCCAAAAGCGATCTGTACATGTCTACTCCGTGTTAGAGTATTTTTAAAATACAGGCCCAAAACATGCTAAAAATCGATATTTTAGGTGCCCAAAGTCGATATGTGCATGCATCTTCTGTACCCGTTTTTATCTCAAATTCAGGCTCAAAACACCCGAAAATTCAATATTTTTGGGTCCCAGAAGCGATCTGTTCGTGCATACTCCGTGGTAGAGTGTTTTTAAAATACAGGCCCAAAACATGCTGAAAATCGATATTTTATGTGCCCAAAGTCAATATGTGTATGCATCTTCTGTACCCGTGTATATCCCTAATTCAGGTTCAAAACACCAGAAAATTCGATATTTTGGGGTCCCAGAAGCAATCTGTACATGCCTACTCCTTGCTAGAATGTTTTAAAGATACAGACCCAAAACATGCTCAAAATCGATATTTCAAGTGCAAAAAGTCGATATGTGCATGCATCTTCTGTACCCGTTTATATCTCAAATTCAGGCTCAAAACTCCAAAAATTCGATATTTTTAGGTCCCTTAAGCGATCTGCACATGCCTACTCAGTGCTAGAATGTTTTTAAAATACAGGCTTAAAACATGCTCAAAAATGATATTTTAGGTGTGAAAAGTCGATATGTGCATGCATCTTCTGTACCCGTTTATATCTCAAATTCAGGCTCAAAACACCCGAAAAGTCGATATTTTTGGGTCCCAGAAGCGTTCTGTACATGCCTACTCCGTGTTAATGTATTTTCAAAATACAGGCCCAAAACATGCTGAAAATAGATATTTTAGGTGCCCAAAGTCAATATGTGTATGCATCTTCTGTACCCATCTATATCCCAAATTCAGGTTCAAAACACCCGAAAAGTCGATATTTTTGGGTCCCAGAAGCGACTGGTACATGCCTACTCCTTGCTAGAATGTTTTCAAGATACAGACCCAAAACATGCTTAAAATCGATATTTTAGGTGCAAAAAGTCGAAATGTGCATGCATCCTCTGTACCTGGTTATATCCCAAATTCTGGCTCAAAACCCCCGAAAATTCGATATTTTTGAGTCCCAGAAGCGACTGGTACATGCCTACTCAGTGCTAGAATATTTTCAAATTATACGCCCAAAACATACTAAAATTCGATATTTTGGGTGCCAAAGTCGATATGTGTATGCATCTTCTGTACCTGTTTATATCTCAAATTCAGGCTCAAAACACCCAAAAAATCGATATTTTTGTGTTCCAGAAGCGATCTGTACACGTCTACACCGTGTTAGAGTATTTTCAAAATGCAGGCCCAAAACATGCTCAAAATCGATATTTTTGGTGCCCAAAGTCGATATGTGCATGCATCTTCTGTACCCGTTCATATCTCAAATTCAGGCTCAGAACACCCGAAAATTCGATTTATTTGTGTCCCAGAAGTGATCTGTACGTGTCTACTCCGTGTTAGAGTGTTTTAAAAATACAGGCCCAAAACATGCTCAAAATCGATATTTTGGGTGGCCAAAGTCGATATGTGCATGCATCTTCTGTACCCGTTTATATCTCAAATTCAGACTCAAAACACCCGAATATTCGATATTTTTGGGTCCCAAAAGCCATCTGTACATGCATACTCCGTGTTAGAGTATTTTCAAAATACAGGCCTAAAACATGATGTAAATCGATATTTTAGCTGCCCAAAGTCAATATGTGTATGCATCTTCTGTACCCGTCTATATCCCAAATTCAGGTTCAAAACACTCGAAAATACGATATTTTTGGGTCCCAGAAGCGATCTGAACATGCCTACTCCTTGCTAGAATGTTTTCAAGATACAGACCCAAAACATGCTTAAAATCGATATTTTAAGTGCAAAAAGTCGATTTGTGCATGCATCTTCTGTACCCGTTTATATCTCAAATTCAGGCTCAAAACACCCAAAAAATCGATATTTTTGTGTTCCAGAAGCGATCTGTACATGTCTACACCGTGTTAGAGTATTTTCAAAATGCAGGCCCAAAACATGCTCAAAATTGATATTTTTGGTGCCCAAAGTCGATATGTGCATGCATCTTCTGTACCCGTTCATATCTCAAATTCAGGCTCAGAACACCCGAAAATTCGATTTATTTGGGTCCCAGAAGTGATCTGTACGTGTCTACTCCGTGTTAGAGTGTTTTAAAAATACAGACCCAAAACATGCTCAAAATCGATATTTTGGGTGCCCAAAGTCGATATGTGTATGCATCTTCTGTACCCGTTTATATCTTAAATTCAGACTCAAAACACCCGAATATTCGATATTTTTGGGTCCCAAAAGCAATCTGTACATGCATACTCCGTGTTAGAGTATTTTTAAAATACAGACCTAAAACATGCTGAAAATCGATATTTTAGCTGCCCAAAGTCAATATGTGTATGCATCTTCTGTACCCGTTTATATCTTAAATTCAGGCTCAAAACACCCGAAAATTCGATATTTTTGGGTCCCAAAAGCGATCTGTACATGTCTACTCCGTGTTAGAGTATTTTTAAAATACAGGCCCAAAACATGCTAAAAATCGATATTTTAGGTGCCCAAAGTCGATATGTGCATGCATCTTCTGTACCCGTTTATATCTCAAATTCAGGCTCAAAACACCCGAAAATTCAATATTTTTGGGTCCCAGAAGCGATCTGTACGTGCATACTCCGTGTTAGAGTGTTATTAAAATACAGGCCCAAAACATGCTGAAAATCGATATTTTATGTGCCAAAAGTCAATATGTGTATGCATCTTCTGTACCCGTGTATATCCCTAATTCAGGTTCAAAACACCAGAAAATTCGATATTTTGGGGTCCCAGAAGCAATCTGTACATGCCTACTCAGTGCTAGAATGTTTTTAAAATACAGGCTTAAAACATGCTCAAAAATGATATTTTAGGTGTGAAAAGTCGATATGTGCATGCATCTTCTGTACCCGTTTATATCTCAAATTCAGGCTCAAAACACCCGAAAAGTCGATATTTTTGGGTCCCAGAAGCGTTCTGTACATGCCTACTCCGTGTTAATGTATTTTCAAAATACAGGCCCAAAACATGCTGAAAATAGATATTTTAGGTGCCCAAAGTCAATATGTGTATGCATCTTCTGTACCCATCTATATCCCAAATTCAGGTTCAAAACACCAGAAAATTCGATATTTTTGGGTCACAGAAGCGACTGGTACATGCCTACTCCTTGCTAGAATGTTTTCAAGATACAGACCCAAAACATGCTTAAAATCGATATTTTAGGTGCAAAAAGTCGAAATGTGCATGCATCCTCTGAACCCGGTTATATCTCAAATTCTGGCTCAAAACCCCCGAAAATACGATATTTTTGAGTCCCAGAAGCGATCTGTACATGCCTACTCAGTGCTAGAATATTTTCAAATTATACGCCCAAAACATACTAAAAATCGATATTTTGGGTGCCAAAGTCGATATGTGTATGCATCTTCTGTACCTGTTTATATCTCAAATTCAGGCTCAAAATACCCAAAAAATCGATATTTTTGTGTTCCAGAAGCGATCTGTAAACGTCTACACCGTGTTAGAGTATTTTCAAAATGTAGGCCCAAAACATGCTCAAAATCGATATTTTTGGTGCCCAAAGTCGATATGTGCATTCATCTTCTGTACCCGTTTATATCTCAAATTCAGACTCAAAACACCCGAATATTCGATATTTTTGGGTCCCAAAAGCCATCTGTGCATGCATACTCCGTGTTAGAGTATTTTCAAAATACAGGCCTAAAACATGATGTAAATCGATATTTTAGCTGCCCAAAGTCAATATGTGTATGCATCTTCTGTACCCGTCTATATCCCAAATTCAGGTTCAAAACACTCGAAAATACTATAATTTTGGGTCCCAGAATAGATCTGAACATGCCTACTCCTTGCTAGAATGTTTTCAAGATACAGACCCAAAACATGCTGAAAATCAATATTTTAAGTGCAAAAAGTCGATTTGTGCATGCATCATCTGTACCCGTTTATATCTCAAATTCAGGCTCAAAACACCCAAAAAATCGATATTTTTGTGTTCCAGAAGCGATCTGTACATGTCTACACCGTGTTAGAGTATTTTCAAAATGCAGGCCCAAAACATGCTCAAAATCGATATTTTTGGTGCCCAAAGTCGATATGTGCATGCATCTTCTGTACCCGTTCATATCTCAAATTCAGGCTCAGAACACCCAAAAATTCGATTTATTTGGGTCCCAGAAGTGATCTGTACGTGTCTACTCCGTGTTAGAGTGTTTTAAAAATACAGGCCCAAAACATGCTCAAAATCGATATTTTGGGTGCCCAAAGTCGATATGTGCATGCATCTTCTGTACACGTTTATATCTTAAATTTAGACTCAAAACACCCGAATATTCGATATTTTTGGGTCCCAAAAGCCATCTGTAAATGCATACTCCGTGTTAGAGTTTTTTCAAAATACAGGCCTAAAACATGATGTAAATCGATATTTTAGCTGCCCAAAGTCAATATGTGTATGCATTTTCTGTACCCGTGTTTATCCCTAATTCTGGTTCAAAACACCAGAAAATTCGATATTTTTGGGTCCCAGAAGCGATCTGTACATGCCTACTCCTTGCTAGAATGTTTTCAAAACATGCTCAAAATCGATATTTTAAGTGCAAAAAGTCGATATGTGCATGCATCTTCTGTACCCCTTTATATCTCAAATTCAGGCTCAAAACTCCAAAAATTCGGTATTTTTGGGTCCCAGAAGCGATCTGTACATGCCTACTCCTTGCTAGAATGTTTTCAAAATACAGGCCCAAAACATGCTCAAAATCGATATTTTAGGTGCCCAAAGTCAATATGTGCATGCATCTTCTGTGTCCGTCTATATCTCAAATTCAGGTTCAAAACACCAGAAAATTCGATATTTTTGGGTCCCAGAAGCGATCTGTACATGCCTACTCAGTGCAAGAATATTTTCAAATTATACGGCCAAAACATACTAAAAATCGATATTTTGGATCCCAAAGTCGATATGTGCATGCATCTTCTGTACCCGTTTATATCTCAATCTATGGCTCAAAACACCCAAAAAATAGATATTTTTGTGTCCCAGAAGCGATCTGTACGTGTCTACTCCGTGTTAGAGTATTTTAAAAATACAGGACAAAAAATATGCTCAAAATCGATATATTGCGTGCCCAAAGTCGATATGTGCATGCATCTTCTGTACCCGTTTATATCTCAAATTCAGACTCAAAACACCCGAATATTCGATATTTTTGGGTCCCAAAAGCCATCTGTACATGTCTACTCCATGTCAGAATATTTTTAAAATACAAGCCTAAAACATGCTCAAAATCGATATTTTAGCTGCCTAAAGTCAATATGTGTATGCATCTTATATACCCGTCTATATCCCAAATTCAGGTTCAAAACATTCGAAAATTCGATATTTTTGGGTCCCAGAAGCAATCTGTACATGCCTACTTCTTGCTAGACTGTTTTCAAGATACAGTCCCAAAACATGTTAAAAATCGATATTTTATGTGCAAAAAGTCGATGTGTGCATGCATCTTCTGTACCCGTTTATATCTCAAATTCAGACTCAAAACACCCGAAAATTCGATATTTTTGGATCCCAGAAGCGATCTGTACATGCCTACTCAGTGCTAGAATATTTTCAAATTATACGCCCAAAACATACTAAAAATCGATATTTTGGGTGCCAAAGTCGATATGTGCATGTATCTTCTGTACCCGTTTATATCTCAAATTCAGGCTCAAAACACCCAAAAAATCGATATTTTTGTGTCCCAGAAGCGATCTGTACATGTCTACACCGTGTTTGAGTATTTTCAAAATACAGGACCAAAAGATGCTCAAAATCGATATTTTAGGTGCCCAAAGTCGATATGTGCATTCATCTTCTGTACCCGTTTATATCTCAAATTCATGCTCAAAACACCCGAAAATTCAATGTTTTTGGGTCCCAGAAGCGATCTGTACGTGCATACTCCGTGTTAGAGTGTTTTTTAAATACAGGAACAAAACATGCTGAAAATCGATATTTTATGTGACCAAAGTCAATATGTGTATGCATCTTCTGTACCTGTGTATATCCCTAATTCTGGTTCAAAACACCAGAAAATTCAATATGTTTGGGTCCCAGAAGCGATCTGTACATGCCTACTCCTTGCTAGAATGTTTTCAAGATACAGACCCAAAACATGCTCAAAATCAATGTTTTAAGTGCAAAAAGTCGATATGTGCATGAATCTTCTGTACCCGTTTATATCTCAAATTCAGGCTCAAAACACCCAAAAATTCGATATTTTTGTGTCCCAGAAGCGATCTGTACGTGTCTACTCCGTGTTAGAGTATTTTAAAAATACAGGCCCAAAACATGCTCAAAATCGATATATTGGGTGCCCAAAGTCGATATGTGCATGCATCTTCTGTACCCGTTTATATCATAAATTCAGACTCACAACACCCGAATAATCGATATTTTTGGGTCCCAAAAGCCATCTGTACATGCATACTCCGTATTAGAGTATTTTCAAAATACAAGCCTAAAACATGCTGAAAATCGATATTTTAGCTGCCCAAAGTCAATATGTGTATGCATCTTCTGTACCCGTCTATATCCCAAATTCAGGTTCAAAACACCCGAAAATTCGATATTTTTGGGTCCCAGGAGCGATCTGTACATGCCTATTCCTTGCTAGAATTTTTTCAAGATACAGACCCAAAACAAGATCAAAATCGATATTTTAGGTGCAAAAAGTCGATACGTGCATGCATCTTCTGTACACGTTTATATCTCAAATTCAGGCTCAAAACACCCGAAAATTCGATATTTTTGGGTCCCAAAAGCGATCTGTACATGTCTACTCCGTGTTAGAGTATTTTTAAAATACAGGCCCAAAACATACTAAAAATCGATATTTTAGGTGTCCAAAGTCGATATGTGCATGCATCTTCTGTACCCGTTTATATCTCAAATTCAGGCTCAAAACACCCGAAAATTAGATATTTTTGGGTCCCAGAAGCGATCTGTACATGTCTTCTCCGTGTTAAAGTATTTTCAAAATACAGGCTTAAAACATGCTGAAAATCTATATTTTAGGTGCCAAAAGTCAATATGTGTATGCATCTTCTGTACCCATCTATATCTCAATTTCAGGTTCAAAACACCAGAAAATTCGGTATTTTTGGGTCCCAGAAGCGATCTGTACATGCCTACTCCTTGCTAGAATGTTTTCACGATACAGACATAAAACATGCTCAAAATCGATATTTTAGGTGCAAAAAGTCGATATGTGCATGCATCCTCTGTACCCGGTTATATCCCAAATTCAGGCTCAAAACCCCCCAAAATTCGATATTTTTGGGTCCCAGAAGCGATCTGTACATGCCTACTCAGTGTAAGAATATTTTCAAATTATACGCCCAAAACATACTAAAAATCGATATTTTGGGTCCCAAAGTCGATATGTGCATGCATCTTCTGTACCCGTTTATATCTCAAATTCAGGCTCAAAACACCCAAAAAATCGATATTTTTGTGTCCCAGAAGCGATCTGTACATGTCTACACCGTGTTTGAGTATTTTCAAAATACAGGCCCAAAACAAGCTCAAAATCGATATTTTAGGTGCCCAAAGTCGATATGTGCATGCATCTTCTGTATCCGTTTATATCACAAATTCATGCTCAAAACACCCGAAAATTCAATGTTTTTGGTTCCCAGAAGCAAACTGTACGTGCATACTCCGTGTTAGAGTGTTTTTTAAAATACAGGCCCAAAACATGCTGAAAATCGATATTTTGTGTGCCCAAAGTCAATATGTGTATGCATCTTTTGTACCCGTGTATATCCCTAATTCTGGTTCAAAACACCAGAAAATTCGATATATTTGGGTCCCAGAAGCGATCTGTACATGCCTACTCAGTGCTAGAATATTTTCAAATTATACGCCCAAAACATACTAAAAATCGATATTTTGGGTGCCAAAGTCGATATGTGCATGCATCTTCTGTATCCGTTCATATCTCAAATTCAGGCTCAGAACACCCTAAAATTCGATTTATTTAGGTTCCAGAAGCGATCTGTACGTGTCTACTCAGTGTTTGAGTATTTTAAAAATACAGGTCCAAAACATGCTCAAAAACGATATTTTGGGTGCCCAAAGTCGATATGTGCATGCATCTTCTGTACCCGTTTATATCTCAAATTCAGACTCAAAACACCCGAATATTCGATATTTTTGGGTCCCAAAAGCAATGTGTACATGCATACTCCGTGTTAGTGTATTTTCAAAATACAGGCCTAAAACATGCTGAAAATCGATATTTTAGCTGCCCAAAGTCAATATGTGTATGCATCTTCTGTACTCGTTTATATCCCAAATTCAGATTCAAAACACTCAAAAATTCGATATTTTTGGGTCCCAGAAGCAATCTGTACATGCCTACTTCTTGCTAGAATGTTTTCAAGATACAGACCCAAAACATACTCAAAATCGATATTTTAGGTGCAAAAAGTCGATATGTGCATGCATCTTCTGTACCCGTTTATATCTCAAATTCAGGCTCAAAACACCCGAAAAGTCGATATTTTTGGGTCCCAGAAGCGATCTGTACATGCCTACTCTGTGTTAGAGTATTTTCAAAATACAAGCCCAAAACATGCTCAAAATCGATATTTTAGGTTTAAAAAAGTCGATATGTGCATGCATCTTCTGTATCCGTCTATATCCCAAATTCAGGTTCAAAACACCCGAAAATTAGATATTTTTGGGTCCCAGAAGCGATCTGTACATGTCTTCTCCGTGTTAAAGTATTTTCAAAATACAGGCTTAAAACATGCTGAAAATCTATATTTTAGGTGCCAAAAGTCAATATGTGTATGCATCTTCTGTACCCATCTATATCTCAATTTCAGGTTCAAAACACCAGAAAATTCGGTATTTTTGGGTCCCAGAAGCGATCTGTACATGCCTACTCCTTGCTAGAATGTTTTCACGATACAGACATAAAACATGCTCAAAATCGATATTTTAGGTGCAAAAAGTCGATATGTGCATGCATCCTCTGTACCCGGTTATATCCCAAATTCAGGCTCAAAACCCCCCAAAATTCGATATTTTTGGGTCCCAGAAGCGATCTGTACATGCCTACTCAGTGTAAGAATATTTTCAAATTATACGCCCAAAACATACTAAAAATCGATATTTTGGGTCCCAAAGTCGATATGTGCATGCATCTTCTGTACCCGTTTATATCTCAAATTCAGGCTCAAAACACCCAAAAAATCGATATTTTTGTGTCCCAGAAGCGATCTGTACATGTCTACACCGTGTTTGAGTATTTTCAAAATACAGGCCCAAAACAAGCTCAAAATCGATATTTTAGGTGCCCAAAGTCGATATGTGCATGCATCTTCTGTATCCGTTTATATCTCAAATTCATGCTCAAAACACCCGAAAATTCAATGTTTTTGGTTCCCAGAAGCAAACTGTACGTGCATACTCCGTGTTAGAGTGTTTTTTAAAATACAGGCCCAAAACATGCTGAAAATCGATATTTTGTGTGCCCAAAGTCAATATGTGTATGCATCTTTTGTACCCGTGTATATCCCTAATTCTGGTTCAAAACACCAGAAAATTCGATATATTTGGGTCCCAGAAGCGATCTGTACATGCCTACTCAGTGCTAGAATATTTTCAAATTATACGCCCAAAACATACTAAAAATCGATATTTTGGGTGCCAAAGTCGATATGTGCATGCATCTTCTGTATCCGTTCATATCTCAAATTCAGGCTCAGAACACCCTAAAATTCGATTTATTTAGGTTCCAGAAGCGATCTGTACGTGTCTACTCAGTGTTAGAGTATTTTAAAAATACAGGTCCAAAACATGCTGAAAATCGATATTTTAGCTGCCCAAAGTCAATATGTGTATGCATCTTCTGTACCCGTTTATATCCCAAATTCAGATTCAAAACACTCAAAAATTCGATATTTTTGGGTCCCAGAAGCAATCTGTACATGCCTACTTCTTGCTAGAATGTTTTCAAGATACAGACCCAAAACATACTCAAAATCGATATTTTAGGTGCAAAAAGTCGAAATGTGCATGCATCTTCTGTACCCGTTTATATCTCAAATTCAGGCTCAAAACACCCGAAAAGTCGATATTTTTGGGTCCCAGAAGCGATCTGTACATGCCTACTCTGTGTTAGAGTATTTTCAAAATACAAGCCCAAAACATGCTCAAAATCGATATTTTAGGTTTAAAAAAGTCGATATGTGCATGCATCTTCTGTATCCGTCTATATCCCAAATTCAGGTTCAAAACACCCGAAAATTCGATAATTTTGGGTCCCAGAAGCGATCTGTACATACCTACTCCTTGCTAGAATTTTTTCAAGATACAGCCCCAAAACATGCTCAAAATCGATATTTTAGGTTCAAAAAGTTGATATGTGCATGCATCCTCTGTACCCGGTTATATCCCAATTTCTGGCTCAAAACACCCGAAAATTCGATATTTTTGGGTCCCAGAAGCGATCTGAAAATGCCTACTCAGTGCTAGAATATTTTCAAATTATACGCCCAAAACATACTAAAAATCGATATTTTGGGTGCCAAAGTCGATATGTGCATGCATCTTCTGTACCCGTTTATATCTCAAATTCAGGCTCAAAACACCCAAAAAATCGATATTTTTGTGTCCCAGAAGTGATCTGTACATGTCTACACCGTGTTTGAGTATTTTCAAAATACAGGCCCAAAACATGCTCAAAATCGATATTTTTGGTGCCCAAAGTCGATATGTGCATGCATCTTCTGTACCTGTTCATATCTCAAATTCAGGCTCAGAACACCGGAAAATTCGATTTATTTGGGTCCTAGGAGCGATCTGTACGTGTCTACTCAGTGTTAGAGTATTTTAAAAATTCAGGCCCAAAACATGCTCAAAATCGATATTTTGAGTGCCCAAAGTCGATATGTGCATGCATCTTCTGTACCCGTATATATCTCAAATTCAGACTCAAAACACCCGAATATTCGATATTTTTGGGTCCCAAAAGCAATGTGTACATGCATACTCCGTGTTAGAGTATTTTCAAAATACAGGCCTAAAACATGCAGAAAATTGATATTTTAGCTGCACAAAGTCAATATGTGTATGCATCTTCTGTACCCGTCTATATCTCAAATTCAGGTTCAAAACACTCGAAAATTCGATATTTTTGGGTCCCAGAAGCAATCTGTACATGCCTACTTCTTGCTAGAATGTTTTCAAGATACAGACCCAAAACATGCTCAAAATCGATATTTTAGGTGCAAAAAGTCGATATGTGCATGCATCCTCTGTACCCGGTTATATCCCAAATTCTGGCTCAAAACCCCCGAAAATTCGATATTTTTGGGTCCCAGAAGCGATCTGTATATGCCTACTCAGTGCTAGAATGTTTTTAAAATACAGGCTTAAAACATGCTCAAAAATTATATTTTAGGTGTGAAAAGTCGATATGTGCATGCATCTTCGGTACCCGTTTATATCTCAAATTCAGGCTCAAAACACCTAAAAAATCTATATTTTTGTGTCCCCGAAGCGATCTGTACATGCCTACTCCGTGTTAGAGTATTTTCAATATACAGGCCCAAAACATGCTCAAAATCGATATTTTTGGTGCCCAAACTCGATATGTGCATGAATCTTCTGTATCCGTCTATATCCCAAATTCAGGTTCAAAACACCAGAAAATTCGATATTCTTGGGTCCCAGAAGCGATCTGTACATACCTACTCCTTGCTAGAATTTTTTCAAGATACAGACCCAAAACATGCTCAAAATCGATATTTTAGGTGCAAAAAGTCGATATGTGCATGCATCCTCTGTACCCGATTATATCCTAATTTCTGGCTCAAAACACCCGAAAATTCGATATTTTTGTGTCCCAGAAGCGATCATTACATGCCTACTCAGAGCTAGAATATTTTCAAATTATACGCCCAAAACATACTAAAAATCGATATTTTGGGTGCCAAAGTCGATATGTGCATGCATCTTCTGTACCCGTTTATATCTCAAATTCAGGCTCAAAACACCCAAAAAATCGATATTTTTGTGTCCCAGAAGCGATCTGTACATGTCTACACCGTGTTTAAGTATTTTCAAAATACAGGCCCAAAACATGCTCAAAATCGATATTTTAGGTGCAAAAAGTCGATATGTGCATGCATCCTCTGTACCCGGTTATATCCCAATTTCTGGCTCAAAACACCCTAAAATTCGATTTATTTGGGTTCCAGAAGCGATCTCTACGTGTCTACTCAGTGTTAGAGTATTTTAAAAATACAGGTCCAAAACATGCTCAAAATCGATATTTTGGGTGCCCAAAGTCGATATGTGCATGCATCTTCTGTACCCGTTTATCACTCAAATTCAGACTCAAAACACCCGAATACTCGATATTTTTGGGTCCCAAAAGCAATGTGTACATGCATACTCCGTGTTAGAGTATTTTCAAAATACAGGCCTAAAACATGCTGAAAATCGATATTTTAGCTGCCCAAAGTCAATATGTGTATGCATCTTCTGTACACGTCTATATCCCAAATTCCGATTCAAAACACTCAAAAATTCGATATTTTTGGGTCCCAGAAGCGATCTGTACATGCCTACTTCTTGCTAGAAAGTTTTCAAGATACAGACCCAAAACATACTCAAAATCGATATTTTAGGTGCAAAAAGTCGAAATGTGCATGCATCTTCTGTACCCGTTTATATCTCAAATTCAGGCTCAAAACACCCGAAAAATCGATATTTTTGGGTCCCAGAAGCGATCTGTACATGCCTACTCCGTGTTAGAGTATTTTCAAAATACAGGCCCAAAACATGCTGAAAATCGATATTTTATGTGCCCAAAGTCAGTAAGTGTATGCATCTTCTGTACCCGTGTATATCCCTAATTCTGGTTCAAAACACCACAAAATTCGATATTTTTGGGTCCCAGAAGCGATCTGTACATGCCTACTCCTTGCTAGAATGTTTTCAAGATACAGACCCAAAACATGCTGAAAATCGATATTATAATTGCAAAAAGTCGATATGTGCATGCATCTTCTGTACCCGTTTATATCTCAAATTCAGGCTCAAAACTCCAAAAATTCGATATTTTTAGGTCCCTTAAGCGATCTGCACATACCTACTCAGTGCTAGAATGTTTTTAAAATACAGGCTTAAAACATGCTCAAAAATGATATTTTAGGTGTGAAAAGTCGATATGTGCATGCATCTTCTGTACCCTTTTATATCTCAAATTCAGGCTCAAAACACCCAAAAAATCGATATTTTTGTGTCCCAGAAGCAATCTGTACATGCATACTCCGTGTTAGAGTATTTTCAAAATACAGGCCCAAAACATGCTCAAAATCGATATTTTAGGTGCCCAAAGTCAATATGTGCATGCATCTTCTGTACCCGTTTATATCTCAAATTCAGGCTCAAAACACCCGAAAAGTGGATATTTTTGGGTCCCAGAACCGATCTGTACATGCCTACTCCGTGTTAATGTATTTTCAAATTACAGGTCCAAAACATATTGAAAATCGATATTTTAGGTGCCCAAAGTCAATATGTGTATGCATCTTCTGTACACGTCTATATCCCAAATTCAGGTTCAAAACACTAGAAAATTCGATATTTTTGAGTCCCAGAAGCAACCTGTACATGCCTACTCCTTGCTAGAATGTTTTCAAGATACAGACCCAAAACATGCTTAAAATCGATATTTTAGGTGCAAAAAGTCGATATGTGCATGCATCCTCTGTACCCGGTTATATCCCAAATTCTGGCTCAAAACCCCCGAAAATTCGATCTTTTTGGGTCCCAGAAGCGATCTGTACATGCCTACTTAGTGCTAGAATATTTTCAAATTATACGCCCAAAACATACTAAAAATCGATATTTTGGGTGCCAAAGTCGATATGTGCATGCATCTTCTGTACCCGTTTATATCTCAAATTCAGGCTCAAAACACCCAAAAAATCGATATTTTTGTGTCCCAGAAGCGATCTGTACATGTCTACACCGTGTTTGAGTATTTTTAAAATACAGGCCCAAAACATGCTCAAAATTGATATTATAGGTGCCCGAAGTCGATATGTGCATGCATCTTCTGTTACCGTTTATATCTCAAATTCAGGCTCAAAACACCCGAAAAGTCGATATTTTTGGGTCCCAGAAGCGATCTGTACATGCCTACTCAGTGCTAGAATATTTTCAAATTATACGCCCAAAACATACTAAAAATCGATATTTTGGGTGCCAAAGTCGATATGTGCATGCATCTTCTGTACCCGTTTATATCTCAAATTCAGGCTCAAAACACCCAAAAAATCGATATTTTTGTGTCCCAGAAGCGATCTGTACATGTCTACACCGTGTTTGAGTATTTTTAAAATACAGGCCCAAAACATGCTCAAAATTGATATTATAGGTGCCCGAAGTCGATATGTGCATGCATCTTCTGTACCCGTTTATATCTCAAATTCAGACTCAAAACACCCGAATATTCGATATTTTTGGGTCCCAAAAGCCATCTGTACATGCATACTCCGTGTTAGTGTATTTTTAAAATACAGGCCTAAAACATGCTGTAAATCGATATTTTAGCTGCCCAAAGTCAATATGTGTATGCATCTTCTGTACCCGTCTATATCCCAAATTCAGGTTCAGAACACAAGAAAATTCGATATTTTTGAGTCCCAGAAGCGATCTGTACATGCCTACTCCTTGCTAGAATGTTTTCAAGATACAGACCCAAAACATGCTGAAAATCGATATTATAATTGCAAAAAGTCGATATGTGCATGCATCTTCTGTACCCGTTTATATCTCAAATTCAGGCTCAAAACTCCAAAAATTCGATATTTTTAGGTCCCTTAAGCGATCTGCACATACCTACTCAGTGCTAGAATGTTTTTAAAATACAGGCTTAAAACATGCTCAAAAATGATATTTTAGGTGTGAAAAGTCGATATGTGCATGCATCTTCTGTACCCGTTTATATCTCAAATTCAGGCTCAAAACACCCAAAAAATCGATATTTTTGTGTCCCAGAAGCGATCTGTACATGCATACTCCGTGTTAGAGTATTTTCAAATTACAGGCCCAAAACATGCTCAAAATCGATATTTTAGGTGCCCAAAGTCGATATGTGCATGCATCTTCTGTACCCGTTTATATCTCAAATTCAGGCTCAAAACACCCGAAAAGTCGATATTTTTGGGTCCCAGAAGCGATCTGTACATGCCTACTCAGTGCTAGAATATTTTCAAATTATACGCCCAAAACATACTAAAAATCGATATTTTGGGTGACAAAGTCGATATGTGCATGCATCTTCTGTACCCGTTTATATCTCAAATTCAGGCTCAAAACACCCAAAAAATCGATATTTTTGTGTCACAGAAGCGATCTGTACATGTCTACACCGTGTTTGAGTATTTTTAAAAAACAGGCCCAAAACATGCTCAAAATTGATATTTTAGGTGCCCGAAGTCGATATGTGCATGCATCTTCTGTACCCGTTTATATCTCAAATTCAGACTCAAAACACCCGAATATTCGATATTTTTGGGTCCCAAAAGCCATCTGTACATGCATACTCCGTGTTAGTGTATTTTTAAAATACAGGCCTAAAACATGCTGTAAATCGATATTTTAGCTGCCCAAAGTCAATATGTGTATGCATCTTCTGTACCCGTCTATATCCCAAATTCAGGTTCAAAACACAAGAAAATTCGATATTTTTGGGTCCAAGAAGCGATCTGTACATGCCTACTCCTTGCTAGAATGTTTTCAAGATACAGACCCAAAACATGCTCAAAATCGATATTTTAAGTGCAAAAAGTCGATATGTGCATGCATCTTCTGTACCCGTTTATATCTCAAATTCAGGCTCAAAACTCCGAAAATTCGATATTTTTGGGTCCCTTAAGCGATTTGCACATGCCTACTCAGTGCTATAATGTTTTTAAAATACAGGCTTAAAACATGCTATAAATCGATATTTTAGGTGTGAAAAGTCAATATGTGCATGCATCTTCTGTACCCGTTTATATCTCAAATTCAGGCTCAAAACACCCAAAAAATCGATATTTTTGTGTCCCAGAAGCGATCTGTACATGCATACTCCGTGTTAGAGTATTTTTTAAAAATACAGGCCCAAAACATACTCAAAATCGATATTTTAGTTGCCCAAAGTCGATATGTGCATGCATCTTCTGTACCCGTTTATATCTCAAATTCAGGCTCAAAACATCCGAGAAGTCGACATTTTTGGGTCCCAGAAGCGATCTGTACATGACTACTCCGTGTTAATGTATTTTCAAAATACAGGCCCAAAACATGCTGAAAATCGATATTTTAGGTGCCCAAAGTCAATATGTGTATGCATCTTCTGTACCCGTCTATATCCCAAATTCAGGTTCAAAACACTCGAAAATTCGAAATTTTTTGGTCCTAGAAGCAATCTGTACATGCCTACTTCTTGCTAGAATGTTTTCAAGATACAGACCCAAAACATGCTCAAAATCGATATTTCAAGTGCAAAAAGTCGAAATGTGCATGCATCTTCTGTACCCGTTTATATCTCAAATTCAGGCTCAAAACCCCCGAAAATTCGATATTTTTGGGTCCCCGAAGCGATCTGTACATGCCTACTCCGTGTTAGAGTATTTTCAAAATACAGGCCCAAAACATGCTCAAAATCGATATTTTAGGTGCCCAAAGTCGATATGTGCATGAATCTTCTGTATCCGTCTATATCCCAAATTCTTTTTCAAAACACCCGAAAATTCGATATTCTTGGGTCCCAGAAGCGATCTGTACATACCTACTCCTTGCTAGAATTTTTTCAAGATACAGACCCAAAACATGCTCAAAATCGATATTTTAGGTGCAAAAAGTCGATATGTGCATGCATCCTCTGTACCCGGTTATATCCCAATTTCTGGCTCAAAACACCCGAAAATTCGATATTTTTGGGTCCCAGAAGCGATCATTGCATGCCTACTCAGTGCTAGAATATTTTCAAATTATACGCCCAAAACATACTAAAAATCGATATTTTGGGTGCCAAAGTCGATATGTTTATGCATCTTCTGTACCCATTTATATCTCAAATTCAGGCTCAAAATACCCAAAAAATCGATATTTTTGTGTCCCAGAAGCGATCTGTACATGTCTACACCGTGTTTAAGTATTTTCAAAATACAGACCCAAAACATGCTCAAAATCGATATTTTAGGTGCCCGAAGTCGATATGTGCATGTATCTTCTGTACCTGTTCATATCTCAAATTCAGGCTCAGAACAACCGAAAATTCGAATTATTTGGGTCCCAGAAGCGATCTGTACGTGTCTACTCCGTGTTAGAGTATTTTCAAAATACAGGCCCAAAACATGCTCAAAACGATATTTTAGGTGCAAAAAGTCGATATGTGCATGCATCTTCGGTATCCGTCTATATCCCAAATTTAGGTTCAAAACACAAGAAAATTCGATATTTTTGGGTCCCAGAAGCAATCTGTACATGCCTACTTCTTGCTAGAATGTTTTCAAGATACAGACCCAAAACATGCTCAAAATCGATATTTTAGGTGCAAAAAGTCGATATGTGCATGCATCCTCTGTACCCGGTTATATCCCAATTTCTGGCTCAAAACACCCGAAAATTCGATATTTTTGGGTCCCAGAAGCGATCTGTACATGCCTACCCAGTGCTAGAATATTTTCAAATTATACGCCCAAAACATACTAATAATCGATATTTTGGGTGCCAAAGTCGATATGTGCATGCATCTTCTGTACCCGTTTATATCTCAAATTCAGGCTCAAAACACCCAAAAAATCGATATTTTTGTGTCCCAGAAGCGATCTGTACATGTCTACATCGTGTTTGAGTATTTTCAAAATACAGGCCCAAAACATGCTCAAAATCGATATTTTAGGTGCCCGAAGTCGATATGTGCATGCATCTTCTGTACCTGTTCATATCTCAAATTCAGGCTCAGAACAACCGAAAATTCGATTTATTTGGGTCCCAGAAGCGATCTGTACGTGTCTATTCCGTGTTAGAGTATTTTAAAAATACAGGCTCAAAACATGCTCAAAATCGATATTTTGGGTGCCCAAAGTCGATATGTGCATGCATCTTCTGTACCCGTTTATATCTCAAATTCAGACTCAAAACACCCGAATATTCGATATTTTTGGGTCCCAAAAGCCATCTGTACATGCATAATCCATGTTAGAGTATTTTTAAAATACAGGCCTAAAACATGCTGTAAATCGATATTTTAGGTGCCCAAAGTCAATATGTGTATGCATCTTCTGTACCCGTCTATATCCCAAATTCAGGTTCAAAACACTCGAAAATTCGATATTTTTGAGTCCCAGAAGCAATCTGTACATGCCTACTTCTTGCTAGAAAGTTTTCATGATCCAGACCCAAAACATGCTCAAAATCGATATTTTAAGTGCAAAAAGTCGATATGTGCATGCATCTTCTGTACCCGTTTATATCTCAAATTCAGGATCAAAACTCCAAAAATTCGATATTTTTAGGTCCCTTAAGCGATCTGCACATGCCTACTCAGCGCTAGAATGTTTTTAAAATACAGGCTTAAAACATGCTCAAAAATGATATTTTAGGTGTGAAAAGTCGATATGTGTATGCATCTTCTGTACCCGTCTATATCCCAAATTCATGTTCAAAACACTCGAAAATTCGATATTTTTGGGTCCCAGAAGCAATCTGTACATGCCTACTTCTTGCTAGAAAGTTTTCATGATACAGACCCAAAACATGCTCAAAATCGATATTTTAGGTGCAAAAAGTCGATATGTGCATGTATCTTCTGTACCCGTTTATATCTCAAATTCAGGCTCAAAACACCCAAAAAATCGATATTTTTGTGTCCCAGAAGCGATCTGTACATGTCTACACCGTGTTATAGTATTTTTAAAATATAGGCCCAAAACATGCTCAAAATCGATGTTTTAAGTGCCCAAAGTCGATATGTGCATGCATCTTCTGTACCCGTTCATATCTCAAATTCAGGCTCAGAACACCCGAAAGTTCGATTTATTTGGGTCCCAGAAGCGATCTGTACGTGTCTACTCAGTGTTAGAGTATTTTAAGAATTCAGGCCCAAAACATGCTCAAAATCGATATTTTGGGTGCCTAAAGTCGATATGTGCATGCATCTTCTGTACCCGTTTATATCTCAAATTCAGGCTCAAAACACCCGAAAATTCAATGTTTTTGGGTCCCAGAAGCGATCTGTACGTGCATACTCCGTGTTAGAGTGTTTTTAAAATACAGGCCCAAAACATGCTGAAAATCGATATTTTATGTGCCCAAAGTCAATATGTGTATGCATCTTCTGTACCCGTGTTTATCCCTAATTCTGGTTCAAAACACCAGAAAATTCGATATTTTTGGGTCCCAGAAGCGATCTGAACATGCCTACTCCTTGCTAGAATGTTTTCAAGATACAGACCCAAAACATGCTCAAAATCGATATTTTAGGTGCCCAAAGTCAATATGTGTATGCATCTTCTGTACCCATCTATATCCCAAATTCAGGTTCAAAACACCAGAAAATTCGATATTTTTGGTTCCCAGAAGCAACTTGTACATGCCTACTCCTTGCTAGAATGTTTTCAAGATACAGACTCAAAACATGCTTAAAATCGTTATTTTAGGTGCAAAAAGTCGAAATGTGCATGCATCCTCTGTACCCGGTTATATCCCAAATTCTGGTTCAAAACCCCCGAAAAGTCGATATTTTTGGGTCCCAGAAGCGATCTGTACATGCCTACTCAGTGCTAGAATATTTTCAAATTATACGCCCAAAACATACTAAAAATCGATATTTTGGGTGCCAAAGTCGATATGTGAATGCATCTTCTGTACCCGTTTATATCTGAAATTCAGGCTCAAAACACCCAAAAAATCGATATTTTTGTGTCCCAGAAGCGATCTGTACATGTCTACACCGTGTTAGAGTATTTTCAAAATGCAGGCCCAAAACATGCTCAAAATCGATATTTTTGGTGCCCAAAGTCGATATGTGCATGCATCTTCTGTACCCGTTCATATCTCAAATTCAGGCTCAGAACACCCGAAAATTCGATTTATGTGGGTCCCAGAAGTGATCTGTACGTGTCTACTCTGTGTTAGAGTGTTTTAAAAATACAGGCCCAAAACATGCTCAAAATCGATATTTTGGGTGCCCAAAGTCGATATGTGCATGCATCTTCTGTACCCGTTTATATCTCAAATTCAGACTCAAAACTCTTGAATATTCGATATTTTTGGGTCCCAAAAGCCATCTGTACATGCATACTCCGTGTTAGAGTATTTTCAAAATACAGGCCTAAAACATGATGTAAATCGATATTTTAGCTGCCCAAAGTCAATATGTGTATGCATCTTCTGTACCCGTCTATATCCCAAATTCAGGTTCAAAACATTCCAAAATTCGATATTTTTGGGTCCCAGAAGCAATCTGTACATGCATACTTCTTGCTAGAAAGTTTTCAAGATACAGACCCAAAACATGCTCAAAATCGATATTTTAGGTGCAAAAAGTCGATATGTGCATGCATCTTCTGTACTCGTTTATATCTCAAATTCAGGCTCAAAACTCCGAAAATTCGATATTTTTGTGTCTCAGAAGCGATCTGTACATGCATACTCCGTGTTAGAGTGTTTTTAAAATGCAGGCCCCAAACATGCTGAAAATTTATATTTTAGGTGCACAAACTCAATATGTGTATGCATTCTCTGTACCCGATTATATCTCAAATTCAGGCTCAAAACACCCGAAAATTCAATATTTTTGGGTCCCAGAAGCGATCTGTACATGCCTACTCAGTGCTAGAATGTTTTCAAAATAGAGGCTCAGAACATGCTAAAAATCGATATTTTGGGTGCCCAAAGTCGATACGTGCATGCATCTTCTGTACCCGTTTATATCTCAAATTCAGGCTCAAAACACCCAAAAATTCGATATTTTTATGTCCCAGAAGCGATCTGTACGTGTCTACTCCGTGTTAGAGTATTTTAAAACTACAGGCCCAAAATATGCTCAAAATCGATATTTTGGGTGCCCAAAGTCGATATGTGCATGCATCTTCTGTACCCGTTTATGTCTAAAATTCAGACTCAAAACGCCCGAATATTCGATATTTTTGGGTCCCAATAGCCATCTGTACATGCATACTCCGTGTTAGAGTATTTTTAATATACAGGCCTAAAACATGCTGAAAATTGATATTTTAGCTGCCCAAAGTCAATATGTGTATGCATCTTCTGTACCCGTTTATATCTTAAATTCAGGCTCAAAACACCCGAAAATTCGATATTTTTGGGTCCCAAAAGCGATCTGTACATGTCTACACCGTGTTAGAGTATTTTTAAAATACAGGCCCAAAACATACTCAAAATCGATATTTTAGGTGCCCAAAGTCGATATGTGCTTGCATCTTCTGTACCCGTTTATATCTCAAATTCAGGCTCAAAACATTCGAAAATTCAATATTTTTGGGTCCCAGAAGCGATCTGTACGTGCATACTCCGTGTTAGAGTGTTTTTAAAATACAGGCCCCAAACATGCTGAAAATCGATATTTTATGTGCCCAAAGTCAATATGTGTATGCATCTTCTGTACCCGTGTTTATCCCTAATTCTGGTTCAAAACACCAGAAAATTCGATATTTTTGGGTCCCAGAAGCGATCTGAACATGCCTACTCCTTGCTAGAATGTTTTCAAGATACAGACCCAAAACATGCTCAAAATCGATATTTTAGGTGCCCAAAGTCAATATGTGTATGCATCTTCTGTACCCATCTATATCCCAAATTCAGGTTCAAAACACCAGAAAATTCGATATTTTTGGTTCCCAGAAGCAACTTGTACATGCCTACTCCTTGCTAGAATGTTTTCAAGATACAGACTCAAAACATGCTTAAAATCGTTATTTTAGGTGCAAAAAGTCGAAATGTGCATGCATCCTCTGTACCCGGTTATATCCCAAATTCTGGTTCAAAACCCCCGAAAATTCGATATTTTTGGGTCCCAGAAGCGATCTGTACATCCCTACTCAGTGCTAGAATATTTTCAAATTATACGCCCAAAACATACTAAAAATCGATATTTTGGGTGCCAAAGTCGATATGTGAATGCATCTTCTGTACCCGTTTATATCTCAAATTCAGGCTCAAAACACCCAAAAAATCGATATTTTTGTGTCCCAGAAGCGATCTGTACATGTCTACACCGTGTTAGAGTATTTTCAAAATGCAGGCCCAAAACATGCTCAAAATCGATATTTTTGGTGCCCAAAGTCGATATGTGCATGCATCTTCTGTACCCGTTCATATCTCAAATTCAGGCTCAGAACACCCGAAAATTCGATTTATGTGGGTCCCAGAAGTGATCTGTACGTGTCTACTCTGTGTTAGAGTGTTTTAAAAATACAGGCCCAAAACATGCTCAAAATCGATATTTTGGGTGCCCAAAGTCGATATGTGCATGCATCTTCTGTACCCTTTTATATCTCAAATTCAGACTCAAAACTCTTGAATATTCGATATTTTTGGGTCCCAAAAGCCATCTGTACATGCATACTCCGTGTTAGAGTATTTTCAAAATACAGGCCTAAAACATGATGTAAATCGATATTTTAGCTGCCCAAAGTCAATATGTGTATGCATCTTCTGTACCCGTCTATATCCCAAATTCAGGTTCAAAACATTCCAAAATTCGATATTTTTGGGTCCCAGAAGCAATCTGTACATGCATACTTCTTGCTAGAAAGTTTTCAAGATACAGACCCAAAACATGCTCAAAATCGATATTTTAGGTGCAAAAAGTCGATATGTGCATGCATCTTCTGTACTCGTTTATATCTCAAATTCAGGCTCAAAACTCCGAAAATTCGATATTTTTGTGTCCCAGAAGCGATCTGTACATGCATACTCCGTGTTAGAGTGTTTTTAAAATGCAGGCCCCAAACATGCTGAAAATTTATATTTTAGGTGCACAAACTCAATATGTGTATGCATTCTCTGTACCCGATTATATCTCAAATTCAGGCTCAAAACACCCGAAAATTCAATATTTTTGGGTCCCAGAAGCGATCTGTACATGCCTACTCAGTACTAGAATGTTTTCAAAATAGAGGCTCAGAACATGCTAAAAATCGATATTTTGGGTGCCCAAAGTCGATACGTGCATGCATCTTCTGTACCCGTTTATATCTCAAATTCAGGCTCAAAACACCCAAAAATTCGATATTTTTATGTCCCAGAAGCGATCTGTACGTGTCTACTCCGTGTTAGAGTATTTTAAAACTACAGGCCCAAAATATGCTCAAAATCGATATTTTGGGAGCCCAAAGTCGATATGTGCATGCATCTTCTGTACCCGTTTATGTCTAAAATTCAGACTCAAAACACCCGAATATTCGATATTTTTGGGTCCCAATAGCCATCTGTACATGCATACTCCGTGTTAGAGTATTTTTAAAATACAGGCCTAAAACATGCTGAAAATTGATATTTTAGCTGCCCAAAGTCAATATGTGTATGCATCTTCTGTACCCGTTTATATCTTAAATTCAGGCTCAAAACACCCGAAAATTCGATATTTTTGGGTCCCAAAAGCGATCTGTACATGTCTACACCGTGTTAGAGTATTTTTAAAATACAGGCCCAAAACATACTCAAAATCGATATTTTAGGTGCCCAAAGTCGATATGTGCTTGCATCTTCTGTACCCGTTTATATCTCAAATTCAGGCTCAAAACATTCGAAAATTCAATATTTTTGGGTCCCAGAAGCGATCTGTACGTGCATACTCCGTGTTAGAGTGTTTTTAAAATACAGGCCCCAAACATGCTGAAAATCGATATTTTATGTGCCCAAAGTCAATATGTGTATGCATCTTCTGTACCCGTGTATATCCCTAATTCAGGTTCAAAACACCAGAAAATTCGATATTTTGGGGTCCCAGAAGCAATCTGTGCATGCATACTCCTTGCTAGAATGTTTTCAAGATACAGACCCAAAACATGCTAAAAATCGATATTTTAAATGCAAAAAGTCGATATGTGCATGCATCTTCTGTACCCGTTTATATCTCAAATTCAGGCTCAAAATACGAAAATTAATATTTTTGGGTCCCAGAAGCGATCTGTACATGCATACTCCGTGTCAGAGTATTTTCAAAATACAGGCCCAAAACATGCTCAAAATCGATATTTTAGGTGCCCAAAGTCGATATGTGCATGCATCTTCTGTACCCATTTATATCTCAAATTCAGGCTCAAAACACCCAAAAATTCGATATTTTTGGGTCCCAGAAGCGATCTGTACATGCCTACTCCGTGTTAGAGTATTTTCAAAATGCAGGCCCAAAACATGCTGAAAATTGATATTTTAGCTGCCCAAAGTCAATATGTGTATGCATCTTCTGTACAAGTCTATATCCCATATTCAGGTTCAAAACACCAGAAAATTCGATAATTTTGTGTCCCAGAAGCGATCTATACATGTCTACACCGTGTTTGAGTATTTTCAAAATACAGGCCCAAAACATGCTGAAAATCGATATTTTAGGTGCATAAAGTCGATATGTGCATGGATCTTCTGTACCCGTTCATATCTCAAATTCAGGCTCAGAACACCCGAAAATTCGATTTTTTGGGTCCCAGAAGCGATCTGTACGTGTCTACTCCGTGTTAGAGTATTTTTAAGATACAGGCCTAAAACATGCTGAAAATCGATATTTTAGCTGCCCAAAGTCAATATGTGTATGCATCTTCTGTACCCGTTTATATCTTAAATTCAGGCTCAAAACACCCGAAAATTCGATAATTTTGGGTTCCAAAAGCGATCTGTACCTGTCTACTCCTTGTTACAGTATTTTTAAAATAAAGGCCCAAAACATACTCAAAATCGATATTTTAGGTGCCCAAAGTCGATATGTACTTGCATCTTCTGTACCCGTTTATATCTCAAATTCAGGCTCAAAACATCTGAAAATTCAATATTTTTGGGTCCCAGAAGCGATCTGTACGTGCATACTCCGTGTTAGAGTGTTTTTAAAATACAGGCCCAAAACATGCTGAAAATCGATATTTTATGTGCCCAAAGTCAATATGTGTATGCATCTTCTGTACCCGTGTATATCCCTAATTCAGGTTCAAAACACCAGAAAATTCGGTTTTTTTGGGGTACCAGAAGCAATCTGTACATGCATACTCCTTGCTAGAATGTTTTCAAGATACGGACCCAAAACATGCTAAAAATCGATATTTTAAGTGCAAAAAGTCGATATGTGCATGCATCTTCTGTACCCGTTTATATCTCAAATTCAGGCTCAAAACTCCGAAAATTAGATATATTTGGGTCCCTTAAGCAATCTGCATATGCCTAGTCAGTGCTAGAATATTTTTAAAATACAGGCCCAAAACATGCTATAAATCGATATTTTAGGTGTCCAAAGTCGATATGTGCATGCATCTTCTGTACCCGTTTATATCTCAAATTCAGGCTCAAAACACGAAAATCAATATTTTTGGGTCCCAGAAGCGATCTGTACATGCCTACTCCGTGTTAGAGTATTTTCAAAATACAGGCCCAAAACATGCTCAAAATCGATATTTTAGGTGCCCAAAGTCGATATGTGTATGCATCTTCTGTACCCTTGTATATCCCTAATTCAGGTTCAAAACACCAGAAAATTCGATATTTTGGGGTCCCAGAAGCAATCTGTACATGCCTACTCCTTGCTAGAATGTTTTCAATATACAGACCCAAAACATGCTCAAAATCGATATTTCAAGTGCAAAAAGTCGATATGTGCATGCATCTTCTGTACCCGTTTATATCTCAAATTCAGGCTCAAAACACCCAAAAAATCGATATTTCTGTGTCCCAGAAGCGATCTGTACAAGCATACTCCGTGTTAGAGTATTTTCAAAATACAGGCCCAAAACATGCTCAAAATCGATATTTTAGGTGCCCAAAGTCGATATGTGCATGCATCTTCTGTACCCGTTTATATCTCAAATTCAGGCTCAAAACACCCGAAAAGTCGATATTTTTGGGTCCCAGAAGCGATCTGTACATGCCTACTCCGTGTTAATGTATTTTCAAAATACAGGCCCAAAACATGCTGAAAATCGATATTTTAGGTGCCCAAAGTCAAGATGTGTATGCATCTTCTGTATCCATCTATATCCCAAATTCAGGTTCAAAACACCAGAAAATTCGATATTTTTTGGCCCCAGAAGCGATCTGTACAGGCCTACTCAGTGCTAGAATATTTTCAAATTATACGCCCAAAACATACTAAAAATCGATATTTTGGGTGCCAAAGTCGATATGTGTATGCATCTTCTGTACCCGTTTATATCTCAAATTCAGGCTCAAAACACCCGAAAAGTCGATATTTTTGGGTCCCAGAAGCGATCTGAACATGCCTACTCCGTGTTAATGTATTTTCAAAATATAGGCCCAAAACATGCTGAAAATCGATATTTTGGGTGCCAAAGTCGATATGTGCATGTATCTTCTGTACCCGTTCATATCTCAAATTCAGGCTTAGAACACCTGAAAATTCGATTTATTTGGGTCCCAGAAGTGATCTGTACGTGTCTACTCCGTGTTAGAGTGTTTTAAAAATACATGCCCAAAACATGCTCAAAATCGATATTTTGGGTGCCCAAAGTCGATATGTGCATGCATCTTCTGTACCCGTTTATATCTCAAATTCAGACTCAAAACACCCGAATATTCGATATTTTTGGGTCCCAAAAGCCATCTGTACATGCATACTCCGTGTTAGAGTATTTTCAAAATACAGGCCTAAAACATGATGTAAATCGATATTTTAGCTGCCCAAAGTCAATATGTGTATGCATCTTCTGTACCCGTCTATATCCCAAATTCAGGTTCAAAACACTCGAAAATTCGATATTTTTGGGTCCCAGAAGCAATTTGTACATGCATACTTCTTGCTAAAAAAATTTCAAGATACAGACACAAAACATGCTAAAAATCGATATTTTAAGTGCAAAAAGTCGATATGTGCATGCATCTTCTGTACCCGTTTATATCTCAAATTCAGACTCAAAACACCCGAATATTCGATATTTTTGTGTCCCAAAAGCCATCTGTACATGCCTAGTCAGTGCTAGAATATTTTTAAAATACAGGCCCAAAACATGCTATAAATCGATATTTTAGGTGTCCAAAGTCGATATGTGCATGCATCTTCTGTACCCGTTTATATCTCAAATTCAGGCTCAAAACACGAAAATCAATATTTTTGGGTCCCAGAAGCGATCTGTACATGCCTACTCCGTGTTAGAGTATTTTTCAAAATACAGGCCCAAAACATGCTCAAAATCGATATTTTAGGTGCCCAAAGTCGATATGTGTATGCATCTTCTGTACCCGTGTATATCCCTAATTCAGGTTCAAAAAACCCGAAAATTCGATATTTTGGGGTCCCAGAAGCAATCTGTACATGCCTACTCCTTGCTAGAATGTTTTCAAGAAACAGACCCAAAACATGCTCAAAATCGATATTTCAAGTGCAAAAAGTCGATATGTGCATGCATCTTCTGTACCCGTTTATATCTCAAATTCAGGCTCAAAACTCCAAAAAGTCGATATTTTTAGGTCCCTTAAGCGATCTGTACATGCCTACTCAGTGCTAGAATGTTTTTAAAATACAGGCTTAAAACATGCTCAAAAATGATATTTTAGGTGTGAAAAGTCGATATGTGCATGCATCTTCTGTACCCGTTTATATCTCAAATTCAGGCTCAAAACACCCAAAAAATCGATATTTCTGTGTCCCAGAAGCGATCTGTACAAGCATACTCCGTGTTAGAGTATTTTCAAAATACAGGCCCAAAACATGCTCAAAATCGATATTTTAGGTGCCCAAAGTCGATATGTGCATGCATCTTCTGTACCCGTTTATATCTCAAATTCAGGCTCAAAACACCCGAAAAGTCGATATTTTTGGGTCCCAGAAGCGATCTGTACATGCCTACTCCGTGTTAATGTATTTTCAAAATACAGGCCCAAAACATGCTGAAAATCGATATTTTAGGTGCCCAAAGTCAAGATGTGTATGCATCTTCTGTACCCATCTATATCCCAAATTCAGGTTCAAAACACCAGAATATTCGATATTTTTGGGTCCCAGAAGCGATCTGTACATGCCTACTCAGTGCTAGAATATTTTCAAATTATACGCCCAAAACATACTAAAAATCGATATTTTGGGTGCCAAAGTCGATATGTGTATGCATCTTCTGTACCCGTTTATATCTCAAATTCAGGCTCAAAACACCCAAAAAATCGATATTTTAGTGTTCCAGAAGCGATCTGTACATGCATACTCCGTGTTAGAGTATTTTCAAAATACAGGCCTAAAACATGATGTAAATCGATATTTTAGCTGCCAAAAGTCAATATGTGTATGCATCTTCTGTACCCGTTTATATCTCAAATTCAGGCTCAAAACACCCGAAAAGTCGATATTTTTGGGTCCCAGAAGCGATCTGTACATGCCTACTCCGTGTTAATGTATTTTCAAAATACAGGCCCAAAACATGCTGAAAATCGATATTTTAGGTGCCCAAAGCCAATATGTGTATGCATCTTCTGTACCCATCTATATCCCAAATTCAGGTTCAAAACACCAGAAAATTCGATATTTTTGGGTCCCAGAAGCGACCTGTACATGCCTACTCCTTGCTAGAATGTTTTCAAGATACAGACCCAAAACATGCTTAAAATCGATATTTTAGGTGCAAAAAGTCGATATGTGCATGCATCCTCTGTACCCGGTTATATCCCAAATTCTGGCTCAAAACCCCCGAAAATTCGTTATTTTTGGGTCCCAGAAGCGATCTGTACATGCCTACTCAGTGCTAGAATATTTTCAAATTATACGCCCAAAACATACTAAAAATCGATATTTTGGGTGCCAAAGTCGATATGTGCATGCATCTTCTGTACCCGTTTATATCTCAAATTCAGGCTCAAAACACCCAAAAAATCGATATTTTTGTGGTCCAGAAGCGATCTGTACATGTCTACACCGTGTTAGAGTGTTTTAAAAATACAGGCCCAAAACATGCTCAAAATCGATATTTTGGGTGCCCAAAGTCGATATGTGCATGCATCCTCTCTACGGTGCCGGAAGTCGATATGTGCATGCATCTTCTGTACCTGTTCATATCTCAAATTCAGGCTCAGAACAACTGAAAATTCGATTTATTTGGGTCCCAAAAGCCATTTGTACATGCATTCTCCGTGTTAGAGTATTTTTAAAATACAGGCCTAAAACATGATGTAAATCGATATTTTAGATGCCCAAAAACAATATGTGTATGGATCATCTGTAGCCGTCTATATCTCAAATTTAGGTTCAAAACACTCGAAAATTCGATATTTTTGAGTCCCAGAAGCAATCTGTACATGCCTACTTCTTGCTAGAAAGTTTTCATGATACAGACCCAAAACATGCTCAAAATTGATATTTTAGGTGCCCAAAGTCAATATGTGTATGCATCTTCTGTACCCGTGTATATCCCTAATTCAGGTTCAAAACACCAGAAAATTCGATATTTTTGGGTCCCTTAAGCGATCTGCACATGCCTACTCAGTACTAGAAAGTTTTTAAAATACAGGCTCAAAAGATGCTATAAATCGATATTTTAGGTGTCCAAAGTCGATATGTGCATGCATCTTCTGAACCCGTTTATATCTCAAATTCAGGCTCAAAACCCCACAAAATTCGATATTTTTGTGTCCCAGAAGCGATCTGTACATGCCTACTCCGTGTTAGAGTATTTTCAAAATACAGGCCCAAAACATGCTCAAAATCGATATTTTAGGTGCCCAAAGTCGATATGTGTCTGCATCTTCTGTACCCGTTTATATCTCAAATTCAGGCTTAAAACACCCGAAAATTAAATATTTTTGGGTCCCAGATGCGATCTGTACGTGCACACTCCGTGGTAGAGTGTTTTTAAAAAAAAGGCCTGAAACATGCTCAAAATCTATATTTTATGTGCCAAAAGTCAAAATGTGTATGCATCTTCTGTACACGTGTATATCCCTAATTCAGGTTCAAAACACCAGAAAATTCGATTTTTTTGGGTCCCAGAAGCGATCTGTACATGCCTACTTCTTGCTAGAAAGTTTTCAAGATACAGACCCAATACATGCTCAAAATCGATATTTTAGGTGCAAAAAGTCGATATGTACATGCATCTTCTGTACTCGTTTATATCTCAAATTCAGGCTCAAAACTCCGAAAATTCGATATTTTTGTGTCCCAGAAGCGATCTGTACATGCAAACTCCGTGTTAGAGTGTTTTTAAAATGCAGGCCCATAACATGCTGAAAATTGATATTTTAGGTGCACAAAGTCAATATGTGTATGCATTCTCTGTACCCGGTTATATTATAAATTCAGGCTCAAAACACCAGAAAATTCAATATTTTTGGGTCCCAGAAACGATCTGTACATGCCTACTCAGTGCTAGAATGTTTTCAAAATAGAGGCTCAGAACATGCTAAAAATCGATATTTTAGGTGCCCAAAGTCGATATGTGCATGCATCTTCTGTACCCGTTTATATCTCAAATTCAGGATCAAAACACCCAAAAAATCGATATTTTTGTGTCCCAGAAGCGATCTGTTCGTGTCTACTCCGTGTTAGAGTATTTTAAAAATACAGGCCCAAAATATGCTCAAAATCGATATTTTGGGTGCCCAAAGTCGATATGTGCATGCTTCTTCTGTACCCGTTTATGTCTCAAATTCAGACTCAAAACACCCGAATATTCGATATTTTTGGGTCCCAAAAGCCATCTGTACATGCATACTCCGTGTTAGAGTATTTTTAAAATACAGGCCTAAAACATGCTGAAAATCGATATTTTAGCTGCCCAAAGTCAATATGTGTATGCATCTTCTGTACCCGTTTATATCTTAAATTCAGGCTCAAAACACCCGAAAATTCGATATTTTTGGGTCCCAAAAGCGATCTTTACATGTCTACTACGTGTTAGAGTATTTTTAAAATACAGGCCCAAAACATACTAAAAATCGATATATTAAGTGCCCAAAGTCAATATGTGTATGCATCTTCTGTACCCGTGTATATCCCTAATTCTGGTTCAAAACACCAGAAAATTCGATATTTTTGTGTCCCAGAAGCAATCTGTACATGCCTACTCCTTGCTAGAATGTTTTCAAGTTACAGACCCAAAACATGCTCAAAATCGATATTTTAGGTGCCCAAAGTCGATATGTGCATGCATCTTCTGTATCCGTCTATATCCCAAATTCAGGTTCAAAACACAAAAAAAATCGATATTTTTGGGTCCCAGTAGCGATCTGTACATGCATACACCTTGCTAGAATTTTTACAAGATACAGACCCAAAACATGCGCAAAATCGATATTTTAGGTGCCCAAAGTCGATATGTGCATGCATCTTCTGTACCCGTTTATATCTCAAATTCAGGCTCAAAACACCCGAAAATTCAATGTTTTTGGGTCCCAGAAGTGATCTGTACGTGCATACTCCGTGTTAGAGTGTTTTTAAAATACAGGCCCAAATCATGCTCAAAATCGATATTTTGGGTGCCAAAGTCGATATGTGCATGCATTTTCTGTACCCGTTTATATCTCAAATTAAGGCTCAAAACACCCAAAAAATCGATATCTTTGTGTTCCAGAAGCGATCTGTACATGTCTACACCGTGTTAGAGTATTTTCAAAATGCAGGCCCAAAACATGCTCAAAATCGATATTTTTGGTGCCCAAAGTCGATATGTGCATGCATCTTCTGTACCCGTTTATATCTCAAATTGAGACTCAAAACACCCGAATATTCGATATTTTTGGGTCCCAAAAGCCATCTGTACATGCATACTCCGTGTTAGAGTATTTTCAAAATACAGGCCTAAAACATGATGTAAATCGATATTTTAGCTGCCCAAAGTCAATATGTGTATGCATCTTCTGTACCCGTCTATATCCCAAATTCAGGTTCAAAACACTCGAAAATTCGATATTTTTGGGTCCCAGAAGCAATCTGTACATGCCTACTTCTTGCTAGAAAGTTTTCAAGATACAGACCCAAAACATGCTCAAAATCGATGTTTTCGGTGCAAAAAGTCGATATGTACATGCATCTTCTGTACCCGTTTATGTCTCAAATTCAGACTCAAAACACCCGAATATTCGATATTTTTGTGTCCCAGAAGCGATCTGTACATGCATACTCCGTGTTAGAGTGTTTTTAAAATGCAGGCCCATAACATGCTGAAAATTGATGTTTTAGGTGCACAAAGTCAATATGTGTATGCATTCTCTGTACCCGGTTATATCTTAAATTCAGGCTCAAAACACCAGAAAATTCAATATTTTTGGGTCCCAGAAGCGATCTGTAAATGCCTACTCAGTGCTAGAATGTTTTCAAAATAGAGGCTCAGAACATGCTAAAAATCGATATTTTAGGTGCCCAAAGTCGATATGTGCATGAATCTTCTGTACCCGTTTATATCTCAAATTCAGGCTCAAAACACCCAAAAAATTGATATTTTTGTGTCCCAGAAGCGATCTGTACGTGTCTACTCCGTGTTAGAGTGTTTTAAAAATACAGGCCCAAAATATGCTCAAAATCGATATTTTGGGTGCCCAAAGTCGATATGTGCATGCATCTTCTGAACCCGTTTATGTCTCAAATTCAGACTCAAAACACCCGAATATTCGATATTTTTGGGTCCCAAAAGCGATCTGTACATGTCTACTCCGTGTTAGAGTATTTTTAAAATACAGGCCCAAAACATACTAAAAATCGATATATTAGGTGCCCAAAGTCAATATGTGTATGCATCTTCTGTACCCGTGTATATCCCTAATTCTGGTTCAAAACACCAGAAAATTCGATATTTTTGGGTCCCAGAAGCGATCTGTACATGCCTACTCCTTGCTAGAATGTTTTTAAGATACAGACCCAAAACATGCTTTAAATCGATATTTTAGGTGCAAAAAGTCGATATGTGCAAGCATCCTCTGTACCCGTTTATATCTCAAATTCAGACTCAAAACACCCGAATATTCGATATTTTTGGGTCCCAAAAGCCATCTGTACATGCATACTCCGTGTTAGAGTATTTTCAAAATACAGGCCTAAAACATGATGTAAATCGATATTTTAGCTGCCCAAAGTCAATATGTGTATGCATCTTCTGTACCCGTCTATATCCCAAATTCAGGTTCAAAACACTCGAAAATTCGATATTTTTGGGTCCCAGAAGCAATCTGTACATACCTACTTCTTGCTAGAAAGTTTTCAAGATACAGACCCAAAACATGCTCAAAATCGATATTTTAGGTGCATAAAGTCGATATGTGCATGGATCTTCTGTACCCGTTCATATCTCAAATTCAGGCTCAGAACACCCGAAAATTCGATTTTTTGGGTCCCAGAAGCGATCTGTACGTGTCTACTCCGTGTTAGAGTATTTTTAAGATACAGGCCTAAAACATGCTGAAAATCGATATTTTAGCTGCCCAAAGTCAATATGTGTATGCATCTTCTGTACCCGTTTATATCTTAAATTCAGGCTCAAAACACCCGAAAATTCGATAATTTTGGGTTCCAAAAGCGATCTGTACCTGTCTACTCCTTGTTAGAGTATTTTTAAAATAAAGGCCCAAAACATACTCAAAATCGATATTTTAGGTGCCCAAAGTCGATATGTACTTGCATCTTCTGTACCCGTTTATATCTCAAATTCAGGCTCAAAACATCTGAAAATTCAATATTTTTGGGTCCCAGAAGCGATCTGTACGTGCATACTCCGTGTTAGAGTGTTTTTAAAATACAGGCCCAAAACATGCTGAAAATCGATATTTTATGTGCCCAAAGTCAATATGTGTATGCATCTTCTGTACCCGTGTATATCCCTAATTCAGGTTCAAAACACCAGAAAATTCGGTTTTATTTGGGGTACCAGAAGCAATCTGTACATGCATACTCCTTGCTAGAATGTTTTCAAGATACGGACCCAAAACATGCTAAAAATCGATATTTTAAGTGCAAAAAGTCGATATGTGCATGCATCTTCTGTACCCGTTTATATCTCAAATTCAGGCTCAAAACTCCGAAAATTAGATATTTTTGGGTCCCTTAAGCAATCTGCATATGCCTAGTCAGTGCTAGAATATTTTTAAAATACAGGCCCAAAACATGCTATAAATCGATATTTTAGGTGTCCAAAGTCGATATGTGCATGCATTTTCTGTACCCGTTTATATCTCAAATTCAGGCTCAAAACACGAAAATCAATATTTTTGGGTCCCAGAAGCGATCTGTACATGCCTACTCCGTGTTAGAGTATTTTCAAAATACAGGCCCAAAACATGCTCAAAATCGATATTTTAGGTGCCCAAAGTCGATATGTGTATGCATCTTCTGTACCCGTGTATATCCCTAATTCAGGTTCAAAACACCAGAAAATTCGATATTTTGGGGTCCCAGAAGCAATCTGTACATGCCTACTCCTTGCTAGAATGTTTTCAATATACAGACCCAAAACATGCTCAAAATCGATATTTCAAGTGCAAAAAGTCGATATGTGCATGCATCTTCTGTACCCATTTATATCTCAAATTCAGGCTCAAAACACCCAAAAAATCGATATTTCTGTGTCCCTGAAGCGATCTGTACAAGCATACTCCGTGTTAGAGTATTTTCAAAATACAGGCCCAAAACATGCTCAAAATCGATATTTTAGGTGCCCAAAGTCGATATGTGCATGCATCTTCTGTACCCGTTTATATCTCAAATTCAGGCTCAAAACACCCGAAAAGTCGATATTTTTGGGTCCCAGAAGCGATCTGTACATGCCTACTCCGTGTTAATGTATTTTCAAAATACAGGCCCAAAACATGCTGAAAATCGATATTTTAGGTGCCCAAAGTCAAGATGTGTATGCATCTTCTGTATCCATCTATATCCCAAATTCAGGTTCAAAACACCAGAAAATTCGATATTTTTTGGCCCCAGAAGCGATCTGTACAGGCCTACTCAGTGCTAGAATATTTTCAAATTATACGCCCAAAACATACTAAAAATCGATATTTTGGGTGCCAAAGTCGATATGTGTATGCATCTTCTGTACCCGTTTATATCTCAAATTCAGGCTCAAAACACCCGAAAAGTCGATATTTTTGGGTCCCAGAAGCGATCTGAACATGCCTACTCCGTGTTAATGTATTTTCAAAATATAGGCCGAAAACATGCTGAAAATCGATATTTTGGGTGCCAAAGTCGATATGTGCATGTATCTTCTGTACCCGTTCATATCTCAAATTCAGGCTTAGAACACCTGAAAATTCGATTTATTTGGGTCCCAGAAGTGATCTGTACGTGTCTACTCCGTGTTAGAGTGTTTTAAAAATACAGGCCCAAAACATGCTCAAAATCGATATTTTGGGTGCCCAAAGTCGATATGTGCATGCATCTTCTGTACCCGTTTATATCTCAAATTCAGACTCAAAACACCCGAATATTCGATATTTTTGGGTCCCAAAAGCCATCTGTACATGCATACTCCGTGTTAGAGTATTTTCAAAATACAGGCCTAAAACATGATGTAAATCGATATTTTAGCTGCCCAAAGTCAATATGTGTATGCATCTTCTGTACCCGTCTATATCCCAAATTCAGGTTCAAAACACCAGAATATTCGATATTTTTGGGTCCCAGAAGCGATCTGTACATGCCTACTCAGTGCTAGAATATTTTCAAATTATAGGCCCAAAACATACTAAAAATCGATATTTTGGGTGCCAAAGTCGATATGTGTATGCATCTTCTGTACCCGTTTATATCTCAAATTCAGGCTCAAAACACCCAAAAAATCGATATTTTAGTGTTCCAGAAGCGATCTGTACATGCATACTCCGTGTTAGAGTATTTTCAAAATACAGGCCTAAAACATGATGTAAATCGATATTTTAGCTGCCAAAAGTCAATATGTGTATGCATCTTCTGTACCCGTTTATATCTCAAATTCAGGCTCAAAACACCCGAAAAGTCGATATTTTTGGGTCCCAGAAGCGATCTGTACATGCCTACTCCGTGTTAATGTATTTTCAAAATACAGGCCCAAAACATGCTGAAAATCGATATTTTATGTGCCCAAAGCCAATATGTGTATGCATCTTCTGTACCCATCTATATCCCAAATTCAGGTTCAAAACACCAGAAAATTCGATATTTTTGGGTCCCAGAAGCGACCTGTACATGCCTACTCCATGCTAGAATGTTTTCAAGATACAGACCCAAAACATGCTTAAAATCGATATTTTAGGTGCAAAAAGTCGATATGTGCATGCATCCTCTGTACCCGGTTATATCCCAAATTCTGGCTCAAAACCCCCGAAAATTCGTTATTTTTGGGTCCCAGAAGCGATCTGTACATGCCTACTCAGTGCTAGAATATTTTCAAATTATACGCCCAAAACATACTAAAAATCGATATTTTGGGTGCCAAAGTCGATATGTGCATGCATCTTCTGTACCCGTTTATATCTCAAATTCAGGCTCAAAACACCCAAAAAATCGATATTTTTGTGTTCCAGAAGCGATCTGTACATGTCTACACCGTGTTAGAGTGTTTTAAAAATACAGGCCCAAAACATGCTCAAAATCGATATTTTGGGTGCCCAAAGTCGATATGTGCATGCATCCTCTCTACGGTGCCGGAAGTCGATATGTGCATGCATCTTCTGTACCTGTTCATATCTCAAATTCAGGCTCAGAACAACTGAAAATTCGATTTATTTGGGTCCCAAAAGCCATTTGTACATGCATACTCCGTGTTAGAGTATTTTTAAAATACAGGCCTAAAACATGATGTAAATCGATATTTTAGCTGCCCAAAAACAATATGTGTATGGATCATCTGTAGCCGTCTATATCTCAAATTTAGGTTCAAAACACTCGAAAATTCGATATTTTTGAGTCCCAGAAGCAATCTGTACATGCCTACTTCTTGCTAGAAAGTTTTCATGATACAGACCCAAAACATGCTCAAAATTGATATTTTAGGTGCAAAAAGTCGATATGTGCATGCATCTTCTGTACCCGTTTATATCTCAAATTCAGGCTCAAAACACCCAAAATATCGATATTTTTGTGTCCCAGAAGCGATCGGTACATGTCTACACAATGTTATAGTATTTTCAAAATACAGGCCCAAAACATGCTCAAAATCGATATTTTAGGTGCCCAAAGTCGATATGTGCATGCATCTTCTGTACCCGTTTATATCACAAATTCAGGCCCAAAACACCCGAAAATTCAATGTTTTTGGGTCCTAGAAGCGATCTGTACGTGCGTTCTCCGTGTTAGAGTGTTTTTAAAATACAAGCCCAAAACATGCTGAAAATCGATATTTTATGTGCCCAAAGTCAATATGTGTATGCATCTTCTGTACCCGTGTATATCCCTAATTCAGGTTCAAAACACCAGAAAATTCGATATTTTTGGGTCCCTTAAGCGATCTGCACATGCCTACTCAGTACTAGAAAGTTTTTAAAATACAGGCTCAAAAGATGCTATAAATCGATATTTTAGGTGTCCAATGTCGATATGTGCATGCATCTTCTGAACCCGTTTATATCTCAAATTCAGGCTCAAAACCCCCCAAAATTCGATATTTTTGTGTCCCAGAAGCGATCTGTACATGCCTACTCCGTGTTAGAGTATTTTCAAAATACAGGCCCAAAACATGCTCAAAATCGATATTTTAGGTGCCCAAAGTCGATATGTGTCTGCATCTTCTGTACCCGTTTATATCTCAAATTCAGGCTTAAAACACCCGAAAATTAAATATTTTTGGGTCCCTGATGCGATCTGTACGTGCACACTCCGTGGTAGAGTGTTTTAAAAAAAAAGGCCTGAAACATGCTCAAAATCTATATTTTATGTGCCAAAAGTCAAAATGTGTATGCATCTTCTGTACACGTGTATATCCCTAATTCAGGTTCAAAACACCAGAAAATTCGATTTTTTTGGGTCCCAGAAGCGATCTGTACATGCCTACTTCTTGCTAGAAAGTTTTCAAGATACAGACCCAAAACATGCTCAAAATCGATATTTTAGGTGCAAAAAGTCGATATGTACATGCATCTTCTGTACTCGTTTATATCTCAAATTCAGGCTCAAAACTCCGAAAATTCGATATTTTTGTGTCCCAGAAGCGATCTGTACATGCAAACTCCGTGTTAGAGTGTTTTTAAAATGCAGGCCCATAACATGCTGAAAATTGATATTTTAGGTGCACAAAGTCAATATGTGTATGCATTCTCTGTACCCGGTTATATTATAAATTCAGGCTCAAAACACCAGAAAATTCAATATTTTTGGGTCCCAGAAACGATCTGTACATGCCTACTCAGTGCTAGAATGTTTTCAAAATAGAGGCTCAGAACATGCTAAAAATCGATATTTTAGGTGCCCAAAGTCGATATGTGCATGCATCTTCTGTACCCGTTTATATCTCAAATTCAGGATCAAAACACCCAAAAAATCGATATTTTTGTGTCCCAGAAGCGATCTGTTCGTGTCTACTCCGTGTTAGAGTATTTTAAAAATACAGGCCCAAAATATGCTCAAAATCGATATTTTGGGTGCCCAAAGTCGATATGTGCATGCTTCTTCTGTACCCGTTTATGTCTCAAATTCAGACTCAAAACACCCGAATATTCGATATTTTTGGGTCCCAAAAGCCATCTGTACATGCATACTCCGTGTTAGAGTATTTTTAAAATACAGGCCTAAAACATGCTGAAAATCGATATTTTAGCTGCCCAAAGTCAATATGTGTATGCATCTTCTGTACCCGTTTATATCTTAAATTCAGGCTCAAAACACCCGAAAATTCGATATTTTTGGGTCCCAAAAGCGATCTTTACATGTCTACTCCGTGTTAGAGTATTTTTAAAATACAGGCCCAAAACATACTAAAAATCGATATATTAAGTGCCCAAAGTCAATATGTGTATGCATCTTCTGTACCCGTGTATATCCCTAATTCTGGTTCAAAACACCAGAAAATTCGATATTTTTGTGTCCCAGAAGCGATCTGTACATGCCTACTCCTTGCTAGAATGTTTTCAAGTTACAGACCCAAAACATGCTCAAAATCGATATTTTAGGTGCCCAAAGTCGATATGTGCATGCATCTTCTGTATCCGTCTATATCCCAAATTCAGGTTCAAAACACAAAAAAAATCGATATTTTTGGGTCCCAGTAGCGATCTGTACATGCATACACCTTGCTAGAATTTTTACAAGATACAGACCCAAAACATGCGCAAAATCGATATTTTAGGTGCCCAAAGTCGATATGTGCATGCATCTTCTGTACCCGTTTATATCTCAAATTCAGGCTCAAAACACCCGAAAATTCAATGTTTTTGGGTCCCAGAAGTGATCTGTACGTGCATACTCCGTGTTAGAGTGTTTTTAAAATACAGGCCCAAATCATGCTCAAAATCGATATTTTGGGTGCCAAAGTCGATATGTGCATGCATCTTCTGTACCCGTTTATATCTCAAATTCAGGCTCAAAACACCCAAAAAATCGATATCTTTGTGTTCCAGAAGCGATCTGTACATGTCTATACCGTGTTAGAGTATTTTCAAAATGCAGGCCCAAAACATGCTCAAAATCGATATTTTTGGTGCCCAAAGTCGATATGTGCATGCATCTTCTGTACCCGTTTATATCTCAAATTCAGACTCAAAACACCCGAATATTCGATATTTTTGGGTCCCAAAAGCCATCTGTACATGCATACTCCGTGTTAGAGTATTTTCAAAATACAGGCCTAAAACATGATGTAAATCGATATTTTAGCTGCCCAAAGTCAATATGTGTATGCATCTTCTGTACCCGTCTATATCCCAAATTCAGGTTCAAAACACTCGAAAATTCGATATTTTTGGGTCCCAGAAGCAATCTGTACATGCCTACTTCTTGCTAGAAAGTTTTCAAGATACAGACCCAAAACATGCTCAAAATCGATGTTTTCGGTGCAAAAAGTCGATATGTACATGCATCTTCTGTACCCGTTTATGTCTCAAATTCAGACTCAAAACACCCAAATATTCGATATTTTTGTGTCCCAGAAGCGATCTGTACATGCATACTCCGTGTTAGAGTGTTTTTAAAATGCAGGCCCATAACATGCTGAAAATTGATGTTTTAGGTGCACAAAGTCAATATGTGTATGCATTCTCTGTACCCGGTTATATCTTAAATTCAGGCTCAAAACACCAGAAAATTCAATATTTTTGGGTCCCAGAAGCGATCTGTAAATGCCTACTCAGTGCTAGAATGTTTTCAAAATAGAGGCTCAGAACATGCTAAAAATCGATATTTTAGGTGCCCAAAGTCGATATGTGCATGAATCTTCTGTACCCGTTTATATCTCAAATTCAGGCTCAAAACACCCAAAAAATTGATATTTTTGTGTCCCAGAAGCGATCTGTACGTGTCTACTCCGTGTTAGAGTGTTTTAAAAATACAGGCCCAAAATATGCTCAAAATCGATATTTTGGGTGCCCAAAGTCGATATGTGCATGCATCTTCTGAACCCGTTTATGTCTCAAATTCAGACTCAAAACACCCGAATATTCGATATTTTTGGGTCCCAAAAGCGATCTGTACATGTCTACTCCGTGTTAGAGTATTTTTAAAATACAGGCCCAAAACATACTAAAAATCGATATATTAGGTGCCCAAAGTCAATATGTGTATGCATCTTCTGTACCCGTGTATATCCCTAATTCTGGTTCAAAACACCAGAAAATTCGATATTTTTGGGTCCCAGAAGCGATCTGTACATGCCTACTCCTTGCTAGAATGTTTTTAAGATACAGACCCAAAACATGCATTAAATCGATATTTTAGGTGCAAAAAGTCGATATGTGCAAGCATTCTCTGTACCCGTTTATATCTCAAATTCAGACTCAAAACACCCGAATATTCGATATTTTTGGGTCCCAAAAGCCATCTGTACATGCATACTCCGTGTTAGAGTATTTTCAAAATACAGGCCTAAAACATGATGTAAATCGATATTTTAGCTGCCCAAAGTCAATATGTGTATGCATCTTCTGTACCCGTCTATATCCCAAATTCAGGTTCAAAACACTCGAAAATTCGATATTTTTGGGTCCCAGAAGCAATCTGTACATACCTACTTCTTGCTAGAAAGTTTTCAAGATACAGACCCAAAACATGCTCAAAATCGATGTTTTAGGTGCAAAAAGACGATATGTACATGCATCTTCTGTACCCGTTTATGTCTCAAATTCAGACTCAAAACACCCGAATATTCGATATCTTTGTGTCCCAGAAGCGATCTGTACATGCATACTCCGTGTTAGAGTGTTTTTAAAATGCAGGCCCATAACATGCTGAAAATTGATGTTTTAGGTGCACAAAGTCAATATGTGTATGCATTCTCTGTACCCGGTTATATCTTAAATTCAGGCTCAAAACACCATAAAATTCAATATTTTTGGGTCCCAGAAGCGATCTGTAAATGCCTACTCAGTGCTAGAATGTTTTCAAAATAGAGGCTCAGAACATGCTAAAAATCGATATTTTAGGTGCCCAAAGTCGATATGTGCATGCATCTTCTGTACCCGTTTATATCTCAAATTCAGGCTCAAAACACCCAAAAAATTGATATTTTTGTGTCTCAGAAGCGATCTGTACGTGTCTACTCCGTGTTAGAGTATTTTAAAAATACAGGCCCAAAATATGCTCAAAATCGATATTTTGGGTGCCCAAAGTCGATATGTGCATGCATCTTCTGTACCCGTTTATGTCTCAAATTCAGTCTCAAAACACCCGAATATTCGATATTTTTGGGTCCCAAAAGCCATCTGTATATGCATACTCCGTGTTAGAGTATTTTTAAAATACAGGCCTAAAACATGCTGAAAATCGATATTTTAGCTGCCCAAAGTCGATATGTGCATGCATCTTCTGTACTCGTTTAAATCTCAAATTCAGACTCAAAACTCCCGAATATTCGATATTTTTGGGTCCCAAAAGCGATCTGTACATGCATACTCCGTGTTAGAGTATTTTCAAAATACAGGCCCAAAACATTCTCAAAATCGATATTTTAAGTGAACAAAGTCGATATGTGCATGCATCTTCTGTATCCGTCTATATCCCAAATTCAGGTTCAAAACACCCAAAAATTCGATATTTTTGGGTACCAGAAGCGATCTGTACATGCCTACTCCTTGCTAGAATTTTTCAAGATACAGACCCAAATCATGCTTAAAATCGATATTTTAGGTGCAAAAAGTCGATATGTGCATGCATTCTCTGTACCCGGTTATATCTCAAATTCTGGCTCAAAACACCCGAAAATTCGATATTTTTGGGTCCCAGAAGCGATCTGTGCATGCCTACTCAGTGCTAGAATATTTTCAAATTATACGCTTAAAACATACTAAAAATCGATATTTTGGGTGCCAAAGTCGATATGTGCATGCATCTTCTGTACCCGTTTATATCTCAAATTCAGGCTCAAAACACCCAAAAAATCGATATTTTTGTGTCCCAGAAGCGATCTGTACATGTCTACACCGTGCTATAGTATTTTCAAAATACAGGCCCAAAACATGCTCAAAATCGATATTTTAGGTGCCCAAAGTCGATATGTGCATGCATCTTCTGTACCCGTTTATATCTCAAATTCAGGCTCAAAACACCCGAAAATTCAATGTTTTGGGGTCCCAGAAGCGATCTGTACGTGCATACACCGTGTTGGAGTGTTTTTAAAATACAGGCCCAAATCATGCTGAAAATCGATATTTTAGGTGCCCAATGTCAATGTGTGTATGCATCTTCTGTACCCGTGTATATCCATAATTCTGGTTCAAAACACCAGAAAATTCGATATTTTTGGGTCACAGAAGCGATCTGTACATGGCTACTCCTTGCTAGAATGTTTTCGAGATACAGACCCATAACATGCTCAAAATCGATATTTTAAGTGCAAAAAGTCGATATGTGCATGCATCTTCTGTACCCGTTTATATCTCAAATTCAGGCTCAAAACTTCGAAAATTCGATATTTTTGGGTCCCTTAAGCGATCTGCACATGCCTACTCAGTGCTAGAATGTTTTTAAAATACAGGCTTAAAACATACTCATAAATGATATTTTAGGTGTGAAAAGTCGATATGTGCATGCATCTTCTGTACCCGTTTATATCTCAAATTCAGGCTCAAAACACCCAAAAAATCGATATTTTTGTGTCCCTGAAGCGATCTGTACATGCCTACTCCGTGTTAATGTATTTTCAAAATACAGGCCCAAAACATGCTGAAAATCGATATTTTAAGTGCCCAAAGTCAATATGTGTATGCATCTTCTGTACCCGTTTATATCTCAAATTCAGGTTCAAATCACCAGAAAATTCGATATTTTTGGGTCCCTGAAGCGATCTGTACATGTCTACACCGTGCTATAGTATTTTCAAAATACGGGCCCAAAACATGACCAAAATCGATATTTTTGTTTCCCAAAGTCGATATGTGCATGCATCTTCTGTACCCGTTCATATCTCAATTTCAGGCTCAGAACACCCGAAAATTCGATTTATTTGGGTCCCAGAAGTGATCTGTACGTGTCTACTCCGTGTTAGAGTGTTTTAAAAATACAGGCCCAAAACATGCTATAAATCGATATTTTGGATGCCCAAAGTCGATATGTGCATGCATGTTCTGTACCCGTTTATATCTCAAATTCAGACTCAAAACTCCCGAATATTCGATATTTTTGGGTCCCAAAAGCCATCTGTGCATGCATACTCTGTGTTAGAGTATTTTCAAAATACAAGGCCAAAACATGCTCAAAATCGATATTTTAAGTGAGCAAAGTCGATATGTGCATGCATCTTCTGTATCCGTCTATATCCCAAATTCAGATTCAAAACACCCAAAAATTCGATATTTTTGGGTCCCAGAAGCGATCTGTACATGCCTACTCCTTGCTAGAATTTTTTCAAGATACACACCCAAATCATGCTCAAAATCGATATTTTAGGTGCCCAAAGTCGATATGTGCATGCATTTTCTGTACCCGTTTATATCTCAAATTCAGGCTCAAAACACCCGAAAATTCAATGTTTTGGTGTCCCAGAAGCGATCTGTACGTTCATACTCAGTGTTAGAGTGTTTTTAAAATACAGGCCCAAATCATGCTGAAAATCGATATTTTATGTGCCCAAAGTCAATATGTGTATGCATCTTCTGTACCCGTGTATATCCCTAATTCTGGTTCAAAACACCAGAAAATTCGATATTTTTGGGTCCCAGAAGAGATCTGTACATGCCTACTCCTTTCTAGAATGTTTTCGAGATACAGACCCAAAACATGTTCAAAATCGATATTTTAAGTGCAAAAAGTCGATATGTGCATGCATCATCTGTACCCGTTTATATCTCAAATTCAGGCTCAAAACTCCGAAAATTCGATATTTTTGGGTCCCTTAAGCGATCTGCACAAGCCTACTCAGTGCTAGAATGTTTTTAAAATATAGGCTTAAAACATGCTCAAAAATAATATTTTAGGTGTGAAAAGTCGATATGTGCATGCATCTTCTGAACCCGTTTATATCTCAAATTCAGGCTCAAAACACTCAAAAAATCGATATTTTTGTGTCCCAGAAGCGATCTGTACATGCCTACTCCGTGTTAATGTATTTTCAAAATACAGGCCCAAAACATGCTCAAAATCGATATTTTAGGTGCAAAAAGTCGATATGTGCATGCATCTTCTGTACCCGTTTATATCTCAAATTCAGGCTCAAAAAACCCAAAAAAACGATATTTTTGTGTCCCAGAAGCGATCTGTACATGTCTACACCGTGCTATAGTATTTTCAAAATACAGGCCCAAAACATGCTCAAAATCGATATTTTTGGTGCCCAAAGTCGATATGTGCATGTATCTTCTGTACCCGTTCATATCTCAAATTCAGGTTCAAAACACTCGAAAATTCGATATTTTTGGGTCCCAGAAGCAATCTGTACATGCCTACTCCGTGTTAGAGTGTTTTAAAAATACAGGCCCAAAACATGCTATAAATCGATATTTTGGATGCAAAAAGTCGATATGTGCATGCATCTTCTGCACTCGTTTATATCTCAAATTCAGGCTCAAAACTCCGAAAATTCGATATTTGTGTGTCCCAGAAGCGATCTGTTCATGCATACTCCGTGTTCGAGTGTTTTTAAAATGCAGGCCCAAAACATGCTGAAAATTGATATTTTAGGTGCACAAAGTCAATATGTGTATGCATTCTCTGTACCCGGTTATATCTTAAATTCAGGCTCAAAACACCGAAAATTCAATATTTTTGGATCCCAGAAGCGATCTGTACATGCCTACTCAGTGCAAGAATATTTTCAAAATAGAGGCTCAGAACATGCTAAAAATCGATATTTTGGGTGCCCAAAGACGATATGTGCATGCATCTTCTGTACCCGTATATATCTTAAATTCAGGCTCAAAACACCCAAAAAAATCGATATTTTTGTGTCCCAGAATCGATCTGTACGTGTCTACTCAGTGCTAGAATTTTTTTAAAATATAGGCCCAAAACATGCTCAAAATCGATATTTTAGGTGCCCGAAGTCGATATGTGCATGCATCTTCTGTACCCGTCTATATCCCAAATTCAGGTTCAAAACACTAGAAAATTCGATATTTTTGGGTAACAGAAGCAATCTGTACATGCCTACTTCTTGCTAGAATTATTTCAAGATACAGACCCAAAACATGCTTAAAATCGATATTTTAGGTGCAAAAAGTCGAAATGTGCATGCATTTTCTGTACCCGTTTATATCTCAAATTCAGGCTCAAAACACCGAAAATTCGATATTTTTGGGTCCCCGAAGCGATCTGTACATGCCTACTCCGTGTTAGAGTATTTTTAAAATACAGGCCCAAAAAATGCTCAAAATCGATATTTTAGGTGCCCAAAGTCGATATGTGCATGCATCTTCTGTATCCGTCTATATCCCAAATTCAGGTTCAAAACACCCAAAAATTCGATATTTTTGGGTCCCAGAAGCGATCTGTACATGCCTACCCCTTGCTAGAATTTTTTCAAGATATAGACCCAAAACATGCTCAAAATCGATATTTTAGGTGCAAAAAGTCGATATGTGCATGCATCCTCTGTACCCGTTTATATCCCAAATTCTGGCTCAAAACACCCGAAAATTCGATTTTTTTGAGTCCCAGAAGCGATCTGTACATGCCTACTCAGTGCTAGAATATTTTCAAATTATACGCCCAAAAGATGCTTAAAATCGATATTATAGGTGCCCAAAGTCAATATGTGTATGCATATTCTGTTCCCGTTTATATCTCAAATTCAGGCTCAAAACACCCGAAAATTCAATATTTTTGGGTCCCAGAAGCGATCTGTATATGCCTACTCCCTGTTAGAGTATTTTTAAAATACAGGCCCAAAACATACTAAAAATCGATATTTTAGGTGCCCAAAGTCGATATGTGCATGCATCTTCTGTACCCTTTTATATCTCAAATTCAGTCTCAAAACACCCGAAAATTCAATATTTTTGGGTCTCAGAAACGATCTGTACGTGCATACTCCGTGTTAGAGTGTTTTTAAAATACAGGACTAAAACATGCTAAAAAATCGATATTTTATGTGCCCAATGTCAATATGTGTATGCATCTTCTGTACCCGTGTATATCCCTAATTCAGGTTCAAAACACCAGAAAATTCGATATTTTGGGGTCCCAGAAACGATCTGTACATGCCTACTCCTTGCTAGAATGTTTTCAAGATACAGACCCAAAACATGCTCAAAATCGATATTTTAAGTGCAAAAAGTCGATATGTGCATGCATCTTCTGTACCCGTTTATATCTCAAATTCAGGCTCAAAACTCCGAAAATTCGATATTTTTGGGTCCCTTAAGCAATCTGCACATGCCTACTCAGTGCTAGAATGTTTTTAAAATAAAGGCCCAAAACATGCTATAAATCGATATTTTAGGTGTCTAAAGTCGATATGTGCATGCATCTTCTGTACCCGTTTATATCCCAAATTCAGGTTCAAAACACCAGAAACTTCGATATTTTGGGGTCCCAGAAGCGATCTGTACATGCCTACTCAGTGCTAGAATATTTTCGAATTATACGCCCAAAACATACTAAAAATCGATATTTTGGGTGTCAGAGTCGATATGTGAATGCATCTTCTGTACCCGTTTATATCTCAAATTCAGGCTCAAAACACCCAAAAAATCGATATTTTTGTGTCCCTGAAGCGATCTGTACATACATACTCCGTGTTAGAGTATTTTCAAAATACAGGCCCAAAACACGCTGAAAATCGATATTTTAGCTGCCCAAAATCAATATGTGTATGCATCTTCTGTACCCGTCTATATCTCAAATTCAGGTTCAAAACACCCAAAAATTCGATATTTTTGGGTCCCAAAAGCGATCTGTACATGCCTACTCCGTGTTAGAGTGTTTTTAATATTCAGGCCCAAAACATGCTGAAAATCGATATTTTAGGTGCCCAAAGTCAATATGTGTATGCATCTTCTGTACCCGTGTATATCCCAAATTCAGGTTCAAAACACTCGAAAATTCTATATTTCAGGGTCCCAGAAGCAATCCGTACATGCCTACTTCTTGTTAGAATGTTTTCAAGATACAAACACAAAACATGCTCAAAATCGATATTTTAGGTGCAAAAAGTCGATATGTGCATGCATCTTCTGTACCCGTTTATATCTCAAATTCAGGCTCAAAACACCCGAAAATTAAAACAAATTTTGTCCCTGAAGCGATTTGTACATGCCTACTCCGTGTTAGAGTATTTTCAAAATACAGGCCCAAAACATGCTCAAAATCGATATTTTAGGTGCCCGAAATCGATATGTGCATGCATCATCTGTACCCGTTTATATCTCAAATTCAGGCTCAAAACACCCGAAAATTCGATATTTTTGGGTCCCAGAAGCGATCTGTGCATGCCTACTCTGTGCTAGAATATTTTTAAAATAGAGGCTCAGAACATGCTAAAAATCGATATTTTGGGTGCCCAAAGTCAATATGTGCATGCATGTTCTGTACCCGTTTATATCTCAAATTTAGGCTCAAAACACCCGAAAATTCGATATTTTTGGGTCCCAGAAGCGATCTGTATATAGCTACTCCGTGTTAGAGTACTTTCAAAATACATGCCCAAAACATGCTAAAAATCGATATTTTAGCTGCCCATAGTCGATATGTGCATGCATCTTAAGTACCCGTTTATATCTCAAATTCAGGCTCAAAACACCCTAAAATTTAATATTTTTGGGTCCCAGAGGCGATCTGTACATGCCTACTCCGTGTTAGAGTGCTTTCAAAATACAGGCCATAAAAAATGCTGAAATTCGATATTTTAGGTGCCCAAAGTCGATATGTGCATGCATCTTCTGTACCCGATCATATCTCAAATTCAGGCTCAAAATACCCGAAAATTCGATATTTTTGTGTCCAAGAAGCGATCTCTACATGCCTACTCTGTGTTAGAGAATTTTTTTAAAATAGGCTTAAAACATGCTAAAATCGATATTTTACGTGTCCAAAGTCAATATATGCATACGTCTTTTGTACCCGTTTATATCCCAAATTCAGGCTCAAAACACCCGAAAATTTAATTTTTTTGAGTCCCAGAAGCTATCTGTACATGCTTACTTAGTGATAGAATATTTTCAAAATATTGGCCCAAAACATACTAAAAATCGATATTTATGTGCCCATTGTCGATATGTGCATGCGTATTCTGTACCCGTTTATATCTCAAATTCAGTCTCAAAACACCCGAAAATTCGATATTTTTGGGTCCCATAAGCGATCTGTACATGCCTACTCAGTCTTAGAGTATTTTCAAAATACAGGCCCAAAACATGCTAAAAATCGACATTTTGGGTGCCCAAAGTCGATATGTGCATTCATCTTCTGTACCCGTTTATATCTCAAATTCAGGCTCAAAACACCCAAAAATTCGATATTTTTGTGTGCCCGAAGCGATCTGTACATGCCTACTCTGTGTTAGAGTATTTACACAATACAGACCCAAAACATGCTCAAAATCGATATTTTAGGTGCAAAGAGTCGATATGTGCATGCATCTTCATTACCTGTTTACATATCAAATTCAGGCTCAAAACACCCGAAAATTCAATATTTTTGGGTTCCAAAAGCGATCTGTACATGCCTACTCAGTGCTAGAATGTTTTCAAAATATAGGCTCAAAACATGCTAAAAATCGATATTTTAGGTGTCCCAAGTCGATATGTGCATGCATCTTCTGTACCCGTTTATATCTCAAATTCAGGCTCAAAACACCCGAAAATTCGATATTTTTGGGTCCCAGACGCGATCTGTACATGCCTACTCCGTGTTAGAGTACTTTCAAAATACAGGCCCAAAACAAGCTGAAAATCGATATTTTAGGTGCCCAAAGTCGATATGTGCATGCATGTTGTGTACCCTTTTATATCCCAAATTCAGGCTTAAAACACCCGAAAATTCGATATTTTTGGATCCCAGAAGTGATCTGTACATATCTAATCAGTGCTAGAATATTTTCAAAATATAGGCTTAAAACATGCTAAAATTCGATATTTTAGGTGTCAAAAGTCAATATGTGCATACATCTTTTGTACCCGTTTATATCCCAAATTCAGGCTCAAAACACCCGAAAATTTAATTTTTTTGAGTCCCAGAAGCTATCTGTACATGCTTACTTAGTGATAGAATATTTTCAAAATATTGGCCCAAAACATACTAAAAATCGATATTTTGGGTGCCCAAAGTCGATATGTGCATGCATCTTCTGTACCCGTTTATATCTCAAATTCAGTCTCAATACACCCGAAAATTAGATATTTTTGTGTCCCAGATACGATATGTCTATGCCCTCTCCTTCTTAGATTGTTTTCAAGATACAGACCCAAAACATGCTAAAAATATATATATTAGGTGCAAAAAGTCGATATGTGCATGCATCTTCAGTATCCATTTATATCTCAAAATAAGGCTCAAAATACCCGAAAATTCGGTATTTTTGGGTCCCAGAAGCAATCTGTACATGTCTACTCCTTACTAGAATGTTTTTAAGATACAGATCCAAAACAAGCTCAAAATCAATATTTTGGGTGCAAAAAGTCGATATGTGCCTGCATCTTCAGTACCCATTTATATCTCAAATTCAGTCTCAAAACACCCGAAAATTCGATATTTTTGGGTCCCAGAAGCGATCTGTACATGCCTACTCAGTGCTAGAATATTTTCAAAATATAGGCCCAATACATGCTAAAAATCGATTATTTAGGTGTCCAATGTCGATATGTGCATGCATCTTCTGTACCCGTTTATATCTAGAATTCAGGCTCAAAACACCCGAAAATTCGATATTTTTGTGTCACAGAAGATATCTGTACATGCCTACTTCGTGTTAGAGTATTTTCAAAGTACATGTCAAAAACATGCTGAAAATCGATATTTTGGGTGCGCAAAGTCGATATGTGCATTCATCTTCTGTACCCGATTATATCTAGAATTCAGGCTCAAAACACCCGAAAATTCGATATTTTTGTGTCACAGAAGATATCTGTACATGCCTACTCTTTGCTAGAATGTTTTCAAGATACAGAGCCAAAATATGCTCAAAATCGATATTTTAGGTACAAAAAGTCGATAAGAGCATGCATCTTCAGTACCCGTTTATATCTCAAATGCAGTCTCAAAACACCCAAAAATTCAATATTTTTTGGTCCCAGAAGCGATCTGTACATGTCTACTTACTGCTAGAATGTTTTCAAAATATAGGCTTAAAACATGCTGAAAATCGACATTTTAGGTGTCCAAAGTCGATATGTGCATTCATCTTCTGTACCCGATTATATCTAGAATTCAGGCTTAAAACACCCGAAAATTCGATATTTTTGGGTCACAGAAGCTATCTGTACATGCCTACTCAATAAAAGAATATTTTCAAAATATAGGCCCAAAACAAGCTAAAAATCAATATTAAAGGTGCCCAATGTCGATATGTGCATGCATATGCTGTACCCGTTTATATCTCAAATTCAGGCTCAAAATACCCGAAAATTTAATATTTTTGGGTCCCAGAAGCGATCTGTACATGCCTACTCCGTGTTAGAGTACTTTCTAAATACAGGCCATAAAACATGCTGAAAATCGATATTTTAGGTGCCCAAAGTCGATATGTGCATGCATCTTCTGTACCCGTTTATATCTCAAATTCATGCTCAAAACACCCGAAAATTCGAGATTTGTGGGTGCCAGAAGCGATCTGCACATGCCTACTCCGTGTTAGAGTATTTTCAAAATACATGCCCAAAACATGTTGAAAATCGATATTTTAGCTCCACATAGTCGATATGTGCATGCATCTTCTGTACCCGTTTATATCCCAAATTCAGGCTCAAAACAACCGAAAATTCGATATTTTTGGGTCCCAGAAGCGATCTGTACATGCCTACTCTGTGTTAGCGTATTTTCAAAATATAGGCCCAAAACATGTTATATATCGATATCTTGGGTGCCGAAAGTTGATATCTGCATGCATCTTCAGTACCCGTTCATATCTCAAATTCAGGCTCAAATTGACGGAAAATTCAATTTTTTTGGATCCCAGAAGCGATATGTACATGCCTACTCAGTGCTAGAATGTTTTCAAAATATAGGCTCAAAACATGCTAAAATTCGAAAATTTAGGTGCCCAAAGTCGATATGTGCATGCATCTTAAGTACCCATTTATATCTCAAATTCATGCTCAAAACACCCGAAAATTCGAAATTTTTGGGTCCCAGAAGCGATCTGTACATGCCTACTCCGTGTTAGAGTATTTTCAAAATTCAGGCCCAAATCATGCTGAAAATCGATATTTTAGCTCCACATAGTCGATATGTGCATGCATTTTCTGTACCCGTTTATATCTCAAATTCATGCTCAAAACACCCGAAAATTCAATATTTTTGGATCCCAGAAGCGATCTGTACATGCCTACTCTGTGTTAGTGTATTTTTTTAAAATATAGGCACAAAACATGCTAAAAATCGTTAATTTAGGTGCCCAATGTGGATATGAGCATGCATCTTCTGTACCGATTATATCTCAAATTCAGGCTCAAAATTCCCGAAAATTCGATGTTTTTGGGCCCCAGAAGCAATCTGTACATGCCTACTCCGTGTTAGAGTATTTTCAAAATACAGGCCCAAAACATGCTGAAAATCGATATATGAGGTGCCCATAGTCAATATGTGTATGCATCTTCTGTACCCGTTTATATCCCAAATTCAGGTTCAAAACACCCGAAAATTCGATATTTTTGGGTCCCAGAAGCGATCTGTACATGCCTACTCTGTGTTAGTGTATTATTTTAAAATATAGGCACAAAACATGCTAAAAATCGATAATTTAGGAGTCCAAAGTCGATATGTGCATGCATCTTCTGTACCTGTTTATATCTCAAATTCAGACTCAAAACACCCGAAAATTCGATATTTTTTGTTCCCAGAAGCGACTTGTACATGCCTACTCTTTGCTAGAATGTTTTCAAGATACAGACCCAAAATATGCTCAAAATCGATATTTTAGGTGCAAAAAGTGGATATGTGCATGCATCTTCAGTACCCGTTTATATCTGAAATGCAGGCTCAAAACACCCAAAAATTCAATATTTTTGGTTCCCAAAAGCGATTTGTACATTTCTACTCAGTGCTACAATGTTTTCAAAATATTGGCTTAAAACATGCTAAAAATCGATATTTTACGTGTCCAAAGTCGATATGTGCATACATCTTTTGTACCCGTTTATATCCCAAATTCAGGCTCAAAACACCCGAAAATTCGATATTTTTGGGTCACAGAAGCGATCTGTACATGCCTATTCAGTGATAGAATATTTTTAAAATATAGGCCCAAAACAAGCTAAAAATCGATATTATAGGTGTCCAATGTCGATATGTGCATGCATATGCTGTACCCGTTTATATCTCAAATTCAGGCTGAAAACACCCGAAAATTTAATATTTTGGGTCCCAGAAGCGATCTGTACATGCCTACTCCGTGTTAGAGTACTTTCAAAATACATTCCATAAAACATGCTGAAAATCGATATTTTAGGTGCCCAAAGTCGATATGCGCATGCATCTTCTGTACCCGTTTATATCTCAAATTCAGGCTCAAAACACCCGGAAATTCGATATTTTTGGGTCAGACAAGCGATCTGTACATGCCTACTCAGTAATAGAATATTTTTAAAATATAAACCCAAAACAAGCTAAAAATCGATATTTTAGGTGCCCAAAGTCGATAGGTGCATGCATCTTCTGTACCCGTTTATATCTCAAATTCAGGCTCAAAACACCCGAAAATTCGATATTTTTGGGTCACAGAAGCGATCTGTACATGCCTACTCTGTGTTAGAGTATTTTCAAAATACAGGCCAAAAACATGCTGAAAATCGATATTTTAGGTGCAAAAAAGTCGATATGTGCATGCATCTTCTGTACCCGTTTATATCTCAAATTCAGGCTCAAAACACTTGAAAATTCCATATTTTTGGGTCCCAGAAGCTATCTGTACATGCATACTCAGTGCTAGAATGTTTTCAAAATACAGGCCCAAAACATGCTAAAAATCGATATTTTAGGTGTCCAAAGTCGATATGTGCATGCATCTTCTGTACCCGTTTATATCTCAAATTCAGGCTCAAAACACCCGAAAATTCGATATTTTTGGGTCCCAAAAGCGATCTATACATGTCTACTCCGTGTTAGAGTATTTTTAAAATACAGGCCCAAAACATACTAAAAATCGATATTTTAGGTGCCCATAGTCGATATGTGCATGCATCTTCTGTACCTGTTTATATCTCAAATTCAGGCTCAAAACACCCGAAAATTCAATATTTTTGGGTCCCAGAAGCGATCTGTACGTGCATACTTTGTGTTAGAGTGTTTTTAAAATACAGGCCCAAAACATGCTGAAAATCTCTATTTTATGTGCCCAAAGTCAATTTGTGTATGCATCTTCTGTACCCGTGTATATCCCTAATTCAGGTTCAAAACACCAGAAAATTCGATATTTTTGGGTCCCGGAAGCGATCTGTACATGCCTACTCCTTGCTAGAATGTTTTCAAGATACAGACCCAAAACATGCTCAAAATCGATATTTTAAGTGCAAAAAGTCTATATGTGCATGCATATTCTGTACCCGTTTATATCTCAAATTCATGCTCAAAACACCCAAAAATTCAATGTTTTTGGGTCCCAGAAGCGATCTGTACGTGCATACTCCGTGTTAGAGTGTTTTTAAAATACAGGCCCAAAACATGCTGAAAATCGATATTTTATGTGCCCAAAGTCAATATGTGTATGCATCTTCTGTACCCGTTTATATCTCAAATTCAGGCTCAAAACACCCGAAAATTCGATATTTTTGGGTCCCAGACGCGATCTGTACATGCCTACTCCGTGTTAGAGTACTTTCAAAATACAGGCCCAAAACAAGCTGAAAATCGATATTTTAGGTGCCCAAAGTCGATATGTGCATGCATGTTGTGTACCCGTGTATATCCCTAATTCAGGTTCAAAACACCAGAAAATTCGATATTTTGGGGTCCCAGAAACGATCTGTACATGCCTACTCCTTGCTAGAATGTTTTCAAGATACAGACCCAAAACATGCTCAAAATCGATATTTTAAGTGCAAAAAGTCGATATGTGCATGCATCTTCTGTACCCGTTTATATCTCAAATTCAGGCTCAAAACTCCGAAAATTCGATATTTTTGGGTCCCTTAAGCAATCTGCACATGCCTACTCAGTGCTAGAATGTTTTTAAAATAAAGGCCCAAAACATGCTATAAATCGATATTTTAGGTGTCTAAAGTCGATATGTGCATGCATCTTCTGTACCCGTTTATATCCCAAATTCAGGTTCAAAACACCAGAAACTTCGATATTTTGGGGTCCCAGAAGCGATCTGTACATGCCTACTCAGTGCTAGAATATTTTCGAATTATACGCCCAAAACATACTAAAAATCGATATTTTGGGTGTCAGAGTCGATATGTGAATGCATCTTCTGTACCCGTTTATATCTCAAATTCAGGCTCAAAACACCCAAAAAATCGATATTTTTGTGTCCCTGAAGCGATCTGTACATACATACTCCGTGTTAGAGTATTTTCAAAATACAGGCCCAAAACACGCTGAAAATCGATATTTTAGCTGCCCAAAATCAATATGTGTATGCATCTTCTGTACCCGTCTATATCTCAAATTCAGGTTCAAAACACCCAAAAATTCGATATTTTTGGGTCCCAAAAGCGATCTGTACATGCCTACTCCGTGTTAGAGTGTTTTTAATATTCAGGCCCAAAACATGCTGAAAATCGATATTTTAGGTGCCCAAAGTCAATATGTGTATGCATCTTCTGTACCCGTGTATATCCCAAATTCAGGTTCAAAACACTCGAAAATTCTATATTTCAGGGTCCCAGAAGCAATCCGTACATGCCTACTTCTTGTTAGAATGTTTTCAAGATACAAACACAAAACATGCTCAAAATCGATATTTTAGGTGCAAAAAGTCGATATGTGCATGCATCTTCTGTACCCGTTTATATCTCAAATTCAGGCTCAAAACACCCGAAAATTAAAACAAATTTTGTCCCTGAAGCGATTTGTACATGCCTACTCCGTGTTAGAGTATTTTCAAAATACAGGCCCAAAACATGCTCAAAATCGATATTTTAGGTGCCCGAAATCGATATGTGCATGCATCATCTGTACCCGTTTATATCTCAAATTCAGGCTCAAAACACCCGAAAATTCGATATTTTTGGGTCCCAGAAGCGATCTGTGCATGCCTACTCTGTGCTAGAATATTTTTAAAATAGAGGCTCAGAACATGCTAAAAATCGATATTTTGGGTGCCCAAAGTCAATATGTGCATGCATGTTCTGTACCCGTTTATATCTCAAATTTAGGCTCAAAACACCCGAAAATTCGATATTTTTGGGTCCCAGAAGCGATCTGTATATAGCTACTCCGTGTTAGAGTACTTTCAAAATACATGCCCAAAACATGCTAAAAATCGATATTTTAGCTGCCCATAGTCGATATGTGCATGCATCTTAAGTACCCGTTTATATCTCAAATTCAGGCTCAAAACACCCTAAAATTTAATATTTTTGGGTCCCAGAGGCGATCTGTACATGCCTACTCCGTGTTAGAGTGCTTTCAAAATACAGGCCATAAAAAATGCTGAAATTCGATATTTTAGGTGCCCAAAGTCGATATGTGCATGCATCTTCTGTACCCGATCATATCTCAAATTCAGGCTCAAAATACCCGAAAATTCGATATTTTTGTGTCCAAGAAGCGATCTCTACATGCCTACTCTGTGTTAGAGAATTTTTTTAAAATAGGCTTAAAACATGCTAAAATCGATATTTTACGTGTCCAAAGTCAATATATGCATACGTCTTTTGTACCCGTTTATATCCCAAATTCAGGCTCAAAACACCCGAAAATTTAATTTTTTTGAGTCCCAGAAGCTATCTGTACATGCTTACTTAGTGATAGAATATTTTCAAAATATTGGCCCAAAACATACTAAAAATCGATATTTATGTGCCCATTGTCGATATGTGCATGCGTATTCTGTACCCGTTTATATCTCAAATTCAGTCTCAAAACACCCGAAAATTCGATATTTTTGGGTCCCATAAGCGATCTGTACATGCCTACTCAGTCTTAGAGTATTTTCAAAATACAGGCCCAAAACATGCTAAAAATCGACATTTTGGGTGCCCAAAGTCGATATGTGCATTCATCTTCTGTACCCGTTTATATCTCAAATTCAGGCTCAAAACACCCAAAAATTCGATATTTTTGTGTGCCCGAAGCGATCTGTACATGCCTACTCTGTGTTAGAGTATTTACACAATACAGACCCAAAACATGCTCAAAATCGATATTTTAGGTGCAAAGAGTCGATATGTGCATGCATCTTCATTACCTGTTTACATATCAAATTCAGGCTCAAAACACCCGAAAATTCAATATTTTTGGGTTCCAAAAGCGATCTGTACATGCCTACTCAGTGCTAGAATGTTTTCAAAATATAGGCTCAAAACATGCTAAAAATCGATATTTTAGGTGTCCCAAGTCGATATGTGCATGCATCTTCTGTACCCGTTTATATCTCAAATTCAGGCTCAAAACACCCGAAAATTCGATATTTTTGGGTCCCAGACGCGATCTGTACATGCCTACTCCGTGTTAGAGTACTTTCAAAATACAGGCCCAAAACAAGCTGAAAATCGATATTTTAGGTGCCCAAAGTCGATATGTGCATGCATGTTGTGTACCCTTTTATATCCCAAATTCAGGCTTAAAACACCCGAAAATTCGATATTTTTGGATCCCAGAAGTGATCTGTACATATCTAATCAGTGCTAGAATATTTTCAAAATATAGGCTTAAAACATGCTAAAATTCGATATTTTAGGTGTCAAAAGTCAATATGTGCATACATCTTTTGTACCCGTTTATATCCCAAATTCAGGCTCAAAACACCCGAAAATTTAATTTTTTTGAGTCCCAGAAGCTATCTGTACATGCTTACTTAGTGATAGAATATTTTCAAAATATTGGCCCAAAACATACTAAAAATCGATATTTTGGGTGCCCAAAGTCGATATGTGCATGCATCTTCTGTACCCGTTTATATCTCAAATTCAGTCTCAATACACCCGAAAATTAGATATTTTTGTGTCCCAGATACGATATGTCTATGCCCTCTCCTTCTTAGATTGTTTTCAAGATACAGACCCAAAACATGCTAAAAATATATATATTAGGTGCAAAAAGTCGATATGTGCATGCATCTTCAGTATCCATTTATATCTCAAAATAAGGCTCAAAATACCCGAAAATTCGGTATTTTTGGGTCCCAGAAGCAATCTGTACATGTCTACTCCTTACTAGAATGTTTTTAAGATACAGATCCAAAACAAGCTCAAAATCAATATTTTGGGTGCAAAAAGTCGATATGTGCATGCATCTTCAGTACCCATTTATATCTCAAATTCAGTCTCAAAACACCCGAAAATTCGATATTTTTGGGTCCCAGAAGCGATCTGTACATGCCTACTCAGTGCTAGAATATTTTCAAAATATAGGCCCAATACATGCTAAAAATCGATTATTTAGGTGTCCAATGTCGATATGTGCATGCATCTTCTGTACCCGTTTATATCTAGAATTCAGGCTCAAAACACCCGAAAATTCGATATTTTTGTGTCACAGAAGATATCTGTACATGCCTACTCTTTGCTAGAATGTTTTCAAGATACAGAGCCAAAATATGCTCAAAATCGATATTTTAGGTACAAAAAGTCGATAAGAGCATGCATCTTCAGTACCCGTTTATATCTCAAATGCAGTCTCAAAACACCCAAAAATTCAATATTTTTTGGTCCCAGAAGCGATCTGTACATGTCTACTTACTGCTAGAATGTTTTCAAAATATAGGCTTAAAACATGCTGAAAATCGACATTTTAGGTGTCCAAAGTCGATATGTGCATTCATCTTCTGTACCCGATTATATCTAGAATTCAGGCTTAAAACACCCGAAAATTCGATATTTTTGGGTCACAGAAGCTATCTGTACATGCCTACTCAATAAAAGAATATTTTCAAAATATAGGCCCAAAACAAGCTAAAAATCAATATTAAAGGTGCCCAATGTCGATATGTGCATGCATATGCTGTACCCGTTTATATCTCAAATTCAGGCTCAAAATACCCGAAAATTTAATATTTTTGGGTCCCAGAAGCGATCTGTACATGCCTACTCCGTGTTAGAGTACTTTCTAAATACAGGCCATAAAACATGCTGAAAATCGATATTTTAGGTGCCCAAAGTCGATATGTGCATGCATCTTCTGTACCCGTTTATATCCCAAATTCAGGCTCAAAACAACCGAAAATTCGATATTTTTGGGTCCCAGAAGCGATCTGTACATGCCTACTCTGTGTTAGCGTATTTTCAAAATATAGGCCCAAAACATGTTATATATCGATATCTTGGGTGCCGAAAGTTGATATCTGCATGCATCTTCAGTACCCGTTCATATCTCAAATTCAGGCTCAAATTGACGGAAAATTCAATTTTTTTGGATCCCAGAAGCGATATGTACATGCCTACTCAGTGCTAGAATGTTTTCAAAATATAGGCTCAAAACATGCTAAAATTCGAAAATTTAGGTGCCCAAAGTCGATATGTGCATGCATCTTAAGTACCCATTTATATCTCAAATTCATGCTCAAAACACCCGAAAATTCGAAATTTTTGGGTCCCAGAAGCGATCTGTACATGCCTACTCCGTGTTAGAGTATTTTCAAAATTCAGGCCCAAATCATGCTGAAAATCGATATTTTAGCTCCACATAGTCGATATGTGCATGCATTTTCTGTACCCGTTTATATCTCAAATTCATGCTCAAAACACCCGAAAATTCAATATTTTTGGATCCCAGAAGCGATCTGTACATGCCTACTCTGTGTTAGTGTATTTTTTTAAAATATAGGCACAAAACATGCTAAAAATCGTTAATTTAGGTGCCCAATGTGGATATGAGCATGCATCTTCTGTACCGATTATATCTCAAATTCAGGCTCAAAATTCCCGAAAATTTGATGTTTTTGGGCCCCAGAAGCAATCTGTACATGCCTACTCCGTGTTAGAGTATTTTCAAAATACAGGCCCAAAACATGCTGAAAATCGATATATGAGGTGCCCATAGTCAATATGTGTATGCATCTTCTGTACCCGTTTATATCCCAAATTCAGGTTCAAAACACCCGAAAATTCGATATTTTTGGGTCCCAGAAGCGATCTGTACATGCCTACTCTGTGTTAGTGTATTATTTTAAAATATAGGCACAAAACATGCTAAAAATCGATAATTTAGGAGTCCAAAGTCGATATGTGCATGCATCTTCTGTACCTGTTTATATCTCAAATTCAGACTCAAAACACCCGAAAATTCGATATTTTTTGTTCCCAGAAGCGACTTGTACATGCCTACTCTTTGCTAGAATGTTTTCAAGATACAGACCCAAAATATGCTCAAAATCGATATTTTAGGTGCAAAAAGTGGATATGTGCATGCATCTTCAGTACCCGTTTATATCTGAAATGCAGGCTCAAAACACCCAAAAATTCAATATTTTTGGTTCCCAAAAGCGATTTGTACATTTCTACTCAGTGCTACAATGTTTTCAAAATATTGGCTTAAAACATGCTAAAAATCGATATTTTACGTGTCCAAAGTCGATATGTGCATACATCTTTTGTACCCGTTTATATCCCAAATTCAGGCTCAAAACACCCGAAAATTCGATATTTTTGGGTCACAGAAGCGATCTGTACATGCCTATTCAGTGATAGAATATTTTTAAAATATAGGCCCAAAACAAGCTAAAAATCGATATTATAGGTGTCCAATGTCGATATGTGCATGCATATGCTGTACCCGTTTATATCTCAAATTCAGGCTGAAAACACCCGAAAATTTAATATTTTGGGTCCCAGAAGCGATCTGTACATGCCTACTCCGTGTTAGAGTACTTTCAAAATACATTCCATAAAACATGCTGAAAATCGATATTTTAGGTGCCCAAAGTCGATATGCGCATGCATCTTCTGTACCCGTTTATATCTCAAATTCAGGCTCAAAACACCCGGAAATTCGATATTTTTGGGTCAGACAAGCGATCTGTACATGCCTACTCAGTAATAGAATATTTTTAAAATATAAACCCAAAACAAGCTAAAAATCGATATTTTAGGTGCCCAAAGTCGATAGGTGCATGCATCTTCTGTACCCGTTTATATCTCAAATTCAGGCTCAAAACACCCGAAAATTCGATATTTTTGGGTCACAGAAGCGATCTGTACATGCCTACTCTGTGTTAGAGTATTTTCAAAATACAGGCCAAAAACATGCTGAAAATCGATATTTTAGGTGCAAAAAAGTCGATATGTGCATGCATCTTCTGTACCCGTTTATATCTCAAATTCAGGCTCAAAACACTTGAAAATTCCATATTTTTGGGTCCCAGAAGCTATCTGTACATGCATACTCAGTGCTAGAATGTTTTCAAAATACAGGCCCAAAACATGCTAAAAATCGATATTTTAGGTGTCCAAAGTCGATATGTGCATGCATCTTCTGTACCCGTTTATATCTCAAATTCAGGCTCAAAACACCCGAAAATTCGATATTTTTGGGTCCCAAAAGCGATCTATACATGTCTACTCCGTGTTAGAGTATTTTTAAAATACAGGCCCAAAACATACTAAAAATCGATATTTTAGGTGCCCATAGTCGATATGTGCATGCATCTTCTGTACCTGTTTATATCTCAAATTCAGGCTCAAAACACCCGAAAATTCAATATTTTTGGGTCCCAGAAGCGATCTGTACGTGCATACTTTGTGTTAGAGTGTTTTTAAAATACAGGCCCAAAACATGCTGAAAATCTCTATTTTATGTGCCCAAAGTCAATTTGTGTATGCATCTTCTGTACCCGTGTATATCCCTAATTCAGGTTCAAAACACCAGAAAATTCGATATTTTTGGGTCCCGGAAGCGATCTGTACATGCCTACTCCTTGCTAGAATGTTTTCAAGATACAGACCCAAAACATGCTCAAAATCGATATTTTAAGTGCAAAAAGTCTATATGTGCATGCATATTCTGTACCCGTTTATATCTCAAATTCATGCTCAAAACACCCAAAAATTCAATGTTTTTGGGTCCCAGAAGCGATCTGTACGTGCATACTCCGTGTTAGAGTGTTTTTAAAATACAGGCCCAAAACATGCTGAAAATCGATATTTTATGTGCCCAAAGTCAATATGTGTATGCATCTTCTGTACCCGTCTATATCCCTAATTCTGGTTCAAAACACCCGAAAATTCGATATTTTTGGGTCCCAGAAGTGATCTGTACATGCCTACTCAGTGTTAGAATATTTTCAATTTATACGCCGAAAACATGCTCAAAATCGATATTTTAGGTGCCCAAAGTCGATATGTGCATGTATCTTCTGTACCCATTTAAATCCCAAATTCAGACTCAAAACACCCGAATATTCGATATTTTTGGGTCCCAAAAGCCATCTGTACATGCATACTCCGTGTTAGAGTATGTTCAAAATACAGGCCTAAAACATGCTGTAAATCGATATTTTAGCTGCCTAAAGTCAATATGTGTATGCATCTTCTGTACACGTCTATATCCCAAATTCAGGTTCAAAACACTCGAAAATTCGATATTTTTGGCTCCCAGAAGCAATCTGTACATGCCTACTTCTTGCTAGAATGTTTTCAAGATACAGACCCAAAACATGCTCAAAATCGATATTTTAGGTGCAAAAAGTCGATGTGTGCATGCATCTTCTGTACCCGTTTATGTCTCAAATTCAGGCTCAAAACTCAGAAAATTCGATATATTTGGGTCCCAGAAGCGATCTGTACATGCATACTCCGTGTTAGAGTGTTTTTAAAATACAGGCTCAACACATGCTATAAATCGATATTTTAGGTGTCCAAAGTCGATATGTGCATGCATCTTCTGTACCCGTTTATATCTCAAATTCAGGCTCAAAACACTCAAAAAATCGATATTTTTGGGTCCCAGAAGCGATCTGTACATGCCTACTCCGTGTTAGAGTATTTTCAAAATACAGGCCCAAAACATGCTCAAAATCGATATTTTAGGTGCCCAAAGTCGATATGTGCATGCATCTTCTGTATCCGTTTATATCTCAAATGTAGGCTCAAAACACCCGAAAATTCGATATTTTTTGGTCCCAGAAGCGATCTGTACATGTCTACACCGTGTTTGAGTATTTTCAAAATACAGGCCCAAAAGATGCTCAAAATCGATATTTTAGGTGCCCAAATTCGATATGTGCATGCATCTTCTGTACCCGTTTATATCTCAAATTCAGGCTTAAAACACCCGAAAATTCGATATTTTTGGGTCCCAGAAGCGATCTGTACGTGCATACTCCGTGTTAGAGTGTTTTTAAAATACAGGCTCAAAACATGCTGAAAATCGATATTTTATGTGCCCAAAGTCAATATGTGTATGCATCTTCTGTACCCGTGTTTATCCCTAATTCTGGTTCATAACACCAGAAAATTCGATATTTTTGGGTCCCAGAAGCGATCTGTACATGCCTACTCCGTGTTTGAGTATTTTCAAAATACAGGCCCAAAAGATGCTCAAAATCGATATTTTAGGTGCCCAAAGTCGATATGTGCATGCATATTCTGTACCCGTTTATATCTCAAATTCATGCTCAAAACACCCAAAAATTCAATGTTTTTGGGTCCCAGAAGCGATCTGTACGTGCATACTCCGTGTTAGAGTGTTTTTATAATACAGGCACAAAACATGCTGAAAATCGATATTTTATGTGCCCAAAGTCAATATGTGTATGCATCTTCTGTACCAGTGTATATCCCTAATTCTGGTTCAAAACACCCGAAAATTCGATATTTTTTTGTCCCAGAAGTGATCGGTACATGCCTACTCAGTGCTAGAATATTTTCAATTTATACGCCGAAAACATGCTCAAAATCGATATTTTAGGTGCCCAAATTCGATATCTACATGTATCTTCTGTACCCATTTAAATCCCAAATTCAGACTCAAAACACCGGAATATTCGATATTTTTGTGTCCCAAAAGCCATCTGTACATGCATACTCCGTGTTAGAGTATGTTCAAAATACAGGCCTAAAACATGCTGTAAATCGATATTTTAGCTGCCTAAAGTCAATATGTGTATGCATCTTCTGTACCCGTCTATATCCCAAATTCAGGTTCAAAACACTCGAAAATTCGATATTTTTGGGTCCCAGAAGCAATCTGTACATGCCTACTTCTTGCTAGAATGTTTTCAAGATACAGACCCAAAACATGCTCAAAATCGATATTTTAGGTGCAAAAAGTCGATATGTGCATGCATCTTCTGTACCCGTTTATATCTCAAATTCAGGCTCAAAACTCCGAAAATTCGATATATTTGGGTCCCAGAAGCGATCTGTACATGCATACTCCGTGTTAGAGTGTTTTTAAAATACAGGCTCAAAACATGCTAAAAATCGATATTTTAGGTGTCCAAAGTCGATGTGTGCATGCATCTTCTGTACCCGTTTATATCTCTAATTCAGGCTCAAAACACACAAAAAATCGATATTTTTGTGTCCCAGAAGCGATCTGTACATGCCTACTCCGTGTTAGAGTATTTTCAAAATACAGGCCCAAAACATGCTCAAAATCGATATTTTAGGTGCCCAAAGTCGATATGTGCATGCATCTTCTGTATCCGTTTATATCTCAAATGTAGGCTCAAAACACCCGAAAATTCGATATTTTTGGTTCCAAGAAGCGATCTGTACATGTCTACACCGTGTTTGAGTAATTTCAAAATACAGGCCCAAAAGATGCTCAAAATCGATATTTTAGGTGCCCAAATTCGATATGTGCATGCATCTTCTGTATCCATTTATATCTCAAATTCAGGCTCAAAACACCCGAAAATTCGATATTTTTGGGTCCCAGAAGCGATCTGTACGTGCATACTCCGTGTTAGAGTGTTTTTAAAATACAGGCTCAAAACATGCTGAAAATCGATATTTTATGTGCCCAAAGTCAATATGTGTATGCATCTTCTGTACCCGTGTTTATCCCTAATTCTGGTTCATAACACCAGAAAATTCAATATTTTTGGGTCCCAGAAGCGATCTGTACATGCCTACTCCGTGTTTGAGTATTTTCAAAATACAGGCCCAAAAGATGCTCAAAATCGATATTTTAGGTGCCCAAAGTCGATATGTGCATGCATATTCTGTACCCGTTTATATCTCAAATTCATGCTCAAAACACCCAAAAATTCAATGTTTTTGGGTCCCAGAAGCGATCTGTACGTGCATACTCCGTGTTAGAGTGTTTTTATAATACAGGCCCAAAACATGCTGAAAATCGATATTTTATGTGCCCAAAGTCAATATGTGTATGCATCTTCTGTACCCGTGTATATCCCTAATTCTGGTTCAAAACACCCGAAAATTCGATATTTTTGGGTCCCAGAAGTGATCGGTACATGCCTACTCAGTGCTAGAATATTTTCAATTTATACGCCGAAAACATGCTCAAAATCGATATTTTAGGTGCCCAAATTCGATATCTACATGTATCTTCTGTACCCATTTAAATCCCAAATTCAGACTCAAAACACCGGAATATTCGATATTTTTGTGTCCCAAAAGCCATCTGTACATGCATACTCCGTGTTAGAGTATGTTCAAAATACAGGCCTAAAACATGCTGTAAATCGATATTTTAGCTGCCTAAAGTCAATATGTGTATGCATCTTCTGTACCCGTCTATATCCCAAATTCAGGTTCAAAACACTCGAAAATTCGATATTTTTGGGTCCCAGAAGCAATCTGTACATGCCTACTTCTTGCTAGAATGTTTTCAAGATACAGACCCAAAACATGCTCAAAATCGATATTTTAGGTGCAAAAAGTCGATATGTGCATGCATCTTCTGTACCCGTTTATATCTCAAATTCAGGCTCAAAACTCCGAAAATTCGATATATTTGGGTCCCAGAAGCGATCTGTACATGCATACTCCGTGTTAGAGTGTTTTTAAAATACAGGCTCAAAACATGCTAAAAATCGATATTTTAGGTGTCCAAAGTCGATGTGTGCATGCATCTTCTGTACCCGTTTATATCTCAAATTCAAGCTCAAAACACACAAAAAATCGATATTTTTGTGTCCCAGAAGCGATCTGTACATGCCTACTCCGTGTTAGAGTATTTTCAAAATACAGGCCCAAAACATGCTCAAAATCGATATTTTAGGTGCCCAAAGTCGATATGTGCATGCATCTTCTGTATCCGTTTATATCTCAAATGTAGGCTCAAAACACCCGAAAATTCGATATTTTTGGTTCCAAGAAGCGATCTGTACATGTCTACACCGTGTTTGAGTAATTTCAAAATACAGGCCCAAAAGATGCTCAAAATCGATATTTTAGGTGCCCAAATTCGATATGTGCATGCATCTTCTGTACCCGTTTATATCTCAAATTCAGGCTCAAAACACCCGAAAATTCGATATTTTTGGGTCCCAGAAGCGATCTGTACGTGCATACTCCGTGTTAGAGTGTTTTTAAAATACAGGCTCAAAACATGCTGAAAATCGATATTTTATGTGCCCAAAGTCAATATGTGTATGCATCTTCTGTACCCGTGTTTATCCCTAATTCTGGTTCATAACACCAGAAAATTCGATATTTTTGGGTCCCAGAAGCGATCTGTACATGCCTACTCCGTGTTTGAGTATTTTCAAAATACAGGCCCAAAAGATGCTCAAAATCGATATTTTAGGTGCCCAAAGTCGATATGTGCATGCATATTCTGTACCCGTTTATATCTCAAATTCATGCTCAAAACACCCAAAAATTCAATGATTTTGGGTCCCAGAAGCGATCTGTACGTGCATACTCCGTGTTAGAGTGTTTTTATAATACAGGCCCAAAACATGCTGAAAATCGATATTTTATGTGCCCAAAGTCAATATGTGTATGCATCTTCTGTACCCGTGTATATCCCTAATTCTGGTTCAAAACACCCGAAAATTCGATATTTTTGGGTCCCAGAAGTGATCGGTACATGCCTACTCAGTGCTAGAATATTTTCAATTTATACGCCGAAAACATGCTCAAAATCTATATTTTAGGTGCCCAAATTCGATATCTACATGTATCTTCTGTACCCATTTAAATCCCAAATTCAGACTCAAAACACCGGAATATTCGATATTTTTGTGTCCCAAAAGCCATCTGTACATGCATACTCCGTGTTAGAGTATGTTCAAAATACAGGCCTAAAACATGCTGTAAATCGATATTTTAGCTGCCTAAAGTCAATATGTGTATGCATCTTCTGTACCCGTCTATATCCCAAATTCAGGTTCAAAACACTCGAAAATTCGATATTTTTGGGTCCCAGAAGCAATCTGTACATGCCTACTTCTTGCTAGAATGTTTTCAAGATACAGACCCAAAACATGCTCAAAATCGATATTTTAGGTGCAAAAAGTCGATATGTGCATGCATCTTCTGTACCCGTTTATATCTCAAATTCAGGCTCAAAACTCCGAAAATTCGATATATTTGGGTCCCAGAAGCGATCTGTACATGCATACTCCGTGTTAGAGTGTTTTTAAAATACAGGCTCAAAACATGCTAAAAATCGATATTTTAGGTGTCCAAAGTCGATGTGTGCATGCATCTTCTGTACCCGTTTATATCTCAAATTCAGGCTCAAAACACACAAAAAATCGATATTTTTGTGTCCCAGAAGCGATCTGTACATGCCTACTCCGTGTTAGAGTATTTTCAAAATACAGGCCCAAAACATGCTCAAAATCGATATTTTAGGTGCCCAAAGTCAATATGTGTATGCATCTTCTGTACCCGTGTTTATCCCTAATTCTGGTTCATAACACCAGAAAATTCGATATTTTTGGGTCCCAGAATCGATCTGTACATGCCTACTCCTTACTAGAATGTTTTTAAGGTACAGACCAAAAACAAGTTTAAAATCAATATTTTAGGTGCAAAAAGTCGATATGTGCATGCATGTTCTGTACCCGTTTATATCTCAAATTCAGGCTCAAAACACCCGAAAATTCGAGATTTTTGGGTCCCAGAAGCGATCTGTACATGCCTACTCCGTGTTAGAGTATTTTCAAAATACATGCTTAAAACATGCTGAAAATCGATATTTTAGCTCCACATAGTCGATATGTGCATTCATCTTCTGTACCCGTTTATATCTCAAATTCAGGCTTAAAATACCCGAAAATTCAATATTTTTGGGTCCTAGAAGCAATCTGTACATGCTTATTCCGTGTTAGAGTATTTTTAAAAATACAGGCCCAAAACATGCTGAAAATCAATATTTGAGGTTCCCAAAGTCAATATGTGTATGCATCTTCTGTACACGTTTATATCTCAAATTCAGGCTCAAAACCCCCGAAAACTCGATATTTTTGTGTCACAGAAGATATCTGTACATGCCTACTTCGTTTTAGAGTATTTTTAAAATACAGACCCAAAACAAGCTCAAAATCGATATTTTAGGTGCAAAAAGTCGATATGTGCCTGCATCTTCAGTGCCCGTTTATATCTCAAATTCAGGCTCAAAACAACCAAAAATTCAATATTTTTGGGTCCCAGAAGCGATCTGTACATGTCTACTCAGTGCTAGACTGTTTTCAAAATATAGGTTTAAAACATGCTAAATATCGATATTTTAGGTGTCCAAAGTCGATATGTGCATACATCTTTTGTACCCGTTTATATCCCAAATTCAGGCTCAAAGCACCCGAAAATTCGATATTTTTGGGTCCCTGAAGCGATCTGTACATGTCTACTCAGTGCTAAAATGTTTTTAAAATATAGGCTTAAAACATGCTAAAATTCGATATTTTACCTCCACATAGTCGATATGTGCATGCATCTTCAGTACCTGTTTATATCTCAAATGCAGGCTCAAAACACCCAAAAATTCAATATTTTTGGGTAACCGAAGCGATCTGTACATGTCTACTCAGTGCTAAAATGTTTTTAAAATATAGGCTTAAAACATGCTAAAATTCGATATTTTACCTCCACATAGTCGATATGTGCATGCATCTTCAGTACCTGTTTATATCTCAAATGCAGGCTCAAAACACCCAAAAATTCAATATTTTTGGGTAACCGAAGCGATCTGTACATGTCTCCTTAGTGCTAGAATTTTTTCAAAATATAGGCTTAAAATATGCTAACAATCGATATTTTACGTGTCCAAAGTCGATATGTGCATACATTTTTTGTACCCGATTATATCCCAAATTCTCGATCAAAACACCCGGAAATTCGATATTTTTGGGTCACAGAAGCTATCTGTACATGCCTACTCAGTAAAAGAATATTTTCAAAATATAGGCCCAAAACAAGCTAAAAATCGATATAATAGGTGCCCAATGTCGATATGTGCATGCATATGCTGTACCCGTTTATATCTCAAATTCAGGCTCAAAACACCCGAAAATATAATATTTTTGGGTCCCAGAAGCGGTCTGTACACGCCTACTCCGTGTTAGAGTACTTTCAAAATACAGGCCATAAAACATGCTGAAAATCGATAGTTTAGGTGCCCAAAGTCGATATGTGCATGCATCTTCTGTACCTGTTTATATCTCAAATTCAGGCTCGAAACACCCGAAAATTCGAGATTTATGGGTCCCAGAAGCGATCTGTACATGCCTACTCCGTGTTAGAGTATTTTCAAAATAAATGCCCAAAACATGCTGAAAATCGATATTTTAGCTCCACATAGTCGATATGTGCATGCATCTTCTGTACCCGTTTATATCTCAAATTCAGGCTCAAAACAACCGAAAATTCGATATTTTTGGGTCCCAGAAGATATCTGTACATGCCTACTCCGTGTTAGAGTACTTTCAAATTACATGCCCAAAACATGCTGAAAATCGATATTTTAGGTGCCTAAAGTGGATATTAGCATGCATCTTCTGTACCCGATTATATCTCAAATTCATGCTCAAAATTCCCGAAAATTCGATGTTTTTGGGCCCCAGAAGCAACCTGTACATGCCTATTCCGTGTTAGAGTATTTTCAAAATACAGGCCTAAAACATGCTGTTAATCGATATTTGAGGTGCCCAAAGTCAATATGTGTATGCATCTTCTGTACACGTTTATATCCCAAATTCAGGCTCGAAACACCCGAAAATTCGATATTTTTGGGTCAGAGAAGCGATCTGTACATGCCTTTTCAGTGATAGAATATTTTTAAAATATAGGCCCAAATCAAGCTAAAAATCGATATTATAAGTGCCCAATGTCGATATGTGCATGCATCTTCTGTACCCGTTTATATCTCAAATTCAGGCTCAAAACACCCGAAAATTCGATATTTTGGGGTCCCTGAAGCGATCTGTACATGCCTACTCCGTGTTAGAGTACATTCAAAATTCAGGCCCAAAACATGCTGAAAATCGATATCTTAGGTGCCCAAAGCGGATATGAGCATGCATCTTCTGTACTCGATTATATCTCAAATTCAGGCTCAAAATACCCGAAAATTCGATATTTTAGGGTCCCAGAAGCAATCTGTACATGCCTATTCCGTGTTAGAATATTTTCAAAATACAGGCCCAAAACATGCTGAAAATCGATATTTGAGGTGCACAAAGTCCATATGTGTATGCATCTTCTGTACCCGTTTATATCCCAAATTCAGGCTCAAGACACCCGAAAATTCGATATTTTTGGGTCCTAGAAGCGACTTGTACATGCCTACTCTTTGCTAGAATGTTTTCAAGATACAGACCAAAAATATGGTCAAAATCGATATTTTTGGTGCAAAAAGTCGATATGTGCATGCATCTTCAGTAGCCGTTTATATCTCAAATGCAGGCTCAAAACACCCGAAAATTAAATATTTTTGGGTCAGAAAAGCGATCTGTACATGCCTACTCAGTAACAGAATATTTTTAAAATATAGACCCAAAACAAGCTAAAAATCGAGATTTTTGGTGCCCAAAGTCGATATGTGCATTCATCTTCTGTACCCGTTTATATCTCAATTTCAGTCTCAAAACACCCGAAAATTCGATATTTTTGTGTCCCAGAAGCAATCTGTACATGCCTACTTCTTGTTAGAGTATTTTCACAATACAGACCCAAAACATGCTCAAAATCGATATTTTGGGTGCCGAAAATTGATATCTGCATGCATCTTCAGTACCCGTTTATATATCAAATTCAGGCTGAAAACAACGGAAAATTCGATATTTTTGGGTCCCAGAAGCGATCTGTACATGCCTACTCAGTCCTAGAATGTTTTCAAAATATAGGCTCAAAACATGCTAAAAATCGATATTTTAGGTGTCCCAAGTCAATATGTGCATGCATGTTCTGTACCCGTTTATATCTTAAATTCAAGCTGAAAACACTTTAAAATTCGTTATTTTTGGGTCCCAGAAGCGATCTGTACATGCCTACTCCGTGTTAGAGTATTTTCAAAATACATGCCTAAAACATGCTGATAATCGATATTTTAGCTGCCCATAGTCGATAAGTGCATGCATCTTCTGTACCCGTTTATATCTCAAATTCAGGCTCAATATACCCGAAAATTCGATATTTTTGGGTCCCAGAAGAGATCTGTACATGCCTACTCCGTGTTAGAGTACTTTTAAAAATACAGGCCTAAAACATGCTAATAATCGATATTTGAGGTGCCCAAAGTCAGTATGTGTATGGATCTTCTGTACCCGTTTATATCCCAAATTCATGCTCAAAAAACCCGAAAATTCAATATTTTTGTGTCCCAGAAGCGATCTGTACATGCCTACTCCGTGTTAGAGTATTTTCAAATTATAGACCGAAAACATGCTTAAAATCGATATTTTGGGTGCCCAAAGTCGATATGTACATGTATTTTCTGTACCCGATTATGTCTCAAATTCAGGCTCAAAAACACCCGAAAATTCGGTACTTTTGGGTCCCAGAAGCGATCTGTACATGCCTACTCAGTGCTAGAACTTTTTTCAAAATATAGGCTTAAAACATGCTAAAAATCGATATTTTAGGTGCAAAAAGTCGATATGTGCCTGCATCTTCAGTACCCGTTTATATCTCAAATTCAGGCTCAAAACACCCTAAAATTCAATATTCTTGGGTCCCAGAAGCGATCTGTACATGCCTACTCAGTGCTAGAATAATTTCAAAATATTGGCCCAAAACATGCTAAAAATCGATATTTTGGGTGCCCAAAGTCGATATGTGCATGCATCCTCTGTACCCGTTTATATTTCAAATTCAGGCTCAAAACACCCGAAAATTCGATATTTTTAGGACCGAGAAGCGATATGTACATGCCTACTCCGTGTTAGAGTATTTTCAAAATACAGGTCCAAAACATGCTCAAAATCGATATTTTGGGTTCCCAAAGTCGATATGTGTATGCATCTTCTGTACCCGTTTATATCCCAAATTCAGGCTCAAGACACCCGAAAATTCGATATTTTTGGGTCCTAGAAGCGACTTGTACATGCCTACTCTTTGCTAGAATGTTTTCAAGATACAGACCAAAAATATGGTCAAAATCGATATTTTTGGTGCAAAAAGTCGATATGTGCATGCATCTTCAGTAGCCGTTTATATCTCAAATGCAGGCTCAAAACACCCGAAAATTAAATATTTTTGGGTCAGAAAAGCGATCTGTACATGCCTACTCAGTAACAGAATATTTTTAAAATATAGACCCAAAACAAGCTAAAAATCGAGATTTTTGGTGCCCAAAGTCGATATGTGCATTCATCTTCTGTACCCGTTTATATCTCAATTTCAGTCTCAAAACACCCGAAAATTCGATATTTTTGTGTCCCAGAAGCAATCTGTACATGCCTACTTCTTGTTAGAGTATTTTCACAATACAGACCCAAAACATGCTCAAAATCGATATTTTGGGTGCCGAAAATTGATATCTGCATGCATCTTCAGTACCCGTTTATATATCAAATTCAGGCTGAAAACAACGGAAAATTCGATATTTTTGGGTCCCAGAAGCGATCTGTACATGCCTACTCAGTCCTAGAATGTTTTCAAAATATAGGCTCAAAACATGCTAAAAATCGATATTTTAGGTGTCCCAAGTCAATATGTGCATGCATGTTCTGTACCCGTTTATATCTTAAATTCAAGCTGAAAACACTTTAAAATTCGTTATTTTTGGGTCCCAGAAGCGATCTGTACATGCCTACTCCGTGTTAGAGTATTTTCAAAATACATGCCTAAAACATGCTGATAATCGATATTTTAGCTGCCCATAGTCGATAAGTGCATGCATCTTCTGTACCCGTTTATATCTCAAATTCAGGCTCAATATACCCGAAAATTCGATATTTTTGGGTCCCAGAAGAGATCTGTACATGCCTACTCCGTGATAGAGTACTTTTAAAAATACAGGCCTAAAACATGCTAATAATCGATATTTGAGGTGCCCAAAGTCAGTATGTGTATGGATCTTCTGTACCCGTTTATATCCCAAATTCATGCTCAAAAAACCCGAAAATTCAATATTTTTGTGTCCCAGAAGCGATCTGTACATGCCTACTCCGTGTTAGAGTATTTTCAAATTATAGACCGAAAACATGCTTAAAATCGATATTTTGGGTGCCCAAAGTCGATATGTACATGTATTTTCTGTACCCGATTATGTCTCAAATTCAGGCTCAAAACACCCGAAAATTCGATATTTTTGTGTCCCAAAAGCCATGTGTACATGCCTACTCCGTGTTAGAATACTTTCAAAATATAGGCCCAAAACATGCTCAAAATCGATATTTTGGGTGCCCAAAGTCGATATGTGTATGCATCTTCTGTACCCGTTTATATCTCAAATTCAGGCTCAAAAACACCCGAAAATTCGGTACTTTTGGGTCCCAGAAGCGATCTGTACATGCCTACTCAGTGCTAGAACTTTTTTCAAAATATAGGCTTAAAACATGCTAAAAATCGATATTTTAGGTGCAAAAAGTCGATATGTGCCTGCATCTTCAGTACCCGTTTATATCTCAAATTCAGGCTCAAAACACCCTAAAATTCAATATTCTTGGGTCCCAGAAGCGATCTGTACATGCCTACTCAGTGCTAGAATAATTTCAAAATATTGGCCCAAAACATGCTAAAAATCGATATTTTGGGTGCCCAAAGTCGATATGTGCATGCATCCTCTGTACCCGTTTATATTTCAAATTCAGGCTCAAAACACCCGAAAATTCGATATTTTTAGGACCGAGAAGCGATATGTACATGCCTACTCCGTGTTAGAGTATTTTCAAAATACAGGTCCAAAACATGCTCAAAATCGATATTTTGGGTTCCCAAAGTCGATATGTGCATGCATCTTCTGTACTCATTTATATCTCAAATTCAGGCTCAAAACACCCGAAAATTCGATATTTTTGGGTCCCAGAAGCGATCTGTACATGCCTACTCAGTCCTAGAATGTTTTCAAAATATAGGCTCAAAACATGCTAAAAATCGATATTTTAGGTGTCCCAAGTCAATAAGTGCATGCATGTTCTGTACCCGTTTATATCTTAAATTCAAGCTGAAAACTCTTGAAAATTCGTTATTTTTGGGTCCCAGAAGCGATCTGTACATGCCTACTCCGTGTTAGAGTATTTTCAAAATACATGCCTAAAACATGCTGATAATCGATATTTTAGCTGCCCATAGTCGATAAGTGCATGCATCTTCTGTACCCGTTTATATCTCAAATTCAGGCTCAATATACCCGAAAATTCGATATTTTTGGGTCCCAGAAGAGATCTGTACATGCCTACTCCGTGTTAGAGTACTTTTAAAAATACAGGCCTAGAAACATGCTAATAATCGATATTTGAGGTGCCCAAAGTCAATATGTGTATGGATCTTCTGTACCCGTTTATATCCCAAATTCATGCTCAAAACACCCTAAAATTCAATATTTTTGTATCCCAGAAGCGATCTGTACATGCCTACTCCGTGTTAGAGTATTTTCAAATTATAGACCGAAAACATGCTTAAAATCGATATTTTGGGTGCCCAAAGTCGATATGTACATGTATTTTCTGTACCCGATTATATCTCAAATTCAGGCTCAAAACACCCGAAAATTCGATATTTTTGTGTCCCAGAAGCGATCTGTACATGCCTACTCCGTGTTAGAATACTTTCAAAATATAGGCCCAAAACATGCTCAAAATCGATATTTTGGGTGCCCAAAGTCGATATGTGTATGCATCTTCTGTACCCGTTTATATCTCAAATTCAGGCTCAAAACACCCGAAAATTCGGTATTTTTGGGTCCCAGAAGCGATCTGTACATGCCTACTCAGTGCTAGAACTTTTTTCAAAATATAGGCTTAAAACATGCTAAAAATCGATATTTTAGGTGCAAAAAGTCGATATGTGCCTGCATCTTCAGTACCCGTTTATATCTCAAATTCAGGCTCAAAACACCCTAAAATTCAATATTTTTGGTTCCCAGAAGCGATCTGTACATGCCTACTCAGTGATAGAATAATTTCAAAATATTGGCCCAAAACATGCTCAAAATCGATATTTTGGGTGCCCAAAGTCGATATGTGCATGCATCCTCTGTACCCGTTTATATTTCAAATTCAGGCTCAAAACACCCGAAAATTCGATATTTTTAGGACCGAGAAGCGATATGTACATGCCTACTCCTTGTTAGAGTATTTTCAAAATACAGGTCCAAAACATGCTCAAAATCGATATTTTGGGTGCCCAAAGTCGATATGTGCATGCATCTTCTGTACTCATTTATATCTCAAATTCAGGCTCAAAACACCCGAAAATTCGATATTTTTTGGTCCCAGAAGCAATCTGTATGTGCCTACTCCATGCTAGAATGTTTTCAAGATACAGACCCAAAACATGCCCAAAATCGATATTTTAGGTGCAAAAAATCGATATGTGCATGCATCTTCAGTACCCGTTTATATCTTAAATTCAGGCTCAAAACACCCAAAAATTCGATATTTTTGGGTCTCAGAAGCGATCTGTATATGCCTACGCAGTGCTAATATGTTTTCAAAATATAGACTCAGTACATGCTAAAAATCGATATTTTTGGTGTCCAAAGTCGATATGTGAATGCATCTCCTGTACCCGTTTATATTTCAAATTCAGGCTCAAAACACCCGAAAATTCGATATTTTTAGGAACGAAAAGCGATATGTACATGCCTACTACGTGTTAGAGTATTTTCAAAATACAGGTCCAAAACAAGCTTAAAATCGACATTTTAGGTGCCCAAAGTCGATATGTGCATGCATCTTCAGTACCGGTTTACATCTCAAATTCAAGCTCAAAACACCCGAATATTCAGTAGTTTTAGGTTCCAGAAGCGATCTGTACATGTTTACTCAGTGCTAGAATGTTTTTAAAATATAGGTTTAAAACATGCTAAAAATTTATATTTTAGGTGTCCCAAGTCGTTATGTGCATGGATGTTCTGTACCAGTTTATATCTCAAATTTAGGCTCAAAACACCCGAAAATTCGATATTTTTGGGTCCCAGATGCAATCTGTATATGCCTACTCCGTGTTTAAGTAATTTCAAAATACATGCCCAAAACATGCTGAAAATCAATATTTTAGCTGCCTATAGTCAATATGTGCATGCATTCTCTGTACCCGTTTATATCTCAAATTCAGGCTCAAAACACCCCAAAATTCAATATTTTTTGGTCCCCGAAGCGATCTGTACATGCCTACTCAGTGCTAGAATGTTTTAAAATATAGGATTAAAACATGCTAAAAATCAATATTTTAGGTGTCCAAAGTCAATATGTGCATACATCTTTTGTACCCGTTTATATCCCAAATTCATGCTCAAAACACCCGAAAATTCGAAATTTTGGGTCCCAGAAGCGATCTGTACATGCCTACTCAGTGATAGAATATTTTCAAAATATAGGCCCAAAACATGCTAAAAATCGATATTTTAGGTGCCCAATGTCGATATGTGCATGAATCTTCTGCACCCGTTTATATCTTAAATTCAGGCTCAAAACACCCGAAAAATCGATATTTTTGGGTTCCAGAACCGATCTGTACATGTCTACTAAGTGCTACAGAAGCGATCTGTACATGCCTACTCCGTGTTAGAGAATGTTTTAAAAATACAGGCTCAAAACATGATAAAAATCGATATTTTTGGTGCCCAAATTCGATATGTGCATGCATCTTCTGTACCCGTTTATATCTCAAATTCATGCTCAAAACACTAGAAAATTCGATATTTTTGTGCCCAAGTAGCGATCTGTACATGCCTACTCCGTGTTAGAGTATTTTTAAAATACAGGCCCAAAACAAGAAGAAAATCGATATTTTACTTGCCCAATGTCAATATGTGTATGTATCTTCTGTACCCGTTTATATCCCAAATTCAGGCTTGAAACATCCGAAAATTCGATATTATTTTGTCCCAGAAGCGATCTGTACATGCCTACTCAGTGCTAGAATAATTTCAAAATATTGGCCCAAAACATGCTAAAAATCGATATTTTGGGTGCCCAAAGTCGATATGTGCATGCATCCTCTGTACCCGTTTATATTTCAAATTCAGGCTCAAAACACCCGAAAATTCGATATTTTTAGGAACGAGAAGCGATATGTACATGCCTACTCGGTGTTAGAGTATTTTCAAAATACAGGTCCAAAACATGCTCAAAATCGATATTTTGGGTGCCCAAAGTCGATATGTGCATGCATCTTCTGTACTCATTTATATCTCAAATTCAGGCTCAAAACACCCGAAAATTCGATATTTTTTGGTCCCAGAAGCAACCTGTATATGCCTACTCCATGCTAGAATGTTTTCAAGATACAGACCCAAAACATGCCCAAAATCGATATTTTAGGTGCAAAATATCGATATGTGCATGCATCTTCAGTACCCGTTTTTATCTTAAATTCAGGCTCAAAACACCCAAAAATTCGATATTTTTGGGTCCCAGAAGCGATCTGTATATGCCTACGCAGTGCTAATATATTTTCAAAATATAGACTCAGTACATGCTAAAAATCGATATTTTTGGTGTCCAAAGTCGATATGTGCATGCATCTTCTGTACCCGTTTATATTTCAAATTCAGGCTCAAAACACCCGAAAATTCGATATTTTTAGGAACGAAAAGCGATATGTACATGCCTACTACGTGTTAGAGTATTTTCAAAATACAGGTCCAAAACAAGCTTAAAATCGACATTTTAGGTGCCCAAAGTCGATATGTGCATGCATCTTCAGTACCGGTTTACATCTCAAATTCAAGCTCAAAACACCCGAATATTCAGTAGTTTTAGGTTCCAAAAGCGATCTGTACATGTTTACTCAGTGCTAGAATGTTTTTAAAATATAGGTTTAAAACATGCTAAAAATTTATATTTTAGGTGTCCCAAGTCGTTATGTGCATGGATGTTCTGTACCAGTTTATATCTCAAATTTAGGCTCAAAACACCCGAAAATTCGATATTTTTGGGTCCAAGATGCAATCTGTATATGCCTACTCCGTGTTTAAGTATTTTCAAAATACATGCCCAAAACATGCTGAAAATCAATATTTTAGCTGCCTATAGTCAATATGTGCATGCATTCTCTGTACCCGTTTATATCTCAAATTCAGGCTCAAAACACCCGAAAATTCGGTATTTTTGTGTCCCAGAAGCGATCTGTAGATGAATACTCCGTGTTAGAGTACTTTCAAAATACAGGCCCAAAACATGCTGAAAATTGATATTTTAGGTGCACAAAGTCAATATGTGTATGCATTCTCTGTACCCGTTTATATCTCAAATTCAGGCTCAAAACACCCCAAAATTCAATATTTTTGGGTCCCCGAAGCGATCTGTACATGCCTACTCAGTGCTAGAATGTTTTAAAATATAGGATTAAAACATGCTAAAAATCAATATTTTAGGTGTCCAAAGTCAATATGTGCATACATCTTTTGTACCCGTTTATATCCCAAATTCATGCTCAAAACACCCGAAAATTCGAAATTTTTGGGTCCCAGAAGCGATCTGTACATGCCTACTCAGTGATAGAATATTTTCAAAATATAGGCCCAAAACATGCTAAAAATCGATATTTTAGGTGCCCAATGTCGATATGTGTATGCATCTTCTGCACCCGTTTATATCTTAAATTCAGGCTCAAAACACCCGAAAAATCGATATTTTTGGGTTCCAGAACCGATCTGTACATGTCTACTAAGTGCTACAGAAGCGATCTGTACATGCCTACTCCGTGTTAGAGAATGTTTTAAAAATACAGGCTCAAAACATGATAAAAATCGATATTTTTGGTGCCCAAAGTCGATATGTGCATGCATCTTCTGTACTCGTTTATATCTCAAATTCAGGCTCAAAACACTAGAAAATTCGATATTTTTGTGTCCCAGTAGCGATCTGTACATGCCTACTCCGTGTTAGAGTATTTTTAAAATACAGGCCCAAAACATGAATAAAATCGATATTTTACTTGCCCAATGTCAATATGTGTATGTATCTTCTGTACCCGTTTATATCCCAAATTCAGGCTTGAAACATCCGAAAATTCGATATTATTTTGTCCCAGAAGCGATCTGTACATGCCTACTCAGTGCTAGAATATTTTCAACATATAATCCCAAAACATGCTAAAAATCGATATTTTAGGTGCCCGAAGTCGATATGTGGATGCATCTTCTGTACCCGTTTATATCTCAAATTCAGGCTCAAAACACCCGAAAATTCGATATTTTTGGGTCCCAAAATCAATCTGTACATGCCTACTCCTTCCTAAAATATTTTCAAGATACAGACCAAAAACATGCTCAAAATCGATATTTTAGGTGCAAAAAGTCGATATGTGCATGTATGTTCTGTACCCGTTAATATCTCAAATTCAGGCTCAAAACACCCGAAAATTCAATATTTTTGGGTCCCAGAAGCGATCTGTACATACCTACTCAGTGCTAGAATGTTTTCAAATTATAGGCGCAAAACATGCTAAAAATTGATATTTTAGGTTTCCAAAGTCGATATGTCATTGCATCTTCTGTACCCGTTTATATCTCAAATTCAGGCTCAAAACAACCGAAAAATCGATATTTTTGGGTCCCAAAAGCGATCTGTACATGCCTACTCCGTGTTAGTGTATTTTCAAAATACATAATCAATATGTTAGGTGCCCAAAGTCGATATGTCATTGCATCTTCTGTACCCATTTATATCTCAAAAACAGGCTCAAAACACCTGAAAACTCGATATTTTTGGGTCACTTAAGCGATCTGTACATGCCTACTCCTTTCAAGAATGTTTTCAAGATATAGACCCAAAACATGCACAAAATCGATATTTTAGGATAAAAAGTCGATATGTGCATGTATCTTCAGTACCCGTTTATATATCAAATTGATTCTAAAACACCCCAAAATTGAACATTTTTGGGTCTTAAAAACGATCTGTATATGCCTACTCAGTGCAAGAATGTTTTCAAAATATAGGCTCAAAACATGCTAAAAATCGATATTTTAGGTGCCCAAAGTCAATATGTGTATGCATCCTCTGTACCAGGTTATATCCCAAATTCAGGCTCAAAACACCCGAAAATTCGATATTTTTGGGATTCCAGAAGCGATCTGTACATGCCTACTCCTTGCTAGAATGTTTTCAAGATACAAAGCCAAAACATGCTCAAAATCGATATTTTAGGTGCAAAAAGTCGATATGTGCATGAATCTTCAGTACCCGTTTATATCTCAAATTCAGGCTCAAAACACCCGAAAATTCAATATTTTTGGGTCCCATAAGCGATCTGTACATGCCTACTCCGTGTTAAGTATTTTCAAAATACAGGCCCAAAACATGCTAAAAAACTATATTTTAGGTGCCCAAAGTCAATATGTGTATACATCTTCTGTACCCGTTTATATCTCAAATTCAGGCTCAAAACACCCGAAAATTTGATATTTTGGGGTCACAAAAGCGATCTGTACATGCCTACTCCGTGTTAGAGTATTTCCAAATTACAGGCCCAAAACATGCTATAAATCGATATTTTAGGTGCCCAAAGTCGATATGTGCATGCATCTTCTGTACCCGTTTATATCTCAAATTCAGGCTCAAAACACTTAAAAAATCGATATTTTTGTGTCCCAGAAGCAATCTGTACATGCCTACTCCATGTTAGAGTGTTTTAAAAATACATGCCCAAAACATGCTCAAAATCGATATTTGGGGTGCCCAAAGTCAATATGTGTGTGTATGCATCTTCGGTACCCGTCTATATCCCAAATTCAGGTTCAAAACATTCGAAAATTCGATATTTTTGTGTCCCAGAAGCGATCTGTACATGCCTACTTCTTGCTAGAATGTTTTCAAGATACAGACCCAAAACATGCACAAAATCGATATTTTAGGTGCAAAAAGTCGATTTGTGCATGCATCTTCTGTACCCGTTTATATCTCAAATTCAGGCTCAAAACACCCGAAAATTCGATATTTTTGGGTCCCAGAAGCGATCTGTACATGCCTACTCCGTGTTAGAGTATTTTCAAAATACAGGCCCAAAACATGCTCAAAATCGATATTTTAGGTGCCAAAAGTCGATATGTGCATGCATCTTCTGTATCCGTCTATATCCCAAATTCAGGTTCAAAACACCCGAAAATTCGATATTTTTGGGTCCCAGGAGTGATCTGTACTTGCCTACTCCTTGCTAGAATTTTTTCAAGATACAGACCCATAACAAGATCAAAATCGATATTTTAGGTGCAAAAAGTCGATATGTGCATGCATCTTCTGTACCCGTTTATATCTCAAATTCAGGCTCAAAACTCCGAAAATTCGATATTTTTGGGTCCCTTAAGCGATCTGTACATGCGTACTCCGTGTTAAGTATTTTCAAAATACAGGCCCAAAACATGCTGAAAATCTATATTTTAGGTGCCCAATGTCAATATGTGTATGCATCTACTGTACCCGTCTATATCCCAAATTCAGGTTCAAAACACCAGAAAATTCGATATTTTTGGGTCCCAGAAGCGATCTGTACATGCCTACTCAGTGCTAGAATATTTTCAAATTATACGCCGAAAACATACTAAAAATCGATATTTTGGGTGCCAAAGTCGATATGTGCATGCATCTTCTGTACCCGTTTATATCTCAAATTCAGGCTCAAAACACCCAAAAAATCGATATTTTTTTGTCCCAGAAGCGATCTGTACATGTCTACACCGTGTTAGAGTATTTTCAAAATACAGGCCCAAAACATGCTCAAAATCGATATTTTACGTGTCCAAAGTCGATATGTGCATGCATCTTCTGTACCCGTTTATATCTCAAATTCAGGCTCAAAACACCCGAAAATTCGATATTTTTGGGTCACAAAAGCGACCTGTACATGCCTACTCCGTGTTAAAGTATTTTCAAAATAAAGGCCCAAAACATGCTGAAAATCTATATTTTAGGTGCCCAAAGTCAATATGTGTATGCATCTTCTGTACCCATCTATATCCCAAATTCAGGTTCAAAACACCCGAAAATTCGATATTTTTTGGACCCAGAAGCGATCTGTACATGCCTACTCCTTGCTAGAATGTTTTCAAGATGTACCAGTCCTCTACGGCTTTAACTCGTTCAGGATCTGATACAGTACCTTAGTCCGAAGTGTAGTCGTAGTAGTTGTTGTTGTTATTGTGGTTGTTGTGGTATTAGGTAGCGAGCTCGGCGTAGTGGTGTTCTTAGGTAAAGTGACTGCACAAGTTTCTTTAGGCTTAATTTATTTATACATACTTATCTCTATACAGGGAATTATATTTAATGCCTTGTCTGATATGCCTGTGTCTCTCTCTTATGGAGACAGGTTATAGCCCTGGGAGTCAGTTTAGGAAATCCTACATATTAGTTCAACTTCACTGCTTATATACATTCTGTTTTGGAAGATGCCAAGTCTATTCAGATATTATTATTCTTATTATCTTCTTGAAAAGGGGTGGAGTTTGGTCTAAGCTCCACCCAATTCTTCTCTCTCTCTCTTTCTACTTTCTCTCCCTCTCTCTCTCTCTCCCTTTCTCTCCCTCTCTCTCTCTCGAGTTTAGGGATGACAAGTGAGAAATTGGAGGGTAAAATGGTTACCTTCTTGGGTCTGTTGTTGTAAGAATGCCATCTGGATTCTGTTACTTCAAGTGGGGAAGCTGTGGTGTTACCCTCCTCTACAGTACTGTACATCGCTCTATCACGCTACCTGCCTGGCCCTCCAGGCATTAAAGCTTTATTGAATAGAAGGCCAGTTCACAATGTTGGTAGGGTATATGATAATTAACATAGTAACAATGAAAACATGTATAGTAACCTAAAATAGACATTAAGACATAGGCACATCTTGTACATAAATGAACATAGATAGTATCATTAATGCATGAATATTAATACATTGTCACATAAAAATCATCTTAAAATGAATGTGTTTAGCTAGGTGCATGTTATTGTGTGTATATAAGCTAACCTATGCTAAAAGTTCACACATTAATAAGGGGGCGTGTTGCTAGGCTGTGAAATAACAGTCCTATTCTTTTCAATACAACATAATTCAGTATACCTCGATAGTTCGTTCTTATACAATACATAAATATGATAGTACATGGCAGAAAGATAAGACAGTGGATAATAAACATTGGTACTCAGTTTTATTTTTTTTTCAATATATGGAGGAATCAAATTATATAATAAGGATGATTGAAGCCTATTCTCCTTAAATAACATAATAGTTGCACTTTTTCCGAAACAACTGATAATGAGGAGATGTTAAACAAGTCGACTTTAAATGAAATATGTTTAAAGGTGGAAAAGATTATGTCATGTTGTCAAGCACGTTTATGTTTATTAGGCAAGGTAACGATCCCCTTGGATCGTATTTCCTATGAGTCCGTTTCTTTATAGTAGCCTGTAACCATACCATGTGTAGTGTGATTAGGGTAAATTAATGTTAATTGTGTATCAGCAGGTAAGTATAGATAGTGGAAATTAAAATTGATGATGAAAAGAGATATTGATTAGTAATAGATATGAATGTACATGCATATAGGGCTTGATTAGTATTACTTTGATTCCAAGCAAGTGGAGATTTTGCATCCTTAGGAGATTTATATGCAACTTAAATGCAAAGAAATATGCAAGACAAACATCTATGAAGATATGCAACATGGCACTTGAAGTGTTGTGTGTCACTGATGACATCATCACTAAGTATAATACTTATTGGATGAAAATCGAATGTGAAAGGATTACTTCCATTTTCATAGGGAATTGGTGAAGTACGTAGCTTGGGAAAAACATTTTATCTTTTATGTGAATAATAATGGGATTATGATCTTGTAGTAATATACTACGCATGAATGTATAATAATATACCAAGTAGGTGTATGAAGATAATAAGTAAGATGGTATTTCATCATTGATTATACCATTATATTTCGTAGCTGTTGGAGTGGTAATAATTGTGAGTTGATCTTACCTTAATCGCAGTAAATACTCTCTTAAGAAATAAATGGTTGTCATTTCTCTCTGTTCCTCACCTGCAATTCATTTCCTGCTAATTCACAGAAATAAATAGAAGCCTAAAACATGATATGATTATTCCATATATGTAGTTCTTTTCATTCGTTGATCATGTAAAGTTATATAAATCGTATTTAATTTCTGTGCAATGATTTACTCTCTAATACAGTATATACCTGTTACTTTATCTTATCTTGATTTGCAACGGCTTGTCCCGCAACCTTTTTATTTATGGGATAATGCTTGTATATTACTATCTAAGCCTTACCAAATAGTGTTGATGAAATTCCGCTTAAAATATCCCAATCACGCTCTGGGCTGTGATGATGGTTCTAAGTCATTATTTTTTTTTTTGTATAATAAGCGAGCAATATTATTTGAGTCGCTGAATTCCTTCCTAGGGCGCCCAATGGTGAAAGGACACCTTAGAATATAATACATGTAAATTGGGAACTTCATTTGTGTGATACCTGTCAAACAAAACTAGTGTATCATTAAATACCTTATCTGTACCCACTGCTCAATGGCAGAAAATTTATGTAATAAGTCAGATACCTTATAAAAATTAATGATAATATCGTTCTTCCCCAATATTTTATTATTTCCTTTTGTCTTTTCAACTGTTTGATAAAATTGGAAACGAGAGCTCTCAGAATGTAGACGTCATCTTTATCCGCTTGATGCACTTCATCGGAACTTGTAGGCGCCGCGAGTATAAACACGAAATTTGTTATATAGGTTGATGTGGGCCACATCCGTAAGAAAAATTATTATATAGCATTGGAAACCGATCGGAGTTTTTGTTTATAAATGTTTATATTATTATTATCATCAATAGTAGGGATAAAATTACTAGGAAGAGGAATTGTTAATGTTCAAGAGATATTGATTGGTTTCATTGTGGATGTTGGGTTTTGCGCGCTTTTACCAATTTCTTTATTCTCTTTACATAAACAATATCAACCGCCTGGTAAAATTATGCATTATTATAGGTTTATTACCTACTAAAGAAGTGTGAAGATTCGATCGGGTACCCGTTATCACTTGGAGTGAACATATTGAGTTATTTGTTTTATTATGTCGGCGATTACGCAATATTTCCATGCAAGCTCATAATTTGTTTTGTTATGTTGGCAATCACGCATTATTTTCATGCAATCTCATAATTTGTTTTGTTATATTGGCTATCATGCATTATTTTCATGCAAGCTCATAATTTGTTTTGTTATGTTGGCAATCACGCATTATTTTCATGCAAGCTCATAATTTGTTTTGTTATGTTGGCAATCACGCATTATTTTCATGCAAGCTCATAATTTGTTTTGTTATGTTGGCAATCACGCATTATATCCATGCAAGCCTGTAGATCGTTTTGTACATCATGATGAAATTGTTGAAATGCAACTCACTATCGTTCAGTGTAGTTGTCCACGTTGTATCATGGCTTCTGTGTGGCAATTTTATATCATATGAAATACGTATCCATACGCCATTATAGTATTTCATGTGGAGTTTTTCCTTTTATTTCCGTATTTTGTAGTGTTTATTGACCGTCATATCGATGCAGTCTTCCCATGTGGAGGGATTTTCCTTGTTTCTGTGCCACGAAGTACTTCTAGTGTTGTTACGGTGCTGCCGTTTTGTTAACCCATTAAATGCTGGGAGATATGGTAATATAAACGTTTGCTTAATGTCGTAGACATCAGATACCTTTTATAATATCGAGACATGTATAATGTCATATGAAGTTGGTTTTTATATATATGTGCACTTACCTTTGCGGTTTTTATCATAGTGTTGCTGCCACCAAATATCTAGAAAATAGTTAACCATTGGTAATACCTTATTTGCGTCCTGATTCGGAATTGGTAAGGAAAGTAGATCTATTCCTACTACGTTCCATGATTCGTCCAGGATTAGGGATTCCCGTCATGGAACAGGTCCAAATGTATGGCCTTTATTTGCATTGTCTGCTTCGCACTGAGCGATATATGTGTTTCATCATCTACCCTTAGTTTATGCTAATGGTGTATTGTATGGAGAGTGGTCAGGTACCTATCTCTCCCAGGATGCCTTGCTGCTGTATTATGATATAAGGGTAATTAATACTGAGGGAATCATTATGTGTTGTATCACTATTTGATTGTTTTTACGTCACGTTTCCTAAGTTTTCTGTAAAGAATATCATCATGAAGGGAAAATATATTTAAGTGACTGGGTAATTTTGGGCCATTATTTTCATCCTCAGTTTTTAATGAATATTTTATTACATTCATCATAGAATTGTTTGCTAATGTTTACGAACCGCATTAAGGTCAAAGTCCATGGGTGTCCTCGGAACTAAAAGGACAAGATGACTGTTTAAGGGATCTACTACTTTATTAATCGTCCTAAAAGATAGTTAATATCAATATGCGGGAGAAATTCCTGAATTGTTAGACATTATCTGGCTAATTTTCCCGTTAGGGTTTGAGGTTATAGTAAGCCACGGATCGTTTGATAATTTGCGAAAACATGTAAAGGATAGCCTAATATGATTTCTCTCAAAGTACGAAGTGCCCATAATATTGCTTAAGTTTCCTGTTTTGTTACAGAGTAACGAGTAATCTGCGTACTTAATATTCTCTAAGCATAAGTACATACCTGACATAGACCCGTAGCTATCTCTTACATAAGTACAGCGCCTTAGCCTACTGAGGAAGCATCTGTACACTCCATAAAAGACAATGAATATTTGGGAACGTTAGAATTGAAGCTTACATTAATTAACCTTTAATAATTCAAAGCTTAGCTGTTTTTCTGGCATCCATACAAAATTTGTATCTTTCTCGAGGGGATTATTTAGGTGTTTAGTTACTTGGGAAAATACTTTACAAAGATTCTGTATAAGAACATAAGACCAAGAATGATTTTATGCTAGTAACATTTATTTAGAATAGTGAATATTCTCATTGCTCGTATTTTATCAGATTGTGTATGGAGCACAGGGGCGGTTAAATAGATAACCTAAAATGATAAGTTCCTGGTAAGAAACTGAGACATAAACATTTAAAGTTTGAGGCCTACCTAATGTAATCTCTGTATAACCTTTATAGTTACTTACTATGAAAATAATCAAATCGTTGAGATTAGCGATGACTACGTTATTAATAAAACCAATACGAAAATTGATCATATGCTGAAATGTGGATGAAGCATTACATAAACCAAATGGTCTACGAATGTATTCATAATAACCATGGGAAGTATTAAATGTTGGAATGGGTTGAATTTTATCATCTAATGTTATTTGCCAGTTTCCACTGACCAAGTTTAATGTGGAGAATATCATAGGTTTTGTTTCACCAATGTTAGACAAAACATCTTAAAGGAGGGAGGGAATATTTATCTTTAAGTGTAGCATTATTTATTTTTTCTGCAATCAATGACTGGCCTAAAATCACCATTATTTGTTTCTTGAAACCAAAAACATTGGGCTGTTAAAATGGGAATTAGAATTCTCAATAATGCCTTCATCCATCATTTCATTTAATATTTCGTTTACAACTTTCTGTGTACTATGCGGTACGGTAGTCTATATGCTCGAGTAAATGGGTTAAGGAGATGTTAGAGTAATGGTATATATTTTTTTTTTCTCTAATAACTTACAGGTAGGGCAATCGCATTTCAATATGTGGCTAGTATAGTGATGAGATTATCATGATAAAGTGGAAAATCGCGTCCACTGACCAAATTTCTAAGTTGCTCCCTTACGACTATCTATTTATCCTTCGGTAAGAACCGATACAATATTTCCTTGTGGTATTGGTCTAACTTCCATCTGTACAGATCACATAGAGATGTTCCTTTCTTTACATGAATATTGGTAAATGGTTTATTAATATCAGTGACATTTTCACTGTTTACATTAGTTAAGTAAATTAATCCCTGGTTATATATTATTTTACTAGTTCTATTAAGGATAGAACGGTAGTGTGTGGCTGTACATGAGATGGAAGATGTACCTTCAATTTATGGACGAAATTTGGAGTTAATATATTATTATATGCAGCAATGGCCTTTATGATAATGGGGTTATTTCCCTCATTTTCAATACGTATAGGGTTAACATTACCTGGACTTATATATTTTGGCCTGGACAATTCTGTATTTGAATACATTAATTCCTAAAATGTATTATTTTATGTTTAGGGTTTATTATTATGGTTTGTTTAATAAGGTATGATAAACCTAGTTTATAATTTCGTATTATATAAAATTCATTATGGATATGGTTAGTTCCCTTGGCTAACCGTACAGGAAGGGTTAGTTTCCCTAAGACCTGTAATTTATTGCCTATTATGGTTGACAATTCTATGTCACCTGTTCAATCTTGGTTTATAAATACTGCTGGGGACCTAATTTGCTCAATTTGTTAAAGGAATTATCCGATAACAAGGAAACTGCGGCGCCTGTGTCTATCATTAAGGGGGTGTTACTATGTGATACTAGGACAGGGAATTATAGTATATTATTGGTAAATGCGACGACAGGGCCTACAGTTATATTTTCGGTACGTTTTAATATTGTGGCGGTCTCGTTTCATGCATCATGTTTCGATTGTGCCAGTCCCGTTTCATTCTGTTATGGATCATGCATTCATCTAAGGAATGCGACTTTGACTCATGTAAATGACTGTATTTATGATTACTTTCGTTACAGTGTTTGCAACGTTTTCCCTGTGATTCCCCTTGAGTAGGTGTGGCATCAAAATTAAAAATCTTCGTACCCTTGGATTGAGTAATCTGTAATTCACGATGTATGATACGAGATTCCTTCGAATTTAAAGCTAGAGACCCTGATAGTGCAAGTGCTTTTGCTGGTTCACTTGTATTTATGTTGTCTGCCTTAGTTTTAATTATTCTCTGAACCCATGATAATGAATGATGTAGTTTACCATCCCCAAAAACATCAATAAGTGACTGTCTGAATGTAGCATATGACGTTAAATTCTGTGGATTATCTCCCGTATAGTACTTTGAATAATTGTGGGTGGGTAAAATTCTCATTGCTTGCATAGTAGAGTTAGTGGGGTTAGAAGAAGTTGTTAGAAGAGCAGAGACAGTCGGAGATTGTGGAGGAGTAGCCATTTTTGGAGAAAATACAGGTTAATATAGTATACCAGATAGAGGCTTTAATGGGGGTAAGGTTTGGAGAAAGAAAGGAATGTACTCGAATGTGTTGGAACCACAAACGAAACTTAGGGAGGTAGAGGAATCTAGCTTGGAGGCTAGTGAATCATTATCAGGGATATTCGAAGTTAGTTATGATACCTTTGGATTAATGGGGGATTATATCTTTACTTTTGTTTTAATTTGGCACTTGTTTTCCGTTGTCTGGGCTGTTATTGAGGAACCTATTTTCTAACATGGTCGTGGACAAGTGAAAAATAATGTAATGTAACATGTAATGTGTACCTACTTTAGTTGACTGTAGTTGCAACGACGATGACGACGAGTGGTGAAGGGGCGACGACCGTGAAGTGACGAAGCGATGATTAGTTAGCTCGCACACTAACACACTAACAGTCGTAATTGGAGTGAAGATTATGAACGTTGACTTGTCTTATACGAGAGAATTTACGTATAAGGAGGCGTCAGCGTCAGCGTGGAGGTGATGGAGTGATGGCGTTGTCCTTACGAAAGAATTTACGTAACAGGATCGCCGTAGTGATGAAGTGATGATTGTTTGTTGTGAAGTAGATGAGGTTCTCTGTAGGTCAGTTGCAGTTATGTTGAAGCAGGTGTTTCTTGTAGGTGAAGAATTTGTGGTTTATCTCCCTCGTTAGAGGTCGTAAGATTACCCACTGAAGAAATTACTTGAGAGAATTTACAAGCAGATTCCTTCAACTTGTCCTTGAACTATGTTAGTCACTGTACTCCCGTGAAGTCTTTACCTTGCAAGTTGCTCTGTTGCAAAAACACCGCTGCCATCAAAATGTACCAGTCCTCTAAGGCTTTAACTCGTTCAGGATCTGATACAGTACCTTAGTCCGAAGTGTAGTCGTAGTAGTTGTTGTTGTTATTGTGGTTGTTGTGGTATTAGGTAGCGAGCTCGGCGTAGTGGTGTTCTTAGGTAAAGTGACTGCACAAGTTTCTTTAGGCTTAATTTATTTATACATACTTATCTCTATACAGGGAATTATATTTAATGCCTTGTCTGATATGCCTGTGTCTCTCTCTTATGGAGACAGGTTATAGCCCTGGGAGTCAGTTTAGGAAATCCTACATATTAGTTCAACTTCACTGCTTATATACATTCTGTTTTGGAAGATGCCAAGTCTATTCAGATATTATTATTCTTATTATCTTCTTGAAAAGGGGTGGAGTTTGGTCTAAGCTCCACCCAATTCTTCTCTCTCTCTCTTTCTACTTTCTCTCCCTCTCTCTCTCTCTCCCTTTCTCTCCCTCTCTCTCTCTCGAGTTTAGGGATGACAAGTGAGAAATTGGAGGGTAAAATGGTTACCTTCTTGGGTCTGTTGTTGTAAGAATGCCATCTGGATTCTGTTACTTCAAGTGGGGAAGCTGTGGTGTTACCCTCCTCTACAGTACTGTACATCGCTCTATCACGCTACCTGCCTGGCCCTCCAGGCATTAAAGCTTTATTGAATAGAAGGCCAGTTCACAATGTTGGTAGGGTATATGATAATTAACATAGTAACAATGAAAACATGTATAGTAACCTAAAATAGACATTAAGACATAGGCACATCTTGTACATAAATGAACATAGATAGTATCATTAATGCATGAATATTAATACATTGTCACATAAAAATCATCTTAAAATGAATGTGTTTAGCTAGGTGCATGTTATTGTGTGTATATAAGCTAACCTATGCTAAAAGTTCACACATTAATAAGGGGGCGTGTTGCTAGGCTGTGAAATAACAGTCCTATTCTTTTCAATACAACATAATTCAGTATACCTCGATAGTTCGTTCTTATACAATACATAAATATGATAGTACATGGCAGAAAGATAAGACAGTGGATAATAAACATTGGTACTCAGTTTTATTTTTTTTTCAATATATGGAGGAATCAAATTATATAATAAGGATGATTGAAGCCTATTCTCCTTAAATAACATAATAGTTGCACTTTTTCCGAAACAACTGATAATGAGGAGATGTTAAACAAGTCGACTTTAAATGAAATATGTTTAAAGGTGGAAAAGATTATGTCATGTTGTCAAGCACGTTTATGTTTATTAGGCAAGGTAACGATCCCCTTGGATCGTATTTCCTATGAGTCCGTTTCTTTATAGTAGCCTGTAACCATACCATGTGTAGTGTGATTAGGGTAAATTAATGTTAATTGTGTATCAGCAGGTAAGTATAGATAGTGGAAATTAAAATTGATGATGAAAAGAGATATTGATTAGTAATAGATATGAATGTACATGCATATAGGGCTTGATTAGTATTACTTTGATTCCAAGCAAGTGGAGATTTTGCATCCTTAGGAGATTTATATGCAACTTAAATGCAAAGAAATATGCAAGACAAACATCTATGAAGATATGCAACATGGCACTTGAAGTGTTGTGTGTCACTGATGACATCATCACTAAGTATAATACTTATTGGATGAAAATCGAATGTGAAAGGATTACTTCCATTTTCATAGGGAATTGGTGAAGTACGTAGCTTGGGAAAAACATTTTATCTTTTATGTGAATAATAATGGGATTATGATCTTGTAGTAATATACTACGCATGAATGTATAATAATATACCAAGTAGGTGTATGAAGATAATAAGTAAGATGGTATTTCATCATTGATTATACCATTATATTTCGTAGCTGTTGGAGTGGTAATAATTGTGAGTTGATCTTACCTTAATCGCAGTAAATACTCTCTTAAGAAATAAATGGTTGTCATTTCTCTCTGTTCCTCACCTGCAATTCATTTCCTGCTAATTCACAGAAATAAATAGAAGCCTAAAACATGATATGATTATTCCATATATGTAGTTCTTTTCATTCGTTGATCATGTAAAGTTATATAAATCGTATTTAATTTCTGTGCAATGATTTACTCTCTAATACAGTATATACCTGTTACTTTATCTTATCTTGATTTGCAACGGCTTGTCCCGCAACCTTTTTATTTATGGGATAATGCTTGTATATTACTATCTAAGCCTTACCAAATAGTGTTGATGAAATTCCGCTTAAAATATCCCAATCACGCTCTGGGCTGTGATGATGGTTCTAAGTCATTATTTTTTTTTTTGTATAATAAGCGAGCAATATTATTTGAGTCGCTGAATTCCTTCCTAGGGCGCCCAATGGTGAAAGGACACCTTAGAATATAATACATGTAAATTGGGAACTTCATTTGTGTGATACCTGTCAAACAAAACTAGTGTATCATTAAATACCTTATCTGTACCCACTGCTCAATGGCAGAAAATTTATGTAATAAGTCAGATACCTTATAAAAATTAATGATAATATCGTTCTTCCCCAATATTTTATTATTTCCTTTTGTCTTTTCAACTGTTTGATAAAATTGGAAACGAGAGCTCTCAGAATGTAGACGTCATCTTTATCCGCTTGATGCACTTCATCGGAACTTGTAGGCGCCGCGAGTATAAACACGAAATTTGTTATATAGGTTGATGTGGGCCACATCCGTAAGAAAAATTATTATATAGCATTGGAAACCGATCGGAGTTTTTGTTTATAAATGTTTATATTATTATTATCATCAATAGTAGGGATAAAATTACTAGGAAGAGGAATTGTTAATGTTCAAGAGATATTGATTGGTTTCATTGTGGATGTTGGGTTTTGCGCGCTTTTACCAATTTCTTTATTCTCTTTACATAAACAATATCAACCGCCTGGTAAAATTATGCATTATTATAGGTTTATTACCTACTAAAGAAGTGTGAAGATTCGATCGGGTACCCGTTATCACTTGGAGTGAACATATTGAGTTATTTGTTTTATTATGTCGGCGATTACGCAATATTTCCATGCAAGCTCATAATTTGTTTTGTTATGTTGGCAATCACGCATTATTTTCATGCAATCTCATAATTTGTTTTGTTATATTGGCTATCATGCATTATTTTCATGCAAGCTCATAATTTGTTTTGTTATGTTGGCAATCACGCATTATTTTCATGCAAGCTCATAATTTGTTTTGTTATGTTGGCAATCACGCATTATTTTCATGCAAGCTCATAATTTGTTTTGTTATGTTGGCAATCACGCATTATATCCATGCAAGCCTGTAGATCGTTTTGTACATCATGATGAAATTGTTGAAATGCAACTCACTATCGTTCAGTGTAGTTGTCCACGTTGTATCATGGCTTCTGTGTGGCAATTTTATATCATATGAAATACGTATCCATACGCCATTATAGTATTTCATGTGGAGTTTTTCCTTTTATTTCCGTATTTTGTAGTGTTTATTGACCGTCATATCGATGCAGTCTTCCCATGTGGAGGGATTTTCCTTGTTTCTGTGCCACGAAGTACTTCTAGTGTTGTTACGGTGCTGCCGTTTTGTTAACCCATTAAATGCTGGGAGATATGGTAATATAAACGTTTGCTTAATGTCGTAGACATCAGATACCTTTTATAATATCGAGACATGTATAATGTCATATGAAGTTGGTTTTTATATATATGTGCACTTACCTTTGCGGTTTTTATCATAGTGTTGCTGCCACCAAATATCTAGAAAATAGTTAACCATTGGTAATACCTTATTTGCGTCCTGATTCGGAATTGGTAAGGAAAGTAGATCTATTCCTACTACGTTCCATGATTCGTCCAGGATTAGGGATTCCCGTCATGGAACAGGTCCAAATGTATGGCCTTTATTTGCATTGTCTGCTTCGCACTGAGCGATATATGTGTTTCATCATCTACCCTTAGTTTATGCTAATGGTGTATTGTATGGAGAGTGGTCAGGTACCTATCTCTCCCAGGATGCCTTGCTGCTGTATTATGATATAAGGGTAATTAATACTGAGGGAATCATTATGTGTTGTATCACTATTTGATTGTTTTTACGTCACGTTTCCTAAGTTTTCTGTAAAGAATATCATCATGAAGGGAAAATATATTTAAGTGACTGGGTAATTTTGGGCCATTATTTTCATCCTCAGTTTTTAATGAATATTTTATTACATTCATCATAGAATTGTTTGCTAATGTTTACGAACCGCATTAAGGTCAAAGTCCATGGGTGTCCTCGGAACTAAAAGGACAAGATGACTGTTTAAGGGATCTACTACTTTATTAATCGTCCTAAAAGATAGTTAATATCAATATGCGGGAGAAATTCCTGAATTGTTAGACATTATCTGGCTAATTTTCCCGTTAGGGTTTGAGGTTATAGTAAGCCACGGATCGTTTGATAATTTGCGAAAACATGTAAAGGATAGCCTAATATGATTTCTCTCAAAGTACGAAGTGCCCATAATATTGCTTAAGTTTCCTGTTTTGTTACAGAGTAACGAGTAATCTGCGTACTTAATATTCTCTAAGCATAAGTACATACCTGACATAGACCCGTAGCTATCTCTTACATAAGTACAGCGCCTTAGCCTACTGAGGAAGCATCTGTACACTCCATAAAAGACAATGAATATTTGGGAACGTTAGAATTGAAGCTTACATTAATTAACCTTTAATAATTCAAAGCTTAGCTGTTTTTCTGGCATCCATACAAAATTTGTATCTTTCTCGAGGGGATTATTTAGGTGTTTAGTTACTTGGGAAAATACTTTACAAAGATTCTGTATAAGAACATAAGACCAAGAATGATTTTATGCTAGTAACATTTATTTAGAATAGTGAATATTCTCATTGCTCGTATTTTATCAGATTGTGTATGGAGCACAGGGGCGGTTAAATAGATAACCTAAAATGATAAGTTCCTGGTAAGAAACTGAGACATAAACATTTAAAGTTTGAGGCCTACCTAATGTAATCTCTGTATAACCTTTATAGTTACTTACTATGAAAATAATCAAATCGTTGAGATTAGCGATGACTACGTTATTAATAAAACCAATACGAAAATTGATCATATGCTGAAATGTGGATGAAGCATTACATAAACCAAATGGTCTACGAATGTATTCATAATAACCATGGGAAGTATTAAATGTTGGAATGGGTTGAATTTTATCATCTAATGTTATTTGCCAGTTTCCACTGACCAAGTTTAATGTGGAGAATATCATAGGTTTTGTTTCACCAATGTTAGACAAAACATCTTAAAGGAGGGAGGGAATATTTATCTTTAAGTGTAGCATTATTTATTTTTTCTGCAATCAATGACTGGCCTAAAATCACCATTATTTGTTTCTTGAAACCAAAAACATTGGGCTGTTAAAATGGGAATTAGAATTCTCAATAATGCCTTCATCCATCATTTCATTTAATATTTCGTTTACAACTTTCTGTGTACTATGCGGTACGGTAGTCTATATGCTCGAGTAAATGGGTTAAGGAGATGTTAGAGTAATGGTATATATTTTTTTTTTCTCTAATAACTTACAGGTAGGGCAATCGCATTTCAATATGTGGCTAGTATAGTGATGAGATTATCATGATAAAGTGGAAAATCGCGTCCACTGACCAAATTTCTAAGTTGCTCCCTTACGACTATCTATTTATCCTTCGGTAAGAACCGATACAATATTTCCTTGTGGTATTGGTCTAACTTCCATCTGTACAGATCACATAGAGATGTTCCTTTCTTTACATGAATATTGGTAAATGGTTTATTAATATCAGTGACATTTTCACTGTTTACATTAGTTAAGTAAATTAATCCCTGGTTATATATTATTTTACTAGTTCTATTAAGGATAGAACGGTAGTGTGTGGCTGTACATGAGATGGAAGATGTACCTTCAATTTATGGACGAAATTTGGAGTTAATATATTATTATATGCAGCAATGGCCTTTATGATAATGGGGTTATTTCCCTCATTTTCAATACGTATAGGGTTAACATTACCTGGACTTATATATTTTGGCCTGGACAATTCTGTATTTGAATACATTAATTCCTAAAATGTATTATTTTATGTTTAGGGTTTATTATTATGGTTTGTTTAATAAGGTATGATAAACCTAGTTTATAATTTCGTATTATATAAAATTCATTATGGATATGGTTAGTTCCCTTGGCTAACCGTACAGGAAGGGTTAGTTTCCCTAAGACCTGTAATTTATTGCCTATTATGGTTGACAATTCTATGTCACCTGTTCAATCTTGGTTTATAAATACTGCTGGGGACCTAATTTGCTCAATTTGTTAAAGGAATTATCCGATAACAAGGAAACTGCGGCGCCTGTGTCTATCATTAAGGGGGTGTTACTATGTGATACTAGGACAGGGAATTATAGTATATTATTGGTAAATGCGACGACAGGGCCTACAGTTATATTTTCGGTACGTTTTAATATTGTGGCGGTCTCGTTTCATGCATCATGTTTCGATTGTGCCAGTCCCGTTTCATTCTGTTATGGATCATGCATTCATCTAAGGAATGCGACTTTGACTCATGTAAATGACTGTATTTATGATTACTTTCGTTACAGTGTTTGCAACGTTTTCCCTGTGATTCCCCTTGAGTAGGTGTGGCATCAAAATTAAAAATCTTCGTACCCTTGGATTGAGTAATCTGTAATTCACGATGTATGATACGAGATTCCTTCGAATTTAAAGCTAGAGACCCTGATAGTGCAAGTGCTTTTGCTGGTTCACTTGTATTTATGTTGTCTGCCTTAGTTTTAATTATTCTCTGAACCCATGATAATGAATGATGTAGTTTACCATCCCCAAAAACATCAATAAGTGACTGTCTGAATGTAGCATATGACGTTAAATTCTGTGGATTATCTCCCGTATAGTACTTTGAATAATTGTGGGTGGGTAAAATTCTCATTGCTTGCATAGTAGAGTTAGTGGGGTTAGAAGAAGTTGTTAGAAGAGCAGAGACAGTCGGAGATTGTGGAGGAGTAGCCATTTTTGGAGAAAATACAGGTTAATATAGTATACCAGATAGAGGCTTTAATGGGGGTAAGGTTTGGAGAAAGAAAGGAATGTACTCGAATGTGTTGGAACCACAAACGAAACTTAGGGAGGTAGAGGAATCTAGCTTGGAGGCTAGTGAATCATTATCAGGGATATTCGAAGTTAGTTATGATACCTTTGGATTAATGGGGGATTATATCTTTACTTTTGTTTTAATTTGGCACTTGTTTTCCGTTGTCTGGGCTGTTATTGAGGAACCTATTTTCTAACATGGTCGTGGACAAGTGAAAAATAATGTAATGTAACATGTAATGTGTACCTACTTTAGTTGACTGTAGTTGCAACGACGATGACGACGAGTGGTGAAGGGGCGACGACCGTGAAGTGACGAAGCGATGATTAGTTAGCTCGCACACTAACACACTAACAGTCGTAATTGGAGTGAAGATTATGAACGTTGACTTGTCTTATACGAGAGAATTTACGTATAAGGAGGCGTCAGCGTCAGCGTGGAGGTGATGGAGTGATGGCGTTGTCCTTACGAAAGAATTTACGTAACAGGATCGCCGTAGTGATGAAGTGATGATTGTTTGTTGTGAAGTAGATGAGGTTCTCTGTAGGTCAGTTGCAGTTATGTTGAAGCAGGTGTTTCTTGTAGGTGAAGAATTTGTGGTTTATCTCCCTCGTTAGAGGTCGTAAGATTACCCACTGAAGAAATTACTTGAGAGAATTTACAAGCAGATTCCTTCAACTTGTCCTTGAACTATGTTAGTCACTGTACTCCCGTGAAGTCTTTACCTTGCAAGTTGCTCTGTTGCAAAAACACCGCTGCCATCAAAATGTACCAGTCCTCTAAGGCTTTAACTCGTTCAGGATCTGATACAGTACCTTAGTCCGAAGTGTAGTCGTAGTAGTTGTTGTTGTTATTGTGGTTGTTGTGGTATTAGGTAGCGAGCTCGGCGTAGTGGTGTTCTTAGGTAAAGTGACTGCACAAGTTTCTTTAGGCTTAATTTATTTATACATACTTATCTCTATACAGGGAATTATATTTAATGCCTTGTCTGATATGCCTGTGTCTCTCTCTTATGGAGACAGGTTATAGCCCTGGGAGTCAGTTTAGGAAATCCTACATATTAGTTCAACTTCACTGCTTATATACATTCTGTTTTGGAAGATGCCAAGTCTATTCAGATATTATTATTCTTATTATCTTCTTGAAAAGGGGTGGAGTTTGGTCTAAGCTCCACCCAATTCTTCTCTCTCTCTCTTTCTACTTTCTCTCCCTCTCTCTCTCTCTCCCTTTCTCTCCCTCTCTCTCTCTCGAGTTTAGGGATGACAAGTGAGAAATTGGAGGGTAAAATGGTTACCTTCTTGGGTCTGTTGTTGTAAGAAGGCCATCTGGATTCTGTTACTTCAAGTGGGGAAGCTGTGGTGTTACCCTCCTCTACAGTACTGTACAAAGATACAAACCCAAAACATGCTCAAAATTGATATTTTAGGTGCAAAAAGTCGATATGTGCATGCATCCTCTGTACACGGTTATATCCCAAATTCAAGCTCAAAACACCCGAAAATTCGATATTTTTGGGTCCCAAAAGCGATCTGTACATGCCTTCTCAGTGCTAGAATATTTTCAAAATATATCCTCAAAACATGCTGAAAATCGATATTTTACGTGCCCAAAGTCGATATGTGCATGCATCTTCATTAACCGTTTATATCTCAAATTCAGGCTCAAAACACCCGAAAATTCAATATTTTTGAATCCCAGGAGCGATCTGTACATGCCTACTCAGTGCTAGAATATTTTCAAAATATAGGCCCAAAACATACTAAAAATCGATATTTTGGCTGCAAAAGTCGATATGTGCATGCATCTTCTGTACCCGTTAATATCTCAAATTCAGGCTCAAAACACCCAAAAAATCGATATTTTTTTGTCCCTGAAGCGATCTGTACATGTCTACACCGTGTTAGAGTATTTTCAAAATACAGGCCCAAAACATGCTCAAAATCGATATTTTAGGTGCCCAAAGACGATATGTGCATGCATCTTCTGTACCCGTCTATATCCCAAATTCAGGTTCAAAACATTCGAAAATTCGATATTTTTGGGTCCCAAAAGCCATTTGTACATGCATACTCCTTGTTAGAGTATTTTCAAAATACAGGCCCAAAACATGCTGAAAATCTATATTTTAGGTGCCCAAAGTCAATATGTGTATGCATCTTCTGTACCCGTTTATATCTCAAATTCAGGCTCAAAACACCCGAAATTCGATATTTTTGGGTCCCAAAATCAATCTGTACATGCCTACTCCTTGCTAAAATGTTTTCAAGATACAGACCAAAAACATGCTCAAAATCGATATTTTAGGTGCAAAAAGTCGATATGTGCATGTATCTTCTGTACCCGTTAATATCTCAAATTCAGGCTCAAAACACCCGAAAATTCAATATTTTTGGGTCCCAGAAGCGATCTGTACATACCTACTCAGTGCTAGAATGTTTTCAAATTATATTCTCAAAACATGCTAAAAATTGATATTTTAGGTTTCCAAAGTCGATATGCCATTGCATCTTCTGTACCCGTTTATATCTCAAATTCAGGCTCAAAACAACCGAAAAATCGATATTTTTGGGTCCCAAAAGCGATCTGTACATGCCTACTCCGTGTTAGAGTATTTTCAAAATACAGGCCCAAAACATGCTCAAAATCGATATTTTAGGTGCCAAAAGTCGATATGTGCATGCATCTTCTGTATCCGTCTATATCCCAAATTCAGGTTCAAAACACCCGAAAATTCGATATTTTTGGGTCCCAGGAGTGATCTGTACTTGCCTACTCCTTGCTAGAATTTTTTCAAGATACAGACCCATAACAAGATCAAAATCGATATTTTAGGTGCAAAAAGTCGATATGTGCATGCATCTTCTGTACCCGTTTATATCTCAAATTCAAGCTTAAAACACCCGAAAATTCCATGTTTTTGGGTCCCTTAAGCAAACTGTACATGCATACTCAGTGCTAGAATGTTTTCAAAATGTAGGCTCAAAACATGCTAAAAACGATATTTTAGGTGTACAAAGTCGATATGTGCATGCATCTTCTGTACCCGTTTATATCTCAAATTCAGGCTCAAAACTCCGAAAATTCGATATTTTTGGGTCCCTTAAGCGATCTGTACATGCGTACTCCGTGTTAAGTATTTTCAAAATACAGGCCCAAAACATGCTGAAAATCTATATTTTAGGTGCCCAATGTCAATATGTGTATGCATCTTCTATACCCGTCTATATCCCAAATTCAGGTTCAAAACACCAGAAAATTCGATATTTTTGGGTCCCAGAAGCGATCTATACATGCCTACTCAGTGCTAGAATATTTTCAAATTATACGCCGAAAACATACTAAAAATCGATATTTTGGGTGCCAAAGTCGATATGTGCATGCATCTTCTGTACCCGTTTATATCTCAAATTCAGGCTCAAAACACCCAAAAAATCGATATTTTTTTGTCCCAGAAGCGATCTGTACATGTCTACACCGTGTTAGAGTATTTTCAAAATACAGGCCCAAAACATGCTCAAAATCGATATTTTACGTGTCCAAAGTCGATATGTGCATGCATCTTCTGTACCCGTTTATATCTCAAATTCAGGCTCAAAACACCCGAAAATTCGATATTTTTGGGTCACAAAAGCGACCTGTACATGCCTACTCCGTGTTATAGTATTTTCAAAATAAAGGCCCAAAACATGCTGAAAATCTATATTTTAGGTGCCCAAAGTCAATATGTGTATGCATCTTCTGTACCCATCTATATCCCAAATTCAGGTTCAAAACACCCAAAAATTCGATATTTTTTGGACCCAGAAGCGATCTGTACATGCCTACTCCTTGCTAGAATGTTTTCAAGATACAAACCCAAAACATGCTCAAAATTGATATTTTAGGTGCAAAAAGTCGATATGTGCATGCATCCTCTGTACACGGTTATATCCCAAATTCAGGCTCAAAACACCCGAAAATTCGATATTTTTGGGTCCCAAAAGCGATCTGTACATGCCTTCTCAGTGCTAGAATATTTTCAAAATATATCCTCAAAACATGCTGAAAATCGATATTTTACGTGCCCAAAGTCGATATGTGCATGCATCTTCAGTACCCGTTTATATCTCAAATTCAGGCTCAAAACACCCGAAAATTCAATATTTTTGAATCCCAGGAGCGATCTGTACATGCCTACTCAGTGCTAGAATATTTTCAAAATATAGGCCCAAAACATACTAAAAATCGATATTTTGGCTGCAAAAGTCGATATGTGCATGCATCTTCTGTACCCGTTAATATCTCAAATTCAGGCTCAAAACACCCAAAAAATCGATATTTTTTTGTCCCAGAAGCGATCTGTACATGTCTACACCGTGTTAGAGTATTTTCAAAATACAGGCCCAAAACATGCTCAAAATCGATATTTTAGGTGCCCAAAGACGATATGTGCATGCATCTTCTGTACCCGTCTATATCCCAAATTCAGGTTCAAAACATTCGAAAATTCGATATTTTTGGGTCCCAAAAGCCATCTGTACATGCATACTCCTTGTTAGAGTATTTTCAAAATACAGGCCCAAAACATGCTGAAAATCTATATTTTAGGTGCCCAAAGTCAATATGTGTATGCATCTTCTGTACCCGTTTATATCTCAAATTCAGGCTCAAAACACCCGAAATTCGATATTTTTGGGTCCCAAAATCAATCTGTACATGCCTACTCCTTGCTAAAATGTTTTCAAGATACAGACCAAAAACATGCTCAAAATCGATATTTTAGGTGCAAAAAGTCGATATGTGCATGTATCTTCTGTACCCGTTAATATCTCAAATTCAGGCTCAAAACACCCGAAAATTCAATATTTTTGGGTCCCAGAAGCGATCTGTACATACCTACTCAGTGCTAGAATGTTTTCAAATTATATTCTCAAAACATGCTAAAAATTGATATTTTAGGTTTCCAAAGTCGATATGCCATTGCATCTTCTGTACCCGTTTATATCTCAAATTCAGGCTCAAAACAACCGAAAAATCGATATTTTTGGGTCCCAAAAGCGATCTGTACATGCCTACTCCGTGTTAGAGTATTTTCAAAATACAGGCCCAAAACATGCTCAAAATCGATATTTTAGGTGCCAAAAGTCGATATGTGCATGCATCTTCTGTATCCGTCTATATCCCAAATTCAGGTTCAAAACACCCGAAAATTCGATATTTTTGGGTCCCAGGAGTGATCTGTACTTGCCTACTCCTTGCTAGAATTTTTTCAAGATACAGACCCATAACAAGATCAAAATCGATATTTTAGGTGCAAAAAGTCGATATGTGCATGCATCTTCTGTACCCGTTTATATCTCAAATTCAAGCTTAAAACACCCGAAAATTCCATGTTTTTGGGTCCCTTAAGAAACTGTACATGCATACTCAGTGCTAGAATGTTTTCAAAATGTAGGCTCAAAACATGCTAAAAACCGATATTTTAGGTGTACAAAGTCGATATGTGCATGCATCTTCTGTACCCGTTTATATCTCAAATTCAGGCTCTAAACTCCGAAAATTCGATATTTTTGGGTCCCTTAAGCGATCTGTACATGCGTACTCCGTGTTAAGTATTTTCAAAATACAGGCCCAAAACATGCTGAAAATCTATATTTTAGGTGCCCAATGTCAATATGTGTATGCATCTTCTGTACCCGTCTATATCCCAAATTCAGGTTCAAAACACCTGAAAATTCGATATTTTTGGGTCCCAGAAGCGATCTGTACATGCCTACTCAGTGCTAGAATATTTTCAAATTATACGCCGAAAACATACTAATAATCGATATTTTGGGTGCCAAAGTCGATATGTGCATGCATCTTCTGTACCCGTTTATATCTCAAATTCAGGCTCAAAACACCCAAAAAATCGATTTTTTTTTGTCCCAGAAGCGATCTGTACATGTCTACACCGTGTTAGAGTATTTTCAAAATACAGGCCCAAAACATGCTCAAAATCGATATTTTACGTGTCCAAAGTCGATATGTGCATGCATCTTCTGTACCCGTTTATATCTCAAATTCAGGCTCAAAACACCCGAAAATTCGATATTTTTGGGTCACAAAAGCGACCTGTACATGCCTACTCCGTGTTAAAGTATTTTCAAAATAAAGGCCCAAAACATGCCGAAAATCTATATTTTAGGTGCCCAAAGTCAATATGTGTATGCATCTTCTGTACCCATCTATATCCCAAATTCGGGTTAAAAACACCCGAAAATTCGATATTTTTTGGTATCAGAAGCGATCTGTACATGCCTACTCCTTGCTAGAATGTTTTCAAGATACAAACCCAAAACATGCTCAAAATTGATATTTTAGGTGCAAAAAGTCGATATGTGCATGCATCCTCTGTACACGGTTATATCCCAAATTCAGGCTCAAAACACCCGAAAATTCGATATTTTTTGGTCCCAAAAGCGATCTGTACATGCCTTCTCAGTGCTAGAATATTTTCAATATATATCCCCAAAACATGCTGAAAATCGATATTTTACGTGCCCAAAGTCGATATGTGCACTCATCTTCAGTACCCGTTTATATCTCAAATTCAGGCTCAAAACACCCGAAAATTCAATATTTTTGAATCCCAGGAGCGATCTGTACATGCCTACTCAGTGCTAGAATATTTTCAAAATATAGGCCCAAAACATACTTAAAATCGATATTTTGGCTGAAAAGTCGATATGTGCATGCATCTTCTGTACCCGTTAATATCTCAAATTCAGGCTCAAAACACCCAAAAAATCGTTATTTTTTTGTCCCAGAAGCGATCTGTACATGTCTACACCGTGTTAGAGTATTTTCAAAATACAGGCCCAAAACATGCTCAAAATCGATATTTTAGGTGCCCAAAGTCGATATGTGCATGCATCTTCTGTACCCGTCTATATCCCAAATTCAGGTTCAAAACATTCGAAAATTCAATATTTTTGGGTCCCTAAAGCCATCTGTACATGCATACTCCTTGTTAGAGTATTTTCAAAATACTGGCCCAAAACATGCTGAAAATCTATATTTTAGGTGCCCAAAGTCAATATGTGTATGCATCTTCTGTACCCGTTTATATCTCAAATTCAGGCTCAAAACACCCGAAAATTCGATATTTTTGGGTCCCAAAATCAATCTGTACATGCCTACTCCTTGCTAAAATGTTTTCAAGATACAGACCAAAAACATGCTCAAAATCGATATTTTAGGTGCAAAAAGTCGATATGTGCATGTATCTTCTGTACCCGTTAATATCTCAAATTCAGGCTCAAAACACTCGAAAATTCAATATTTTTGGCTCCCAGAAGCGATCTGTACATACCTACTCAGTGCTAGAATGTTTTCAAATTATAGGCTCAAAACATGCTAAAAATTGATATTTTAGGTTTCCAAAGTCGATATGTCATTGCATCTTCTGTACCCGTTTATATCTCAAATTCAGGCTCAAAACAACCGAAAAATCGATATTTTTGGGTCACATAAGCGATCTGTACATGCCTACACCTTTCAAGAATGTTTTCAAGATATAGACCCAAAACATGCACAAAATCGATATTTTAGGATAAAAAGTCGATATGTGCATGTATCTTCAGTACTCGTTTATATATCAAATTGATTCTAAAACACCCCAAAATTGAACATTTTTGGGTCTTAAAAACGGTCTGTATATGCCTACTCAGTGCAAGAATGTTTTCAAAATATAGGCTCAAAACATGCTAAAAATCGATATTTTAGGTGCCCAAAGTCAATATGTGTATGCATCCTCTGTACCCGGTTATATCCCAAATTCAGGCTCAAAACACCCGAAAATTCGATATTTTTGGGATTCCAGAAGCGATCTGTACATGCCTACTCCTTGCTAGAATGTTTTCAAGATACAAACCCAAAACATGCTCAAAATCGATATTTTAGGTGCAAAAAGTCGATATGTGCATGAATCTTCAGTACCCGTTTATATCTCAAATTCAGGCTCAAAACACCCGAAAATTCAATATTTTTGGGTCCCATAAGCGATCTGTACATGCCTACTCCGTATTAAGTATTTTCAAAATACAGGCCCAAAACATGCTAAAAAACTATATTTTAGGTGCCCAAAGTCAATATGTGTATGCATCTTCTGTACCCGTTTATATCTCAAATTCAGGCTCAAAACACCCGAAAATTTGATATTTTGGGGTCACAAAAGCGATCTGTACATGCCTACTCCGTGTTAGAGTATTTCCAAATTACAGGCCCAAAACATGCTAAAAATCGATATTTTAGGTGCCCAAAGTCGATATGTGCATGCATCTTCTGTACCCGTTTATATCTCAAATTCAGGCTCAAAACACTCAAAAATTCGATATTTTTGTGTCCCAGAAGCAATCTGTACATGCCTACTCCATGTTAGAGTGTTTTAAAAATACATGCCCAAAACATGCTCAAAATCGATATTTGGGGTGCCCAAAGTCAATATGTGTATGCATCTTCGGTTCCCGTCTATATCCCAAATTCAGGTTTAAAACATTCGAAAATTCGATATTTTTTGTCCCAAAAGCGATCTGTATATGCCTACTCAGTGCTAGAATATTTTCAACATATAGTCCCAAAACATGCTAAAAATCGATATTTTAGGTGCCCGAAGTCAATATGTGCATGTATCTTCTGTACCCGTTTATATCTCAAATTCAGGCTCAAAACACCCGAAAATTCGATATTTTTGGGTCCCAAAAGCAATCTGTACATGCCTACACCTTGCTAGAATGTTTTCAAGATACAGACCAAAAACATGCTCAAAATCGATATTTTAGGTGCAAAAAGTCGATATGTGCATGCATCTTCTGTACCCGTTAATATCTTAAATTGAGGCTCAAAACACCCGAAAATTCAATATTTTTGGGTCCCTGAAGCTATCTGTACATGCCTACTCAGTGCTAGAATGTTTTCAAATTATAGGCTTAAAACATGCTAAAAATTGATATTTTAGGTGTCCAAAGTCGATATGTCATTGCATCTTCTGTACCTGTTTATATCTTAAATTCTGGCTCAAAACCCCCGAAAAATCGATATTTTTGGGTCCCAAAAGCGATCTGTACATGCCTACTCCATGTTAGAGTGTTTTAAAAATGCATGCCCAAAACATGCTCAAAATCGATATTTGGGGTGCCCAAAGTCAATATGTGTGTGTATGCATCTTCGGTACCCGTCTATATCCCAAATTCAGGTTCAAAACATTCGAAAATTCGATATTTTTGTGTCCCAGAAGCGATCTGTACATGCCTACTTCTTGCTAGAATGTTTTCAAGATACAGACCCAAAACATGCACAAAATCGATATTTTAGGTGCAAAAAGTCGATTTGTGCATGCATCTTCTGTACCCGTTTATATCTCAAATTCAGGCTCAAAACACCCGAAAATTCGATATTTTTGGGTCCCAGAAGCGATCTGTACATGCCTACTCCGTGTTAGAGTATTTTCAAAATACAGGCCCAAAACATGCTCAAAATCGATATTTTAGGTGCCAAAAGTCGATATGTGCATGCATCTTCTGTATCCGTCTATATCCCAAATTCAGGTTCAAAACATCCGAAAATTCGATATTTTTGGGTCCCAGGAGTGATCTGTACTTGCCTACTCCTTGCTAGAATTTTTTCAAGATACAGACCCATAACAAGATCAAAATCGATATTTTAGGTGCAAAAAGTCGATATGTGCATGCATCTTCTGTACCCGTTTATATCTCAAATTCAAGCTTAAAACACCCGAAAATTCCATGTTTTTGGGTCCCTTAAGCAAACTGTACATGCATACTCAGTGCTAGAATGTTTTCAAAATGTAGGCTCAAAACATGCTAAAAACCGATATTTTAGGTGTACAAAGTCGATATGTGCATGCATCTTCTGTACCCGTTTATATCTCAAATTCAGGCTCAAAACTCCGAAAATTCGATATTTTTGGGTCCCTTAAGCGATCTGTACATGCGTACTCCGTGTTAAGTATTTTCAAAATACAGGCCCAAAACATGCTGAAAATCTATATTTTAGGTGCCCAATGTCAATATGTGTATGCATCTTCTGTACCCGTCTATATCCCAAATTCAGGTTCAAAACACCAGAAAATTCGATATTTTTGGGTCCCAGAAGCGATCTGTACATGCCTACTCAGTGCTAGAATATTTTCAAATTATGCGCCGAAAACATACTAAAAATCGATATTTTGGGTGCCAAAGTCGATATGTGCATGCATCTTCTGTACCCGTTTATATCTCAAATTCAGGCTCAAAACACCCAAAAAATCGATATTTTTTTGTCCCAGAAGCGATCTGTACATGTCTACACCGTGTTAGAGTATTTTCAAAATACAGGCCCAAAACATGCTCAAAATCGATATTTTACGTGTCCAAAGTCGATATGTGCATGCATCTTCTGTACCCGTTAATATCTCAAATTCAGGCTCAAAACACCCAAAAAATCGATATTTTTTTGTCCCATAAGCGATCTGTACATGCCTACTCCGTATTAAGTATTTTCAAAATACAGGCCCAAAACATGCTAAAAAACTATATTTTAGGTGCCCAAAGTCAATATGTGTATGCATCTTCTGTACCCGTTTATATCTCAAATTCAGGCTCAAAACACCCGAAAATTTGATATTTTGGGGTCACAAAAGCGATCTGTACATGCCTACTCCGTGTTAGAGTATTTCCAAATTACAGGCCCAAAACATGCTAAAAATCGATATTTTAGGTGCCCAAAGTCGATATGTGCATGCATCTTCTGTACCCGTTTATATCTCAAATTCAGGCTCAAAACACTCAAAAATTCGATATTTTTGTGTCCCAGAAGCAATCTGTACATGCCTACTCCATGTTAGAGTGTTTTAAAAATACATGCCCAAAACATGCTCAAAATCGATATTTGGGGTGCCCAAAGTCAATATGTGTATGCATCTTCGGTTCCCGTCTATATCCCAAATTCAGGTTTAAAACATTCGAAAATTCGATATTTTTTGTCCCAAAAGCGATCTGTATATGCCTACTCAGTGCTAGAATATTTTCAACATATAGTCCCAATACATGCTAAAAATCGATATTTTAGGTGCCCGAAGTCAATATGTGCATGTATCTTCTGTACCCGTTTATATCTCAAATTCAGGCTCAAAACACCCGAAAATTCGATATTTTTGGGTCCCAAAAGCAATCTGTACATGCCTACACCTTGCTAGAATGTTTTCAAGATACAGACCAAAAACATGCTCAAAATCGATATTTTAGGTGCAAAAAGTCGATATGTGCATGCATCTTCTGTACCCGTTAATATCTTAAATTGAGGCTCAAAACACCCGAAAATTCAATATTTTTGGGTCCCTGAAGCTATCTGTACATGCCTACTCAGTGCTAGAATGTTTTCAAATTATAGGCTTAAAACATGCTAAAAATTGATATTTTAGGTGTCCAAAGTCGATATGTCATTGCATCTTCTGTACCTGTTTATATCTTAAATTCTGGCTCAAAACCCCCGAAAAATCGATATTTTTGGGTCCCAAAAGCGATCTGTACATGCCTACTCCATGTTAGAGTGTTTTAAAAATGCATGCCCAAAACATGCTCAAAATCGATATTTTAGGTGTCCAAAGTCGATATGTGCATGCATCTTCTGTACCCGTTAATATCTCAAATTCAGGCTCAAAACACCCAAAAAATCGATATTTTTTTGTCCCAGAAGCGATCTGTACATGTCTACACCGTGTTAGAGTATTTTCAAAATACAGGCCCAAAACATGCTGAAAATCTATATTTTAGGTGCTCAAAATCAATATGTGTATGCATCTTCTGTACCCATCTATATCCCAAATTCAGGTTCAAAACACCAGAAAATTCGATATTTTTTGGTCCCAGAAGCGATCTGTACATGCCTACTTCTTGCTAGTATATTTTCAAGATACAAACCCAAAACATGCTCAAAATCGATATTTTAGGTGCAAAAAGTCGATATGTGCATGCATCCTCTGTACACGGTTATATCCAAAATTCAGGCTCAAAACACCCGAAAATTCGATATTTTTGGGTCCCAAAAGCGATCTGTACATGCCTTCTCAGTGCTAGAATATTTTCAAAAAAAATCCCCAAAACATGCTGAAAATCGATATTTTAGGTGCAAAAAGTCGATATGTGCATGCATCTTCAGTACCCGTTTATATCTCAAATTCAGGCTCAAAACACCCGAAAATTCAATATTTTTGAATCCCAGGAGCGAGATGTACATGCCTACTCAGTGCTAGAATATTTTCAAAATATAGGCCCAAAACATACTAAAAATCGATATTTTGGCTGCAAAAGTCGATATGTGCATTCATCTTCTGTACCCGTTTATATCTCAAATTCAGGCTCAAAACTCCGAAAATTCGATATTTTTGGGTCCCTTATGCGATCTGTACATGCCTACTCCGTGTTAAGTATTTTCAAAATACAGGCCCAAAACATGCTAAAATCTATATTTTAGGTGCCCAATGTCAATATGTGTATGCATCTTCTGTACCCGTCTATATCCCAAATTCAGGTTCAAAACACCAGAAAATTCGATATTTTTGGGTCCCAGAAGCGATCTGTACATGCCTACTCAGTGCTAGAATATTTTCAAATTATACGCCGAAAACATACTAAAAATCGATATTTTGGGTGCCAAAGTCGATATGTGCATGCATCTTCTGTACCCGTTTATATCTCAAATTCAGGCTCAAAACACCCAAAAAATCGATATTTTTTTGTCCCAGAAGCGATCTGTACATGTCTACACCGTGTTAGAGTATTTTCAAAATACAGGCCCAAAACATGCTGAAAATCTATATTTTAGGTGCCCAAAGTCAATATGTGTATGCATCTTCTGTACCCATCTATATCCCAAATTCGGGTTCAAAACACCCGAAAATTCGATATTTTTTGGTATCAGAAGCGATCTGTACATGCCTACTCCTTGCTAGAATGTTTTCAAGATACAAACCCAAAACATGCTCAAAATTGATATTTTAGGTGCAAAAAGTTGATATGTGCATGCATCCTCTGTACACGGTTATATCCCAAATTCAGGCTCAAAACACCCGAAAATTCGATATTTTTGGGTCCCAAAAGCGATCTGTACATGCCTTCTCAGTGCTAGAATATTTTCAAAATATATCCCCAAAACATGCTGAAAATCGATATTTTACATGCCCAAAGTCGATATGTGCATGTATCTTCAGTACCCGTTTATATCTCAAATTCAGGCTCAAAACACCCGAAAATTCAATATTTTTGAATCCCAGGAGCGATCTGTACATGCCTACTCAGTGCTAGAATATTTTCAAAATATAGGCCCAAAACATACTAAAAATCGATATTTTGGCTGCAAAAGTCGATATGTGCATGCATCTTCTGTACCCGTTTATATCTCAAATTCAGGCTCAAAACACCCAAAAAATCGATATTTTTTTATCCCAGAAGCGATTTGTACATGTCTACACCGTGTTAGAGTATTTTCAAAATACAGGCCCAAAACATGCTGAAAATCTATATTTTAGGTGCCCAAAGTAAATATGTGTATGCATCTTCTGTACCCATCTATATCCCAAATTCGGGTTCAAAACACCCGAAAATTCGATATTTTAGGGTCCCAGAAGCGATCTGTACATGCCTACTCCTTGCTAGAATGTTTTCAAGATACAGACCCAAAACATGCTCAAAATCAATATTTTAAGTGCAAAGAGTCTATATGTGCATGCATCTTCTGTACCCGTTTATATCTCAAATTCGGGCTCAAAACTCCGAAAATTCGATATTTTTGGGTCCCTTAAGCAATCTGCACATGCCTACTCAGTGCTAGAATTTTTTTAAAATACAGGCTTAAAACATGCTATAAATCGATATTTTAGGTGTCCAAAGTCAATATGTGCATTCATCTTCTGAACCCGTTTATATCTCAAATTCAGGCTCAAAACACCCAAAAAATTGATATTTTTGTGTCCCAGAAGCGATCTGTACATGCCTACTCCGTGTTAAAGTATTTTCAAAATACAGGCCCAAAACATGCTGAAAATCTATATTTTAGGTGCCCAAAGTCAATATGTGTATGCATCTTCTGTACCCATCTATATCCTAAATTCAGGTTCAAAACACCCAAAAATTCGATATTTTGGGTCCCAGAAGCGATCTGTACGTGCATACTCCTTGCTAGAATGTTTTCAAGATACAGACCCAAAACATGCTCAAAATCGATATTTTAGGTGCAAAAAGTCGATATGTGCATGCATTCTCCGACCCCCGGTAATATCCCAAATTCTGGCTCAAAACCCCCGAAAATTCGATATTTTTAGGTCCCAGAAACGATCTGTACATGCCTACTCTGTGCTAGAATATTTTCAAATTATACGCACAAAACATACTAAAAATCGATATTTTGGGTGCCAAAGTCGATATGTGCATGTATCTTCTGTACCCGTTTATATCTCAAATTCAGGCTCAAAACACCCAAAAAATCGATATTTTTGTGTCCCAGAAGCGATCTGTACATGTCTACACCGTGTTTGAGTATTTTCAAGATACAGACCCAAAACATGCTCAAAATCGATATTTTAAGTGCAAAAAGTCGATATGTGCATGCATCTTCTGTACCCGTTTATATCTCAAATTCAGGCTCAAAACACCCGAAAATTCGATATTTTTGGGTCCCAAAAGCGATCTGTACGTGCATACTCCGTGGTAGAGTGTTTTTAAAATACAGGCTCAAAACATGCTGAAAATCTATATTTTAGGTGCCCAAAGTCAATATGTGTATGCATCTTCTGTACCCGTCTATATCCCAAATTCAGGTTCAAAACGCCAGAAAATTCGATATTTTTGGGTCCCAGAAACGATCTGTACATGCCTACTACTTGTTAGAATGTTTTCAAGATACAGACCCAAAACATGCTCAACATCGATATTTTAGGTGCAAAAGTCGATATGTGTATGCATTCTCTGTACCCGGTTATATCTCAAATTCAGGCTCAAAACACCCGAAAATTCAATATTTTTGGGTCCCAGAAGCGATCTGTACATGCATACTCCGTGTTAGAGTGTTTTTTAAATACAGGCCCAAAACATGCTAAAAAATTGATATTTTAGGTGCACAAAGTCAATATGGGTATGCATTCTCTGTACCCGGTTATATCTCAAATTCAGGCTCAAAACACCTGAAAATTCAATATTTTTGGGTCCCAGAAGCGATCTGTACATGCCTACTCAGTGCTAGAATGTTTTCAAAATATCGGCTCAGAACATGCTAAAAATCGATATTTTGGGTGTCTAAAGTCGATATGTGCATGCATCTTCTGTACCCGTTTATATCTCAAATTCAGGCTCAAAACACCCAAAAAATTGATATTTTTGTGTCCCAGAAGCGATCTGTACATGCCTACTCCGTGTTAGAGTATTTTCAAAATGCAGGCCCAAAACATGCTCAAAATCGATATTTTAGGTGCCCAAAGTGGATATGTGCATGCATCTTCTGTATCCGTTTATATCTCAAATTCAGGCTCAGAACACCCGAAAATTCGATGTTTTGGGGTCCCAGAAGAGATCTGTACATGCCTACTCCGTGTTAAAGTATTTTCAAAATTCAGGCCCAAAACATGCTAAAAATCTATATTTTAGGTGCCCAAAGTCAATATGTGTATGCATCTTCTGTACCCATCTATATCCTAAATTCATGTTCAAAACACCCAAAAATTCGATATTTTGGGTCGCAGAAGCGATCTGTACGTGCATACTCCTTGCTAGAATGTTTTCAAGATACATACCCAAAACATGCTCAAAATCGATATTTTAGGTGCTAAAAGTCGATATGTGCATGCATTCTCCGTACCCTGTTATATCCCAAATTCTGGCTCAAAACACCCGAAAATTCGATATTTTTGGGTCCCAGAAGCGATCTGTACATGCCTACTCAGTGCTAGAATATTTTCAAATTATACCCACAAAACATACTAAAAATCGATATTTTGGGTGCCAAAGTCGATATGTGCCTGCATCTTCTGTACCCGTTTATATCTCAAATTCAGGCTCAAAACACCCAAAAAATCGATATTTTTGGGTCCCAGAAGCGATCTGTACATGTCTACACCGTGTTTGAGTATTTTCAAGATACAGACCCAAAACATGCTCAAAATCGATATTTTAAGTGCAAAAAGTCGATATTTGCATGCATCCTCTGTACCCGTTTATATCTCAAATTCAGGCTCAAAACACCCGAAAATTCAATATTTTTGGGTCCCAAAAGCGATATGTACATGTCTACTCCGTGTTAGAGTATTTTTAAAATACAGGCCCAAAACATACTAAAAATCGATATTTTAGGTGCCCAAAGTCGATATGTGCATGCATCTTCTGTACCCGTTTATATCTCAAATTCAGGCTCAAAACACCCAAAAATTCGATATTTTTGGGTCCCAGAAGCGATCTGTACATGCCTACTCCGTTGTAGAGTGTTTTTAAAATACAGGCTCAAAACATGCTGAAAATCTATATTTTATGTGCCCAAAGTCAATATGTGTATGCATCTTCTGTACCCGTCTATATCGCAAATTCAGGTTCAAAACACCAGAAAATTCGGTATTTTTGGGTCCCAGAAGCGATATGTACATGCCTACTACTTGCTAGAATGTTTTCAAGATACAGACCCAAAACATGCTCAACATCGATATGTTAGGTGCAAAAAGTCGATATGTGTATGCATTCTCTGTACCCGGTTATATCTCAAATTCAGGCTCAAAACACCGAAAATTCAATATTTTTGGGTCCCAGAAGCGATCTGTACATGCATTCTCCGTGTTAGAGTGTTTTTTAAATACAGGACCTAAACATGCTAAAAAAATTGATATTTTAGGTGCACAAAGTCAATATGGGTATGCATTCTCTGTACCCGGTTATATCTCAAATTCAGGCTCAAAACACCCGAAAATTCAATATTTTTGGGTCCCAGAAGCGATCTGTACATGCCTACTCAGTGCTAGAATGTTTTCAAAATATCGGCTCAGAACATGCTAAAAATCGATATTTTGGGTGCCTAAAGTCGATATGTGCATGCATCTTCTGTACCCGTTTATATCTCAAATTCAGGCTCAAAACACCCAAAAATTCGATATTTTTGTGTCCCAGAAGCGATCTGTACGTGTCTACTCTGTGTTAGAGTATTTTAAAAATACAGGCCCAAAATATGCTCAAAATCGATATATTGGGTGCCCAGAGTCGATATGTGCATGCATCTTCTGTACCCGTTTATATCTCAAATTCAGACTCAAAACACTCGAATATTCGATATTTTTGGGTCCCAAAAGCCATTCGTACATGCCTACTCCGTGTCACAGTATTTTTAAAATACAAGCCTAAAACATGCTAAAAATCGATATTTTAGCTGCCCAAAGTCAATATGTGTATGCATCTTCTGTACCCGTCTATATCCCAAATCCAGGTTCAAAACATTCGAAAATTCGATATTTTTGGGTCCCAGAAGCAATCTGTACATGCCTACTTCTTGCTAGAATGTTTTCAAGATACAGTCCCAAAACATGCTCAAAATCGATATTTTATGTGCAAAAAGTCGATATGTGCATGCATCTTCTGTACCCGTTTATATCTCAAATTCAGGCTCAAAACTCCGAAAATTCGATATTTTTGTGTCCCAGAAGCGATCTGTACATGCCTACTCCTTGCAAGAATTTTTTCAAGATACAGACCCAAAACATAATCAAAATCGATATTTTAGGTGAAAAAAGTCGATATGTACATGCATCTTCTGTACCCGTTTATATCTCAAATTCAAACTCAGAACACCTGAAAATTCGATATTTTTGGGTCCCAGGAGCGATGTGTACATGCCTACTCCTTGCTAGAATTTTTTCAAAATACAGGCTCAAAACATGCTCAAAATCGATATTTTAGGTGCCCAAAGTCAATATGTGCAAGCATCTTCTGTATCCGTTTATATCTCAAATTCAGGCTCAAAACACCCGAAAATTCGATATTTTTGGGTCCCCGAAGCGATCTGTATATGCCTTCTCCGTGTTAAAGTATTTTCAAAATACAGGCTTAAAACATGCTGAAAATCTATATTTTAGGTCCTAAAAGTCAATATGTGTATGCATCTTCTGTACCCGTCTATATCTCAAATTCAGGTTCAAAACACCAGAAAATTCGGTATTTTTGGGTCTCAGAAGCGATCTGTACATGCCTACTCCTTGCTAGAATGTTTTCAAGATACAGACCCAAAACATGCTCAAAATCGATATCTTAAGTGCAAAAAGTCGATATGTGCATGCATCTTCTGTACCCGTTTATATCTCAAATTCAGGCTCAAAACTCCGAAAATTCGATGTTTTTGGGTCCCAGAAGCGATCTGTACATGCATACTCCGTGTTGGAGTGTTTTTAAAATACACGCCCAAAACATGCTAAAAAATTGATATTTTAGGTGCACAAAATCAATATGTGTATGCATTCTCTGTACCCGGTTATATCTCAAATTCAGGCTCAAAACTCCCGAAAATTCGATATTTTTGGGTCCCAGGAGCGATCTGTACATGCCTACTCCTTGCTAGAATGTTTTCAAGATACAGACCCAAAAAATTATCAAAATCGATATTTTAGGTGCAAAAAGTCGATATGTGTATGCATCTTCTGTACCCGTTTATATCTCAAATTCAAGCTCAAAACACCCGAAAATTCCATATTTTTGGGTCGGTTAAGCGATCTGTACATGCATACTCAGTGCTAGAATGTTTTCAAAATGTAGGCTCAAAACATGCTCAAAATCGATATTTTAGGTGCCCAAAGTCGATATGTGCATGCATCTTCTGTATCCGTTTATATCTCAAATTCAGGCTCAAAACACAGGAAAATTCGATATTTTTGGGTCCCAGAAGCGATCTGTACATGCCTACTCCGTGTTAAAGTATTTTCAAAATACAGGCCCAAAACATGCTGAAAATCTATATTTTAGGTGCCCAAAGTCAATATGTCTATGCATCTTCTGTACCCGTCTATATCATAGATTCAGGTTCAAAGCACCCAAAAATTCGATATCTTTGGGTCCCAGAAGCGATCTGTACATGCCTACTCCTTGCTAGAATGTTTTCAAGATACAGACCCAAAACATGCTCAAAATCGATATTTTAGGTGCCCAAAGTCGATATGTGCATGCATCCTCTGTACCTGGTTATATCACAAATTCTGGCTCAAAACCCCCGAAAATTCGATATTCTTGGGTCCCAGAAGCGATCTGAACATGTCTACACCGTGTTTGAGTATTTTCAAGATACAGACCCAAAACATGCTCAAAATCGATATTTTAAGTGCAAAAAGTCGATATGTGCATGCATTTTCTGTACACGTTTATATCTCAAATTCAGGCTCAAAACACCCGAAAATTCGATATTTTTGGGTCCCAAAAGCGACCTGTACATGTCTACTACGTGTTAGAGTATTTTTAAAATACAGGCCCAAAACATAATAAAAATCGATATTTTAGGTGCCCAAAGTCGATATGTGCATGCATCTTCTGTACCCGTTTATATCTCAAATTCAGGCTCAAAACACCCGAAAATTCAATATTTTTGGGTCTCAGAAGTGATCTGTAGGTGCATACTCCGTGTTAGAGTGTTTTTAAAATACAGGGCCAGAACATGCTCAAAATCGATATTTTAAGTACAAAAAGTCGGTATGTGCATACATTTTCTGTACCCGTTTATATCACAAATTCAGGTTCAAAACACCAGAAAATTTGATATTTTTGGGTCCCAGAAACGATTTGTACATGCCTACTTCTTGATAGAATGTTTTCAAGATACAGACCCAAAACATGCTGAAAATCGATATTTTAAGTGCAAAAAGTCGATATGTGCATGCATCTTCTGTACCCGTTGATATCTCAAATTCAGGCTCAAAACTCCGAAAATTCGATATTTTTGGGTCCCTTAAGCAATCTGCACATGCATACTCTGTGCTAGAATGTTTTCAAAATACAGGCCAAAAACATGCTCGTAATCGATATTTTAGGTGCCCAAAGTCGATATGTGCATGCATCTTCTGTACCCGTTTATATCTCAAATTCAGGCTCAAAACACCCAAAAATTCGATATTTTTGTGTCCCAGAAGCGATCTGTACATGCCTACTCCGTGTTAGAGTATTTTAAAAATACAGGCCCAAAATATGTTCAAAATCGATATATTGGGTGCCTAAAGTCGATATGTGCATGCATCTTCTGTACCCGTTTATATCTCAAATTCAGACTCAAAACACCCGAATATTCGATATTTTTGGGTCCCAAAAGCCATCTGTACATGCATACTCCGTGTCAGAGTATTTTTAAAATACAAGCCTAAAACATGCTGAAAATCGATATTTTAGGTGCCCAAAGTCAATATGTGTATGCATCTTCTGTACCCGTCTATATCCCAAATTCAGGTTCAAAACATTCAAAAATTCAATATATATTTGGGTCCCAGAAGCGATCTGTACATGCCTACTCCTTGCTAAAAATTATTCGAGAAAAAGACCCAAAACATGCTAAAAATCGATATTTTAGGTGCAAAAAGTCGATATGTTCATGCATCCTCTGTACCCGGTTATATCCCAATATCTGGCTCAGAACACCCGAAAATTCGATTTTTTTGTGTCCCAGACGCGATCCGTACATGTTTACACCGTGTTTGAGTATTTTCAAAATAGAGGACCAAAACATGCTCAAAATCGATATTTTAGGTGCCCGAAGTCGATATATGCATGCATCTTCTATACCTGTTCATATCTCAAATTCTGGCTCAGAACTCCCGAAAATTCGATTTATTTGGGTCCCAGAAGCGATCTGTACATGTCTACTCAGTGTTAGAGTATTTTAAAAATTCAGGCCCAAAACATGCTCAAAATCGATATTTTGGGTGCCCAAAGTCGATATGTGCATGCATCTTCTGTACCCGTTTATATCACAAATTCAGGCTCAAAACACCCGAAAATTCAATGTTTTTGGGTCCCAGAAGCGATCTGTACGTGCGTACTCCGTGTTAGAGTGTTTTTAAAATACAGGCCCAAAACATGCTGAAAATCGATATTTTATGTGCCCAAAGTCAATATGTGTATGCATCTTCTGTACCTGTTTATATCCCTAATTCTGGTTCAAAACACCAGAATATTCGATATTTTTGGGTCCCTTAAGCGATCTGCACATGCCTACTCAGTGCTAGAATGTTTTTAAAATACAGGCTTAAAACATGCTCAAAATCGATATTTTAGGTGTGAAAAGTCGATATGTGCATGCATCTTCCGTACCGTTTATATCTCAAATTCAGGCTCAAAACACCCAAAAAATCGATATTTTGGTGTCCCAGAAGCGATCTGAACATGCATACTCCGTGTTAGAGTATTTTTAAAATACAGGCCCAAAACATGCTCAAAATCGATATTTTAGGTGCCCAAAGTCGATATGTGCATGCATCTTCAGTATCCGTTCATATCTCAAATTCAGGCTCAGAACACCCTTTAATTCGATTTATTTGGGTTCCAGAAGCGATCTGTACGTGTCTACTCAGTGTTAGAGTATTTTAAAAATACAGGCCAAAAACATGCTCAAAATCGATATTTTGGGTGCCCAAAGTCGATATGTGCATGCATCTTCTGTACCCGTTTATATCTCAAATTCAGACTCAAAACACCCGAATATTCGATATTTTTGGGTCCCAAAAGCAATGTGTACATGCATACTCCGTGTTAGAGTATTTTCAAAATACAGGCCTAAAACATACTGAAAATCGATATTTTAGCTGCCCAAAGTCAATATGTGTATGCATCTTCTGTACCCGTCTATATCCCAAATTCAGGTTCAAAACACTCGAAAATTTGATATTTTTGGGTCCCAGAAGCAATCTGTACATGCCTACTTCTTGCTAGAATGTTTTCAAGATACAGACCCAAAACATGCTCAAAATCGATATTTTAGGTGCAAAAAGTCGAAATGTGCATGCATCTTCTGTACCCGTTTATATCTCAAATTCAGGCTCAAAACACCCGAAAATTCGATATTTTTGGGTCCCCGAAGCGATCTGTACATGCCTACTCCGTGTTAGAGTATTTTCAAAATACAGGCCCAAAACATGCTCAAAATCGATATTTTAGGTGCAAAAAGTCGATATGTGCATGCATCCTCTGTACCCGGTTATATCCCAATTTCTGGCTCAAAACACCCGAAAATTCGATATTTTTGGGTCCCAGAAGCGATCTGTACATGCCTACTGAGTGCTAGAATATTTTTAAATTATACGCCCAAAACATACTAAAAATCGATATTTTGGGTGCCCAAAGTCGATATGTGCATGCATCTTCTGTACCCGTTTATATCTCAAATTCAGGCTCAAAACACCCAAAAAATCGATAATTTTGTGTCCCAGAAGCGATCTGTACGTGTCTACTCCGTGTTAGAGTATTTTAAAAATACAGGCTCAAAACATGCTCAAAATCGATATTTTGAGACCCCAAAGTCGATATGTGCATGCATCTTCTGTACCCGTTTATATCTCAAATTCAGACTCAAAATACCCGAATATTCGATATTTTTGGGTCCCAAAAGCCATCTGTACATGCATACTCCGTGTTAGAGTATTTTTAAAATACAGGCATAAAACATGCTGTAAATCGATATTTTAGCTGCCCAAAGTCAATATGTGTATGCATCTTCTGTACCTGTCTATATCCCAAATTCAGGTTCAAAACACTCTAAAATTCGATATTTTTGAGTCCCAGAAGCAATCTGTACATGCCTACTTCTTGCTAGAAAGTTTTCATGATACAGACCCAAAACATGCTCAAAATCGATATTTTAGGTGCAAAATGTCGATATGTGCATGCATCTTCTGTACCCGTTTATATCTCAAATTCAGGCTCAAAACACCCAAAAAATCGATATTTTTGTGTCCCAGAAGCGATTTGTATATGTCTACACCGTGTTATAGTATTTTTAAAATACAGGCCCAAAACATGGTCAAAATCGATATTTTATGTGCCCAAAGTCGATATGTGCATGCATCTTCTGTACCCGTTCATATCTCAAATTCAGGCTCAGAACACCCGAAATATCGATTTATTTGGGTCCCAGAAACGATCTGTACGTGTCTACTCACTGTTAGAGTATTTTAAAAATTCAGGCCCAAAACATGCTCAAAATCGATATTTTTGGTGCCCAAAGTCGATATGTGCATGCATCTTCTGTACCCGTTTATATCTCAAATTCAGGCTCAAAACACCCGAAAATTCAATGTTTTTGGGTCCCAGAAGCGATCTGTACGTGCATACTACGTGTTAGAGTGTTTTTAAAATACATACCCAAAACATGCTTAAAATCGATATTTTAGGTGTCCAAAGTCGATATGTGCATGCATCTTCTGTACCCGTTTATATCTCAAATTCAGACTCAAAACACCCAAAAAATCGATATTTTTGGGTCCCAGAAGCAATCTGTACATGTCTACTCCGTGTTAGAGTATTTTCAAAATACAGGCCCAAAACATGCTCAAAATCGATATTTTAGGTGCCCAAAGTCGATATGTGCATGCATCTTCTGTACCCGTCTATATCCCAAATTCAGGTTCAAAACACTCGAAAATTCGATATTTTTGGATCCCAGAAGCAATATGTACATGCCTACTTCTTGTTAGAATGTTTTCAAGATACAGACCCAAAACATGCTTAAAATCGATATTTTAGGTGCAAAAAGGCGAAATGTGTATGCATTTTCCGTACCCGTTCATATCTCAAATTCAGGCTCAGAACACCCGAAAATTCGATACATTTGGGTCCCTGAAGCGATCTGTACGTGTCTACTCAGTGTTAGAGTATTTTAAACATTCAGGCCCAAAACATGCTGAAATTCGATATTTTTGGTGCCCAAAGTCGATATGTGCATGCATCTTCTGTACCCGTTTATATCTCAAATTCAGGCTCAAAACACCCGAAAATTCAATGTTTTTGGGTCGCAGGAACGATCTGTACGTGCATACTCCGTGTTAGAGTGTTTTTAAAATACAGGCCCAAATCATGCTGCAAATCGATATTTTATGTGCAAAAAGTCGATATGTGCATGCATCTTCTGTACCCGTTTATATCTCAAATTCAGGCTCAAAACTCCGAAAATTCGATATTTTTGGGTCCCTTAAGCGATCTGTACATGCATACTCCGTGTTAATGAATTTTCAAAATACAGGCCCAAAACATGCTGAAAATCGATATTTTAGGTGCCCAAAGTCAATATGTGTATGCATCTTCTGTACCCGTCTATATCCCAAATTCAGGTTCAAAACACCAGAAAATTCGATATTTTGGGGTCCCAGAAGCGACCTGTACATGCCTACTCCTTGCTAGAATGTTTTCAAGATACAGACCCAAAACATGCTCAAAATCGATATTTTAGGTGCCCAAAGTCGATATGTGCATGCATCTTCTGTACCCGTCTATATCCCAAAATCAGGTTCAAAACACAAAAAAAATCGATATTTTTGGGTCCCAGAAGCGATCTGTACATGCCTACTCCTTGCTAGAATTTTTTCAAGATACAGACCCAAAACATGCTTTAAATCGATATTTTAGGTGCAAAAAGTCGATATGTGCATGCATCCTCTGTACCCGGTTATATCCCAAATTCTGGCTCAAAACCCACGAAAATTCGATATTTTTGGGTCCCAGAAGCGATCTGTACATGCCTATTCAGTGCTAGAATATTTTCAAATTATACGCCCAAAACATACTAAAAATCGATATTTTGGGTGCCAAAGTCGATATGTGCATGCATGTTCTGTACCCGTTTATATCTCAAATTCAGGCTCAAAACACCCAAAAAATCGATATCTTTGTGTTCCAGAAGCGATCTGTACATGTCTACACCGTGTTAGAGTATTTTCAAAATACAGGCCTAAAACATGATGTAAATCGATATTTTAGCTGCCCAAAGTCAATATGTTTATGCATCTTCTGTACCCGTCTATATCCCAAATTCAGGTTCAAAACACTCGAAAATTAGATATTTTTGGGTCCCAGAAGCAATCTGTACATGCCTTCTTCTTGCTAGAAAGTTTTCAAGATACAGACCCAAAACATGCTCAAAATCGATATTTTAGGTGCAAAAAGTCGATATGTACATGCATCTTCTGTAATCGTTTATATCTCAAATTCAGGCTCAAAACTCCGAAAATTCGATATTTTTGTGTCCCAGAAGCGATCTGTACATGCATACTCCGTGTTAGAGTGTTTTTAAAATGCAGGCCCATAACATGCTGAAAATTGTTATTTTAGGTGCACAAAGTCAATATGTGTATGCATTCTCTGTACCCGGTTATATCTTAAATTAAGGCTCAAAACAACAGAAAATTCTATATTTTTGGGTCCCAGAAGCGATCTGTACATGCCTACTCAGTGCTAGAATGTTTTCAAAATAGAGGCTCAGAACATGCTAAAAATCGATATCTTAGGTGCCCAAAGTCGATATGTGCATGCATCTTCTGTACCCGTTTATATCTCAAATTCAGGCTCAAAACACCCAAAAAATCGATATTTTTGTGTCCCAGAAGCGATCTGTACGTGTCTACTCCGTGTTAGAGTATTTTAAAAATACAGGCCCAAAACATGCTCAAAATCGATATTTTAGGTGCCCAAAGTCAATATGTGTATGCATCTTCTGTACCCGTTTATATCCCAAATTCAGGTTCAAAACACCAGAAAATTCGATATTTTTGGGTCCCAGAAGCGACCTGTACATGCCTACTCCTTGCTAGAATGTTTTCAAGATACAGACCCAAAACATGCTTTAAATCGATATTTTAGGTGCAAAAAGTCGATATGTGCATGCATCTTCTGTACCCGTGTATATCCCAAATTCTGGCTCAAAACCCCCGAAAATTCGATATTTTGGGGTCCCAGAAGCGATCTGTACATGCCTACTCCTTGCTAGAATGTTTTCAAGATACAGACCCAAAACATGCTCAAAATCGATATTTTAGGTGCAAAAAGTCGATATGTGCATGCTTCTTCTGTACCCGTTTATATCTCAAATTCAGGCTCAAAACACCCGAAAATTCAATATTTTTGGGTCCCAGAAGCGATCTGTACGTGCATACTCCGTGTTAGAGTGTTTTTAATATTCAGGCCTAAAACATGCTGAAAATCGATATTTTAGGTGCCCAAAGTCAATATGTGTATGCATCTTCTGTACCCGTGTATATCCCAAATTCAAGTTCAAAACACTCGAAAATTCTATATTTCAGGGTCCCAGAAGCAATCCGTACATGCTTACTTCTTGTTAGAATGTTTTCAAGATACACACCCAAAACATGCTCAAAATCGATATTTTAGGTGCAAAAAGTCGATATGTGCATGCATCTTCTATACCCGTTTATATCTCAAATTCAGGCTCAAAACACCCGAAAATTAAATATTTTTTTTGTCCCCGAAGCGATTTGTACATGCCTACTCCGTGTTAGAGTATTTCCAAGATACAGGCCCAAAACATGCTCAAAATCGATATTTTAGGTGCCCAAAGTCGATATGTGCATGCATCTTTTGTATCCTTCTATATTCCAAATTCAGGTTCAAAACACCCGAAAATTCTATATTTTTGGGTTCCAGAAGCGATCTGTACATACCTACTCCTTACTAGAATTTTTTCAAGATACAGACCCAAAACATGCTCAAAATCGATATTTTAGGTGCAAAATGTCGATATGTGGATGCATCTTCTGTACCCGTTTATATATCAAATTCAGGCTCAAAACACCCGAAAATTCGATATTTTTGGGTCCCAAAAGCGATCTGTACATGTCTACTCCGTGTTAGAGTATTTTTAAAATACAGGCCCAAAACATACTAAAAATCGATATTTTAGGTGCCCAAAGTCGATATGTGCATGCATCTTCTGTACCCGTTTATATCTCAAATTCAGGCTCAAAACACCCGAAAATTCAATATTTTTGGGTCCCTTAAGCGAATTGTACATGCATTTTCAGTGCTAGAATGTTTTCAAAATATAGGCTCAAAACATGCTAAAAATCGATATTTTAGGTGTTCAAAGTCGATATGTGGATGCTTCTTCTGTACCCGTTTATATCTCAAATTCAGGCTCAAAACACCCGAAAATTCGATATTTTTGGGTCCCAGAAGCAATCTGTACATGCCTACTTCTTGCTAGAATGTTTTCAAGATACACACCCAAAACATGCTCAAAATCGATATTTTAGGTGCAAAAAGTCGATATGTGCATGCATCTCCTGTACCTGTTTATATCTCAAATTCACGCTCAAAACACCCGAAAATTCGATATTTTAGGGTCCCCGAAGTGATCTGTACATGCCTACTCCGTGTTAGAGTATTTTCAAAATATAGGCCCAAAACATGCTCAAAATCGATATTGTAAGTGCCCAAAGTCGATATGTGCATGCATCTTCTGTATCCGTCTATATCCCAAATTCAGGCTCATAATACCCGAAAATTCCATATTTTTGGGTCCCTTAAGCGATCTGTACATGCATACTCAGTGCTAGAATGTTTTCAAAATATAGGCTCAAAACATGCTAAAAATCGATATTTTAGGTGCCCAAAGTCGATATGTGCATGCATCTTCTGTACCCGATTATATCTCAAATTCAGGCTCAAAGCACCCGAAAATTCGATTTATTTGGGTCCCAGAAGCGATCTGTACGTGCATACTCCGTGTTAGAGTGTTTTTAAAATATAGGCCAAAAACATGCTCAAAATCGATAATTTAGGTCCCCAAAGTCGATATGTGCATGCATCTTCTGTACACGTTTATATCTCAAATTCAGACTCAAAACACCCGATTATTCGATATTTTTGAGTCCCAAAAGCCATCTGTACATGCATACTCCGTGTTAGAGTATTTTCAAAATACAGGCCTAAAACATGCAGTAAATCGATATTTTAGTTGCCCAAAGTCAATATGTGTTTGCATCTTCTATACCCGTCTATATCCCAAATTCATGTTCAAAACACTCGAAAATTCGATATTTTTTTGTCCAAGAAGCAGTCTGTACATGCCTACTTCTTGCTAGAAAGTTTTCAAGTTACAGACCAAAAACATGCTCAAAATCGATATTTTAGGTGCAAAAAGTCGATATGTGCATGCATCTTCTGTACCCGTTTATATCTCAAATTCAGGCTCAAAACTCCGAAAATTCGATATTTTTGTGTCCCAGAAGCGATCTGTACCTGCATACTCCGTGTTAGAGTGTTTTTTAAATACAGGCGCAAAACATGTTGAAAATTGATATTTTAGGTGCACAAAGTCGATATGTGCATGCATCTCCTGTACCTGTTTATATCTCAAATTCACGCTCAAAACACCCGAAAATTCGATATTTTAGGGTCCCCGAAGTGATCTGTACATGCCTACTCCGTGTTAGAGTATTTTCAAAATATAGGCCCAAAATATGCTCAAAATCGATATTGTAAGTGCCCAAAGTCGATATGTGCATGCATCTTCTGTATCCGTCTATATCCCAAATTCAGGCTCACAATACCCGAAAATTCCATATTTTTGGGTCCCTTAAGCGATCTGTACATGCATACTCAGTGCTAGAATGTTTTCAAAATATAGGCTCAAAACATGCTAAAAATCGATATTTTAGGTGCCCAAAGTCGATATGTGCATGCATCTTCTGTACCCGATTATATCTCAAATTCAGGCTCAAAACACCCGAAAATTCAATTTTTGTGGGTCCCAGAAGTGATCTGTACATGCCTACTCAGTGCTAGAATGTTTTCAAAATAGAGGCTCAGAACATGCTAAAAATCGATATTTTAGGTGCCCGAAGTCGATATGTGCATGCATCTTCTGTACCCGTTTATATCTCAAATTCAGGCTCAAAACACCCAAAAATTCGTTATTTTTGGGTCCCAAAAGCGATCTGTACATGCCTACTCCGTGTTAGATTATTTTCAAAATACAGGCCTAAAACATGCTGTAAATCGATATTTTAGCTGCCCAAAGTCAATTTGTGTATTAATCTTCTGTACCCGTCTATATCCCAAATTCAGGTTCAAAACACTGGAAAATTCGATATTTTTGGGTCCCAGAAGCGATCTGTACATGCCTACTCCGTGTTAGAGTATTCTCAAAATACAGGCCAAAAACATGCTCAAAATCGATAATTTAGGTCCCCAAAGTCGATATGTGCATGCATCTTCTGTACCCGTTTATATCTCAAATTCAGACTCAAAACACCCGATTATTCGATATTTTTGGGTCCCAAAAGCCATCTGTACATGCATACTCCGTGTTAGAGTATTTTCAAAATACAGGCCTAAAACATGCAGTAAATCGATATTTTAGTTGCCCAAAGTCAATATGTGTATGCATCTTCTGTACCCGTCTATATCCCAAATTCAGGTTCAAAACACTGGAAAATTCGATATTTTTGGGTCCCAGAAGCAGTCTGTTCATGCCTACTTCTTGCTAGAAAGTTTTCAAGATACAGACCAAAAACATGCTCAAAATCGATATTTTAGGTGCAAAAAGTCGATATGTGCATGCATCTTCTGTACCCTTTTATATCTCAAATTCAGGCTCAAAACTCCGAAAATTCGATATTTTTGTGTCCCAGAAGCGATCTGTACCTGCATACTCCGTGTTAGAGTGTTTTTTAAATACAGGCCCAAAACATGTTGAAAATTGATATTTTAGGTGCACAAAGTCAATATGTGCATGCATTCTCTGTACCCGGTTTTATCTCAAATTCAGGCTCAAAACACCCGAAAATTAAATATTTTTGGGTCCCAGAAGCGATCTGTACATGCCTACTCAGTGCTAGAATGTTTTCAAAATAGAGGCTCAGAACATTCTTAAAATCGATTTTTTAGGTGCCCGAAGTCGATATGTGCATGCATCTTCTGTACCCGTTTATATCTCAAATTCAGGCTCAAAACACCCAAAAATTCGATATTTTTGGGTCCCAAAAGCGATCTGTACATACCTACTCCGTGTTAGAGTATTTTCAAAATACAGGCCTAAAACATGCTGTAAATCGATATTTTAGCTGCCCAAAGTCAATATGTATATGCATGTTCTGTACCCGTCTATATCCCAAATTCAGGTTCAAAACTCTCGAAAATTCGATATTTTTGGGTCCCAGAAGCAATCTGTACATGCCTACTTCTTGCTAGAAAGTTTTAAGATACAGACCCAAAACATGCTCAAAATCGATATTTTAGGTGCAAAAAGTCGATATGAGCATGCATCTTCTGTACCCGTTTATATCTCAAATTCAGGCTCAAAACTCCGAAAATTCGATGTTTTTGGGTCCCAGAAGCGATCTGTACATGCATACTCCGTGTTACAGTGTTTTTATATACAGGCCCAAATAATGCTGAAAATTGATATTTTAGGTGCACAAAGTCAATATGTGTATGCATTCGCTGTACCCGGTTATATCTCAAATTCAGGCTCAAAACACCCGAAAATTCAATATTTTTGGGTCCCAGAAGCGATCTGTACATGCCTACTCAGTGATAGAATATTTTCAAAATAGAGGCTCAGAACATGCTAAAAATCGATATTTTGGGTGCCCAAAGTCAATATGTGCATGCATGTTCTGTACCCGTTTATATCTCAAATTTAGGCTCAAAACACCCGAAAATTCGATATTTTTGGGTCCCAGAAGCGATCTGTATATGCCTACTCCGTGTTAGAGTATTTTTAAAATACAGGTCCAAAACATACTAAAAATCGATATTTTAGGTGCCCAAAGTCGATATGTGCATGCATCTTCTGTACCCGTTTATATCTCAAATTCAGGCTCAAAACACCCGAAAATTCAATATTTTTGGGTCCCTTAAGCGATCTGTACATGCATTTTCAGTGCTAGAATGTTTTCAAAATATAGGCTCAGAACATGCTAAAAATCGATATTTTAGGTGTTCAAAGTCGATAAGTGGATGCTTCTTCTGTACCCGTTTATATCTAAAATTCAGGTTCAAAACACCCGAAAATTCGATATTTTTTGGTCCCAAATGCGATCTGTACGTGCATACTCCGTGTTAGAGTGTTTTTAATATTCTGGCCCAAAACATGCTGAAAATCGATATTTTAGGTGCCCAAAGTCAATATGTGTATGCATCTTCTGTACCCGTGTATATCCCAAATTCAGGTTCAAAACACTCGAAAATTCTATATTTCAGGGTCCCAGAAGCAATCCGTACATGCTTACTTCTTGTTAGAATGTTTTCAAGATACACACCCAAAACATGCTTAAAATCGATATTTTAGGTGCAAAAAGTCGATATGTGCATGCATCTTCTGTACCCGTTTATATCTCAAATTCAGGCTCAAAACACCCGAAAATTAAATATTTTTTTTTTCCCCGAAGCGATTTGTACATGCCTACTCCGTGTTAGAGTATTTCCAAGATACAGGCCCAAAACATGCTCAAAATCGATATTTTAGGTGCCCAAAGTCGATATGTGCATCCATCTTTTGTATCCGTCTATATTCCAAATTCAGGTTCAAAACACCCGAAAATTCGATATTTTTGGGTTCCTGAAGCGATCTGTACATACCTACTCCTTCCTAGAATTTTTTCAAGATACAGACCCAAAACATGCTCAAAATCGATATTTTAGGTGCAAAATGTCGATATGTGCATGCATCTTCTGTACCCGTTTATATCTCAAATTCAGGCTCAAAACACCCGAAAATTCGATATTTTGGGGTCCCCGAAGTGATCTGTACATGCCTACTCCGTGTTAGAGTATTTTCAAAATACAGGCCCAAAACATGCTCAAAACCGATATTGTAGGTGCCCAAAGTCGATATGTGCATGCATCTTCTGTATCCGTCTATATCCCAAATTCAGGTTCAAAACCCCCGAAAATTCGATATTTTTGGGTCCTAGAAGCGATCTGTACATACCTACTCCTTCCTAGAATTTTTTCAAGATACAGACCCAAAACATGCTCAAAATCGATATTTTAGGAGCAAAAAGTCGATATGTGCATGCATCCTGTGTACCCGGTTATATCCCAAATTCTGGCTCAAAACCCCCGAAAATTCGATTTATTTGGGTCCCAGAAGCGATCTGTACGTGCATACTCCGTGTTAGAGTGTTTTTAAAATATAGGCCAAAAACATGCTCAAAATCGATAATTTAGGTCCCCAAAGTCGATATGTGCATGCATCTTCTGTACCCGTTTATATCTCAAATTCAGGCTCAAAACTCCGAAAATTCGATATTTTTGTGTCCCAGAAGCGATCTGTACCTGCATACTCCGTGTTAGAGTGTTTTTTAAATACAGGCCCAAAACATGTTGAAAATTGATATTTTAGGTGCACAAAGTCAATATGTGCATGCATTCTCTGTACCCGTTTATATCTCAAATTCAGGCTCAAAACACCCGAAAATTAAATATTTTTGGGTCCCAGAAGCGATCTGTACATGCCTACTCAGTGCTAGAATGTTTTCAAAATAGAGGCTCAGAACATGCTAAAAATCGATATTTTGGGTGCCCAAAGTCAATATGTGCATGCATCTTCTGTACCCGTTTATATCTCAAATTTAGGCTCAAAACACCCGAAAATTCGATATTTTTGGGTCCCAGAAGCGATCTGTATATGCCTACTCCGTGTTAGAGTATTTTCAAAATACAGGCCTAAAACATGCTGTAAATCGATATTTTAGCTGCCCAAAGTCAATATGTGTATGCATCTTCTGTACCCGTTTATATCTCAAATTCAGGCTCAAAACACCCGAAAATTCAATATTTTTGGGTCCCTTAAGTGATCTGTACATGCATTTTCAGTGCTAGAATGTTTTCAAAATATAGGCTCAGAACATGCTAAAAATCGATATTTTAGGTGTTCAAAGTCGATAAGTGGATGCTTCTTCTGTACCCGTTTATATCTAAAATTCAGGTTCAAAACACCCGAAAATTCGATATTGTTGGGTCCCAAAAGCGATATGTACATGTCTACTCCGTGTTAGAGTATTTTTAAAATACAGGCCCAAAACATACTAAAAATCGATATTTTAGGTGCCCAAAGTCGATATGTGCATGCATCTTCTGTACCCGTTTATATCTCAAATTCAGGCTCAAAACACCCTAGAATTCAATATTTTTGGGTCCCAGAAGCGATCTGTACGTGCATACTCCGTGTTAGAGTATTTTCAAAATACAGGCCCAAAACATGCTCAAAATCGATATTGTAGGTGCCCAAAGTCGATATGTGCATGCATCTTCTGTATCCGTCTATATCCCAAATTCAGGTTCAAAACACAAGAAAATTCGATATTTTTGGGTCCCAGAAGCGATCTGCACATACCTACTCCTTCCTAGAATTTTTTCAAGATACAGACCCAAAACATGCTCAAAATCGATATTTTAGGAGCAAAAAGTCGATATGTGCATGCATCTTCTGTACCCGTTTATATCTCAAATTCAGGCTCATAATACCCGAAAATTCCACATTTTTGGGTCCCTTAAGCGATCTGTACATGCATACTCAGTGCTAGAATGTTTTCAAAATATAGGCTCAAAACATGCTAAAAATCGATATTTTAGGTGACCAAAGTCGATATGTGCATGCTTCTTCTGTACCCGTTTATATCTCAAATTCAGGCTCAAAACACCCGAAAATTCGATTTTTTGGGTCCCAAAAGCGATCTGTACATGTCTACTCCGTGTTAGAGTATTTTTAAAATACAGGCCCAAAACATACTAAAAATCGATATTTTAGGTGCCCAAAGTCGATATGTGCATGCATCTTCTGTACCCGTTTATATCTCAAATTCAGGCTCAAAACACCCGAAAATTCAATTTTTTGGGGTCCCAGAAGAGATCTGTACGTGCCTACTCCTTGCTAGAATGTTTTCAAGATACACCCCCAAAACATGCTTAAAAATCGATATTTTAGGTGCAAAAAGTCGATATGTGCATGCATCCTGTGTACCCGGTTATATCCCAAATTCTGGCTCAAAACCCCCGAAAATTCGATTTATTTGGGTCCCAGAAGCGATCTGTACGTACATACTCCGTGTTAGAGTGTTTTTAAAATATAGGCCAAAAACATGCTCAAAATCGATAATTTAGGTCCCCAAAGTCGATATGTGCATGCATCTTCTGTACCCGTTTATATCTCAAATTCAGACTCAAAACACCCGATTATTCGATATTTTTGGGTCCCAAAACCCATCTGTACATGCATACTCCGTGTTAGAGTATTTTCAAAATACAGGCCTAAAACATGCAGTAAATCTATATTTTAGTTGCCCAAAGTCAATATGTGTATGCATCTTCTGTACCCGTCTATATCCCAAATTCAGGTTCAAAACACTCGAAAATTCGATATTTTTGGGTCCCAGAAGCAGTCTGTACATGCCTACTTCTTGCTAGAAAGTTTTCAAGATACAGACCAAAAACATGCTCAAAATCGATATTTTAGGTGCAAAAAGTCGATATGTGCATGCATCTTCTGTACCCGTTTATATCTCAAATTCAGGCTCAAAACTCCGAAAATTCGATATTTTTGGGTCCCAGAAGCGATCTGTACATGCATACTGCGTGTTACAGTGTTTTTATATACAGGCCCAAATAATGCTGAAAATTGATATTTTAGGTGCACAAAGTCAATATGTGTATGCATTCGCTGTACCCGGTTATATCTCAAATTCAGGCTCAAAACACCCGAAAATTAAATATTTTTGGGTCCCAGAAGCGATCTGTACATGCCTACTCAGTGCTAGAATATTTTCAAAATAGAGGCTCAGAACATGCTAAAAATCGATATTTTGGGTGCCCAAAGTCAATATGTGCATGCATGTTCTGTACCCGTTTATATCTCAAATTCAGGCTCAAAACACCCGAAAATTCGATATTTTTGGGTTCCAGAAGCGATCTGTATATGCCTACTCCGTGTTTGAGTATTTTCAAAATACATGCCCAAAACATGCTGAAAATCGATATTTTAGGAGCCCAGTGTCGATATGTGCATGCATCTTTTGTATCCGTCTATATTCCAAATACAGGTTCAAAACACCCGAAAATTCAATATTTTTGGGTCCCTTAAGCGATCTGTACATGCATTTTCAGTGCTAGAATGTTTTCAAAATATAGGCTCAGAACATGCTAAAAATCGATATTTTAGGTGTTCAAAGTCGATAAGTGGATGCTTCTTCTGTACCCGTTTATATCTAAAATTCAGGTTCAAAACACCCGAAAATTCGATATTTTTGGGTCCCAAAAGCGATATGTACATGTCTACGCCGTGTTAGAGTATTTTTAAAATACAGGCCCAAAACATACTAAAAATCGATATTTTAGGTGCCCAAAGTCGATATGTGCATGCATCTTCTGTACCCGTTTATATCTCAAATTCAGGCTCAAAACACCCTAGAATTCAATATTTTTGGGTCCCAGAAGCGATCTGTACGTGCATACTCCGTGTTAGAGTATTTTCAAAATACAGGCCCAAAACATGCTCAAAATCGATATTGTAGGTGCCCAAAGTCGATATGTGCATGCATCTTCTGTATCCGTCTATATCCCAAATTCAGGTTCAAAACACCCGAAAATTCGATATTTTTGGGTCCCAGAAGCGATCTGCACATACCTACTCCTTCCTAGAATTTTTTCAAGATACAGACCCAAAACATGCTCAAAATCGATATTTTAGGAGCAAAAAGTCGATATGTGCATGCATCTTCTGTACCCGTTTATATCTCAAATTCAGGCTCATAATACCCGAAAATTCCACATTTTTGGGTCCCTTAAGCGATCTGTACATGCATACTCAGTGCTAGAATGTTTTCAAAATATAGGCTCAAAACATGCTAAAAATCGATATTTTAGGTGACCAAAGTCGATATGTGCATGCTTCTTCTGTACCCGTTTATATCTCAAATTCAGGCTCAAAACACCCGAAAATTCGATTTTTTGGGTCCCAAAAGCGATCTGTACATGTCTACTCCGTGTTAGAGTATTTTTAAAATACAGGCCCAAAACATACTAAAAATCGATATTTTAGGTGCCCAAAGTCGATATGTGCATGCATCTTCTGTACCCGTTTATATCTCAAATTCAGGCTCAAAACACCCGAAAATTCAATTTTTTGGGGTCCCAGAAGCGATCTGTACGTGCCTACTCCTTGCTAGAATGTTTTCAAGATACAGACCCAAAACATGCTTAAAAATCGATATTTTAGGTGCAAAAAGTCGATATGTGCATGCATCCTGTGTTCCCGGTTATATCCCAAATTCTGGCTCAAAACCCCCGAAAATTCGATTTATTTGGGTCCCAGAAGCGATCTGTACGTGCATACTCCGTGTTAGAGTGTTTTTAAAATATAGGCCAAAAACATGCTCAAAATCGATAATTTAGGTCCCCAAAGTCGATATGTGCATGCATCTTCTGTACCCGTTTATATCTCAAATTCAGACTCAAAACACCTGATTATTCGATATTTTTGGGTCCCAAAACCCATCTGTACATGCATACTCCGTGTTAGAGTATTTTCAAAATACAGGCCTAAAACATGCAGTAAATCGTTATTTTAGTTGCCCAAAGTCAATATGTGTATGCATCTTCTGTACCCGTCTATATCCCAAATTCAGGTTCAAAACACTCGAAAATTCGATATTTTTGGGTCCCAGAAGCAGTCTGTACATGCCTACTTCTTGCTAGAAAGTTTTCAAGATACAGACAAAAAACATGCTCAAAATCGATATTTTAGGTGCAAAAAGTCGATATGTGCATGCATCTTCTGTACCCGTTTATATCTCAAATTCAGGCTCAAAACTCCGAAAATTCGATATTTTTGGGTCCCAGAAGCGATCTGTACATGCATACTGCGTGTTACAGTGTTTTTATATACAGGCCCAAATAATGCTGAAAATTGATATTTTAGGTGCACAAAGTCAATATGTGTATGCATTCGCTGTACCCGGTTATATCTCAAATTCAGGCTCAAAACACCCGAAAATTAAATATTTTTGGGTCCCAGAAGCGATCTGTACATGCCTACTCAGTGCTAGAATATTTTCAAAATAGAGGCTCAGAACATGCTAAAAATCGATATTTTGGGTGCCCAAAGTCAATATGTGCATGCATGTTCTGTACCCGTTTATATCTCAAATTTAGGCTCAAAACACCCGAAAATTCGATATTTTTGGGTCCCAGAAGCGATCTGTATATGCCTACTCCGTGTTTGAGTATTTTCAAAATACATGCCCAAAACATGCTGAAAATCGATATTTTAGGAGCCCAAAGTCGATATGTGCATGCATCTTTTGTATCCGTCTATATTCCAAATACAGGTTCAAAACACCCGAAAATTCGATATTTTTGGGTTCCAGAAGCGATCTGTACATACCTACTCCTTCTTAGAATTTTTTCAAGATACAGACCCAAAACATGCTCAAAATCGATATTTTAGGTGCAAAATGTCGATATGTGCATGCATCTTCTGTACTCGTTTATATCTCAAATTCAGGCTCAAAACACCCTAGAATTCAATATTTTTGGGTCCCAGAAGCGATCTGTACGTGCATACTACGTGTTAGAGTGTTTTTAAAATACAGGCCCAAAACATGCTGAAAATCTATATTTTAGGTGCCCAAAGTCAATATGTGTATGCATCTTCTGTACCCGTGTATATCCCAAATTTAGGTTCAAAACACTCGAAAATTCTATATTTTTGGGTCCCCGAAGTGATCGGTACATGCCTACTCCGTGCTAGAGTATTTTCAAAATACAGGCCCAAAACATGCTCAAAATCGATATTGTAGGTGCCCAAAGTCGATATGTGCATGCATCTTCTGTATCCGTCTATATCCCAAATTCAGGTTCAAAACACCCGAAAATTCGATATTTTTGGGTCCCAGAAGCGATCTGCACATACCTACTCCTTCCTAGAACTTTTTCAAGATACAGACCCAAAACACCCGAAAATTCGATTTTTTGGGTCCCAAAAGCGATCTGTACATGTCTACTCCGTGTTAGAGTATTTTTAAAATACAGGCCCAAAACATACTAAAAATCGATATTTTAGGTGCCCAAAGTCGATATGTGCATGCATCTTCTGTACCCGTTTATATCTCAAATTCAGGCTCAAAACACCCGAAAATTAAATTTTTGGGGGTCCCAGAAGCGATCTGTACGTGCCTACTCCTTGCTAGAATGTTTTCAAGATACAGACCCAAAACATGCTTAAAAATCGATATTTTAGGTTCAAAAAGTCGATATGTGCATGCATCCTGTGTACCCGGTTATATCCCAAATTCTGGCTCAAAACCCCCGAAAATTCTATTTATTTGGGTCCCAGAAGCGATCTGTACGTGCATACTCCGTGTTAGAGTGTTTTTATAATATAGGCCAAAAACATGCTCAAAATCGATAATTTAGGTCCCCAAAGTCGATATGTGCATGCATCTTCTGTACCCGTTTATATCTCAAATTCAGACTCAAAACACCCGATTATTCGATATTTTTGGGTCCCAAAAGCCATCTGTACATGCATACTCCGTGTTAGAGTATTTTCAAAATACAGGCCTAAAACATGCAGTAAATCGATATTTTAGTTGCCCAAAGTCAATATGTGTATGCATCTTCTGTACCCGTCTATATCCCAAATTCAGGTTCAAAACACTCGAAAATTCGATATTTTTGGGTCCCAGAAGCAGTCTGTACATGCCTACTTCTTGCTAGAAAGTTTTCAAGATACAGACCCAAAACATGCTCAAAATCGATATTTTAGGTGCAAAAAGTCGATATGTGCATGCATCTTCTGTACCCGTTTATATCTCAAATTCAGGCTCAAAACTCCGAAAATTCGATATTTTTGGGTCCCAGAAGCGATCTGTACATGCATACTCCGTGTTACAGTGTTTTTATATACAGGCCTAAATAATGCTGAAAATTGATATTTTAGGTGCACAAAGTCAATATGTGTATGCATTCGCTGTACCCGGTTATATCTCAAATTCAGGCTCAAAACACCCACAAATTCAATATTTTTGGGTCCCAGAAGCGAACTGTACATGCCTACTCAGTGTTAGAATATTTTCAAAATAGAGGCTCAGAACATGCTAAAATTCGATATTTTGGGTGCCCAAAGTCAATATGTGCATGCATGTTCTGTACCCGTTTATATCTCAAATTCAGGCTCAAAACACCCGAAAATTCGATATTTTTGGGTCCCAATAGGGATCTGTACATGTCTACTCCGTGTTAGAGTATTTTTAAAATACAGGTCCAAAACATACTAAAAATCGATATTTTAGGTGCCCAAAGTCGATATGTGCATGCATCTTCTGTACCCGTTTATATCTCAAATTCAGGCTCAAAACACCCGAAAATTCAATATTTTTGGGTCCCTTAAGCGATCTGTACATGCATTTTCAGTGCTAGAATGTTTTCAAAATATAGGCTCAGAACATGCTAAAAATCGATATTTTAGGTGTTCAAAGTCGATAAGTGGATGCTTCTTCTGTACCCGTTTATATCTCAAATTCAGGTTCAAAACACCCGAAAATTCGATATTTTTGGGACCCAAAAGCGATATGTACATGTCTACTCCGTGTTAGAGTATTTTTAAAATACAGGCCCAAAACATACTAAAAATCGATATTTTAGGTGCCCAAAGTAGATATGTGCATGCATCTTCTGTACCCGTTTATATCTCAAATTCAGGCTCAAAACACCCTAGAATTCAATATTTTTGGGTCCCAGAAGCGATCTGTACGTGCATACTCCGTGTTAGAGTGTTTTTAAAATACAGGCCCAAAACATGCTGAAAATCTATATTTTAGGTGCCCAAAGTCAATATGTGTATGCATCTTCTGTACCCGTGTATATCCCAAATTTAGGTTCAAAACACTCGAAAATTCTATATTTTTGGGTCCCCGAAGTGATCGGTACATGCCTACTCCGTGTTAGAGTATTTTCAAAATACAGACCCAAAACATGCTCAAAATCGATATTTTAGGTGCCCAAAGTCGATATGTGCATGCATCTTCTGTATCCGTCTATATCCCAAATTCAGGTTCAAAACACCCGAAAATTCGATATTTTTGGGTCCCAGAAGCGATCGGCACATACCTACTCCTTCCAAGAATTTTTTCAAGATACAGACCCAAAACATGCTCAAAATCGATATTTTAGGAGCAAAAAGTCGATATGTGCATGCATCTTCTGTACCCGTTTATATCTCAAATTCAGGCTCAAAACACCCGAAAATTCGATATTTTTGGGTCCCAAAAGCGATCTGTACATGCCTACTCCGTGTTAGAGTATTTTTAAAATACAGGCCCAAAACATACTAAAAATTGATATTTTAGGTGCCCAAAGTCGATATGTGCATGCATCTTCTGTACCCGTTTATATCTCAAATTCAGGCTCAAAACACCCGAAAATTCAATATTTTTGGGTCCCTTAAGCGATTTGTACATGCATTTTCAGTGCTAGAATGTTTTCAAAATATAGGCTCAAAACATGCTAAAAATCGATATTTTAGGTGTTCAAAGTCGATATGTGGATGCTTCTTCTGTACCCGTTTATATCTCAAATTCAGGCTCAAAACACCCGAAAATTCGATATTTTTGGGTCCCAGAAGCAATCTGTACATGCCTACTACTTGCAAGAATGTTTTCAAGATACACACCCAAAACATGCTCAAAATCGATATTTTAGGTGCAAAAAGTCGATATGTGCATGCATCTCCTGTACCTGTTTATATCTCAAATTCAGGCTCAAAACACCCGAAAATTCGATATTTTAGGGTCCCCGAAGTGATCTGTACATGCCTACTCCGTGTTAGAGTATTTTCAAAATACAGGCCCAAAACATGCTCAAAATCGATATTGTAGGTGCCCAAAGTCGATATGTGCATGCATCTTCTGTATCCGTCTATATCCCAAATTCAGGTTCAAAACACCCGAAAATTCGATATTTTTGGGTCCCAGAAGCGATCTGTACATACCTACTCCTTCCTAGAATTTTTTCAAGATACAGACCCAAAACATGCTCAAAATCGATATTTTAGGAGCAAAAAGTCGATATGTGCATGCATCTTCTGTACCCGTTTATATCTCAAATTCAGGCTCATAATACCCGAAAATTCCATATTTTTGGGTCCCTTAAGCGATCTGTACATGCATACTCAGTGCTAGAATGTTTTCAAAATATAGGCTCAAAACATGCTAAAAATCGATATTTTAGGTGCCCAAAGTCGATATGTGCATGCATCTTCTGTACCCGATTATATCTCAAATTCAGGCTCAAAACACCCGAAAATTCAATTTTTTTGGGTCCCAGAAGCGATCTGTACGTGCCTACTCCTTGCTAGAATGTTTTCAAGATACAGACCCAAAACATGCTCAAAATCGATATTTTAGGTGCAAAAAGTCGATATGTGCATGCATCCTGTGTACCCGGTTATATCCCAAATTCTGGCTCAAAACCCCCGAAAATTCGATTTATTTGGGTCCCAGAAGCGATCTGTACGTGCATACTCCGTGTTAGAGTGTTTTTAAAATGTAGGCCAAAAACATGCTCAAAATCGATAATTTAGGTCCCCAAAGTCGATATGTGCATGCATCTTCTGTACACGTTTATATCTCAAATTCAGACTCAAAACACCCGATTATTCGATATTTTTGAGTCCCAAAAGCCATCTGTACATGCATACTCCGTGTTAGAGTATTTTCAAAATACAGGCCTAAAACATGCAGTAAATCGATATTTTAGTTGCCCAAAGTCAATATGTGTTTGCATCATCTGTACCCGTCTATATCCCAAATTCATGTTCAAAACACTCGAAAATTCGATATTTTTGGGTCCAAGAAGCAGTCTGTACATGCCTACTTCTTGTTAGAAAGTTTTCAAGATACAGAACAAAAACATGCTCAAAATCGATATTTTAGGTGCAAAAAGTCGATATGTGCATGTATCTTCTGTACCCGTTTATATCTCAAATTCAGGCTCAAAACTCCGAAAATTCGATATTTTTGTGTCCCAGAAGCGATCTGTACCTGCAAACTCCGTGTTAGAGTGTTTTTTAAATACAGGCGAAAAACATGTTGAAAATTGATATTTTAGGTGCACAAAGTCAATATGTGCATGCATTCTCTGTACCCGGTTATATCTCAAATTCAGGCTCAAAACACCCGAAAATTAAATATTTTTGGGTCCCAGAAGTGATCTTTACATGCCTACTCAGTGCTAGAATGTTTTCAAAATAGAGGCTCAGAACATGCTAAAAATCGATATTTTAGGTGCCCGAAGTCGATATGTGCATGCATCTTCTGTACCCGTTTATATCTCAAATTCAGGCTCAAAACACCCAAAAATTCGTTATTTTTGGGTCCCAAAAGCGATCTGTACATGCCTACTCCGTGTTAGAGTATTTTCAAAATACAGGCTTAAAACATGCTGTAAATCGATATTTTAGCTGCCCAAAGTCAATATGTGTATTAATCTTCTGTACCCGTCTATATCCCAAATTCAGATTCAAAACACTCGAAAATTCGATATTTTTCGGTCCCAGAAGCGATCTGTACATGCCTACTCCGTGTTAGAGTATTCTCAAAATACAGGCCAAAAACATGCTCAAAATCGATAATTTAGGTCCCCAAAGTCGATATGTGCATGCATCTTCTGTACCCGTTTATATCTCAAATTCAGACTCAAAACACCCGATTATTCGATATTTTTGGGTCCCAAAAGCCATCTGTACATGCATACTCCGTGTTAGAGTATTTTCAAAATACAGGCCTAAAACATGCAGTAAATCGATATTTTAGTTGCCCAAAGTCAATATGTGTATGCATTCTCTGTACCCGGTTATATCTCAAATTCAGGCTCAAAACACCCGAAAATTCAATATTTTTGGGTCCCAGAAGCGATCTGTACATGCCTACTCAGTGCTTGAATGTTTTTAAAATAGAGGCTCAGAACATGCTAAAAATCGATATTTTGGGTGCCCAAAGTCAATATGTGCATGCATGTTCTGTACCCGTTTATATCTCAAATTTAGGCTCAAAACACCCGAAAATTCGATATTTTTGGGCCCCAGAAGCGATCTGTATATGCCTACTCCGTGTTTGAGTATTTTCAAAATACATGCCCAAAACATGCTGAAAATCGATATTTTAGCTGCCCATAGTCGATATGTGCATGCATCTTCTGTACCCGTTTATATCTCAAATTCAGGCTCAAAACACCCTAAAATTTAATATTTTTGGGTCCCAGAAGCGATCTGTACATGCCTACTCCGTGTTAGAGTACTTTCAAAATACAGGCCGTAAAAAATGCTGAAAATCGATATTTTAGGTGCCCAAAGTCGATATGTGCATGCATCTTCTGTACCCGTTTATATCTCAAATTCAGGCTCAAAACACCCGAAAATTCGATATTTTTGGGTCCCAGAAGCGATCTGTGCATGCCTACTCCGTGTTAGAGTACCTTAAAATTTCAAGCCCAAAACATGCTAAAAATCGATATTTAAGGTGCCCAAAGTGGATAAGACCATGCATCTTCTGTACCCGATCATATCTCAAATTCAGGCTCAAAACACCCGAATATTCGATATTTTTGGGTCCCAAAAGCCATCTGTACATGCATACTCCGTGTTAGAGTATTTTTAAAATACAGGCCCAAAACATACTAGAAATCGATATTTTAGGTGCCCAAAGTCGATATGTGCATGCATCTTCTGTACCCGTTTATATCTCAAATTCAGGCTCAAAACACCCGAAAATTCAATATTTTTGGGTCTCAGAAGCGATCTGTACGTGCATACTCCGTGTTAGATTGTTTTTAAAATACAGGACTAAAACATGCTGAAAATCGATATTTTATGTGCAAAGAGTCGATATGTGCATGCTTCTTCTGTACCCGTTTATATCTCAAATTCAGGCTCAAAACACCCGAAAATTCAATATTTTTGGGTCCCAGAAGCGATCTGTACGTGCATACTCCGTGTTAGAGTGTTTTTAATATTCAGGCCCAAAACATGCTGAAAATCGATATTTTAGGTGCCCAAAGTCAATATGTGTATGCATCTTCTGTACCCGTGTATATCCCAAATTCAGGTTCAAAACACTCGAAAATTCTATATTTCAGGGTCCCAGAAGCAATCCGTACATGCCTACTTCTTGTTAGAATGTTTTCAAGATACACACCCAAAACATGCTCAAAATCGATATTTTAGGTGCAAAAAGTCGATATGTGCATGCATCTTCTGTACCCGTTTATATCTCAAATTCAGGCTCAAAAAACCCGAAAATTAAATATTTTTTTTGTCCCCGAAGCGATTTGTACATGCCTACTCCGTGTTAGAGTATTTCCAAGATACAGGCCCAAAACATGCTCAAAATCGATATTTTAGGTGCCCAAAGTCGATATGTGCATGCATCTTTTGTATCCGTCTATATTCCAAATTCAGGTTCAAAACACCCGAAAATTCGATATTTTTGGGTTCCTGAAGCGATCTGTACATACCTACTCCTTCCTAGAATTTTTTCAAGAAACAGACCCAAAACATGCTCAAAATCGATATTTTAGGTGCAAAATGTCGATATGTGCATGCATCTTCTGTACCCGTTTATATCTCAGATTCAGGCTCAAAACACCCGAAAATTCGATATTTTTGGGTCCCCGAAGTGATCTGTACATGCCTACTCCGTGTTAGAGTATTTTCAAAATACAGGCCCAAAACATGCTCAAAACCGATATTGTAGGTGCCCAAAGTCGATATGTGCATGCATCTTCTGTATCCGTCTATATCCCAAATTCAGGTTCAAAACACCCGAAAATTCGATATTTTTGGGTCCTAGAAGCGATCTGTACATACCTACTCCTTCCTAGAATTTTTTCAAGATACAGACCCAAAACATGCTCAAAATCGATATTTTAGGAGCAAAAAGTCGATATGTGCATGCATCCTGTGTACCCGGTTATATCCCAAATTCTGGCTCAAAACCCCCGAAAATTCGATTTATTTGGGTCCCAGAAGCGATCTGTACGTGCATACTCCGTGTTAGAGTGTTTTTAAAATATAGGCCAAAAACATGCTCAAAATCGATAATTTAGGTCCCCAAAGTCGATATGTGCATGCATCTTCTGTACCCGTTTATATCTCAAATTCAGACTCAAAACACCCGATTATTCGATATTTTTGGGTCCCAAAAGCCATCTGTACATGCATACTCCGTGTTAGAGTATTTTCAAAATACAGGCCTAAAACATGCAGTAAATCGATATTTTATTTGCCCAAAGTCAATATGTGTATGCATCTTCTGTACCCGTCTATATCCCAAATTCAGGTTCAAAACACTGGAAAATTCGATATTTTTGGGTCCCAGAAGCAGTCTGTTCATGCCTACTTCTTGCTAGAAAGTTTTCAAGATACAGACCAAAAACATGCTCAAAATCGATATTTTAGGTGCAAAAAGTCGATATGTGCATGCATCTTCTGTACCCGTTTATATCTCAAATTCAGGCTCAAAACTCCGAAAATTCGATATTTTTGTGTCCCAGAAGCGATCTGTACCTGCATACTCCGTGTTAGAGTGTTTTTTAAATACAGGCCCAAAACATGTTGAAAATTGATATTTTAGGTGCACAAAGTCAATATGTGCATGCATTCTCTGTACCCGGTTATAACTCAAATTCAGGCTCAAAACACCCGAAAATTAAATATTTTTGGGTCCCAGAAGCGATCTGTACATGCCTACTCAGTGCTAGAATGTTTTCAAAATAGAGGCTCAGAACATTCTTAAAATCGATATTTTAGGTGCCCGAAGTCGATATGTGCATGCATCTTCTGTACCCGTTTATATCTCAAATTCAGGCTCAAAACACCCAAAAATTCGATATTTTTGGGTCCCAAAAGCGATCTGTACATGCCTACTCCGTGTTAGAGTATTTTCAAAATACAGGCCTAAAACATGCTGTAAATCGATATTTTAGCTGCCCAAAGTCAATATGTGTATGCATCTTCTGTACCCGTCTATATCCCAAATTCAGGTTCAAAACGCTCGAAAATTCGATATTTTTGGGTCCCAGAAGCAATCTGTACATGCCTACTTCTTGCTAGAAAGTTTTAAGATACAGACCAAAAACATGCTTTAAAATCGATATTTTAGGTGCAAAAAGTCGATATGAGCATGCATCTTCTGTACCCGTTTATATCTCAAATTCAGGCTCAAAACTCCGAAAATTCGATATTTTTGGGTCCCAGAAGCGATCTGTACATGCATACTCCGTGTTACAGTGTTTTTATATACAGGCCCAAATAATGCTGAAAATTGATATTTTAGGTGCACAAAGTCAATATGTGTATGCATTCGCTGTACCCGGTTATATCTCAAATTCAGGCTCAAAACACCCAAAAATTCAATATTTTTGGGTCCCAGAAGCGATCTGTACATGCCTACTCAGTGCTAGAATATTTTCAAAATAGAGGCTCAGAACATGCTAAAAATCGATATTTTGGGTGCCCAAAGTCAATATGTGCATGCATGTTCTGTACCCGTTTATATCTCAAATTTAGGCTCAAAACACCCGAAAATTCGATATTTTTGGGTCCCAGAAGCGATATGTATATGCCTACTCCGTGTTAGAGTATTTTTAAAATACAGGTCCAAAACATAATAAAAATCGATATTTTAGGTGCCCAAAGTCGATATGTGCATGCATCTTCTGTACCCGTTTATATCTCAAATTCAGGCTCAAAACACCCTAGAATTCAATATTTTTGGGTCCCTTAAGCGATCTGTACATGCATTTTCAGTGCTAGAATGTTTTCAAAATACAGGCCCAAAAAATGCTCAAAATCGATATTGTAGGTGCCCAAAGTCGATATGTGCATGCATCTTCTGTATCCGTCTATATCCCAAATTCAGGTTCAAAACACCCGAAATTTCGATATTTTTGGGTCCCAGAAGCGATCTGCACATACCTACTCCTTCCTAGAATTTTTTCAAGATACAGACCCAAAACATGCTCAAAATCAATATTTTAGGAGCAAAAAGTCGATATGTGCATGCATCTTCTGTACCCGTTTATATCTCAAATTCAGGCTCATAATACCCGAAAATTCCACATTTTTGGGTCCCTTAAGCGATCTGTACATGCATACTCAGTGCTAGAATGTTTTCAAAATATAGGCTCAAAACATGCTAAAAATCGATATTTTAGGTGACCAAAGTCGATATGTGCATGCTTCTTCTGTACCCGTTTATATCTCAAATTCAGGCTCAAAACACCCGAAAAATCGATTTTTTGGGTCCCAAAAGCGATCTGTACATGTCTACTCCGTGTTAGAGTACTTTTAAAATACAGGCCCAAAACATACTAAAAATCGATATTTTAGGTGCCCAAAGTCGATATGTGCATGCATCTTCTGTACCCGTTTATATCTCAAATTCAGGCTCAAAACACCCGAAAATTCAATTTTTTGGGGTCCCAGAAGCGATCTGTACGTGCCTACTCCTTGCTAGAATGTTTCCAAGATACAGACCCAAAACATGCTTAAAAATCGATATTTTAGGTGCAAAAAGTCGATATGTGCATGCATCCTGTGTACCCGGTTATATCCCAAATTCTGGCTCAAAACCCTCGAAAATTCGATTTATTTGGGTCCCAGAAGCGATCTGTACGTGCATACTCCGTGTTAGAGTGTTTTTAAAATATAGGCCAAAAATATGCTCAAAATCGATAATTTAGGTCCCCAAAGTCGATATGTGCATGCATCTTCTGTACCCGTTTATATCTCAAATTCAGAATCAAAACACCCGATTATTCGATATTTTTGGGTCCCAAAACCCATCTGTACATGCATACTCCGTGTTAGAGTATTTTCAAAATACAGGCCTAAAACATGCAGTAAATCGATATTTTAGTTGCCCAAAGTCAATATGTGTATGCATCTTCTGTACCCGTCTATATCCCAAATTCAGGTTCAAAACTCTCGAAAATTCGATATTTTTGGGTCCCAGAAGCAGTCTGTACATGCCTACTTCTTGCTAGAAAGTTTTCAAGATACAGACCCAAAACATGCTCAAAATCGATATTTTAGGTGCAAAAAGTCGATATGTGCATGCATCTTCTGTACCCGTTTATATCTCAAATTCAGGCTCAAAACTCCGAAAATTCGATATTTTTGGGTCCCAGAAGCGATCTGTACATGCATACTGCGTGTTACAGTGTTTTTATATACAGGCCCAAATAATGCTGAAAATTGATATTTTAGATGCACAAAGTCAATATGTGTATGCATTCGCTGTACCCGGTTATATCTCAAATTCAGGCTCAAAACACCCGAAAATTAAATATTTTTGGGTCCCAGAAGCGATCTGTACATGCCTACTCAGTGCTAGAATATTTTCAAAATAGAGGCTCAGAACATGCTAAAAATCGATATTTTGGGTGCCCAAAGTCAATATGTGCATGCATGTTCTGTACCCGTTTATATCTCAAATTAAGGCTCAAAACACCCGAAAATTCGATATTTTTGGGTCCCAGAAGCGATCTGTATATGCCTACTCCGTGTTTGAGTATTTTCGAAATACATGCCCAAAACATGCTGAAAATCGATATTTTAGGAGCCCAAAGTCGATATGTGCATGCATCTTTTGTATCCGTCTATATTCCAAATACAGGTTCAAAACACCCGAAAATTCGATATTTTTGGGTTCCAGAAGCGATCTGTACATACCTACTCCTTCTTCGAATTTTTTCAAGATACAGACCCAAAACATGCTCAAAATCGATATTTTAGGTGCAAAATGTCGATATGTGCATGCATCTTCTGTACTCGTTTATATCTCAAATTCAGGCTCAAAACACCCGAAAATTCGATATTTTTGGGTCCCAAAAGCGATCTGAACATGTCTACTCCGTGTTAGAGTATTTTTAAAATACAGGTCCAAAACATACTAAAAATCGGTATTTTAGGTGCCCAAAGTCGATATGTGCATGCATCTTCTGTACCCGTTTATATCTCAAATTCAGGCTCAAAACACCCGAAAATTCAATATTTTTGGGTCCCTTAAGCGATCTGTACATGCATTTTCAGTGCTAGAATGTTTTCAAAATATAGGCTCAGAACATGCTAAAAATCGATATTTTAGGTGTTCAAAGTCGATAAGTGGATGCTTCTTCTGTACCCATTTATATATCAAATTCAGGTTCAAAACACCCGAAAATTCGATATTTTTGGGTCCCAAAAGCGATATGTACATGTCTACTCCGTGTTAGAGTATTTTTAAAATACAGGCCCAAAACATACTAAAAATCGATATTTTAGGTGCCCAAAGTCGATATGTGCATGCATCTTCTGTACCCGTTTATATCTCAAATTCAGGCTCAAAACACCCTTGAATTCAATATTTTTGGGTCCCAGAAGCGATCTGTACGTGCATACTCCGTGTTAGAGTGTTTTTAAAATACAGGCCCAAAACATGCTGAAAATCTATATTTTAGGTGCCCAAAGTCAATATGTGTATGCATCTTCTGTACCCGTGTATATCCCAAATTTAGGTTCAAAACACTCGAAAATTCTATATTTTTGGGTCCCCGAAGTAATCGGTACATGCCTACTCCGTGTTAGAGTATTTTCAAAATACAGGCCCAAAACATGCTCAAAATCGATATTGTAGGTGCCCAAAGTCGATATGTGCATGCATCTTCTGTACCCGTTTATATCTCAAATTCAGGCTCAAAACACCCGAAAATTCAATTTTTTGGGGTCCCAGAAGCGATCTGTACGTGCCTACTCCTTGCTAGAATGTTTTCAAGATACAGACCCAAAACATGCTTAAAAATCGATATTTTAGGTGCAAAAAGTCGATATGTGCATGCATCCTGTGTACCCGGTTATATCCCAAATTCTGGCTCAAAACCTCCGAAAATTCGATTTATTTGGGTCCCAGAAGCGATCTGTACGTGCATACTCCGTGTTAGAGTGTTTTTAAAATATAGGCCAAAAACATGCTCAAAATCGATAATTTAGGTCCCCAAAGTCGATATGTGCATGCATCTTCTGTACCCGTTTATATCTCAAATTTAGACTCAAAACACCCGATTATTCGATATTTTTGGGTCCCAAAAGCCATCTGTACATGCATACTCCGTGTTAGAGTATTTTCAAAATACAGGCCTAAAACATGCAGTAAATCGATATTTTAGTTGCCCAAAGTCAATATGTGTATGCATCTTCTGTACCCGTCTATATCCCAAATTCAGGTTCAAAACACTCGAAAATTCGATATTTTTGGGTCCCAGAAGCAGTCTGTACATGCCTACTTCTTGCTAGAAAGTTTTCAAGATACAGACCCAAAACATGCTCAAAATCGATATTTTAGGTGCAAAAAGTCGATATGTGCATGCATCTTCTGTACCCGTTTATATCTCAAATTCAGGCTCAAAACTCCGAAAATTCGATATTTTTGGGTCCCAGAAGCGATCTGTACATGCATACTCCGTGTTACAGTGTTTTTATATACAGGCCTAAATAATGCTGAAAATTGATATTTTAGGTGCACAAAGTCAATATGTGTATGCATTAGCTGTACCCGGTTATATCTCAAATTCAGGCTCAAAACACCCGAAAATTCAATATTTTTGGGTCCCAGAAGCGATCTGTACATGCCTACTCAGTGCTAGAATATTTTCAAAATAGAGGCTCAGAACATGCTAAAATTCGATATTTTGGGTGCCCAAAGTCAATATGTGCATGCATGTTCTGTACCCGTTTATATCTCAAATTTAGGCTCAAAACACCCGAAAATTCGATATTTTTGGGTCCCAGAAGCGATCTGTATATGCCTACTCCGTCTTTGAGTATTTTCAAAATACATGCCCAAAACATGCTGAAAATCGATATTTTAGGAGCCCAAAGTCGATATGTGCATGCATCTTTAGTATCCGTCTATATTCCAAATACAGGTTCAAAACACACGAAAATTCGATATTTTTGGGTTCCAGAAGCGATCTGTACATACCTACTCCTTCCTAGAATTTTTTCAAGATACAGACCCAAAACATGCTCAAAATCGATATTTTAGGTGCAAAATGTCGATATGTGCATGCATCTTCTGTACCCGTTTATATCTCAAATTCAGGCTCAAAACACCCGAAAATTCGATATTTTTGGGTCCCAAAAGGGATCTGTACATGTCTACTCCGTGTTAGAGTATTTTTAAAATACAGGTCCAAAACATACTAAAAATCGATATTTTAGGTGCCCAAAGTCGATATGTGCATGCATCTTCTGTACCCGTTTATATCTCAAATTCAGGCTCAAAACACCCTAGAATTCAATATTTTTGGGTCCCAGAAGCGATCTGTAGTGCATACTCCGTGTTAGAGTGTTTTTAAAATACAGGCCCAAAACATGCTGAAAATCTATATTTTAGGTGCCCAAAGTCAATATGTGTATGCATCTTCTGTACCCGTGTATATCCCAAATTTAGGTTCAAAACACTCGAAAATTCTATATTTTTGGGTCCCCGAAGTGATCGGTACATGCCTACTCCGTGTTAGAGTATTTTCAAAATACAGGCCCAAAACATGCTCAAAATCGATCTTTTAGGTGCCCAAAGTCGATATGTGCATGCATCTTCTGTATCCGTCTATATCCCAAATTCAGGTTCAAAACACCCGAAAATTCGATATTTTTGGGTCCCAGAAGCGATCTGCACATACCTACTCCTTCCAAGAATTTTTTCAAGATACAGACCCAAAACATGCTCAAAATCGATATTTTAGGAGCAAAAAGTCGATATGTGCATGCATCTTCTGTACCCGTTTATATCTCAAATTCAGGCTCATAATACCCGAAAATTCCACATTTTTGGGTCCCTTAAGCGATCTGTACATGCATACTCAGTGCTAGAATGTTTTCAAAATATAGGCTCAAAACATGCTAAAAATCGATATTTTAGGTGACCAAAGTCGATATGTGCATGCTTCTTCTGTACCCGTTTATATCTCAAATTCAGGCTCAAAACACCCGAAAATTTGATTTTTTGGGTCCCAAAAGCGATCTGTACATGTCTACTCCGTGTTAGAGTATTTTTAAAATACAGACCCAAAACATGCTTAAAAATCGATATTTTAGGTGCAAAAAGTCGATATGTGCATGCATCCTGTGTACCCGGTTATATCCCAAATTCTGGCTCAAAACCCCCGAAAATTCGATTTATTTGGGTCCCAGAAGGGATCTGTACGTGCATACTCCGTGTTAGAGTGTTTTTAAAATATAGGCCAAAAACATGCTCAAAATCGATAATTTAGGTCCCCAAAGTCGATATGTGCATGCATCTTCTGTACCCGATCATATCTCAAATTCAGGCTCAAAATACCCAAAAATTCGATATTTTTGGGTCCAAGAAGCGATCTCTACATGCCTACTCTGTGTTAGAGTATTTTTTTAAAATAGGCTTAAAACATGCTAAAATCGATATTTTACGTGTCCAAAGTCAATATATGCATACGTCTTTTGTACCAGTTTATATCCCAAATTCAGGCTCAAAACACCCGAAAATTCGATATTTTTGGGTCACAGAAGCGATCTGTACATGCCTACTCAGTGATAGAATATTTTCAAACTATAGGCTTAAAACAAGCTAAAAATCGATATTTTAGGTGCCCAAAGTCAATATGTGTATGCATCTTCTGTACCCGTCTATATCCCAAATTCAGGTTCAAAACACTCGAAAATTCGATATTTTTGTGTCCCAGAAACAATCTGTACATGCCTACTTCTTGCTAGAAAGTTTTAAGATACAGACCCAAAAAATGTTTTAAAATCGATATTTTAGGTGCAAAAAGTCGATATGAGCATGCATCTTCTGTACCCGTTTATATCTCAAATTCAGGCTCAAAACTCCGAAAATTCGATATTTTTGGGTCCCAGAAGCGATCTGTACATGCATACTCCGTGTTACAGTGTTTTTATATACAGGCCCAAATAATGCTGAAAATTGATATTTTAGGTGCACAAAGTCAATATGTGTATGCATTCGCTGTACCCGGTTATATCTCAAATTCAGGCTCAAAACACCCGAAAATTCAATATTTTTGGGTCCCAGAAGCGATCTGTACATGCCTACTCAGTGCTAGAATATTTTTAAAATAGAGGCCCAGAACATGCTAAAAATCGATATTTTGGGTGCCCAAAGTCAATATGTGCATGCATGTTCTGTACCCGTTTATATCTCAAATTTAGGCTCAAAACACCCGAAAATTCGATATTTTTGGGTCCCAGAAGCGATCTGTACATGCCTACTCCGTGTTAGAGTATTTTCAAAATACATGCCCAAAACATGCTGAAAATCGATATTTTAGCTCCACATAGTCAATATGTGCATGCATGTTCTGTACCCGTTTATATCCCAAATTCAGGCTCAAAACAACCGAAAATTCGATATTTTTGGGTCCCAGAAGCGATCTGTACATGCCTACTCCGTGTTTGAGTACTTTCAAAATACAGGCCCAAAACATGCTAAAAATCGATATTTTAGGTGCCCAAAATGGATATGAGCATGCATCTTCTGTACCCGATTATATCTCAAATTCAGGCTCAAAATTCCCGAAAATTCGATGTTTTTGGGCCCCAGAAGCAATCTGTACATGCCTACTCTGTGTTAGCGTATTTTCAAAATATAGGCCCAAAACATGTTAAATATCGATATCTTGGGTGCCGAAAGTTGATATCTGCATGCATCTTCAGTACCCGTTTATATCTCAAATTCAGGCTCAAATTGACGGAAAATTCAATTTTTTTGGATCCCAGAAGCGATCTGTACATGCCTACTCAGTGCTAGAATGTTTTCAAAATATAGGCTCAAAACATGCTAAAATTCGATAATTTAGGTGCCCAAAGTCGATATGTGCATGCATCTTCTGTACCCGTTTATATCTCAAATTCATGTTCAAAACACCCGAAAATTCTAGATTTTTTGGTCCCAGAAGCGATCTGTACATGCCTACTCCGTGTTAGAGTATTTTCAAAATTCAGGCCCAAAACATGCTAAAATCGATATTTTAGCTCCACATAGTCGATATGTGCATGCATCTTCTGTACCCGTTTATATCTCAAATTCATGCTCAAAACACCCGAAAATTCGATATTTTTGGGTCCCAGAAGCGATCTGTACATGCCTACTCTGTGTTAGTGTATTTTTTTTAAATATAGGCACAAAACATGCTAAAAATCGATAATTTAGGTGTCTAAAGTCGATATGTGCATGCATCTTCTTTACCTGTTTATATCTCAAATTCAGACTCAAGACACTCGAAAATTCGATTTTTTTGGTCCCAGAAGCGACTTGTACATGCCTACTCTTTGCTATAATGTTTTCAAGATACAGACCCAAAATATTCTCAAAATCGATATTTTAGGTGCAAAAAGTGGATATGTGCATGCATCTTCAGTACCCGTTTATATCTCAAATGCAGGCTCAAAACACCCAAAAATTCAATATTTTTGGGTCCCAAAAGCGATCTGTACATGTCTACTCAGTGCTACAATGTTTTCAAAATATTGGCTTAAAACATGCTAAAAATCGATATTTTACGTGTCCAAAGTCGATATGTGCATACACCTTTTGTACCCATTTATATCCTAAATTCAGGCTCAAAACACCCAAAAATTCGATATTTTTGGGTCACAGAAGCGATCTGTACATGCCTATTCAGTGATAGAATATTTTTAAAATATAGTCCCAAAACAAGCTAAAATCGATATTTAGGTGCCCAATGTCGATATGTGCATGCATATGCTGTACCCGTTTATATCTCAAATTCAGGCTCAAAACACCCGAAAATTTAATATTTTTGGGTCCCAGAAGCGATCTGTACATGCCTACTCCATGTTAGAGTACTTTCAAAATACAGGCCATAAAACATGCTGAAAATCGATATTTTAGGTGCCCAAAGTCGATATGCGCATGCATCTTCTGTACCCGTTTATATCTCAAATTCAGGCTCAAAACACCCGGAAATTCGATATTTTTGGGTCAGACAAGCGATCTGTACATATCTACTCAGTAATAGAATATTTTTAAAATATAGGCCCAAAACAAGCTAAAAATCGATATTTTAGGTGCCCAAAGTCGATATGTGCATGCATCTTCTGTACCCGTTTATATCTAGAATTCAGGCTCAAAACACCCGAAAATTCGATATTTTTGTGTCACAGAAGATATCTGTACATGCCTACTTCGTGTTAGAGTATTTTCAAAGTACATGTCAAAAACATGTTGAAAATCGATATTTTGGGTGCTCAAAGTCGATATGTGCATTTATCTTCTGTACCCGTTTATATCTAGAATTCAGGCTCAAAACACCCGAAAATTCGATATTTTTGTGTCACAGAAGATATCTGTACATGCCTACTCTTTGCTAGAATGTTTTCAAGATACAGAGCCAAAATATGCTCAAAATCGATATTTTAGGTGCAAAAAGTCGATATGATCATGTATCTTCAGTACCCGTTTATATCTCAAATGCAGGCTCAAAACACCCAAAAATTCAATATTTTTTGGTCCCAGAAGCGATCTGTACATGTCTACTTACAGCTAGAATGTTTTCAAAATATAGGCTTAAAACATGCTAAAAAACGATATTTTACGTGTCCAAAGTCGATATGTGCATACATCTTTTGGACCCGTTTATATCCCAAATTCAGGCTCAAAACACCCGAAAATTCGATATTTTTGGGTCACAGAAGCTATCTGTACATGCCTACTCAGTGAAAGAATATTTTTTTAAAAATATAGGCCCAAAACAAGCTAAAAATCAATATTATAGGTGCCCAATGTCGATATGTGCATGCATATGCTGTACCCGTTTATATCTCAAATTCAGGCTCAAAATACCCGAAAAGTTAATATTTTTGGGTCCCAGAACCGATCTGTACATGCCTACTCTGTGTTAGAGTACTTTCTAAATACAGGCCATAAAACATGCTGAAAATCGATATTTTAGTTGCCCAAAGTCGATATGTGCATGCATCTTCTGTACCCGTTTATATCTCAAATTCATGCTCAAAACACCCGAAAATTCGAGATTTTTGGGTGCCAAAAGCGATCTGTACATGTCTACTCAGTGCTACAATGTTTTCAAAATATTGGCTTAAAACATGCTAAAAATCGATATTTTACGTGTCCAAAGTCGATATGTGCATACATCTTTTGTACCCGTTTATATCCTAAATTCAGGCTCAAAACACCCAAAAATTCGATATTTTTGGGTCACAGAAGCGATCTGTACATGCCTATTCAGTGATAGAATATTTTTAAAATATAGTCCCAAAACAAGCTAAAATCGATATTTAGGTGCCCAATGTCGATATGTGCATGCATATGCTGTACCCGTTTATATCTCAAATTCAGGCTCAAAACACCCGAAAATTTAATATTTTTGGGTCCCAGAAGCGATCTGTACATGCCTACTCCATGTTAGAGTACTTTCAAAATACAGGTAATAAAACATGCTGAAAATCGATATTTTAGGTGCCCAAAGTCGATATGCGCATGCATCTTATGTACCCGTTTATATCTCAAATTCAGGCTCAAAACACCCGGAAATTCGATATTTTTGGGTCAGACAAGCGATCTGTACATATCTACTCAGTAATAGAATATTTTTAAAATATAGGCCCAAAACAAGCTAAAAATCGATATTTTAGGTGCCCAAAGTCGATATGTGCATGCATCTTCTGTACCCGTTTATATCTAGAATTCAGGCTCAAAACACCCGAAAATTCGATATTTTTTTTGTCACAGAAGATATCTGTACATGCCTACTTCGTGTTAGAGTATTTTCAAAGTACATGTCAAAAACATGCTGAAAATCGATATTTTGGGTGCTCAAAGTCGATATGTGCATTTATCTTCTGTACCCGTTTATATCTAGAATTCAGGCTCAAAACACCCGAAAATACGATATTTTTGTGTCACAGAAGATATCTGTACATGCCTACTCTTTGCTAGAATGTTTTCAAGATACAGAGCCAAAATATGCTCAAAATCGATATTTTAGGTGCAAAAAGTCGATATGATCATGCATCTTCAGTACCCGTTTATATCTCAAATGCAGGCTCAAAACACCCAAAAATTCAATATTTTTTGGTCCCAGAAGCGATCTGTACATGTCTACTTACTGCTAGAATGTTTTCAAAATATAGGCTTAAAACATGCTAAAAAACGATATTTTACGTGTCCAAAGTCGATATGTGCATACATCTTTTGGACCCGTTTATATCCCAAATTCAGGCTCAAAACACCCGAAAATTCGATATTTTTGGGTCACAGAAGCTATCTGTACATGCCTACTCAGTGAAAGAATATTTTTTTAAAAATATAGGCCCAAAACAAGCTAAAAATCAATATTATAGGTGCCCAATGTCGATATGTGCATGCATATGCTGTACCCGTTTATATCTCAAATTCAGGCTCAAAATACCCGAAAAGTTAATATTTTTGGGTCCCAGAACCGATCTGTACATGCCTACTCCTTGTTAGAGTACTTTCTAAATACAGGCCATAAAACATGCTGAAAATCGATATTTTAGGTGCCCAAAGTCGATATGTGCATGCATCTTCTGTACCCGTTTATATCTCAAATTCAGGATCAAAACACCCGAAAATTCGAAATTTTTGAGTGCCAAAAGCGATCTGTACATGCCTACTCCGTGTTAGAGTATTTTAAAAATACATGCCCAAAACATGCTGAAAATCGATATTTTTGCTCAACATAGTCGATATGTGTATGCATCTTATGTACCCGTTTATATCTCAAATTCAGGCTCAAAACACCCGGAAATTCGATATTTTTGGGTCAGACAAGCGATCTGTACATATCTACTCAGTAATAGAATATTTTTAAAATATAGGCCCAAAACAAGCTAAAAATCGATATTTTAGGTGCCCAAAGTCGATATGTGCATGCATCTTCTGTACCCGTTTATATCTAGAATTCAGGCTCAAAACACCCGAAAATTCGATATTTTTGTGTCACAGAAGATATCTGTACATGCCTACTTCGTGTTAGAGTATTTTCAAAGTACATGTCAAAAACATGCTGAAAATCGATATTTTGGGTGCTAAAAGTCGATATGTGCATTTATCTTCTGTACCCGTTTATATCTAGAATTCAGGCTCAAAACACCCGAAAATACGATATTTTTGTGTCACAGAAGATATCTGTACATGCCTACTCTTTGCTAGAATGTTTTCAAGATACAGAGCCAAAATATGCTCAAAATCGATATTTTAGGTGCAAAAAGTCGATATGATCATGCATCTTCAGTACCCGTTTATATCTCAAATGCAGGCTCAAAACACCCAAAAATTCAATATTTTTTGGTCCCAGAAGCGATCTGTACATGTCTACTTACTGCTAGAATGTTTTCAAAATATAGGCTTAAAACATGCTAAAAAACGATATTTTACGTGTCCAAAGTCGATATGTGCATACATCTTTTGGACCCGTTTATATCCCAAATTCAGGCTCAAAACACCCGAAAATTCGATATTTTTGGGTCACAGAAGCTATCTGTACATGCCTACTCAGTGAAAGAATATTTTTTTAAAAATATAGGCCCAAAACAAGCTAAAAATCAATATTATAGGTGCCCAATGTCGATATGTGCATGCATATGCAGTGCCCGTTTATATCTCAAATTCAGGCTCAAAATACCCGAAAAGTTAATATTTTTGGGTCCCTGAACCGATCTGTACATGCCTACTCCTTGTTAGAGTACTTTCTAAATACAGGCCATAAAACATGCTGAAAATCGATATTTTAGGTGCCCAAAGTCGATATGCGCATGCATCTTCTGTACCCGTTTATATCTCAAATTCAGGCTCAAAACACCAGGAAATTCGATATTTTTGGGTCAGACAAGCGATCTGTACATGCCTACTCAGTAATAGAATATTTTTAAAATATAGGCCCAAAACAAGCTAAAAATCGATATTTTAGGTGACCAAAGTCGATATGTGCATGCATCTTCTGTACCCGTTTATATCTCAAATTCAGGCTCAAAACACCCAAAAATTCGAAATTTTTGTGTCCCAGAAGCGATATGTACATGCCTACTTCTTGTTAGAGTATTTTCACAATACAGACCCAAAACATGATCAAAATCGATATTTTAGGTGCAAAGAGTCGATATGTGCATGCATCTTCATTACCTGTTTACATATCAAATTCAGGCTCAAAACACCCGAAAATTCATTATTTTTGGGTTCCAGAAGCGATCTGTACATAGCTACTCAGTGCTAGAATGTTTCCAAGATACAGGCTTAAAACATGCTAAAAATCGATATTTTAGGTGTCCCAAGTCAATAAGTGCATGCATGTTCTGTACCTGTTTATATCTCAAATTCAAGCTCAAAAAACCCGAAATTTCGATATTTTTGTGTCCCAGAAGCGATCTGTACAAGTTTACTCCGTGTTAGAATACTTTCAAAATACATGCCCAAAACATGCTCAAAATCGATATTTTGGGTGCCCAAAGTCGATATGTACCTGTATTTTCTGTACCCGATTATATCTCAAATTCAGGCTCAAAACACCCGAAAATTCGATATTTCCGTGTCCCAGAAGCGATCTGTACATGCCTACCCTGTGTTAGAATACTTTCAAAATATAGGTCCAAAACATGCTTAAAATCGATATTTTGGGTGCCCAAAGTCGATATGTGCATGCATCTTCTGTACTCGTTTATATCTCAAATTCAGGCTCAAAACACCCGAAAATTCGGTATTTTTGAGTCAAAGAAGCGATCTGTACATGCCTACTCATTGCTAGAATATTTTCAAAAAAAAAAACCCAATACATGCTAAAAATCGATATTTTAGGTGCCCAATGTCAATATGTGCATGCATCTTCTGTACCCGTTTATATCTCAAATTCAGGCTCAAAACACCCAAAAATTCGATATTTTTGGGTCCAAGAAGAGATCTGTACATGCCTACTCAGTGCTAGAATGTTTGCAAAATATAGGTTCAAAACATGCTAAAAATCGATATTTTAGGTGTCCCAAGTCAATATGTGCATGGATATTCTTTGCCAGTTTATATCTCAAATTTAGGCTCAAAACACCCGAAAATTCGATATTTTGGGGTCCCAGAAGCGATCTGTACATGCCTACTCCGTGTTAGAATATTTTCAAAATACAGGCCCAAAATATGCTCAAAATCGATATTTTAGGTGCCCATAGTCGATATGTGCATGCATCTTCAGTATCCGTTTATATCTCAAATTCAGGCTCAAAACACCCGAAAATTCGGTATTTTTGGGTCCCAGAAGTGATCTGTACATGCCTACTTCTTGCTAGAATGTTTTCAAGATACAGATCCAAAACAAGCTTAAAATCGATATTTTAGGTGCAAAAAGTCGATATGTGCATGTATCTTCAGTACCGTTTTATATCTTTAATTCAGGCTCAAAACACCCTAAAATTCAATAGTTTTAGATTCCAGAAGCGATCTGTACATATCTACTCAGTGCTAGAATGTTTTTAAAATATAGGTTTAAAACATGCTAAAAATTTATATTTTAGGTGTCCCAAGTCGATATGTGCATGTATCTTCTGTACTCGTTTATATCTCAAATTCAGGCTCAAAACACCCGAAAATTCGATATTTTTTGCTCCCAGAAGCAACTTGTATATGGCTACTCCATGCTAGAATGTTTTCAAGATACAAACCCAAAACATGCCCAAAATCGATATTTTAGGTGCAAAAAGTCGATATGTGCATGCATCTTCAGTACCCGTTTATATCTCAAATTCAGGCTCAAAACACTCGAAAATTCGATATTTTTGGGTCCCAGAAGCGATCTGTACATGCCTACGCAGTGCTAGAATGTTTTCAAAATATAGACTCAAAACATGCTAAAAATCGATATTTTTGGTGTCCAATGTCGATATGTTCATGCATCTTCTGTACCCGTTTATATCTCAAATTCAGGCTCAAAACACCCGAAAATTCGATATTTTTGAATCCCAGAAGCGATCTGTACATACCTACTCCGTGTTAGAATATTTTTAAAATACAGGCCCAAAATATGCTCAAAATCGATATTTTAGGTGCCCATAGTCGATATGCGCATGCATCTTCAGTATCCGTTAATATCTCAAATTCAAGCTCAAAACACCCAAAAATTCGGTATTTTTGGGTCCCAGAAGCAATCTGTACATGCCTACTTCTTGCTAGAATGTTTTCAAGATACAGACCCAACACAAGCTTAAAATCGATATTTTAGGTGCAAAAAGTCGATATGTGCATGTATCTTCAGTACCGGTTTATATCTCAAATTCAGGCTCAAAACACCCGAATATTCAATAGTTTTAGGTTCCAGAAGCGATCTGTACATGTCTACTCAGTGCTAGAATGTTTTTAAAATAAAGGTTAAAAACATTCTAAAAATTAATATTATAGGTGTCCCAAGTCGATATGTGCATGCATCTTCAGTACTCGTTTATATCTCAAATTCAGGCTCAAAACAACGGAAAATTCAATATTTTTGGGTCCAAGAAGCGATCTGTACATGCCTACTCAGTGCTAGAATAATTTCAAGATATTGGCCCAAAACATGCTAAAAATCGATATTTTGGGTGCCCAAAGTCAAAGTGTCCATGCATGCTCTGTACCCGTTTATATTTCAAATTCAAGCTCTAAACACCTGAAAAGTCAATATTTTTGGGTTCCAGAAGCGATCTGTACATGCCTACTCAGTGCTAGAATGTTTTTAAAATATAGGTTTAAAACATGCTAAAAATATATATATTAGGTTTCCCAAGTCGATATGTGCATGCATCTTCTGTACCCGTTTATATCTTAAATTTAGGCTCAAAACACCCGAAAATTCGATATTTTTGGGTCCCAGAAGCGATCTGTACATGCCTACTCCGTGTTAGAGTATTTTAGAAAAAAAGACCCTAAACATGCTAAAAATCGATATTTTTGGTGCCCAAAGTTGATATGTGCATGCATTATCTGTACCCGTTTATATCTCAAATTCAGGCTCAAAACATCCTAAAATTCGATATTTTTGTGTCCCAGAAGCGATCTGTACATCCCTACTCCATGCTAGAATGTTTTCAAGATACAGACCCAAAACATGCTCAAAATCGATATTTTAGGTGCAAAAAGTCGATATGTGCTTGCATCTTCAGTGCCCGTTTATATCTTAAATTCAGGCTTAAAACACCCAAAAATTCAATATTCTTGGGTCCCCGAAGCGATCTGTACATGTCTACTCAGTGCTAGAATGTTTTAAAATATAGGCTTAAAACATGCTAAAAATCAATATTTTACCTGTCCAAAGACGAGATGTGCATACACCTTTTGTACCTGTTTATATCCCAAATTCATGCTCAAAACACCCGAAAATTCAAAATTTTTTTGTCCCAAAAGCAATCTGTACATGCCTACTCAGTGATAGAATATTTTCAAAATATAGGCCCAAAACATGCTAAAAATCGATATTTTAAGTGCCTAATGTCGATATGTGCATGCATCTTCTGTACCCGTTTATATCTCAAATTCAGGCTCAAAACACCCGAAAAATCGATATTTTTGGGTTCCAAAACCGATCTGTACATGTCTACTCAGTGCTACAGAAGCGATCTGTACATGCCTACTCCGTGTTAGAGAATGTTTTAAAAATACAGGCCCAAAACATGATAAAAATCGATATTTTGGGTGCCCAAAGTCAATATGTGCATGCAACTTCTGTACCCGTTTATATCTCAAATTCAGGCTCAAAACAACGGAAAATTCAATATTTTTGGGTCCCAGAAGCGATCTGTACATGCCTACTCAGTGCTAGAATAATTTCAAGATATTTGCCAAAAACATGCTAAAAATCGATATTTTGGGTGCCCAAAGTCGAAGTGTGCATGCATGCTCTGTACCCGTTTATATTTCAAATTCAAGCTCTAAACACCCCAAAAGTCAATATTTTAGGGTTCCAGAAGCGATCTGTACATGCCTACTCAGTGCTAGAATGTTTTTAAAATATAGGTTTAAAACATGCTAAAAATATATATTTTAGGTTTCCCAAGTCGATATGTGCATGCATCTTCTGCACCCGTTTATATCTCAAAATCAGGCTCAAAACACCCGAAAATCGATATTTTTGGGTCCCAGAAGCGATCTGTACATGTCTACTCAGTGCTAGAATGTTTTTAAAATATAGGTTTAAAACATGCTAAAAATTTATATTATAGGTGTCCCAAGTCGATATGTGCATGCATCTTCAGTACCCGTTTATATCTCAAATTCTGGCTCAAAACAACGGAAAATTCAATATTTTTGGGTCCCAGAAGCGATCTGTGCATGCCTACTCCGTGTTAGAGTATTTTCAAAATACAGGCCCAATATATGCTGAAAATCGATATTTTAGGTGCCCAAAGACAATATGTGCATGCATCTTCTGTACCCGTTTATAACTCAAATTCAGGCTCAAAACACCCGAAAATTAGATAATTTTGGGTCCCAGAAGCGATCTGTAAATGCCTACTCCGTGTTAGAGTATTTTCAAAATACAGGCACAATATATGCAAAAAATCGATATATTAGGTGCACAAAGACAATATGTGCATGCATCTTCTGTACCCATTTATAACTCAAATTCAGGCTCAAAACACCCGAAAATTCGATAATTTTGGGTCCAAGAAGCGATCTGTACATGCTTACTCCGTGTTAAAGTATTTACAAAATACAGGCCTAAAACATGCTGAAAATCGATATTTTAGGTGCCCAAAGTCGATTTGTGCATGCATCTTCTGTACCCGTTTATATCTCAAAATCAGGCTCAAAACACCCGAAAATTCGATATTTTTGGGTCCCAGAAGCGATCTGTACCTGCCTACTCCGTGTTAGAGTATTTTCAAAATACAGGCCGAAAACATGCTGAAAATCAATATTTTTGGTGCCCAAAGTCGATATGTGCATGCATTATCTGTACCCGTTTATATCTCAAATTCAGGCTCAAAACATCCTAAAATTCGGTATTTTTGTGTCCCAGAAGCGATCTGTACATCCCTACTCCATGCTAGAATGTTTTCAAGATACAGACCCAAAACATGCTCAAAATCGATATTTTAGGTGCAAAAAGTCGATATGTGCATGTATCTTCAGTACCGGTTTATATCTCAAATTCAGGCTCAAAACACCCGAATATTCAATAGTTTTAGGTTCCAGAAGCGATCTGTACATGTCTACTCAGTGCTAGAATGTTTTTAAAATATAGGTTTAAAACATGCTATAAATTTATATTTTAGGTGTCAAAAGTCGATATTTGCATGCATCTTCTGTACTCGTTTATATCTCAAATTCAGTCTCAAAACACCCGAAAATTCGATATTTTTTGGTCCCAGAAGCGACCTGTATATGCCTACTCCATGCTAGAATGTTTTCAAGATACAGACCCAAAACATGTTCAAAATCGATATTTTAGGTGCAAATAGTCGATATGTGAATGTATCTTCAGTACCGGTTTATATCTCAAATTCAGGCTCAAAACACCCGAATATTCAATAGTTTTAGGTTCCAGAAGCGATCTGTACATGTCTACTCAGTGCTAGAATGTTTTTAAAATATAGGTTTAAAACATGCTAAAAGTTTATATTTTAGGTGGCAAAAGTCGATATGTGCATGCATCTTCTGTACTCGTTTATGTCTTAAATTCAGTCTCAAAATACCCGAAAATTCGATATTTTTTGGTCCCAGAAGCGACCTGTATATGCCTACTCCATGCTAGAATGTTTTCAACATACCGACCCAAAACATGCCCAAAATCGATATTTTAGATGCAAGAAGTCGATATGTGGAGGCATCTTCAGTACCCGTTTATATCTCAAATTCAGGCTCAAAACGCCCGAAAATTCGATATTTTTGGGTCCCAGAAGCGATCTGTACATGCCTACTCAGTGCTAGAATATTTTCAAGATATTGGCCCAAAACATGTTAAAAATCGATATTTTGGGTGCCCAAAGTCGAAATGTGCATGCATGCTCTGTACCCGTTTATATTTCAAATTCAGGCTCAAAACACCCGAAAATTCGATATTTTTGTGTCCGAGAATCGATCTGTATATGCCTACTCCGTTTTTAAGTATTTTCAAAATACATGCCCAAAACATGCTGAAAACCGATATTTTAGTTGCCCATAGTCAATATGTGCATCCATCTTCTTTACCCGTTTATATCTTAAATTGAGGCTCAAAACACCCGAAAATTCGGTATTTTTGGGTCCCAGAAGCGATCTGGTATACATGCCTACTCAGTGTTAGAGTACTTTATAAATACAGGCCATAAAACATGCTGAAAATCGATATTTTAGGTGCCCAAAGTCGATTTGTGCATGCATCTTCTGTACCCGTTTATATCTCAAATTCAGGCTCAAAACACCCGAAAATTCGATATTTTTTAATCCCAGAAGCGATCTGTACATGCCTACTCCGTGTTAGTATATTTTTAAAATACAGGCCCAAAATATGCTCAAAATCGATATTTTAGGTGCCCATAGTGGATATGTACATGCATCTTCAGTATCCGTTAATATCTCAAATTCAAGCTCAAAACACCCGAAAATTCGGTATTTTTGGGTCCCAGAAGCGATCTGTACATGCCTACTTCTTGCTAGAATGTTTTCAAGATACAGACTCAAAACAAGCTGAAACTCGATATTTTAGGTGCAAAAAGTCGATATGTGCATGTATCTTCAGTACCGGTTTATATCTCAAATTCAGGCTCAAAACACCCGAATATTCAATAGTTTTAGGTTCCAGAAGCGATCTGTACATGTCTACTCAGTGCTAGAAAGTTTTTAAAATATAGGTTTAAAACATGCTAAAAATTTATATTATAGGTGTCCCAAGTCGATATGTGCATGCATCTTCAGTATCCGTTTATATCTCAAATTCAGGCTCAAAACACCGGAAAATTCGATATTTTTGGGTCCCAGAAGCGATCTGTACATGCCTACTCAGTGCTAGAATAATTTCAAGATATTGGCACAAAACATGCTAAAAATCGATATTGTGGGTGCCCAAAGTTGATATGTGCATGCATTTTCTGTACCCGTTTATATCTCAAATTCAGGGTCAAAACACCCGAAAATTCGATATTTTTGGGTCCCAGAAGCGATCTGTACATGCCTACTCCGTGTTAGAGTATATTCAAAATACAGGCCAAAAACATGCTCAAAATCGATATTTTGGGTGCCCAAAGTCGATATGTGCATGCATCTTCAGTACCCGTTTACATTCCAAATTGAGGTTCAAAACACCCGAAAATTCAATATTTTTGGGTCGCAGAAGCGATCTGTGCATGCTCACTCTGTGCTAGAATATTTTACAAAATATAGGCCTAAAACATGCTGAAAATCGTGTTTTTTTTTTTGTGAAGAAAGTCGATATGTGCATGCATCTTCTGTACCCGTTTATATCCCAAATTCATTCTGAAAACACCAGAAAATTCGGTATTTTTGGGTCTTAGAAGCGCTCTGTACATGCTTACCCAGTGTTAGATTAAATTCAAAATATAGGGCCAAAACATACTAAAAATTGATATTTTAGGTGCCCAAAGTCGAAATGTTCATTCATCTTCTGTACCCGTTTATATCCCAAATTCAGTCTCAAAACACCTGAAAAATCGATATTTTTGGATCCCAGAAGCAATCTCCACATGCATAGTCTGTGCTAGAATATTTTCAATTTACAGGCCCAAAACATGCTTAAAATCGATATTATAGGTGATCAAAGTCGATATCTGCATGCATCTTCTGTTCCCGTTTATATCCCAAATTCAGGCTAAAAACACCTGAAAATTTATTTTTTTGGGGTCCCAGAAGCGATCTGTACATGCCTACTCAGTGTTAGAATATTTTCAAAATACAGGCCCAAAATAAGCTGAAAATCGCAATTTTTGGTGCCCAAAATCGATATGCGCATGAATCATCAGCACTCGCTTGCATCCCAAATTCAGGCTTAAAACACCTTAAAATTCGATACTTTTTGTTCCCAGAAGGGATCTGTAAATGCCTACTCAAAATTAAAATATTTTCAACATTCAGACCCAAAACAAGCTGAAAACCGATATTTTATGTGCCCAAAATCCATATGTGCATTCATCTTCTGTACCCGTTTATATCCCAAATTCAGGCTCAAAACACCCGAAAATTCGATATTTTTGGGTCTCAGAAGCAATCTGAACATGCTTACACAATGCTAGAATACATTCAAAATATAGGGCCAAAACTTCCTGAAAATCGATACTTCAGGTGACCAAAGTCGATATGTGCATGTATCTTCAGTACCGGTTTCTATCTCAAATTCAGGCTCAAAACACCCGAAAATTCTATATTTTTGGGTCCTAGAAGCGATCTGTACAAGCCTACTCCGTGTTAGAGTATTTTTAATATACAGGCCCAAAACATAATGAAAATCGATCTTTTAGGTGCCCAAAAGACGATATGTGTATACATCTTCTGCACCCGTTTATATCCCAAATTCAACCTCAAAACACCCGAAAATTCGATATTTTTGGGTCCCAGAGGCGATCTGTACATGCCTACTCAGTGCTAGAATGTTTTCAAAATATAGGCTCAAAACATGCTAAAAATCGATATTTTAAGTGACCAAAGTCGATATGTGCATGCATCTTCTGTACCCGTTTATATCTCAAATTCAGGCTTAAACCACCCGAAAATTCGATATTTTGGGGTCCCAGAAGTGATCTGTACATATCTACTTTGTGCTAGAATATTTTCAAAATATTGGCTCAAAACATGCTAAAAATCGATATTTTAAGTGTTCAAAGTCGATATGTCCATGCATCTTCTGTACCCGTTTATATCTCAAATTCAGGCTTAAACCACCCGAAAATTCGATATTTTGGGGTCCCAGAAGTGATCTGTACATATCTACTTTGTGCTAGAATATTTTCAAAATATTGGCTCAAAACATGCTAAAAATCGATATTTTAAGTGTCCAAAGTCGATATGTCCATGCATCTTCTGTACCCGTTTATATCTCAAATTCAGGCTCCAAACACCCGAAAATTCGATATTTTGGGGTCCCAGAAGTGATCTGTACATGCATACTCAGATACAGGCCCAAAACATGCTGAAAATCGATATTTTAGGTGCCCAAAGTCAATATGTGTATTCATCTTCTGCACCCGTTTATATCTCAAATTCAACCACAAAACACCCGAAAATTCGATATTTTTCGGTCCCAGAAACGATCTGTACATGCCTACTCAGTGCTAGAATATTTTCAAAATATAGGCTCAAAACATGCTAAAAATCGATATTTTAAGTGTCTAAAGTCGATATGTGCATGTATCTTCTGTACCCGTTTATATCTCAAATTCAGGCTCAAAACACCCGAAAATTCTATATTTTTGGGTCCTAGAAGCGATCTGTACATACCTACTCCTAGTTAGAATGTTTTCAAGATACAGACCCAAAACATGCTCAAAATCGATATTTTTGGTGCCCAAAAGTCGATATGTGCATGCATCTTCTGTACCCGTTTATATCTCAAATTCAGGCTCAAAACACCCGAAAATTCGATATTTTGGGGTCCCAGAAGCGATCTGTACATGCCTACGCAGTGCTAGAATATTTTCAAAATACAGTCCTAAAACATGCTAAAAATCGATATTTTAGGTGTGTACACACCATAAAACCATTTAGAAAAGGGTCACTACTTCTAATCTGTTTACAAATCAGAAACAGGCCACCTGGGCAGGTTGGACACACACACACACACACACAGGTGCGGCTTCAGGTCATACAAAGACATTATTAACCATTCCTACCTCCCCTTCGAAGGAGAGTAGGAAAGAGAGTAAATGAGAGAGAGAGAGAGAGAGAGAGATAGGAAAGGGTTGGCCCACTTTCCCTTTCACACGAGAAGAGAGAAGTAGGTACAGAATCAAACTGACCATTCACAGGCAACACAGTCACACTCTAGCCATTCTGTAAACTATAGAGTTTGAAATGTATATAAGCAGAGGAGGTACACTAGGATTTAGGATACGACACTGACTCCCTAAGGGCTATAAACTGTCTCCATAGAGAGAGACATAATACCATATAAGACAAGGCACATCACGATAATACCCTGTATAGATAAGTACACATATTAATAAATTAAGCCTTAAGAAACTTGTGAAGTCAATCACCTAAGCAAACCTAAGAAAGCACCCCGTCTTCCACGTTACCTAAAACCACAACAACAACAACTACTACAACTACAACTCCAAGAATTACACACAAGTAAGTTACCAGGTTCTGCCCAGAGTTCAAGCCTTTAGAACTGGTACATTTGATGGCAGCAGTGTTTTTGCAATAAGGCAAATTGCAAGGTATAGACTTCACGGGAGTACAGTGACTAACATTGTTCAAGGACAAGTTGAAGGAATTTACTTGTAAATCCTCTCAAGTAATTTCTTCTGTGGGTATAATCTTACGACCTCTAACGAGGGAGATAAACCACAAATTCTTCACCTACAAGAGGCACCTGCTTCACCATAACTGCAACTGACCTACAAGGGGACCTCATCTACTTCACAACAAACAATCATCACTTCATCACTACCACATCGGCGTCCCTGCGTAAATGCTCTCGTCAGGACAACGCCACGATCTCCATCACCACCACGCTGACGCCTCGTTAAGTAAATTCTCTCGTAAAGGCAAGTCAACGTTCATCATCTTCACTCCAATAACGACTGTTAGTGTGTTAGTGTGCGAGCTAACTAATAATCGCTTCGCCTCTCCACCGATGTCGCCTCTTCACCACATCGTCGCCTCGTCAGACACCACCCCAACTAGACTTCAACTCGTCGTCATCGTCGTTGCAACTAGAGTCAACTAAAAGTAGGTACACATTACATGTTACATTACATTATTTTTCACTTGTCCACGAACATGTTAGAATAGATTAGGTTCCTCAATTACAGCCCAGAAAGAAAGAAAAGAAGTGCCAAATTACAACAAAGGTAAAGATATTCTCCCCCATTAATCCAAAGGTATCATAACTAACTTCGAATATCCCTGATAATGATTCATTAGTCTCCAAGCTAGATTTCCCTGCCTCCTTAAGCCTCGTTTGTGGTGCCAACACATTCGAGTACATTTTCTGCTTCTACCTTACCCCCATTAAAAACTTAATCTGGTATACTATATTAACCTGTATTTTCTCCAACAATGGCTACTCCTCCACAATCTCCTACTGTCTCTGCTCTTCATACAACTTCTTCTAACCCCAATACCTCTTCTATGCATACAATGACAAGCTTACCCACCCACAAGTATTTAAAGTATTATACGGGAGATAATCCAAGATATGGGATTCATCTCTACTTGCGTCATTTGGAGGATGTGTTTTACCAAACTAATATAGAGCAGGACTTACATAAGATCAGATTCGTGAGAGAGCATATTGCACCAGATAGTCCAGCCAGCTATATGTTAACTACAAGTGCTTTTTCTGATCCAGAGAATTTAACGTCATATGCTACATTCAGACAGTCACTTATTGATGTTTTTGGGGATGGTAAAATTCATAATTCATTATCATGGGTTCAGAGAATGTTTAAAACAAAGGCAGAAAACATAACTACAAGTGAACCAGCAAAAGCACTTGCATTATCAGGGTCTCTAACTTTAAATTCGAAGGAATCTCGTATCATACATCGTGAATTACAGATTACTCAATCCATGGGGACGAAGAATTTTAATTTTGATGCCACACCTACTCAAGGGGAATCACAGGGAAAACGTTGCAAACACTGTAACGGAAATAATAATATTACCAGTGATTGTTATTACTTACATAATACTAAAGGAAATGATCAAGGGAAAAGTAATCATAAATACAGTCATTTACATGAATCAAAGTCGCATTCCTTAGATGAATGCATGATCCTTAACAGAATGAAATGGGACTTGCACAATCGAAATATGATGTATGAAACGAGACCGCCACAATATTAAAACGTCCCGAAAATAAAACTGTAGGCCCTGTCGTCGCATTTACCGTTAATATACTATAATTCCCTGTTCTAGTATCACATAGTAACACCCACTTAATGATAGACACAGGCGCGGCAGTTTCCTTGTTATCGGATAATTCCTTTAACAAATTATGCAAATTAGGTCCCCAGCGGCATTTATAAACCAAGATTGAACAGGTGACATAGCATTGTCAACCATGACAGGCAATAAATTACAGGTATTAGGGACACTTTAACCCTTCCTGTACGGTTAGACAAGGGAACTAACCATATACATATTGCATTTTATATAATACGAAATTATAAACTAGGTTTATCATACCTTATCAAACAAACCATAATAATTAACCCTAAATATAAAATAATACATTTTAGGAATTAATGTATTCCAATACAGGATTGTCCAGGCCAATATATAAGTCCATGTAATGTTAACTCTATACATATTGAAAATGAGGGAAACGACTCCCATATCATAAAGGCCATTGCTGCATATAATATTATATTAACTCCAAATTTCGTCCATAAATTGAAGTTCAGCTTCCATCTCGTGTACAGCCACATACTACCGTTCTATTCTCAATAGAACTAGTAAAATAATATATAACCAGGGATTAATTTACTTTAATGTAAACAGTGAAAATATCATTGATATTAATAAATCATCTACCAATATTCATGTATAGAAAGGAACATATCTATGTGATCTGTACAGATGGAAGTTAGACCAATACCACAAGGAAATATTGTATCGGTTCTTACCGAGGGATATAAATTGATAGTCACATAAGGGAGCAACTTAGAAATTTTGTCAGTGGACGCGATGTTCCACTTTATCGTGATAATCTCATCACCATACTAGCCACATATTGAATGCGATTGCCATACTTGGTGAATCCTTAGGATGAACCAACATTATAAAGCATACCATTACACTAACATCCCCTCAACCCATTCATTCGAGCATATAGACTAACGTACCTCGTAGTAGGCAGAAAGTTGTAAAGAAAATTATAAATGAAATGATGGATGAAGGCATTATTAGGAATTCTAACTCCCCTTTTAACAGCCCAATGTTTTTGGTTTCAATAATAATGATGAATTTACGCCAGTAATTGATTACAGACAAATAAATAATGCTACAATTAAGAATAAATATCCCCTCCCTCCTTCAAGATGTTTTGTCTAACATTGGTAAATCAAAGCCTATGATATTCTCCACCTTAAACTTGGTCAGTGGAAACTGGCAAGTAGCATTAGATGATAAAAGTCAACCCATTACAACATTTAGTACTTCCCATGGTTATTATGAATACATTCGTAGACCATTTGGGTTATGTAATATTTCATCCATATTTCAGCATATGGTCAATTTTCGTATTGGCGTTATTAATAACGTAGTCATCGCTAATCTCAACTATTTGATTATTTTTCTATAGACGTACATTCATAATAAGTAACAATAAAGAAGCTTATCCAGAGATTACATTAGGTAGGCCTCAAACTTTAACTGCCTATGTGTCATTTTCTTAACCAGGAAATTATAATTTTAGGTTATACATTAACCGCCACTGTGCTCCATACACAATCTGGTAAAATACGAGCAATGAAAGTATTCACTATTCCTAATAAATGCTACTAACGTAAAATAATTCTTGGGTTTATGTTCTTATTATAGAATCTTTGTAGAGCATTTTTCCCAAGTAGCTAAACCCATAAATAATCAACTCGAGATTTTGTATGGATGCCAGAAAAATAGCTAAGCTTTGAAATATTAAAGGTTAATTAATGTCAGCTCCAATTTTGCGTTCCCAAGTATTCATTAACTTTTATCAAGTGTACAGATGCTTCTTCAGTAGGCTTAGGCGCTGTACTTATGTAAGAGATAGCTATGGGTAGATATCAGGTATGTGCTAATGCTTAGAGTATATTAAATGCGCAGGGAACTCGTTACTCTGTAACAAAACAGGAAATTTAAGCAATATTATGGGCACTTCGTACTTTTAGAGAAATCGTATTAGGCTATCCTTTACAAGTTTTCGCGAATTATCAAACGATCCTTGGCTTACTATAACCTCAAACCCTAACGGGAAAATTAGCCAGATAATATCTAATAATGCAGGAATTTCTCCCGTATATTGATATTAACTACCTTCCAGGACGATTAAATAAAGTAGCAGATCCCTTAAACAGTTATCTTGTCCTTTTAGTTCCGAGGACACCCATGGACTTTGACATTAATACTATTTTATAACAGAATAACACGAAGAGAAGATGGATGCACGAACCAGACAAGGAGGAAAGAAAAAGTGTCGGGAATGTAACCAATTTGAAGATCTGGATGAGGACATGAGGTGTACCACGTGTGCAACACCAGAGGACAAGTTGGAGGAGTGTAGAACCTGCAAAAAGAAGGTCAGAGAGATAGATAATGGAATAAAATGCGATGGTTGCAAAACATGGAACCACATAGGATGTGAGAAAGTGGGAAAGAATTATTATAAAGCACTCAAAGAGGAAGATGGGGCAACATGGTTTTGTAAAGCATGTAAACAAACAATTCTTAGTAGCTTTGGTGAGTTAAGAAAACTAAGAAATGATAATAAACAAATGAGGGAAGAACTGCAAAAAGTAACTAGTAATACTGAGAACATAAATGAAAGAGTTAATAATATTGAAGATAGACTAAACAAGCAAGATGAGGACACAGTAGAAAAAACCACTAGTAAGGTCCTAGAAAGAATAGAACAAGTAGAAATTGTACAAAAATCAGTGGAAGTAGTACTACAAAGATTAGAAGAAAAACAACAGAGAGAAAAATGCAAGAAAAATATAGTACTATATAATGTACCCGAGTCTAAACAACAAAGACTCCAAGAGAAAACTGATGAAGACATACTGAAGTGCAGGGATCTTTTTGAAAACTCTCTGAAAGTAAAGCAATTCAAAATAGAGAGGGTACTAAGGCTAGGTAGGCCCAGGGAGGATGAAAGAAACAGGCCAATTCTAGTACAGCTAAGAGATGAAAATGAAAGGTGGAGCATCATAAACAATGCAAGGAATATGAAGTATGAGACAGACCCAGAAAAGAAGAAAATAGGCATCTCAAAAGACCTCACTAAGGAAGAAAGAGATGCTGAAAAGAGAGTGAGAGAAGAGCTAAGAGAAAAACGTAGGAACGGAGAACAAGGTTGGTATGTAAAAAACGGCACACTACACAGAACACAAGGGACCAGAAACAGGTACTAGATGAAAAAGAAAGGATACCGAAGAAAAGAAGCAATAGTATCAAAGAGAAAGAAATAAAAATAAAACTGCTGAATGTACAAGGGCTAACAAATGCAAAAATGTACGAGATAGAAAAACAAATCACAAGTGATTTTGATATATTGTGCTTGACAGAAACACAACTGAAAATAGATAAAATCAAAGTGAGTGAAAATATACAGAAAATAGAAAATATGAGAGATGAAAAGGACAGAAAAGGAGGCGGTCTTATGACCATATATAAAAATAATGACGATATTGAGTTAAACAAAGAAGAAACAGAAAACAAAGATCTACTAAAAGTGACCGGAAATATAGGAATGATAAAAATAGTGATTCTCCTTGTATATATGTCGGTGCAAGATAGAGAAAGAAATGCTAAACTAGAACAAGAAATAGCAAAGAGTATCGAGAAATTGGAAAATGAAAGATTAATACTACTAGGAGATTTTAACGGCCATGTAGGATACATTGGAGAACAGAAACTAAATTGGAATGGATCCATAGTGCTAAATTTACAGGAAAAATTTAAATTGATACTGACTAACGGAGATGAAAAGTGCACAGGAACTTACACCTGGAGTAGAGACTATGGGGAACAGAAAAGTGCAATTGATTATGTATTAGTGAATGAAACAATGTATGATAGTTTTATAGACATGAAAATTGATGAAAAGAAAGAAATATTAGATATATCTGATCATAATCTAATAGAAATAAGACTAAAATACCCACAATCAACTGGAAAAACATATAAGAAAAATATATACAAAGCCATACAGTATTATACAACGGAAGAAAAGAATCTAAAAGAATTTACACAAAAAGTGGAAGAAGAGATAAGGAACAAAGATATAAATGATATGGTCAAACTAAACAAGGCAATGAAAGAACAAGCCGAACAAGTGCTAAAGAAAACTTATAAGAGGAGAGAAAGCATAACACAAAAGGCTACAGAACCACCATGGATAAACGATGAAATCAGAAAGAAAATATCACAGAGAAGAAACTTGAATAAGAGAAAGAGAAATGCAGAAACACCAGAAGTGAAAGAAGAAATGCAAAGATTATACAAGGAAAAGAAATATGAAGTACAAACACTTATAAAGGAAGAAATCTACAAACATGAAAGAAAGATCACAGACGAAATAAAGAATAGCAGCGAGAAAGGCAAAAGAATTTGGGAACACATAAATAAACTAAAAGGGAAGACACAGACAAAGGAAGAAGATCACACACTGTATGACAATGATGGAAATAAGATGAGTGAACAAGAAATGATATCAAAATTAAAGGAATTCTGGAGTAACATATACCAGAAACACGACAACAATATAAAGGAAGTATGGAACAAAGAGGAAATGGAAAAGTACGAAAGAGAATTTAGAGAAACAACACAAGAGATAGCTGCAGAAAATGGACTCGCATACCCAAAGGAGTTACTTGACCACATGCAAATTATATGCAATTTTGAAAAACAAATAAGCAAAATGGAAAATTACAAAATAAACGAAGAAGAAATACGAGCAACATTGAAAAGGTTAAAAACGAGGAAAGCTGCTGGACCCGATAATATGAAACCTGAAATGTACAAGACCCTGATACAAAGTGACTCATGCATAAAGAAGCTAACTGAATGTTACAATGAAATACTGGAAAGAGGGAATATACCAGAAGATTGGAAAACCACTAAAACAAAAATGATAGAGAAAAAGAAAAAGCCCACTGTGAAAGATTTAAGACCAATAGCATTGAGTAATTATTCATATAAGATATTTATGTCCATACTCAGAGAGAAAATAGAAGATCATATACAAAGAACACAAGAAATGAAAGACACACAAGCAGGATTTACCAAGAAAAGAAGAATAGAGGACAACTTGATGATATTAAATTACTGTATAGAAACCAGCTATCTAGAACATAAACCCCTTATAGTCCCCTCAATAGACTTTGCAAAAGCCTTTGACTCTGTGAAAAGAGAACAGCTAATTGAAGTACTGAAAACCTATAAGATACACCCAAGAATAATAAACATAGTAGCCACCATCTACCTAGACGACAATACCACCATCAACATAGGAAACGAAGAAATAATGAAATTAGATATTACAAGTGGAATAAGACAAGGATGTACAGGATCTACAACTTTATTTAAACTAATAACATACAAAATACTAAAGGAAATGGAGACAAGAACAGGATTCACCAATGAACTTTTCAGAATAAATATGCTATTCTTTGCTGACGATGGACTTCAATTAAGCCATTCAGTAGAAGAAGCAAGAGAAAACTTAAGAACTTTAATAGATGCAAGCCTTGAATGTGGATTAGAAATTAACAAAGAGAAAAGTAATATAATGATATATAATATGAAAAATCAACCACTGGAAATTGAAGGAATCAAAGTGACAGATGTGATAAAATATTTGGGAATAACGATAGAAAATACGAGGAACTGCTTTAAAGGACAGAAACTAATAATGCATGAAAAAGCACAAAAATTGGCCAACTTAACATATTCAGTTATTCATAAAAGCTGCAACAAATTATTAATTGGAAAAACTTACTGGAAATCAGTAGCTCTGCCGAGTATATTATATGGTGCTAATGTAATGAATTTAACAAAAAGTGACATAGAAAAACTTCAGAGGCAGGAAAATAAAGTATATATATAGACAAATATTGGGAGCACCATCATACACACCTACAGGAACCCTGAGAGGTGAAGTGGGGGCTTCATCAATGATAAAACGAATAAAAGAGGGAAAAATTATGTACTTAAAATCAATAATACAGTGTAATGAAGCAAATGAAACTAGAAATGACTTACTTAGAGAAATTATCAAAGATATGAAATTCACGAATATGTATAAATGGATGGATGAAATCAATGAAACACTGAGTGAGCTAAATCTAGATTTCCACGATATAAAAAAGATGAAAGTAAAAGAAATAAAAGATAAATTAAACATATGGGATACAAATATTTGGAAAAAAGAATTGTCAACAAAGAAAAGTATACTGACATACAGAAATTGGAAAACAGAAATTAAAGAAGAAAGTAATATATATGATAATTCAGCAAAATCAGTAATATATTTTAAATGCAGAGTGAATGTACTAAATCTAAATGACAGGAAAAGATTTGGAGATGGAAATACAAAATGTATGACATGTAAAGATGATGATGAAACTCTAGAACATTTCATTTTATTTTGCAGAGAGTATATAGAAATAAGGAAGGATATATTTGAACTGCAACAGCCATACATAGAGAACAATGATTATATAATTGGAAACTTTCTGTTTAATAAAGAAAATCAAGAAAAGGCAAAAGATACAATTTACAAATTTTGGAAAAGAAGAGAAAAACTTAGAAATCAGATTGAAAACTAAGTGAAAAGACTAAAGTAGAAGAAGAAAAAAAAATATATATATAATAATAATAATAAGGGGAAAACCGTTGGAAAGGTGAAATTTCCCCGACTTACATCGCATCGCATCGCATCGCATACGGTTCCTAAACATTAGCAAACGGATTCTATGATGAATGTAATAAGATATTCATTAAAAACCCTGAGGATGAAAATAATGGACCATAATTACCCAGTCACTTAAATATCTTTTCCCTTCATGATGATATTAATTACAGAAAACTAAGGAAACGTGACGTACAAACCAATCACATAGTGATACAACAAATAATAATTCCCTCAGTATTAATTACCCTTATATCATAAGGCAATAGGACATCCTGATGGAGGTAGGTACCTAACCACTCTCCATACAATATACTATTAACATAAACTAAGGGTAGATGATGAAACACATATATCGCTCAGTGCGAAACATACAATGCAAATCAAGGCCATACATTTGGACCTCTGTTCCATGACGGGAATCCCTAATCCTGGACGAATCATGGGACATAGTAGGAATAGATCTACTTTCCTTACCAATTTAGAATCAGGACACAGATAAGTTTTTACCTATGGTTAACCATTTTCTAAATATTTAGTGGCGGCACCACTACGATAAATACCGCAAAAGTAAGTGCACATATATTTAAAAACCAAATTCCTATGCCCATTTACATGTCCCGATATTATAAAAGGTATCTTATTTCTACGACATTAAGCAAACGTTTGTATTACCATATTTCCCAGCATCTAATGGATTAACAAAACGGCAAAACCGTAACACTACTAGGAGTACTTCGTGGCACAGAAACAATGAAAATCCCTCCACATGAGAAGACTGCATCGATATGATGGTCAATAAACACTACAAAATACGGAAATAAAAGAAAAAACTCCACATGAAATACTATATGGCGTATGGATACGTCTTTCATATGATATAACAATTGCCACGAAGAAGCCATGCTACAACATGGACAACTATGCTGAACGGCGGTGAGTTGCATTTCAACAATTTCATCAGGATGAACAAAGCAATTTATCGGCTTGCAGGAAAATGCGTGATCGCCGACATAACAAAGCAATTTATCGGCTTGCAAGAAAAATGCGTGATCGCCGACATAACAAAACAAATTATAGGCTTGCTAGAAATAAAAAAAAATGCGTGATCGCCGACATAACAAAACAAATTATAGGCTTGCTAGAAAAAAAAAAAATGCGTAATCGCCGACATAATGAGTACCCGATCGAACTTCACACAGTCATGTCTTTAGTAGGCATAACCTTATAATAAAGAATAATTTTACCAGGCGGATGATGTTGTTTATGTAAACAGAATAAAGAAATTGGTAAAATACGCGCAAAAAACCTAACATCCAAAATAAAACCAACCAATATCTCTGCAACAGCAACAATGTCCTCTTCCTCGTAATATTATCCCTACTATTGATGATAATAAAATAAACACTTACAAACAAAAACTCCGATCGGTTTCCAATGAAAAATAATATTTCTTCTTACCGATGTGGCCCTATATAACGGTTTTCATGTCTATACTCGCGGCGGCTACAAGCTCCGACGAAGTGCATAACACAGATAAAGATGACGTCTTACAATCCGAGAGCTCTCGTTTACAATTTTAGCAAACAGTTGAAAAGAAAAGGAAAATAAATAAAATATTGGTGATGAACGATATGATCACTATTTCTTACTCTTTACTGGATATATGAATTATTACCAAAATTTTCTGCCATTGAGCAGTGGGTACAGATAAGGTATTTAATGATACACTAGTTTTGTTTGACAGGTATCACATAAATGAATTTACCTATTTAAATGCATTATCTTCTATAGTGTCCTTTCACTATTGGGCGCCCTAGGAATGGATTCAGCGACTCAGGTAATATTGCTCGCTTATTATACAAAAAAAAATATAATGGCTTAGAGCCATCATCACAGCCCAGAGCGTGATTTAGATAATTTTTAAGTGAAATTTCATGAGCACTATTTGGTAATGCTTAGAGATATAGTGGTATACAAGCATTATCCCATACATAAAAGGTTGCAGGACAAGCCTTTGCAAATCAAGGTAAGATAGAGTAACAGGTATATACTGTATTAGAGTGTAAATCATTGCACAGAAATTAAATATGATTTATATAGTTTACATGAGCAACGAATGAAAAGAACTAAATATATGAAATAATCACATCATATTTTTAGGCTTCTATTTATTTCTGTGAGTTTGCGGAAAAATGATAGCAGGTGAGGAACTTCAAGAGGAATTACAACCACTTATTAAGAGAATATTTACTGCGGGTAAGATAAGATCAACTCACAATATTATTACCACTTCAATAGCTACGAGATGCAATTGTACAATCAATGATGAAATCTCATCTTCCTTATTATCTTTCATGAAATATTATTATACAGTCATGCGTAGTATTTTAATACAAGATCATATACTCATTATTATTCCCATAAAAGGTAAAATGTTATTCACAAGCTACGCACTTCAACAATTCCCTATGAAAATGAAAGTAATCATTTAATATTCAATTTTCATCCAATAAGTAATATACTTAGTGATGATGTCATCAGTGACACACAACACTTCAAGTGCCATGTTGCATATCTTCATATATGTTTGTCTTGCATATTTCTTTGCATTTAAGTTGCATTTAAGTCTCCAAAAGCTGCAAAATCTCCACTTGCTTAGAATCATAAGTACTACTAATCAAGCACTATTTGCATGTACATTCATATCTATTACTAATCAAACCCTCTTTCATCATCAATTTTAATTTCCACCATCTATACTTACCTGCTGATACACAATTAACATTAATTTGCCCTAATCACCCCACACATGGTATGGTTCAAGGCAACTATAAAGAAGCAGACTCATAGGAAATACGATCCAAGGGAATCGTTACCTTGCCTAGTAAACATAATTTGCTAGAAAACATAGCACAATCTCTTCCACCTTTTCAACATATTTCATTTAAAGTTGAATTGTTTAACATCTCCTAATTCATTATCAGTTGTATCAGACAAAATGAAACTATGTTACTCAATGAGAATAGGATTCAATCATCCTTATTATATCATTTGATTCCTCCATATAGTGATCAAAATAAAACTTGGTACCAATGTTTATTATCCCATGTCTTATCTGTCTGGCATGTACTATAAAATTTATGTATTGTATAAGACAGTCTAAAATACTATTTTTGTATTGTATAAAAAAAAGAACTATCGAAGTATACTGAATTATCTTGTGTTGAAAAGAACAAGACTGTCATTTCACAGACACAACATAGCAACACGGCTCCCCCCTCATTAATGTGTGAATCTTTAGCATAGGTTAGATTATATACACACAATAACATGCACCTAGCTAAACACATTAATATTAAGATGAAATTTTATGTAACAATGTATTCATGTTCATGTAATTATATTCATGTATTACCGGTAATGTTAATTTTAAGTATATGGTGTGCCAATGTCTTAATGTCTATTTTTATGTTACTATACATGCATTCATTGTTAATATCTTAGTTATCTAGCCCTACCAACATTGTGAACTGGCCTTCTATTAAATAAAGCATAAAGCAAAACGCCTGGAGGCCAGTCGAGGGTAGCGGACTGAGCGGTGTACACACCATAAAACCATTTAGATAAGGGTCACTACTTCTAATCTGTTTACAAATCAGAAACAGGCCACCTGGGCAGGTGAGACACACACACACACACACACACACAGGTGCGGCGTCAGGTCATACGAAAAGACATTAACCCTTCCTACCTCCCCTTCGAAGGGGAGGCCCACTTTCCCTTTCACACGAGAAGAGAGAAGTAGGTACAGAATCAAACTGACCATTCACAGGCAACACAATCACACTCTAGCCATTCTGTAAACTATTGAGTTTGAAATGTATATAAGCAGAGGAGGTACACTAGGAGTTAGGATACCACACTGACTCCCTAAGGGCTATAAACTGTCTCCATAGAGAGAGACATAATACCTTATAAGACAAGGCACATCACGATAATACCCTGTATAGATATAAGAACATAATAATAAATTAAGCCTTAAGAAACTTGTGAAGTCAATCACCTAAGCAAACCTAAGAAAGCACCCCGTCTTCCACGTTACCTAAAACAACAACAACAACAACTACTACAACTACAACTCCAAGAATTACATACAAGTAAGTTACCAGGTTCTGCCCAGAGTTCAAGCCTTCAGAACTGGTACACGTTCATGATAGTGTCAGTGTGCTTAACATATTGGTTTATGGGCAGATCAAGGTGGGCTTGAAGGTGTGCGTTGGATAAACGAGGTGGTACAGGGACTTATATAACAATACAATATACAAAATAGTATGGAAGAAAATGAGGTAAAGTTGCACTTGGGGTAGGGATCACTGAGGAAAAGAGGTGGAAGTGAGATAACCATTACTTAGCTTATATGTTTGGCGTGAGTCCTTAAGAGTATGCGTAGACATGGCATAGGTGTCATAGGTGGCGCAGGTGGCGTAGTTGATTGCAGCATATGTAGAGGTGCGACGTCGGGCAGCGATGCACGTAGAGAAGCGTTGATGGATGTGCACGTGGTTGGGGTGTAGCACGTGGAGGATAAAGGCATGGGCAGCGATGCACGTAAGGTAGAGGGTAGGGCGACTAGGTACTCCCTTGGGAGATTAACGTGTGTGTGTGTGTAAGGGGCGAAGGGAGGGCATGAAAAATAGGCAGAAAGGGGGTACACTTGTTGTACGGAAGGAGTGAAAGGGGTCTAGGAGGTAGGAGATAACAGCAGAATGTAAGAACGGAGATTTGGTAACGTATGAAACCGAGGACAGGGGTAGAACAAGGAGGGAGTAAGGGGACAAGCACAGGTAAGTACAGCAACAGGGGCAAATATAACGTTAAGCGAAAATGGGTGGAATAGAGCACTGGGGAATATGAACACAATATCAATACTAGCGACAAAAACAGGGTTAGGGAAGTGTACGTGTAAAGGGGTACCTTGGGGTGAAGCGATGAGGTCATCGTGGGTGAAGTGATGAAGTGTTGATTGCAGCGTAGTCGTGGGATTGCTGGAACATCGGTATTGGTGTGTTGCAGAGGTTGAAGTGCATGTAACTTAGTGGAACTTGCGTGCGATGTACGTAATACTATGTACTATGTAACAGAGTTGAAAAGCCAGGGTCACCAATTGAAACAGTAAGGAAACTCCTTATGTATCTACCCGGATGAACAGACTCTAGAATACACGGTACTGTTTATTGGTAATACACAGTTAAGCAGTACATATGAATATAGGGAAGGCCAGCCTGTCATGTAGCATTGTGGAGAGTCAGTAGTTGCAATGGAGCTTGTGTAGTAGTGTAGAGCAGGAGCACTACGTGTGGTCAGAGTGGGAACACGTGTGTATGCAGGTGTATGTCGAGGGCAGGAGGAAGTCAAGACCTTCCTCTGTAGTGGCTCGCTGGATAGTCTAGCCTCTGGGCAAAGCCTCCCCTTTTTATCCACTCCCTTCCAAGTTCCCGTATGTGGCGTGCCCACGTGACCAAGCGCATCACCTGACATGCTGCACCCATCTCGATTCATACCTGGGAGAAGCAGAAGGCCGGTGGCTGCACTCCCAAGAGTGGATTAAGCTGTGTCAGGGGAAGGGATTAATGTACACTCGCCAGCACTGCCGCGTGGACAGGGGCTCACACATATTCAGATATATAGCACCACTGTGATTATTCAGCTCGAAACAATCCACGTGTGTGAGATTAAGTATCCTCGTTACACTAGCACATGAAGTAACTTTGTTACTTAAGGAACTAAATCAATTGAATCTCTTAAACATGTGAGCCCCTGTACCACGCGGCAGTGCTGGCGACTGTACCTGTCAGACTGTGGCTTGTCTGGGGCTGGGGAAAGTACAGAGGAGCAAGGAGTGGCATACCAGCACATGGAATATACAAAGGAATAAGGAGTGGTGCATATGGCGCCACTACAATCCAAATAGATTCGGTTGACACTGCCACCATCTTCAGTGGTCTAGAGAGAGGAAAGGAATGACACAGATAGTACAAAGACTTGAACTTATATACAGTTTGTGGTGGGAGAGAGAAGGAGGTTTTAGTGGGAGAAGGAGGTGTCTGTGGGGCAAGTCAGGTGCTAATCCCCTTGGGCGTCACCTGGGTGTGGTTGAGGTGAGGTGTGTGGTGAGGAAAGGGACATTTCCACCAGGGATTTCATAACTGGATCACGTTTATACATCCTGGCCATCACTAAGGTTGAAATTATGGTATTTATCAATGCACATTGATTCAATAATCTTACGTTATGATAGGGGCTAATTTATTGGCAAGGAACTGTGATAATTTATACGTAAAACAACCTGACTGTGAGATGATAGGACGCATTGGAATATTATCTTTGTGTGTCTTTGGTAAGCCATACATATATGGTAACTTTGGATTGATCTGAATGAACGTCTTACTGTCTATATTCGGAACATTATTTAGCGATTCTTTCACTTTCTTGTTGAAGGTTGAAGAAAGTCTCTTAAGTAGGGAAGATCGTAATTTCTCATATGTTTTTGTATCACTCAAGAGATTTTCCATTTTATTTTTATATTCCGTTTATCAAGAATGACCACGGTATTGCTTTTGTCCGATTTAGTGATGAAAATTGCCTCATTTTTATGTAATTTGTTGAGAGAGCACGAAATTTTCTTGGAATAGAATCCGGAGAGTTCAAATAGTTCAGCAGGCGACTCATAATCATACCTCCTAGATATGGAAATTTTTCACGATAATTTATTGTGGAGGTACAAATTTTAATACAACATCATTACCTGGTTTTAACGCAAAGGATATTCCCAAACTGAGTACCTGCTCATCCACTTTTGTTAGTACATACGAGGACAAGTTTAGCACTGCATTAGGTATACTGCTGAGACAGTAAGGAAGCTCCTTATGCATCTACCCGGGTGAACAGACTCTAGAATACACGGTACAGTTTATTGGTTGTTGTTGTTGAAGTTTCTCAAGCTGTCTGGCCGAGCAGCCCCGAGCTCCTGAGGAAGGTCATGGCCTGAACCGGGCTTTCCCACAGTGCCCTCAGAGAGTGTATGTTGTGTTGTTAGCGAGTGTGGTTGTGTGCGTTGCAGTCTTCAATAATGTGTTTAATAGGATAGGGTGCTGTGTTGCATCCCGGACAGGCATCCGCAATGGCTCCATCCAGCCTCTTCTGATATGTCAGAAGGGCCGGGTGATGGCCACACCGCAGCCTGGCCAGGTGGACTCTGTCCTCACGGGGAAGGGAGGATTCGGATGGGTGGATGTCAGGAGGTCGTGCATACAGCTGAGTGTTGTTTTTGAGTGTTTGGATGGATTGATGAGTGATTTGAGTATGGATGTGTTTTTGGAGATTGGTTTGGAGTGGGCAGGGTGTAAGAGATGATAGTATTTGTGTATGGTATCGTGTACTGGGTGTTGTTTTGATGTTCCTTGGCATGTGTGGGTGTTGTGCCATGTAGTGTAGTGGATGGTGTGGGTTTGTAGAGGGGGCGTGAGTCCCTGGGAACGGCTTCGGTCACCCGGGCAATACGACAGTTTATTGGTAATATACAAGAGTGCAGTACATATGATATGGGGAAGGCCAGCCTGCCGATGTAGCGTCATGGAGAGTCGGTAGTTACAGTGTCGCTTGTGTAGTGGTGTAGAGCAGGGGTACAGCGTGTGGTCAGAGTGGGAACACGTGTACTGTAGGCCTAAGACGACGGCAGGGATAGGGCTGGTCCTTCCACCTCTGTAGCTCGCTGGGTAGTCTGCTATACAAGCGCCGCTCCGCTCTTTTATCTCCTTGCTTCAGGTTCCCGTGTGTAGCATCATTCACGTGATCACGCCCTCACCTGACCTGCTGCACCCACCTTGGTTCATACCTGGAGGAAGCGGGAGGCTGGTGGCTGGGTTCCCAAGAGTACGTTAAGCTGAGCCAGGGGACGGGATTAACCAAACCGCCAGACTGTGGCTTGTCTGGGACGGGGAGAGTATAATGGAACAGGGAGTGGCGTACCAGCACATGGAATATATATAGAGGAATACAGAGTGGTGCGTATGGCGCCACTAACTGCATTGGCTCCAAACACTGTTATCATACAACACTGATAATTTCCTATGATGGTCAACCTGAACGTGACGAGATTTTTTACACACTTATTGCTGGCTGTTTCCATAAGAACTTGTAAAAGGTCCTGTGGCAGTTGTTGTTTCAGGGTCCTTAGGGCTAGGCGGAGACGATAGTACAAGTTCTCGATATCCCTCTTTGCTTGTTGTATGCTGTCCTTTAATATATACTTGGCAGGATCAGGAAAAGAAGAGTCACTTTGTCTGAAGATAGCAGGTCGAAGGGATCTAGGGTTGACCTGTTCCTGAAGGCAATCCTGGAGAAATTGTAGTTGTAATTTCCTGGTTTTAACAGCAATGACAAGTTTCTCATACTGCCGGAAACAAATCAGGAGCTGAAGAGTTGTCGTCTTATCGTGGGATCCATAATGGTGGTGAAATCCCACTGGCGTGATGATCAAATACGGTGAATAAAACCCACTCTTGTTGATGGAAAGAATATATTTATCCAAAAAGTTTCGGTGGACACTGCCACCATCTTCAGTGGTCTAGAGAGAGGAAAGGAATGACACAGATAGTACAAAGGCTTGAACTTATATACAGTTTGTGGAGGGGAGAGAGAAGGAGGTTTCAGTGGGAGAAGGAGGTGTCGGTGGGGCAAGTCAGGTGCTAATCCCCTTGGGCGTCACCTGGGTGTGGTTAAGGTGAGGTGTGTGGTGAGGGAAGGAACCTTTCCACCTGGGATCTCATTACTGGATCAAGTTTATACATCCTGGCCATCACTAATGTTGAAATTATGGTATTTATCAATGCACATTGATTCAATAATCTTATGTTTTCTAAAATCATTACATTTGTATATTAGATGGCTACCTTGCTAATCAATTCTATGGATGGCTTCACAAACATGGTTAAAAATAGCATTATTTACATTACAAGTTTTAGTGGCATATTTGTGTTCCTTAATTCTAGTCTCTAGGTTACGACCAGTCTCTCCTATATAAACTAGGTCACAGTCTATACATGGAATTCTATATATGCCTGTTTCTGACAGGAATCTACATTTGTTTTTTACTACCATGGATTTAATGGTGGAGGTGTATTTGAAGGCTATATTTACATCACTCGAGTGACAAATAGACCTCACCATACTCAAATCAGCGATGTAGGGCAAAGTGAGAAAACGTTTCTTTTGTGTGGTGGGGTTTTTTGAAGCATAATTGGATTTCCTTGCTGTTTGCATAAATATATTCTTTCCGTCAACAAGAGTGGGTTTTATTCACTAAAAAAAACATCATTAGAGGGCTGTTATTCGACAGTTGAAAATGTATAGACAATATAAAAGAATATCTTTATAAGTATTGGAAAATATGGGAGAAGAAATTAAAGGAGGTCATTAACAACTAAACGACAGAAGAGGGACCGTTGTAAAGGCTATCCGTGGACAGTGGACACCATCGCATCGCATCTCATCATAACAAACCCAAACCACGGTGGCTGAGCCAGGCTCACTGTTTGACATTAATTTAGTACGTGGGTGCATGATTGCCTACTTTACCGGTGCTTGTTACTTATGTTTGTGATATATGAATTGTAGAAGGTTGTTTGGAAAGGTAGCTAATATTGCGATTATCTGCACCGGCGAACTACTGGTTATGTAGGGTTCAGTTACCCTTATCAATATTCAGTGGAATTATCTTGTGGAAATGTATTCTTTGCTAGATATTTCAATTTTAAGATAAGACATTTCTGTAGGTTGGGCGGACAGTGTTACAAGATCCCCTTGGCAAAATTACGGAAGGTTCAACAGGCAGTTGTGTACAATACACCTGACCCACCCAATCGGGATACTTTTAGTTCCTATCCACAGGATATATTTTATTTTTAATGGGTCCGAAGGACACTAGGTTAGGTCCCGAAGGACATTAAGCTAGGTCCCAAAGGTAGCAACAGTCTACCGTTTTTAGTGTCTTTTAAATTTACACAGACCCTCCCTCAACATAACACCGTCCCCCACCCCTCAATTTTGACTAATTTTAATAATACAGTTCTTTTATTTAGTGTACTTTATAATCTTTTTAAAATTTGTATATCCTTCTTAGTTAAATTCATAGGTTTTATTATCAATTCTCTTTTTTTTATATAACTGACCACTGACATAAGTTGGGGTTTGTTTACGTTTTATTCCTTCCTGCAGCCGTGCAGACTGTCTCGGTACAGGGGTAAGTTTGTGTTGTATATTTATATTAGTGCTTTATAAACATGTACAGACACACCCCACACAAAACAACATACACATGTACACTAACAATATTTTACACATATTGATCACTAGTTTTAATACTCAACAACACTGACAATAAAAACACTGGCTGCACACATACTAACACACCAGACTCACTAACACCAGACATCTACACCCACACCTCCATATACACACACCTAAGGGCCCTCCAGGGTTAAAGGTGGCTTGTTTCGGCAATCTCCGGGGTGCCCTGTTGCTCCTTATGTTGTGTGGTGACACAGGGGCCCTGATCAACCCTGGCCCCCGCGCCCCAAAGTACCCCTGTCAGCTGTGCCGACGGGCCGTCAAATGGGGCAAGCGGGCCATTCAGTGGGATCGCTGCTGTGAGGTTTCCCAGCATGCATGTTGGTATCATGTCAGCTGTGTTGGGGGCTTCACGGCGGCGTTCGGCGGATTGGAGGGTCGGAGCCTTTCGTGGATCTGCTGGGACTGTGGTGCGCCCAATTTTACCTCCTCCCTTTTTCACTCCCCAATACACTACACCAATAGATTCAGCCTACTAGACACCACCCACAACCCACAACAAACCTCCACCATTAGATAGGATCACCCGACGTTTAGGTAGACGCAACAGAGACAATTCCTCCCCTACACAAAACCGACAGCAAGACATGACTTCCCTTAACTCCACATCATCCACTCCTCCTCTCCCAAACCATTCTACACCCAACCAGACTCTCCATAGTACACGCTCATTCTCCATAACACCAATCACCATCCCCAATAGATCATCCATCCTCACACCCCATTCTACCACCAATACCACACTCGACTCCATCACCTATAAAAAACTCTCTTCCCTTTGTACCCTAATCATTAACTTTCACAGTATCATAAACAAAAGAGCCGCCTTTCACCAAACCCTCCAGACCTATGACCCCGACATTATTATAGGGACAGAGACCTGGCTCACACCTGACATCCAGGACAGTGAAATCTTCCCGACAGACAGTCGCTATAATATGACCCTGCACAGGAAGGACAGAATAGACGATAAACATGGCGGAGTCCTAATTGCGACAAAGCCAGGACTAGTTGCGACCCCAGCCACCGAACTGAACACGGACTCTGAAATTATAAGGACTAAAATACAGATACAGGGCTGCAGGACACTCATTATAGGATCCTTTTATCGTCCCCCAAATTCAAACTTAGAATACCTGCAGACCCTTGACGATTGTTTATCTAAAATTAACCCCTCCAAAAATATATGGTTGGCTGGTGACTTTAACTTTCCCGACATAAACTAGACAGCACAGGCGACACTGGACAATTCCACCCATGAAGGCGACTTACTATTACAGACTGATAGGAAACTCTTACATAAAAATTTCATAGACATCATTAACACCCACTCACTTACTCAAACAGTACTCGAACCAACACGCACACAAGTCAGTGTAGAAAGACATATTCCTAACATAAGACACGGGGTCACATCGAACATATTAGACTTATTTCTCACAAACAACATTTCCTTAATTACACGGACACGAGTACTACCTGGTCTTAGTGACCATGAGGTGGTACTCATTGACGCAAACATCAAGCCAACAACACAAAAACAATTACCCAGGACAATTTACATGTACAACAGAGCTGACATGGGTGGCATTACCCAAGACTTAGTTGGATTTCGTGACTCGTTCCTTAACTCAGACCCAATGGCCAGCTCTGTGGAAACAAACTGGATCAGACTTCGTGACTTTATACGTGACACAATGGACAAGCACATACCCACGAAAACCATCACACATAACTATCATTACCATGGTACAATAGACAATTAGAAAGACTACACAGAAACAAGGTAAAGGCATACAACAGAGCAAAACGATACAACGATACATAACACTGGTTAGAATACAGAAATATACAGAAAACACTACAGAAAGAAACTAAACAAGCAGAAACTAAATACACATCCACTTTCCTCGCATACAACACACAAAACCACAAAAATTCTTCGGCTTTTTTAAAGTACTCAAACAAGACTCAACCGGTATTACAACATTATTACTCAACAATTCCTTGGTTACACACCCACAAGACAAAGCCAACGCCCTTAACACACAATTCCAGTCCGTTTTTACCCATGAACATGAACGCTTACCAAACATGCCAACACCATCACACCCACCTATCCCTCCCATTCATATAAACACCCAAGGAATTAAGAAACTTTTATCTAAGGTAGACATACACAAAGCGACCGGACCAGACAATATACCCTGCAGGATGTTGAGTGCTAACGCTAGCATTCTTGCCCCTGTCCTGCAGGTTATATTCTCACGGACTTTACAGACCGGTGAACTCCCTCAAGACTGGCTTTTGGCAAATGTGACCCCAATTTTTAAATCCGGAGACAGAACCCTTCCCATTAATTATTGACCTATTTCACTTACCTCAGTCCCCTACAAAATTTTAGAACACATAATTCATAGACACATAATGGACCACCAACACGGTTTTCGGCCTAAAAGCTCGTGTGAGACGCAGTTACTGGTAACTACTCATGACATCTTGCAGTCCCTCAATGACACAAAAATTAGACAAGTTGACGCCATAGTATTAGACTTTGCCAAAACCTTCGACAAAGTCCCTCACCAATGACTACTACACAAGTTAGAATTCTATGGCATACAGGGACAACTTCTTCACTGGATTAGAACGTTCTTGACTACCAGAAAGCAACGTGTAGTTCTTGACGGTAGTCAGTCTCCATCTGTTCCTTTGACCTCTGGGGTACCCCAGGGCACTGTCCTGGGTCCCCTTCTCTTCCTTTCATACATTAATGACCTCCCACTCTCACTTTCCTCTACCACTAGACTCTTTGCAGACGATAGCTTAGTTTACAGACCAATTAAAGATAGGAATGACTGCCTTCGACTACAGGACGACCTAACTGCACTTGAGGACTGGGAAGTCAAGTGGCAGATGACATTTAGACCAGACAAATGCCATCACATCCGTTTTACCCGTGCCCAAAATGTCATTCCATATTCATACCAACTACACAACACCAACCTCAACACAGTCACTTCCCACAAATACTTGGGCGTCCACATCTCAATGGACATGAGGTGGAACACACACATAGGTAGCATCAGGGCCAAAGCTAGTAGGGTCCTGGGTTTCTTGCGCAGGAACCTCAGCAGGTGTAACACAGACATCAAAATTATTGCATAAAACTTTCGTTCGGCCACATTTAGAGTATTGCGACACCGTCTGGGACCCACACACTTACAATAATATCAATAAATTAGAGTCCATTGTTACGCGTGCCTGAATTATTATTGATTTGTAAGTATTGCTATCCATTTTTGACAGTGACTGTGAGTATGGCTGTGAGTGTGGTAGCGGAGGCTCGCTCCCGGATGTGTTGTGTCCCATATAACTCATCTATTATTCCATTTTCTTTAAGTGTTATTGTCAAAAGGTCGAGAGTGTCATGGCCAGCTAGGTTCTCTAGATTCGTACACATTCTTCCCCCCTCTCTCGCAGGTGGCATGATGATTGTCCGTTTTCGTTGCTAGGGACTTCCAATAGTTTCTTGGGTGGGAACGTATGCGTGATGTGTGCTTAAGTCTGCGTTAAAGGAACAGTTCGGAGACATGATCACTTTTCTTTGTCGAGCCAACAGTATATAAGAGCGGGGGTTAGGCCTACAGGGTTCAGATACCAGTGGGCTTGGGACAACACAGTTTGTGTTTGTAAGTGAGTGAGTGTAGTGAGATTCGGGAGGAGACTCGCTACGTATTTGATAAATATAATTGTGTTTTACTTCTATATCTTTCTCACAGTAACATAGGGTCACTCTCTTATTAACTTGATATTATTATTATTATTATTACTATATATATTTGTGCATTGTTATTTCTTTTATTATATTATTACATGTGTGTTGTGATGCATTGATGTTCTATTATCATATATGCCAGTGAAGTGCTAACTTACCATTATTATTGTGTGATTATTGCAAGTGCATTATTTAATCTGGGAACTCTGTCTCACGTTTTGTCATAGTTGGGAATCCTGATTTCATTTATTAATTCTTTCAGTGTTTATTGTATGTCTTTGTGTTCGTTCATATTGTCATTATATATTATAGAAAGTCAGAGTAGTTTCTCTATCATCTTTTATTCATTGTACCCGAACCTGGGTATATGTATGGACGGTTTCTTTAGGGTTATGTTATCATTCTTTCATATAGGCTGGGTTTGTTCTTTTACTTACATTTCATAACTTTAATAGTCAGATACCTGCCACCCAGTGCTACTTTATTCTGTTGATAGCTAACGTTGGGGTAAGTCTAGTCTAGTGACTAGTACTGTACCGTATCTCTACACTCTGTCCGTAACACCATACAAAACAAAACTGCAAGATGGGCCAGACGTGATTACAGACACACTACATCAGTCACTTTGCTTAAACAATACACAAAACTAGACCTATTAGCAACACGAAGACTGATACACAGACAACAGATGATATACAAAATCACAAACAAATTAGTTGACATAGACAAAGACACATATCTACACCCTACAAGTATACGATCCACTAGAGGCAGCCACAACTTAAAATACCATACATACCAGACAAGCACTGATATATTTAGGCACTCATTCTTTCCCCGCAGCATCCAAGAGTGGAATCATCTCCCATCTCACGTAGTTAATAGCCCCACTCTTGACACGTTTAGAAATAGGATCACCAATCATTACCTCCCCAATCCTAATCCTTAACCCACAGTCCCTGACCCAATCCACCCTTATCCTAACCCCCTTCCTAATCCTACCCTGGATCCCTAAATCCCCCGCACAAACCCCGCATATTATGCCGCCCATGAGCGGCCCTCTGCGGGACCCTAAACTTGAACTTGAACTTGAACTTGAACTAGTTTGTGTTAGGTAGGTCAGGTTATTTCGTCTGGTGATCAAAAAAATATTTATCCCAATTTTAAATGATTGAATTTCCCGCTCAACTGGGCTACTTATTGAACATTCTTCATACAATTTCCCAAGTGTGGACAGAATTTGCCTAAAACATGGAAGTATTCCTGTATCTGGCAACACTGCACACAGTGGCGTGAAGTCTGGAATCCGCTAGGAAAGCTGCCCTCCGGTTTCAAAGTAAATACATACAAAAGCATGTATACACTGTATGTATACACTGTATGTGTATATATGTGTGTGTGTATGTGTGTATATGTGTATCTATCTGTGTGTATATGTATATGTGTGTATATATACCTGTGTATGTGTATATGTATATGTGTATATCTGTGTGTATATATGTGTCTGTGTGTGTGTATATAATCGTTCAGGCCGAATAAAATCTCTCACTTTCTCACTCTTTTATCTTCCAAAAAATGCATATATACCAATTTTGAGTAACGTATATTTTTGGGGGCATAATTTTAGGGGGGGGGGGTGTTGGACCAAAGGGGGGGCGGCGACAAATTTGGCCCATTTCACTCTCAGACTCAAAATGAGAAAGTTATGCCAATTTTTATACTCAAAATTTTCAATTGGAATTTTGAGTGTGTAAATATATATGGATTTTGTTGAGACTTGGTGTGGAGGCAGAATATATCATTAACTCAAATGAATATTTTTGGATTTTTCTATCGACTATAATTTTCGAGTTATAGACGATTTTTTAGTTGGAAATTAAATCCAAAAAATGCTCATAGCTCAAAAAGTTTTAATCATACTTAAAATACAAAAATATATTTGTGTGTGTATTAGTAAACTCTTCCCTCACTCAAAATTTGGTCAAAAAATATATATATTTACCCACTCAAAATGTTTGTTTTATTTTGGATAGATTTTTGACCCATTAAATATATTTGGATTTTAATTAAATTTGATGTGAAGATAGAATGAATAATTCCCCCAAAAATAAATTGTATCAAATTTTCTCTATCATGTATATTTTTTGAGTTATGGACGTTTTTTTAGTTGAAAATTAAATCCAAAAAACGCTCCTATCCCAAAAAGTTTTCTCTCTAGACCAAAATAAAAAATATAATTATTTGTGTATTAATAAACTTTCCCATTACACAAAATTTGGTCAAAAAATATATATATTTAGTGAGTCAAAATTTTGATTTATATTTTGAACCGAATTTTGACCTATAAGATATATATAAATTTTAACCAAATTTATTCTGGAAAGAGTTTATATTAATACCTACATAGAAATTTATATAGAATTTATATAAAATGCATAGTTTTTGATCTATGAATATTCTTTGAATTTTTTTTTAATTCTGAATACCAATTAATATTTTTTTTCTTCTCTCTCTCTCTCTCTCTCTCTCTCTCTCTCTCTCTCTCTCTCTCTCTCTCTCTCTCTCTCTCTCTCTCTCTCTCTCTCTCTCTCTCTCTCTCTCTCTCTCTCTCTCTCTCATATGACAGAGAAAGAGCATGTGTAAGTGTGTAAGTATGTAAGTATATATGTATGTGTAAGTATGTAAGTGTGTAAGTATGTATGTGTGTAGATATGTGTGTAAGTATGTATGTGTGTAGATATCAAGTTCAAGTTCAAGTTCAAGTTTTAGGGTCCCGCAGAGGGCCGCTCATGGGCGGCATAATATGCGGGGGTTGTGCGGGGGATTTAGGGATCCAGGGCAGGATTAGGAAGAGGGTTAGGATAAGGGTGGATTGGGTCAGAAACTGTGGGTTGAGGATTAGGATTGGGGAGGTAATGATTGGTGATCCTATTTCTAAACGTGTCAAGAGTGGGGCTATTAACTACGTGAAATGGGAGATGATTCCACTCTTGGATGCTGCGGGGAAAGAATGAGTGCCTAAATATATCAGTGCTTGTCTGGTATGTATGGTATTTTAAGTTGTGGCTGCCTCTAGTGGATCGTATACTTGTAGGGTGTAGATATGTGTCTTTGTCTATGTCAACTAACTTGTTTGTGATTTTGTATATCATCTGTTGTCTGTGTATCTGTCTTCGTGTTACTAATGGGTCTAGTTTTGTGTCTTGTTTAAGCAAAGTGACTGATGTAGTGTGTCTGTAATCACGTCTGGCCCATCTTGCAGTCTTGTTTTGTATGGACTCTAATTTATTGATATTATTGTAAGTGTGTGGGTCCCAGACGGTGTCGCAATAATCTAAATGTGGCCGAACGAAAGTGTTATATGCAATAATTTTGGTGTCTGTGTTACACCTGCTGAGGTTCCTGCGCAAGAACCCCAGGACCCTACTAGCTTTGGCCCTGATGCTACCTATGTGTGTGTTCCACCTCATGTCCGCTGAGATGTGGACGCCCAAGTATTTGTGGGAAGTGACTGTGTTGAGGTTGGTGTTGTGTAATTGGTATGTATATGGAATGACATTATGGGCACGGGTAAAACGGATGTGATGGCATTTGTCTGGTCTAAATGTCATCTGCCACTTGACTTCCCAGTCTTCAAGTGCAGTTAGGTCGTCCTGTAGTCGAAGGCAGTCATTCCTATCTTTAATTGGTCTGTAAACTAAGCTATCGTCTGCAAAGAGTTTAGTGGTAGAGGAAAGTGAAAGTGGGAGGTCATTAATGTATGAAAGGAAGAGAAGGGGACCCAGGACAGTGCCCTGGGGTACCCCAGAGGTCACAGGAACAGACGGAGACTGACTACCGTCAAGAACTACAAGTTGCTTTCTGGTAGTCAAGAACGTTCTAATCCAGTGAAGAAGTTGTCCCTGTATGCCATAGAATTCTAATTTGTGTAGTAGTCTTTGGTGAGGGACTTTGTCGAAGGCTTTGGCAAAGTCTGATACTATGGTGTCAGCCTGTCTAATTTTTGTGTCATTGAGGGACTGCAAGATGTCATGAGTAGTTACCAGTAGCTGCGTCTCACACGAGCGTTTAGGCCGAAAACCGTGTTGATTGTCAGTCAGTATATTTTGCCTATCAAAGTGGTCCATTATATGTCTATTAATTATGTGTTCTAAAATTTTGCAGGGGACTGAGGTAAGTGAAATAGGTCTATAATTAATGGGAAGGGTTCTGTCTCCGGATTTAAAAATTGGGGTCACATTTGCCAAAAGCCAGTTTTGAGGGAGTTCACCGGTCTGTAAAGTCTGTGAGAATATAACCTGCAGGACAGGGGCAAGAACGCTAGCGTTAGTCCTCAATATCCTGCAGGGTATATTGTCTGGTCCGGTCGCTTTGTGTATGTCTACCTCAGATAAGAGTTTCTCAATTCCTTGGGTGTTTATATGAATGGGAGGGATAGGTGGGTGTGATGGTGTTGGCTTGTCTGGTAAGTGTTCATGTTCATGGGTAAAAACAGACTGGAATTGTGTATTAAGGGCGTTGGCTTTGTCTTGTGGGTGTGTAACCAAGGAATTGTTGTGTAGTAATGTTGTAATACCGGTCGAGTCTTGTTTGCGTGCTTTAAAAAAGCCAAAGAATTTTTTGTGGTTTTGTGTGTTGTCTGCGAGGAAAGTGGATGTGTATTTAGTTTCTGCTTGTTTAGTTTCTTTCTGTAGTGTTTTCTGTATGTTTTTGTATTCTAACCAGTGTTCTGTATCGTTGTATCGTTTTGCTCTGTTGTATGCCTTAACCTTGTTTCTGTGTAGTCTTTTTAATGTGTGTAAGTATGTATGTGTGTAAGTGTGTGTAAATAAGTATGGTGTAAGTGTGTGTAAGTATGTATGTATATAAGTGTGTGTAAGTGTTTAAGTATGTGTGTGTAAGTATGCTTGTAGAGAGAATTTTTGAGTCCGTCTAAAATAATACTAATAATAATAATAATAATAATAATAATAATAATAATAATAATGAAATCAGAGAGAAAGATAATAATAATAATATTAACAAAAATAATATGATAATAATATTTTGTTTTAATATCCTTAATAAAAATAATAATAATAAAATATTTGTAATAATAAAAATAGTAACAATAATAATAAAAATAATTATAGTTAAAATAATAATAAAAATAAAAATAATAATAATAATAAAAATAACAATAATAAAAATAATATATTTACCCATGAAATAAATGGGTAAAATAATATATGAATTATAAATAAATTATATAAATAAGTGCTCGTTAAAAATTAAAAAAAAAAATCCGTTTTCTCTAATAAAAAATATTCGTAAATATTTTGGAGTAAATGATTTCCTCCAAGCCACTCCAGGCAACAGAATTATTCCCCTTGTATTTGTTTAATTAATCGTATTTTTTGGATGAACCAGGTTACTCCAGTGTGTTATAATGGTCACGTGATGTCCCTAAGGTCATTTTGGAGTAAACTGGTTGCTCCAAAGTGTAATTATTCCGTTATTAATACCTGTTACCTGAGATACCCTTGGAGGACTCTGGGTGCTTCAATCATTATGCTGAAAATTTAAAACCACAAATATTCGCATATTTCGTTAATTAATGACTTAATTAATGTCGTAATTAGTGACGTAATTATATCAAAACGACGGGAAATTTACGGGGAATTTAATGATGAAATTATTAATCCAAAATAATTAACAATAAATGAATTATAAACCAAAACGTGAATTTTTTTTTTCTCCTAATAAACTTGTAAGAGGCCGGCCTGTCCGGTAGAAAACTGGCCTGAACAGACGTCAGTTCAGGCCGATTATACAGGGTTATTCAAAACTACATTTACAAAATGACAGGGGTAAATTCCTGACATGATGTTAAACATAGTTCCATATATATTTTTCAAAAATGTAAAAAGTTAATTACACACAAGAAAGCCAAATCCATTTCCGTGGGCGAACGATCGAACGCTTTAAAATTATTTCCTCCCCCCACCTCATTCCTTGCTCTCTCTTAAGTGGACGAGGCAAGTTTTAAAACGTATGAAGCAATGAAACCCTTATCGATCATGGGATTCAAACAGATCCGTTGGCTTTTAATCGATCCCAAGACTTCGTGTTTCTTGTAATGTCAGATAAGTTAGTAGAACCGCCCTGGCATTTACACGTATCACTCGGTAAGTGTAACTCGACCACAAAACAATACCCGTGATCGATAAGGGTTTATTGCTTCATACGTTGTATTAAGTTCCCTCGTCTACCCGAGAGAGAACACGGGGTGCTGTGTGGGGGGGGGGGGGAGTTAATTTTAGAAGTGTTCGATCATTCGCCCACGGTAATGGATTTGGCTTTCATGTGTGTAATTAACTTTTAAAATTTTTGAAAAATACACATGGAAATATGTTTAACATCATGTCAGGACGTTACCCTGTCATTTTGTAAATGTAGTTTTGAATAACCCTGTATATACACACACATAGACACACACATACACACATAGGAACACACACATACACACACATACACACACAGATACACACACACATATACATATACACAAACACACAGACACACAAGTCTATCAACGGCCTGTCCGGCGGCCTGTGTGTGTGTAAAACTGGCCTGAATTGACGTCAGTTCAGGCCGATTATATATATACACACACACAGACACATAGACACACACATACACACACACACACAGACACACAGACACAAACACACACATACATATACACACATAGATACACACATAGGTACACACACACACACACACACAGACACACATACACAAACACACACACACACAGACACAGATAGATACACACACATACACATAGATACACACACACTCACAGATAGATATACACACACATTTACACACATACATACAGATAGATATACACACACACATACACATACACATATACACACACACACACAGATAGATACACACACACACACACATAGATATGCACACACATACATACAGACACAGATAGATACACACACACACATACACAGATAGATACACACACATACACATAGATATACATACACACACATAAATATACACACACTGTAAGGGCCGAAATACTCAACAGCTGGATTCATACTCCTGTCTCTAACATCAACTTATGTTTCCTTGTCTGTGTACTCTGTTCATACACATTTATTCCCTTGTACCAGTTAAGTAATCTTTTCCTGTTTCCTAGATAGTAATGTGGTGCATTAGTGGAGGGCGAGAAGAATATATCCGCTGGTTCAGCATGGTGCTCCCAATATACCCTGCTTGGCAGCCAGGGCAAGTAAACTGGTAAACTACCGACGAGCACAAGTCTTTGGTGACGCTTCATTAAAACTCCAGCAAAAATTGTCAAAGAACCTCAGTAAATTCTATCCTCATATTAACTTTCGATACATTTTAATGAACTCTTATCGTATTGGTTCGCTGTTCCGAGTCAAAGACCCTATGCCTACTGACTTGTGCTCGTCGGTAGTTTACCAGTTTACTTGCCCTGGCTGCCAAGCAGGGTATATTGGGAGCACCATGCGAGCTCTCAAGATCCGTATCGGCGAGCATATGGGTCAGTCAGGCAGAACGGGTCGCAGGCTACACTCTCCTCCTTTCTCTGCTGTGAGGGAACACTGTGAGTCCTGTGGTGTTTTACCAAATTCTTCTCATTTTAAGGTATTAAGGCAGTGTCCTTCTAGTGATTTGAGAATTACTGAGTCCCTGTTTATCAAACTAGAAAAGCCCCAGTTAAATAACACCTTTTCTTCATATCCCCTTCGTTTTTAATTGATATAAACTTATAATACTGTGATAATGTTTTTAATTCCTTTCGGTGTTTGTTTTTAGATCACTGATGATGACATTAGATATGTCGAAACGTTTGAATAAACTTACAAGATGTTGTTCGTCACGACTTTGGCTGTCCTCTTCCTAATAATAATAATAATATCCACAATATTATTTATAATGCTGTTAAAGGTAAACATGACAATATTGTTAATGTAATGAAATAATATAAAGCAATAATATTAGTAATGATAAAAGTAATGATAATGACAATGACAATAATAATACTAATAACAATAGTAATAATAGTAATAATAATTATAATAAAATACAATGTAAGTAATCATAATAATAAAAATAAATGCAACAGAATTATATCAAGAAGAATAAAGAGAAATTATTAATTAAGAATACAGGGATAGTAGGTGTTTCTTGTAGCTATTTTGAAAGGATTGTAGACTGACAGATTGTTTAATATTGCTGGGAATATTATTCCATGTTTTGGGACCAAGGTATAACAGTGAATGTGTGAACAGTGTTAGTTTGTGTCTGGGTATAGGTAGTAAATCTTGGTTACGAGTATGATAAGTGTGAAGGGGTTGTAGATTGTATAGGTTTGATTTTATTTGTTTGTACATATAGGATGCAATATTCAGTTTAGAGATGTCTGTTAAGTTAAGGATATTTAGTGATTTGAATAATGGTGGTGTGTGTGTACAAAAGTCACTATTAGTCATTATCCTGATAATTTTTATGTGTAGAATGTTGAGGTTATATAAATGAGTGGAATAAGTATTTGACCAAATTGAATTGCAGTAGTTTAAATGAGGATATATATGAGCATAATAAATACATTTGAGAACTTCTGGTGGGGCGTAATGCTTAACTTTGAGGAGGAGTGGAATCATTCTGGACAGTTTCAAACAAAGATCAGAAATGTGGTGCTTGAATGTCATTTTTTTGTCAAAAACCACGCCAAGAAATTTAGTTTTGTAAACCTGTTGGATATCATCATTTACTATTGTTAGATTTGGCAATGGTTGGTATTTAGAGATAATGTTGCTGAATATCATATAATATGTTTTTGTGGTATTTACTGTGAGTTGGTTAGCCAAGCACCAATTTGAAAAATTTTCAAGCTCTAGATTTGCACTGTTGATTAAATCAGTAGGTTGATCTCCTATCATATAAAGTGTTGAGTCGTCGGCAAATAAAATTGTTTCTAAAGTGTTAGATATATTACAAATATCATTAATGTATAAGAGAAACAAGATCGGTCCAAGGATACTACCTTGTGGAACTCCAAGGTTTACTGATTTAGTTGGGGAAGAACACTTATTAAGAATTACATATTGACTTCTATTATTTAGGTAGGAACTGAACCAATCATGTATACACCCTCGTATACCGTAGTGATACATTTTGTCAAGAAGAATATTGGGTTGAATGGTGTCAAAAGCTTTACGAAAATCAATGAAAACTGATAAGATAGATTTGTTTTTGTTAAGAGCAGAATAAACATCTGATGTAAATGTGTTGATAGCCTCAAGAGTGCTTCGACCAGACCGAAAGCCAAATTGCTTGTTATTTAAAATGTTATGTTTATCTAGGAATGACATTAAATGCTTTTTCATAAGTGCTTCAAATATTTTGGAAAACATTGGTAGAAGAGAAATTGGTCGGTAATTTGATATATCAGATTTGTTGCCTGTCTTGTGGATGGGTATTACTTTTCCGATTTTGAATCTGTCTGGGAAGATGCCTGTATTTATAGATTGATTAAACAATATTGAGAGTGGTATAGAGAGTGTATCTTTGTTTTCTTTGATAATGTTTGGTGGGATCTCATCAAGATGTACTGACTTATCTTTCAAAGTTGATATTATCCTCATGGTATCGTAGTTAGTTATTGGAGGTATTGCCATAGAGTTTGGATAATTACCACGAGATAAATATTATGGGAGTTTATTTTAGGTGGCAGTTTGCTAGCGAGTTGAGGAGCAATGTTTACAAAATACTCATTGAATGCTTCGGAGATATCGGTAGGAGTGTTTTTAATTATATTATTGTGACTAATAGAGTAAGTGGTATCATGTTTTTTAACAGAATAATTAGATAATTCATTTATAGTTTTCCATAAGTGTTTAGTGTTAATTTTGAAATTACTGAATTTTTTAAGATAATAATTTCTTTTTGTCTGTTTAATGGTAGCATTGAGTTGATTTCTGTAAGTTCTGTAAACGTCCAAGGTGATAATTCCAAGTTTGAAAGATTTATAGAGAGCAAATTTATGTTTAATTGCTTTAGCAATTTCTTGGTTTAGCCATGGCTTTTGCAGTCTTTTAGAGGATATATGTTTAGTGATGAGCGGAAAGCATGAAAAGTATAAACTATATATCGTATCAAGAAAAAGATTACAATTAGTATTAGTATCCCGATATTTCAACAAGGACACCCAATTAATTTCCGAAAGTTTGGCTTTTAATTTCTGACGATTTTCGTTTGATTTAATTCTGAATGTAATCTTATGTTTAGTGTTAAGTCTGTCGAAAACTGGAATGTTAAGGAATACAGGAAGATGGTCGGTGATAGGAAAGAGGATGATTCCCGAGGAGGAGGGAACATTATAGTTAGTCCATATGTGATCTAATAAGGAAGGAGAAGCATTAGAATTATCATTAGAGAATCTTGTGGGTCGTGATATATGAGGAAAGAAATTATAGGATTGCATTATTGTCAAGAAATTATTTGTAGGTGGATGAGAATCATGTTCCAATAAATTGATATTGAGGTCACCAGTAATGATAGTATGGTTATTAGTAAAAATGGCTTGAGATCAAAATTCATCCATAAATAAATTGAATTCATTAACTTTATGGTGTTTATCATGGTGACGATAGATGGTACATATAATGAATTTTGTTTGATCAAAATTGATTTGAATAGTACAAATTTCAGCGTTATCATGAATACAATAATCATTTAATTGTGTACAAGAGATGTTACTATTCACAAAAATAGCAACACCCCCGTAGCCTCCGGATCTATGTGTATGGAAAGAATTGAAGCCAGCAATATCATTATATGGTGCAGTATTTGGGGTAAGCCAGGTTTCACTAATACTTAATTTATATGACTGTAAGTCATGATACTTACATATATCATTGATGTTTAAAGTGTTATATATAGAATTAATAATTTCAAGATCAACATTGTTTTCATTTTGGTTATCATCAACATATTTTAGGAGCGTGTCAAATAAATTACTATTTGTTATGTTCATTAATAAAAAGTTATATTAAGTTAAAGGTTATAGTTTGTCAGAGGATAAGAGGTAGGGGAGGAAGGGAGGGAGGAGATTCGAGAGAGAGTTGAGAGGGGAGTAAATTTATCAATAACAACAAAAAATTGTAATAATAAAGGAAGGAAAAAAAAAAACTTATTTATAAATATATATGAGACTGATAAAGGCCAGTCTGCAACGGGTATGCATGTGTTGTACTTAGTTTACCAGGTAGAATAGTTTATACATGGTATAAAATAATAGCAGCATACGGACAAAATTTACCAGGGAAAACAAAATAGGAGAGTATATACCATAGATGAAACAATTTGCTTACGAATATACCATTGTACATATTGTAAAGAATAAAAATACTAGTAGTAGTAGAAGTAGTAGTAGTAGTAGTAGTAGTAGTAGTAGTATTAATAGTAATAGTAGAAGTAGTTGTGGTTGTAGAAGTAAAAGAAATAGTAGTAGTAGTAGTAGTAGTAGTAGTAATAGTAGTAGTAGTAGTAGTAGTAATAGTAGTAGTAGTAGTAGTAGTAGTAATAGTAATAGTAATAGTAGTAGTAGTAGTAGCAATAGTAGTAGCAATAGTAGTAGTAGTAGTAGCAATAGTAGTAGCAGTAGTAGTAGTAGTAGTAGTAGTAGTAGTAGTAGTAGTAGTAGTAGTAGTAGTAGTAGTAGCAATAGTAGTAGTAGTAGTAGCAATAGTAGTAGTAGTAGTAGCAATAGTAGTAGTAGTAGTAGTAGTAGTAGCAATAGTAGTAGTAGTAGTAGTAGCAATAGTAGTAGTAGTAGCAACAATAGTTTTAGTGGTAGTAGTATTAGTGGTAGTAGTATTAATAGTAGTAGTATTAGTGGTGGTAGTAGTAGTAGTATTAGTGGTGGTAGTAGTAGTAGTATTAGTGGTGGTAGTAGTAGTAGTAGTAGTAGTAGTAGTAGTAGTAGTAGTAGAAAGTAGTAGTAGTAGAAGAAAGTGGTAGTAGTAGAAGAAAGTGGTAGTAGTAGAAGAAAGTAGTAGTAGTAGAAAGTAGTAGTAGTAGTAGAAGAAAGTAGTAGTAGTAGTAGAAGAAAGTAGTAGTAGTAGTAGAAGAAAGTAGTAGTAGTAGTAGAAGAAAGTAGTAGTAGTAGTAGAAAAAAGTAGTAGTAGTAGTAGAAGAAAGTAGTAGTAGTAGTAGAAGAAAGTAGTAGTAGTAGTAGAAGAAAGTAGTAGTAGTAGTAGAAGAAAGTAGTAGTAGTAGTAGAAGAAAGTAGTAGTAGTAGTTGAAAAAAGTAGTAGTAGTAGTAGAAGAAAGTAGTAGTAGAAGTAGAAGAAAGTAGTAGTAGAAGAAAGTAGTAGTAGTAGAAGAAAGTAGTAATATTAGTAGCTCTATTTGAAAAAAAAAAAAAAACATATATACGATATGGTAACATAAATATTAATGGTGTCATTAGAAATATTAACAGTAATAATAATCACATTGCAAATAGTAGTGTTAGTAATATCAACAATCGTATGAATCCAAATAAGCGCTAGTTCAGGTTTTCAGCTGTATTTTTGAAGATTGGATGGTTATCAAGGAATAGAGCAAGTGAATGGTCATTGGTTATGGTGTACTTAATTGTGTAGTTTTTGAGTTTCACTATTATCCTACCATCATAAGTGTGACATTGTTGGAAAAGGTGTTTGTGTTGTGTCCTGATTCTACGAATTACAGTATATATCTCACGGCGTTTAGGGGTCAGTGATTCATTAATATACAGTTGTGGTTTTACGGTTATACATGCGTGTACTAGTTCTGATTTTTTGATGCGGTTTTGTAGTTTCACTATTATTGGCCTTGTTTTCCCTTGAGTTTTACGGCCAATGCGATGTGCAACATTAATATCTGTATGTGTCATGTTAACATGGAGGTGGTGTTTGATGGTGTTCACTATGAGGTCACAGGGGTTTTCATTGGTTAATTCATCAGGTAATGAGAGGCCACTAATTATCACTGTGTCTCTACGTTCGTACTGATCCACGTCATCTATTGTTGTTTCTAAATTGATTATTTTATTTTCCAGTTCATTAATTTTAGTTTGCATATGGTCAATTTGTCTGTTATTGGTAGTGATTAAGTTGTCGACCTTGAAGAAATATGTGTCAAATTGTGTTTGAATAACTTTGCCTATGATTGTCACAAGTGCCTGCATGTCACCTGGTAGATTGGTGTTGGATAATTCCTGGTTGATTATCTCTGTTACGTCAGGCACTGAGGTGGTGGTGGTGGTGGTCGTCGTTAAGGTGTTGTGTTTACCGGTCCCGCCAATGTTTGTTATTACATTTGCGTCTTGTGATAAGGCGCCTTCTTCACTAGTAGAAGCTTCCTCAGGCTTCTTGTTCCTCCTCCCGGGAGCCATCACTAATAATATTATAGCGCAGAAAATAGGGCACTGGGACAATTGAGGAAATGGTTGTTTGGAGTGTAGAAAATGAAGATGGCGCTGAGGTGGCGGGTGTATGGTGGGTATGTTGTTAGGCCAGAATTTTATCACATTTCAGTTAATTTCAACACATTATGGCGCTTATCTGGTTTAGATTAAGGTTGAAACATACCTCTAGCAGCCAGCAAGAATACTGGCTGCTAAAATAAGTGATCGCGGGGACAAATGAAGGAAATATAGGAGCTCTGTTAAGCACGTCTTCACTCCACCGCTGCCCAACACACTCTCCCTCTCTCTCTCTCTCTCTCTCTCTCTCACATGGCAGAGATACAGCATGTGTAAGTGTGTAAGAATGTATGTGTGTAGATATGTGTGTAAGTATATAAGTGTGTAAGAATGTATGTGTGTAAGTATGTGTGTAAGTATGTAAGTGTGTAGGTATGTATGTGTGTAGATATGTGTGTAAGTATGTAAGTGTGTAAGTATGTATGTGTGTAAGTGTGTGTAAATATGTATGGTGTAAGTGTGTGTAAGTATGTATGTATATAAGTGTGTGTAAGTGTTTAAGTATGTGTGTGTAAGTATGTTTGTAGAGAGAATTTTTGAATCCGTCCAAAATAATAATAATAATAATAATAATAATAATAATAATAATAATAATAATAATAATAATGAAGACAGAGAAAAAGATAATAATAATAATATTAATAAAAATAATATGATAATGATATTTTGTTTTAATATCCTTAATAAAAATAATAGTAATAAAATATTTGTAATAATAATAAAAATAAAAATAATAAAAATATTTATAGTAAAAATAATAATAATAATAATAATAATAATAATAATAATAAAAATAATTATAGTAAAAATAATTTTAAAAATAATAATAAAAATAATTATAGTAAAAATAATTTTAAAAATAATAATAAAAATAATGAAAATAATAATAATAAAAATAATATATTTACCTATTAAATAAATGGGTAAAAAAAATAATAATAATAAAATAAAATATATAAATAAGTCCCCGTTAAAAATTTAAAAAAATTATTCAGTTTTCTCTAATAAAAAATATTCGTAAATATATTTGGAGTAAATGATTTCCTCCAAGCCACTCCAGGCAACAGAATTATTCCCCTTGTATTTGTTTAATTAATCGTATTTTTTGGATGAACCAGGTTACTCCAGTGTGTTATAAAGGTCACGTGATGTCCCTAAGGTCATTTTGGAGTAAACTGGTAGCTCCAAAGTGTAATTATTCCCTTATTAATACCTGTTGCCTGAGATACCCTTGGAGGACTCTGGGTGCTCCAATCATTACTCTGTAAAATAAAACTTCACAAATATTCGCTAATTTCGTTAATTAATGACGTAATTAATGACGTAATTAGTGACGTAATTATATCAAAATGACGGGAAAATTACGGGGAACTTAATTATTATTCCAAAATAGTTAATAATAAATGAATTATAAACCAATACGTGAAATATTTTTTTTCTCCTAATAAAACTTATAAGAGGCCGGCCTGTCCGGTAGAAAACTGGCCTGAACAGACGTCAGTTCAGGCCGATTATATATACACACACATAGACACACACATAGGCACACACATACACACATAGACACACACACATACATAAAGATACACACACACATATACACACATACAGATAGATACACACACGCATAGCACACATACATACAGATAGATATACACACACATATACACACACACAGATATACACACACATACACATAGATACACACACACACACATACACAGATAGATATACACACACACATACATACAGATAGATATACACATACACACACATATACACACACAGATAGATACACACACATATACACACATACACAGATAGATATACACACACACACAGACACAGATACACAAACACACATCCACAAACACACACACACACACAGACACATATACACATACACACACACACACATACATATGAACACACATACACACACACACACACACACACACACACATACATATACACATACACACAGACACACATACTCTATCAAGGGCCTGTCCGGCGGCCTGTGTGTAAATAACGCACACACACACACACAGACACAGATACACACATATACACACATATACACACATAGATAGATACACACACATACACACACAGATAGATACACACACATAGATATACACATACATATACACACACACATACAGGTCGGCCTCTGAATATACACAGTGAGAGAGAGAGAGAGAGAGAGAGAGAGAGAGAGAGAGAGAGAGAGAGAGAGAGAGAGTGTGTGTGTGTGTGTGAGAGAGAGAGAGAGTGAGAGTGTGTGTGTGTGTGAGAGAGTGTGTGTGTGTGAGAGAGAGAGAGAGTGTGTGTGTGTGTGTGAGAGAGAGAGTGTGTGTGTGTGTGTGTGTGTGTGAGAGAGAGAGAGAGAGAGATAGAGTGTGTGTGTGTGAGAGAGAGAGAGTGTGTGTGTGTGTTGTTATGCGTGCCTGAATTATTATTGATTTGTTAGTATTGCTATCCTATAAAGTTGGTTGTGGCTGTGAGTGTGGTAGTGGAGGCTCGCACCCAGATGTGTTGTGTCCGATGTTAGCTCATCCTATTATTCCATTTTCTTTAAGTTAAGTGTTAGTGTCAAAAGGTCGAGAGTGTCATGGCCAGCTATGTTTTCTAGATTCGTACGCATTCCCTCCCCCATAGCAGGTGGCGATGGGAAGATTGTCCGTTTTCGTCTCTAGTAACTTCCCCTAGTTGTTGATAGACGAGAGCGTGTGCATGATGTGTGTTTAAGTCTGCGTTAACGAACAGTTCGGAGACGCGCTTATAACTCTGTTGTAACATGCTTACTCCTCTTTGTCTAGCCAACTGTATATAAGCGGGGGGTTGCGACTATGAGTTTAGATGCTTGGGAGACGCGGGACAGCAAACAACTAGTGTGTGTTTTGTAAGTGATTGAGTGTGGTACGGTTCGGGACGAAACACGCCAACGTATTTGTTAAGTATAATTGTGTTTACTTCTACATTCTTCTCACAGTGAAATAGGGTCACTCTCTTATAAATTGATATTACTATTATTATTATTATATATATATTTGTGTATTGATATTTCTATTATTATATGTGTGTTGTGATGCATTGATGTTTTATTATTATATATGCCAGTAAAGTGCTAACGTACCATCATTATTGTGTGATTATTGCAAGTGCATTATTTAATCTGGGAACTCTGTCTCACGTTTTGTCATAGTTGGGAATCCTGATTTCATTTATTAATTCTTTCAGTGTTAATTGTATGTCTTTGTGTTCGTTCATATTGTCAATATATATATTATAGAAAGTCAGAGTAGTTTCTCTATCATCTTTATTCATTGTACCCGAACCTGGGTATATGTATGGACGGTCTCTTTAGGGTTATGTTATCATTCTTACATATAGGCTAGGTTTGTACTTTTACTTACCATTCATAACTTTAATAGTCAGATACCTGCCACCCAGTGCTACTTTATTCTGTTGATAGCTAACGTTGGGGTAAATCTAGTCTAGTGGAGGTGGGGGTGAAGGTGTGGGTGTTGGTGTAGTATTGTGTGCGTTGGGTCGGTTGTATGATGATAATGGTGGTGGTGAGGGTATGCCTGTGTGTGGGGGAGCAGGTGTTGGCTGAGTGGTTGGGGAATGGGTGGTGATGGTTGGTGGTGGAATGTTGTGTGTTTTATACCATTGTTGGTATGCTGTGATGTGAGGCTGTGTGTGCGTGAGTGGGGTAGGCATAGTAGAGGTTGGCAGCAGAGGGCGCCTTGGCTGCGTGACGTCGTCGTGAGGTGGTGGTGTACGTGTGTCCTGCTGCTACTGTTGATGTTGGTCAGACTGTGTCACCGCCGGTTTCACGTGTTGCCAGGAAGTCCTGTATGGTTTCCCCCCGATCTGCAGCGTTACTGTCGCCTCGTCCCTCTTGATGACCCTATGTGGTCCAGTGTACGGCTGCTGCATGGGGGTCCTGTGTGCGTCTGTCCTGAGGAACAGTTGCTCTGCCCTGCGGAGTAGTGGGTGTTCATAGGTAGGGTAGTGTGACTGTTGTCTTGTTGGTGTAAGTGTTGGTGTTGCCATGATCCTCTTCAGAGCTGGGAGAAAAGATAGGTTGGAGGTGTCTGCCGTTAGGTCTACCACTTGGCTGGGCAACCTCAAATCCTCCCCGAACGTCAATTCCGCAGGTGAGTGGTTCAGGTCCTCCTTGACCGTCGACCTAATGGTCAGCAGGATGAGAGGCAGTGCATCCACCCACTGTTCAGGCTGTATCGCCCTGAATGCCTCCTTCAGCCGGTGGTGGAACCTCTCGACCATACCGTTGCTGCAGGGGTGATAGGCATTGGTCCTGTTCCTGCATGTCCCCAGGAACTCTAGCATTTCTTGCCACGCCCTTGACTCGAACTGAGTCCCCTGGTCCGTGACGATGCACGCCAGAGGGCCGAAGTTAGCCACCCAGTCCTGGAGAAAGTGTCTTGCCATTCCTTCTGCTGTGATGTCAGTCATGGGGGCTGCCATGCACCATCTTGTCGTACGGTCGACGCACGTGAGTAGATATCTGTATCCCCGTGATGTAGGGAGTGGCCCCACGATGTCTACATGTACCGTGTGGAACCTTGAAGTGGGTGTTGGGAAGTCATGTATCGGTGGGCGTGTGTGTCTACCAATCTTGGAGCGTTGGCATGCCGTACACTCTGACACCCACTCCTTGATTTGCCTCCTCATGCTTGGCCAGACTGCACGATGCGTGATTAACCTCTGGGAACCAGCGACCCCTGGGTGGTTGAGATTGTGGAAGTGGAGGAATGTGGTTCTCCTGAATGTGGCCGGAATGTATGGTCTAGGAGGGCCACATGAGACATCGCACCACACTCTTACGTTGGGCTCGGCTGCTGTCACTTCCTCCAGCTTCAGACCTGTGTTGCCTTGCAGTAGTTGATGTAGTTCCTCGTCTGTTTGTTGGGCTGCAGCTATTTGTCTGACATCGAAGGGATGGCCTAGGTGGACTGCCATGACCGTCTGTGTCTGAGGTGTAGCCCGGGATAATGCGTCAGCCACTGCGTTGTCCTCACCCTTTACGTGCCTTATATCGGTGGTGTATTCTGATATGTATGCCAAGTGACGGGTGACTCTTGGTGACCAGTTTGTCCCCAGCTGCTTCATGGCAGTCGTGAGTGGTTTATGATCAGTTCTGATGTGGAATTGCCTTTCCTCAAGGAAGTGGCCGAAGTGACGTACTGCCTCGTACATTGCCATCATCATTGCCTCATCATTCCAACTCAGCTTCTTCTGCGAACTCTTCTTTAGTCCTTTGATTAGGTCATGTAGTGGAGATAGTGCTTCTGCAGCGTGAGGGACAAACCGGTGATAGTAGTTTACTATCCTTAGGAACTCTCTCATCTTCTTGGCGGTGTTGGGTGGGGGAAAGTCCCTGATGGCCTCGACCTTCTGTGGTAGTGGCGTGATTCCCTGTGACGTCACCCTATGGCCCAGGAAGTCTACTTTATCAGCCCCCAGCACACACTTTGATGGGTGAATCTTCAGTCCATATTCCTGTAATCTATTAAAGAGATGTCGAAGGTGTTGGGCATGATTGTCGTGGTCACTGGATGCCACTAGGATGTCATCGATGTATACCACCACGAAGTCCAAGCCCCTGACTACCCTATCCATGAACCGCTGGAAGGTTTGGGCAGCATTTCTCAGGCCAAAGTCCATGGCAGGGAATTCGAATAAGCCGAAGGGTGTGGTAATGGCAGTCTTTTTAATATCTTCCTCTGCTACGGGAATCTGGTGGAAGGCGCAGACTAGGTCGATCTTCGAGAACACAGTACACCCCTGGAGCTTGGAGTGGAAATCCAGGACATGGGGTATAGGGTAACGGTCTGGTGTCGTTACGGCGTTGAGTGCACGGTAGTCACTGCATGCCCTCCATTCGCCTTCCTGTGCTTTGGGCACCATATGGAGTGGAGATGCCCATGCACTGTCTGATGGATGTGCTATCCCTTGTTGCAGCATGACTTGGAATTCTTTCTTTGCTGCTTCTAGTCTCTCCGGTGGCATCCTTCTGGTTCTGGCGAAACATGGTGGACCGGTCGTGACGATGTTGTGGCGTTCTCCCAGATCTTTGGGCTGACAATCGTTGGTGGCCGACAGTAATTGAGGAAACTCCTGGAGCAGCTGGTGATACTCGCTTGTCTTGGAGATGTGGGTGATGGTGGGTTGTGACTGGTGGCATGATTTGGTTTGTATGTGCCGGCCCATCGTTTTGTGTAGCAGCATCCTGCCTTTCGTATCAATTAATAAATCATGTGCTGCCAAGAAGTCCAGCCCTAGGATTGGGTACTGTACATCTGCCACCACAAACGGCCACACAAACCATTCCTCGGTAATGAGGGAGACGCCTTTACTTCTTGTGCCATATGTAGTGATGGGTGATTTATTAGCTGCCAGGAGATCGTACGCCATGCTGGAGGGTCGCTGTTTCTCCCGATAAGTGGGAGGAAGTACACTGACTTCCGATCCTGAGTCCACCAGGAGCAGCTCCATCGTTGCTAGGTCCTCCACCCACAGGAGAGTGCGGCTGTGAGGTTCAGCGGTGTATGACCTGGGGGGGTACGCCTGTGGGTCCCCAGGCGGATGTGTGGTGTCTCCGGGTGTGGTCGTCCGTGCAGGAGTGTGTCAGTGGAGAGATGTGGCTGGAATCTGGGTGGTAGTACCCTGTGATGTGGTGGCGTCGCTCGATATCCGTGGAGATACTGCAGTGGTAGCGGAAGTGATACGTGGTAGTGGAGTGGTAGTTGTGGGATCGTTGGTGTCGGCGGCAGTGACGTGTCTACTCTCACGCCACTGCCTTAGTTGTTTCCCTGGTTGTTGAAGCGGTGAGAGTTAGGTGTGTGACTAGGCCACTGACATCGTGCTCGGCAGTTCCTTGCTTGCCTCCCGTAGTGTTCATGGTACACGCATATCTGCATCTGTTGCTGTCGCCATGGTTGTCTGACTTGGGGCGGTGGTTGATGTTGAGGCGGTGGTGGTAAAGCTAGTGGTCGTGATTGTTCACGTGGTTGTGTCAAATGTTGTTGTTGTAAAGTGTCTAGGTTTTTATGTATCTCCCTCGTTAATTGCACTAACTCTTAGTGTATCACCTTGCCAGGATAATGAGGGTCTTGGGAATACATATTTTTTTCTGGGTGACTGAACCTATTGTTTATCAACACCACTCTAATCTTTCGTTCCCTCCATTCATCTATCTCCCATTTTCGTACCTATCAAAGCCAATTATCATTTCCCCTCTTTCGGTGCCACCTCGTATCACCCATCATTACCCTTGAGTCATCAGCATCGAAGCATTCTCCCGTCCTCATTATAATCTGCTTCATTTTATTCTCTACTTCTCCTCCCACAGCAATCAAGAATTTTTTCCCTTTAGTCATCAGTCCCACCTTTTGTAATTTGTCATTACCAACCAACGATTCTCCAGCTGGGCTTGGGAGAAGGTGATAAATAGGGTGGACTACAAGCACGAGGGATTTGATTGACATTAGGTGGCGCAATAGCGAGGTCATATAACACTAGGAAAAGGTGATAGAGAGGTGTGATAGCAAGCAAGAAGGAAATGGAAAGAAAGGAGGGACAGTTGAAAAATTTTAAGCTAGGGGACGGGGCCGAAGGGGCGCCAAAACCCACATCAGTAGAGGCAAAACCCCTCCTACGTGGCAAGCACGAGGGATAAAAGGAATACAGGGATAGCTGTCTAATATCCAAAGGATAATATATATTCAGTAGTCTATCCCAGATATTTTAATTATAAATGTTTGTTATTACTTTTCAACTAATCACCTTCATTTGTCTTACCCTCTTCCCCCTCACCCTCACCTCAAATCATCACATTTCTTCTCTCCTATATCCACCTACGTTAATGCAGTATGCACTTCTTTAAACCCAGGTTCTTCAAATTACGGGTCCCGAATTCCTCCAAACTGGGTCGCATGCTCACAAAAATAAATACATGAATAAATAGAATAATGTTCGTGACAATAAAATAAATATGAAGTTCATACATGAATCCACCTAACATATTTCTATAATCGAATATTCTTATATTTAATTATCAATAAAACCAAATCATTGTACAAATATTAGCCTTCTTGAGAGAGAATGAGAGAGAGAGAGAGGGAGGGGTAGGCGAGGCAGTGTTTATAATTCTGTTTAGAATGCATTTTAATCATAAATATTACGTTTCAGTTTCTGGCCTTGTATTTTCTCAGGTTGATAATTCTGGTCATTTGTAAAAGATCTTTCTGTATGGGTCACGAGAATGATGTCATAGTAAAAGTCGGGCCCAGTGGGGCTGACTTTATTCTATGTGAATATTAGTTATCCCCCACAGGGCTAGAATAAAGATTGTTGTAGGATCTGGTCACTTTCTAGTGGATTTGACGAGATCTGCCCACATGGATTAAAAATCCACTTGATCATTCGTTACCCTCTCACATTACCTCCTATATAGCCCCGCCCATATCTCTCTCCTCCTCTCCCACTAACATCCCCCCTTTCTCCACCTGCAACTGTTGCCAGATCCGACGAGGCCTAAACCAAGTCGCTGATGGATGGGGATTAGACCCATGATCTGTCCAGAGCTGTACATCATTTTCAGGTACAAGTACAATACATTATTATGGCACTTTTGCATTTCCCACATCAGATCTCACATTATAATAATTCATGATATATATCACCAAACATCACAGCTTACATCATATATCAGCACAGATAGAAGATGGAAATTATAGTATCTTATTTAAAATTCACACTATTTTACAATTCAGCATAAATCACCCCTTATGATCATTACCCATTGAGCAATTACAGTATCATAACATAGTATTACAGCATTCCATGATTACCCCCCTCCCACAACATATAATTATCCCAAAGTACAGTAGGCTATATATCATCCCAGTAACATAATAAGTGCCATATATCTCAACACACATCATATACTAACATAAATAGAAAGTACAGTATTTCATATCAAGTCTCATCATTTCGCAACTCATATCATAAATCACTTCATAAAACCAATATAGCATTATAGTATGGTATCACAGCATTCCATAATTTCACATCAAATCACATATAATTATAACTCCTAACATTTCATTTAATCATTGTAGTACTTCATATCAAATCACATATCATATCATGACTCATGTGTTGTGTATGTCAGTGTGCTATCATGTGTTACATCATGTATTACAGCAAGTACTGTACCTCAAATACCACATCACACATTATACTACAACTCTTTTCATAACCATCATAGTACAGTATTATATTGTATCATATTATGTATTGCAGCATCTCTCACTACCATTACAGTACAGTACAGCATTGTATCATATAGTGTATAGTAACATCTCTCAAATAAATATCACATATTATTGTTCTGCATATCAAGTCTCATATCAGAGCAGTACTATATCATTTGTATCACATCATACCTCAAATTTCATATCAAATGACACATTGGTGCACTTTACATCTCAACTCACATCATAATCACCTCATATATCACTACAGTATCATGTCATGTATCATAGCACTACAAATACTGTACCACATCACTAAATCCTCGCACCACACAAAAGTACTGTATATCCAATCATGTATCAAACAATCAAAACTATTGCAGCACTGCATATCAACATTTTCATGGTATCATAATCAGACCACAACACAATAGCAGACCTCACACCACATTATATCACTAAATTATCCTTGAACATCACAGCATTGTATGTCATATATCACAGAATATCATATACTAAATAATCCTACAACCATTACAGTACTGTACAGTATATCATCATCCTCACAACATTATGATTACCCCATGACCACCCTTTTTGTTACAGCCAGAATTATCCAAACAGTTCAAATATAAAACTATAATCCCCCAAAGTGTGGATGGCGAGCAAGAATTAGATCTAAGTTATCATCACTGAGAATATATTGGCAGGTTTGAAGTAGGTTCCGTCCCTGTGGTAATAGGTTCCTAACTGTGGGGCACTGAATGCAGCAATGTTCCAGGTTGTTAGCATTAGGACTGTTGCACAGTTTATATGAGGTGTAATGTGGTATATCCTGTGTATTTGCAATCTGCCACACAGGCCGATATCCCAGCCTGAGTCCGGCACTTACAACATTGTGTCTGTGCACCATGAGTCCGTGTCGGCAGTATTTATGTCGGTTCTGAAGAACATTATCATGGTGTTGTATAGAAACACTATTACCCCTCTCTTCATCTCTACGCTGTACTGTACTGGCAAGAGCTGCCGAATATATCCTGTGTTGAAGGCAGCGGAGGGAGGGCTGAGCGTCCCCACCCCCAAAGCCCAGCATGCAGGCGGCCTTGGCAAGACTGTCTACAGTGTCATTCCCAGCAAGCCCAATATGGGAAGGCATCCACATGAAGGACAAGACAAGCGAGGCATTGTAGGTAGCTGCGAGTTGACACAATATGTCCTGCATGACACGGCCACAGCTGGGCCTCAGCGATGAGAGCGCTTGAAGAGCAGATTTGGAGTCACTGTTTATTAACCCATTCATATTTCTTCGAACAAGTAGAATTACTGCATCCAGAATGCCCTGGAGTTCACAGAAGGTGGAGCTGGATGAGTCTGGCAGCCTGTGGTCACACCAACCACCCTCCACAGGAGGCTCCATGGTGGGGGAGAACATGGCACACGCTGCACTCCCATCTGCCTGCACTGAGCCGTCAACATAGAAGTGGTGTCCAGCAGGAACTGACACTGATACATTGGCTATGGTCTCCAGGACTAACTGCTTCTGTAGATGGGGATGGGCATCCTTAGAGGTTGGTGTAAAAGTAACTGCAGGAAGGGGAACCTGCCATGGTGGCAGTTCTTGGACAGCTGCTTGCTCAGGCGCATTGATATCAAGGCCACCATGGTTGTCACACACAGCCTTGACTAGATTACGGCCTCCTGGTCGAAGTTGGGGATTGGGTGATTCTTGGTCAAGTGATGTTCTGATGACAGCAGAGAAGTGTGGGGTAAATTGTGGAGAGTAGAGATATTTGTTACAGCTCTAGCCTCAGTGATATGAAGCAGGAGCTACAAGCTCAAGAGGGGAATCGACAATGCCTCGTTTGCTAGTTTCCCGTGACGTAAAGACCTCCCTCGAATTAGTTTCTGCCCCCCCCCCCCCTCCAGCTTTTCGAGGATATATATATAAGAGCTGGTCGGCCGGTGGCAAGAGAGTAGAAAATCATATACCAGAGCAAGCTTGACTCTCACAGGCTGATGGTTCCTTCTTGTCTGGAATACAGCCGGTCTACCTCCTACCTAGATTCCTACCAGCACTTAAATATTATATTTATTTTCTTCTTTGTTCCCCTTTTATTGTATTTGTTAGGCTCCTCCACATTAGGGTATTGGTATTGTTATTATTATTATTATTATCATTGGTTATGGTGTAAGGATGATGTTTATGTAACTTTGTGTATTCAATGTATATCTATGTTATGTATATAAAACCGTGTTTATCAGCCCTTCATATTACATCGAACCTCCCTTAAGTTTTATTGCGTTTGAGTTCTCTGGGCTAAATAATTAATCTTATTAAGACCAAGCGTAATACATTTAACAGAGAAGAATGTCACATTGGCATAGATCCTCTCTACTAGTGGAGGGAGATTGAGCTCAGTCTGCATGTTGACTATTCGATGGGAGGGAGGACAATCCAGGATAATTCTCATAACTCTATTCTGGAATTTTTCAAGAGGATCTAGTGCTTTCCTGGGTAGTTGAATAAGGGAAGGAGACAGGTAGTCAGCAACCGACCTAAGGAAGAGGGTGTAGATGATCTTTGCCACTGGGATCGATATACCTGTGGCTTTGGTGGCAAGCCACTTGATGGGAGCAAAGCTAGGCTCCGGTCGGTCCAGGAGGCTTTTCACAAAGGGGTGAATTCGTTGTCGCGCAGAAATGGCTGGGGTGATCCTGACTGGTACACCAAGGTACGTATACTGTGTGCAGTGAGGTATACCATTCCCACTCATGATGAATGCTGGCAAGGCTCTGAGGTTGTGGGTGGAGAGAGAATAAGGCCACAGGAGGTAGAGGATACATAGAAGTCTTGAAGAACACGTTGAAGGTCCTGAGGAGAAGTAGTGGATACAGATGTCGTCTGCATAACAGGTGACAGTGGTTTCAGGAATGGCAGGGAGGGAAGAGAGAAGACGGTGCATAAAAATATTGAAAATAAATGGGCTTAATACACCCCCCTGAGGAGTGACGAGTTCAAATTTTTCATAGGAGCTACATGCACCCTTGAAAAGGACACATGAAGTTCTGTTACAGAGATAGCCCCTTATCCACTTCAAAAGGTTTCCTCTAACACCAAATTCCACGAGCTGATCAAGAATAATTTCCCTGTTGGCTACATCAAATGCACTTTTCAGGTCAAGGAAGGCAACTATACTGGTGGAGGACAGGCGGGTGTAGAGTTCAGCCAGACAGTGATGGGTACTTCGGTGTAGAAGAAAACCATACAGATGACGAGAAAGCTTCTCTTGTAGACTGTACATTAAACGGGTTAGCAGGATACGTTCAAACACTTTACTAAAACATGAAGTAAGGGAGATAGGCCTGAATTTATCAGTTCCAGGCTTTGGTATAGGAACAATTGTGCTTGATGTCCAGGCAGCAGGTACATGTCCATGGTGGTAGCAAAGATTAAAAAGGAGTAGAAGAGGGTTTCCAGGAACCTTTTGTAGGAGACGAAGCACTTGATAAGTCATGGTATCATTTGCTGAGCAGCGAAGGAGTTGATGAGGCACAGAAGAGTGGATGTAGGTGTATCCGTGGCTGATCACGTTCGCGATACATGATACACCTATGGTGTTGGAACATTCCGTTAAGCCAAAGCAGTTCAAGCTAGTTTCATTAGACACAACATCCTTTGAAAAGTGCTGAGTTGCAGCGTGGGGGAATCTTCCATGCTGAGCTACTGATTGCTAGATTCACTCTGTAATTATCTATATGTTAATCTCTATACTATAATCAACTCCATATTGTCATCTCGTATGTAGAGAAAGGGACAATATATATTTACTCACTTTATTCTTATATAAACTCATATCTAACTTATCCATATTTCATATGTAAGCTTAGCATTGTAAATAGCATCATCGACAACCTGTCATCTGAGAAAGGGTGTGGCAGTGTATACAACGAGCGAGGACTACCAGAGAGAGAAGGCGCATTACACGCCCTGCCCTGAAGACAACAGGTTCACTCCTACCTTATATTAGAGAGACACGAGATGTCTGTATAACCTGTAACTATATCTAATATACTCAGTAAATAGAGACAAGTCCACGAGTTTACTCTAACCCTTGAGTAACTAACTTAGTTCCCCAGGAAGACTAGAGTGGTAGTTCAGAGCAACGGTAAGTTGGCTTGAAACCAGAGGTCTACATCGGCGTAGTAAGTAATACTAGCCCGAGAGTAAGTGAGAGTTTCCAGCAGGTGTTTCCGAGAGAAGCTGTTGCTGAGCTTGGACGACCCCACGAGTACATAATGGTGGCAGCGGTAAGGGATACGTAACATTCACAGTGTCCTGTATTAATTCTATATTCCTAACAGAATAATTGTGTACGTGGTGGGCGGCTCGGGCGCTTTCCTCGTTGGCAACACTGACGGAGCGAGAGCGAGCCAGAGCGATACCAGCTTGGGGTTGCCAGCTAATGGTGGCTGCGTAACCTAACCTACCTTAATCAGGCATTTTTCCCTGTGTGCTTTTCCCAGGGAAAAAGAGGAATTGTCTGTTGTGGGTACTCTCATCTGGGAAGGAACAAGGACGGACTTAGGAGGGTGAACCAGAAGAGTGAACGGGAGCTGTGAGAGGAACGACTGGCCAGCGTTTACTCTGGGGGTGTGTGGCATCTACACATTCCTTTACTACGTGTATACTGAGCATCTGTAATCTTCATTCTCCATCGGTTAGTTATTTTATTCTATACACATACACAGTGAACATTAAACACACAATAGTAACATGTTGTTGGGGTATTTTTGTATGCCTATGTAATATTTTATTATATGTTGTGGTGAGTGTATAGGAATTATTTCTACGGGACATGTTTAAGAAATTTAGAACGACAAAGAATATAATCCCAGGGGATTTATCAGAGGATTCAGACAGTAGTAGCAGTGAGGGGGAACTAAACTTTCCACCTACTCCCAATACCACTAATATACATGAGCAGTTAAGGGGACTGAATAGTCCAGTACCAGGGCAGTTAAGAAGTGGATATCAATTTCGTGTAGAGGGAAGTGGCGAAATAGAGGAAACACGGGAGAACGTGTTTAAGTTACCGCCAAAAGGGCGAGGAAAGGGTAATAAAAATACTACAGTTGTACAAGCTACAATTCCAATGGCGACTGCAAGCACCAGTGCTGTTGGGGGAGCAGCCCAGGCGACAGGGCAGAATGTCACTAACCCTAGTATAGGCAATTTAGTGGGTAGCGCCCACGGGAATCAGCCAACGAATATTATGAGAGTGTTTACGGGTGAGGATTCAGTACCAAAGTTTGATGGGGATCCAAATAAGAATTATACAATAGAGGAATTTATACGGAGACTTGAGCAGTCTTTCGTGGAGTATAATATTACCGGGGATACAGGTAAAATAGGATATGCAGACTCGAGGATTGAAGGGGAGTTTGCAAGGCAGTTATTAAACTGTAGTTGTCTGTTGGGGAGGTCGTCAAGGGAACAACAGACGTGGGAGGAGTTTAAAAAAGCATTAGTTATAGTGTACCGAAGGTCGGCTCCAGAGGGATGCTCTGCGTGGGCACATAGAATATTCACGGACTTAGGTTTAAAGGCGTGGACTACATCACTAGAAGTAGCAGTATCAAAGGCGGGTGCTATACGTAAGGATATACAAGATTGTATACAGGACAACAATTGGTCTAAGGATGTTAATGGGGAACAATGGATGAAGGTAGACGACGCCTGTGAGATGTTTGAATATCTCTTGATGTATCTAGGTCTATCCTAGTTGGAGCGAGGTAAGGGAATCTGGCATTTAATTAATGAGTTAAAACTGGAAATCAGAGATCCCATGGTTGTTAGACCATTTCGCAACCAAAATGCTACGAAGGTACAGACTTCGGTATTGCAAACGGAGGTAACTGACAGGAGGTCAGAGGGCGAGCCGCAGACTGGCGTAAATGCGGTCGCGGGGCAAAGGAATACAAGGGGTGGAAATTCATCTGTGAGGTACCAGGTAGAATGTTTCCATTGTCGTAAGTGGGGCCATGTAAAGGCCGACTGTCCTCAATTACAGAATAGATCTCAAGGGGATCAATATAGAGGTTCAATGAACAGGGGTCAGGCATACCCTAGAGGCGCAGCCAGGCGGGCGCGTGGAGGACAAGCTAGAGGACGTGGTAGAGCGTACCACTATGCACATCAGGATAATTATCAACAAGGAGGAGGTTATGCACCTCCCGGACAGAGTAAGTGGTGTGAAATCCATAAATGGTCGAATCATATAACGGCAGACTGTGGAGTAATAATACGAGCTATGCATGAGGAAAAATCACGTATGGGGGTCCGGCGATCAGGGTCGGATGAGGCATTATGACACAAGGACGAGAGGAAGAGAATGTCTAGAGATGTAGAATTCTCCATAGTGTCGGCAGTCAGTAGAAATAATCATTTAGCCGTAGGAAATGTAACAATAGGGGGAATTCCGGGGGCACTTTTGATTGATACTGGTGCAGTAGTCAATCTAATATCAAAGGAGACCTATCAAAATATTAGAAAACATCATTCTGAGAGGAGTTATGCATTGCAAGAGCCACAATACCAACTGAGTGGGGTGTCAGGAACTACAGTGGATGTTCTTGGAGTTGTGAGGTTGCCAGTCCACTTCCGGGGTAGCTCAAGTTTTGCTGCATCATTTTATGTTGTAAGTAAATTTCATCCTATGGCAAGCGGGTTGCTTGGATTGTCAACCATGGCTGAAAGGAAGATTGAGGTGTACCCAGGGGAAGGTTTAATTGTTCATGAAAATGTACCTTATATGTGTATGGCAACCCCGCAACCCAAACACTCAGACAAAGAGGTTAAAACGGTGGGTTATGTAAGGGGCTTTGAAGAGAAGTCAACCCAAGGGGTCATGAAACAAGATAGACTATGCGACACTGCTAGGGAGGAAGTCACGCGTTGGACTGTTGTTACTGCTATTGTACCTGGTGCGCACAGGCTGCAACCGCAGGAAATGATTCAGTTCAAGGTGTGTTTGAAAGGAGTGAAAGAAGGCGTAGATGTGGTGTGCATGTCTGAAACATGTAAGTTGAAAGGGGTGTCGCTAGAGTCTACTTTGACTACAGTAAAGTCAGGGGGTGAGACTGTGGTGCTGGCTGTAAATAATACAGGAGTAGAGATTGAAGTTAAGCCAGGCAGTCAATTGTGTGATTTTCTCGTATACCATGGTACGGTATTAGAGCCAAAGCATAACCTACCAGTTGTGAGGGTTGTTGGTTGTATTGGTGCATCTCCTTCGTCAGAATTGAGAAGTCAAGTTAAAACTGGGGGAAACTCAGAAGGGAAGGAAGAGTTGTTACAGTTACTTCAAGGGTATAGGAAGGCTATAGCTCTTGCAGGGGAACCATTAGGTAGTACAGACCTAACTTCACATGTGATTAAGTTAAAGCGAGAAGCGCAACCCAGTTACATAAAATCATATAGGCTCCCCCATTCACAAAGACAGATAGTGGACGATACGGTGAAGGATATGTTAAAACAGAAGGTTATTGAACCTTCGACCTCTCCTTGGAGTAGTCCCATATTTTTGGTTCCAAAGAAGGATGGAACATATAGACCTGTTATTGACTATAGGAGAGTAAATCAGCAGACAGTCCCTGATAAATACCCCATGCCTCATTTGAATGACCTGTTGCAGGCTATAGGTGAGGGAAATAAGGTGTTTTCTACCTTGGATTTGCTGTCAGGATATTGGCAGGTGCCAGTTCACGAGCGGTCTCGTGACATCACGGCTTTTTCCACTCATCAGGGTCATTATCAGTTTCGCAGGATGCCATTTGGGCTCTGCAATGCCCCTACGACTTTCCAAAGACTAGTGAACAATGTATTGGCGGGGTTAATTGGGAAAGATGCATTAGTATACCTAGATGACATAATTATTTTCTCAAAGGATGTGCCTACGCACTTGGAGAAATTAAGAAAGGTATTGGAACGTTTAGCATCAGCGGGTTTGAAGCTAAAACTTAGTAAGTGTGAATTCTTGAAACAAAAGATTAAGTATTTGGGGCATGAAGTAGACGAGTCAGGTATACATGTGAATCAGGATAAGATAAAGGCTATCTTAAAGTTTCCAACACCGACCAAGGCAGATCATGTACGATCTTTTCTGGGACTAGCGGGTTACTACAGGAGTTTTGTGTATCAGTTTTCTAGCAAGGCAGCACCTTTGATTAAACTGTTGAAGCAGACAAATAAGTTTGAATGGGGTCAACCACAAGAAGAGGCATTTAGTATATTAAAGGAGGCTCTGACGCAACCACCTGTTTTGACTTTCCCAGATTTCAAGAAACCGTTTATTTTACATACAGATGCATCGGGGGTTGGACTTGGGGCAGTATTGGCACAAGAAGATGAGGGGGGAAAGTTAAAACCCATTGGCTACGCAAGTAAGGCGTTAAATGATACAGAGAAGAAATATAGTGTTACACATCAGGAGGCATATGCCATAGTGTGGGCTTTGAAACATTTTCGTCCTATTATTTTTGGTTACTCTATTACAGTTTGTACTGATCATCGCCCATGTCTCGAGTTGTTCAAGGGAAAGAATATGACTGGGAAGTTAGCACGATGGCACTTGACTATTCTGGAGTTCAACCCTACTTTCAATTTTGTACCTGGTAAGATTAATGTAGTTGCAGATGCATTAAGTCGACAGACTGTGAACTCTGTAACCACATTGAGTACAATATCCCCACAGAAGTTAAAGACAAAGCAAAGGGAAGATCCTATGTGGAAGAGGGTAATTTATGGTCTAGAGTCAGGGGAAGAGGTAGAAGTTCCAGGTCTACCGCTGAGAACAACAGAGTTTATCCTGAGGGATAATGTTCTTCATAAGGTAACTGTAGTTGAAGGGAAAGAAACATACAGAATAGTAGTGCCAGGGTCTCTGATAGAAACAGTATTAAGGCTTCTTCATGATGCACCGCAAGCAGGTCATAAAGGGAGGGACGCTTGTCTAGAAGAAGCTAGGTCGAGGTATTTCTGGTTGAAAATGCGTAAGGACATAGAAAACCATATAAAGAAATGTGTATCGTGTGCGAGGAACAAGGGAATTACGGGACCACCCGCTCCTCTGCAAACATTTCCAAGTCCTGCTAAACCTTGGGATGTGGTAGCCATAGATGTGTTACAGCTACCTACAAGTTATCAGGGATCAAAGTATCTGTTGACTTGTGTGGATCACTTCAGTAGGTTTGTTGTGTTAGCTCCTCTACAAGATAAATCAGCTCAGTCCATTGCACATGCTTTAGTAAACTCATTGTTTTGTACATACACTATACCCCGTGTGCTGTTGTCAGACAATGGGACAGAATTTAGAAATAGTGTCCTAGAAGAAATCTGCAAGCTCTACAATATTAAGCAGGTGTTCACGGTTGCATACCATCCTCAAAGTAATGGTATGGTGGAGAGAGTAAATAGGAAGATTTTGGAGGTACTTAGACATCTGGCAGGCTCAATTCAAGCAGGCTGGGAAGATTGGTTATGCCAGGTAACCGCATGTATAAATAGTTCCATACATTCCTCACTGGGAAAGACACCACATTATATTATATATGGTGAGGATAAGGTCCTACCATATGATATATTGGTTGGAAGACCAGGCCCAGTGTATAATGTAGACGACTATGTGAGTGTCCAGGGACACGCTTTTGCAACCATTCACCATGAAGTAAGAAAGCATATGGAAGCCTCACGGGCAGAACATATTGCAAGGCAACATAAGTTTGCAAAGAAAGTAGAAATTGAGGAAGGAGATGTTGTGATGGTGAAGACTCCAGAGAGACAGAACAAACTATCTCCGAAATTCAAGGGTCCCTACATTGTAAAAAGGGTATTGGGAAATAAATTAATAGTTCAGGATAATATAACAGACGCGGATCTACAGGTACACGTGGATAGAATAAAGAAGGTTCCAAAGGAAACGGTCCAAGTGGGAAAGGAAACAGAGTCTGAACCTGAGCAAAGAATGCATTTGAGATCAGGGAAATATCTGGCAAAAATAATCTAATGTTGATTTTGTTCGCAGACCATCATGAGGACATGGGGAGTGTTCTGCGTGATGTTGGTGGCGGCGTTTGTGAGTTCCAAAGGTTCGACTGACCAAATAAAACCGGGTGCCTTAGTGGGTACTGATGGGAGACTTGAGGTGGTCACGGACGTAATAACAGTAAGACTCAATTTTGGAACTCTGTTGGACCTAAAGACAAGGGTTGATGATTTCCAGCTGAAGTTTCATAACGCCATAGAAATGTCGTCTGCTAAATTAGGTAAATTGATGAACTCGAGCTACCCTCTGGAACGTCAAATAAAGGTACAGTTGGAAGACAGATATTTTCAAATAAAGAATATGATGAAATACTCGGAACAGAATTTACCCAACTTCTCAAGTGAGGTTAGAAAATTAGCTCATAATCAGATTACCAATAGCAGGGCTAAAAGAGGATTATTTGACATTGGAGGGGTAATTGCTAAAACTCTATTTGGAACAGCTACTAGTGACGATGTCGAAGATCTAGGACGCAGACTAGAGATTTTAAACAAGGTGATTGTAGAACAAAATAGGGTCATAGATAGTACGTTTTCCTTGGCAGCTAATGTGGCAGAAGAAGTAAATGGAGTTATTGAAAAGACTAATGAGGTAATTAAGGAATTAGACAGGTTAGCTAAACACTTGGATTTTACAATGTTTGTGTTAAACCTAGATCAATATTTAAGTATTGTGGAAAATTACATAAATGGACTGAATGCTCAAACCAGAAAACTACTCCATAACCTAAGGAATGCAGTGCTAGGTAAGGCCGACGCTGACCTTCTGTCAGTAGTTGATCTGCAAAGGGTGGTTGATGTGGCTAGAATTAAGCATGGTTTGAATCCTTTCTTTGAAGGTGAATCCGTATCTTACTACTATCCACTTTTGGAATCATGCTTAACGACTAAAACTATTCTTATTCACGTTCCCACAAAACATCAGGTTCATTTTAACATATGGTCAGTGAAGCCATTTCCCATGAGGTTAGGGGCGGAGATCATGATGTTAAATGTGGATTATGATTATATTATTGCATCTCAGGATCGCTCACTGGTGGTTGCAGTTACCAAGGAACAGCTAGAAGATTGTCATACAGCATATTACCATTTGAAGGTGTGCCCAGCTCTAAATTTTATTTTTACAGGACCCGAGGAATCCCAGTGTGAACTGTCATTAATCCAGGCTGATGCTTCAAGCTCCATTAAACATTGTGAGTACCTGAGACCAAAAAGGAAGTCAGATGTTTATGTAACGTATTTTCAGGGCATTGCATATTATACTTTCACTAAGCCAGCAAGAGCAACTATTACTTGTGAAGATGGCCCTTCAGGAGCAAAACATGTGTCTGAGGTGGGTACGTTTGTAGTTCCACCTGCGTGTTCATTTTTAAGCAATACTAAAACAGTTTTGGCCACGAAGCATCATCTTGGATTGGTCCTAAACAAATCTGTGGAATTTGTGAAAGTCCATCCTCCTCTCCCAGCAAACTTTTCTACTGTTAATATGGATTCTGAGAAAATAAGATTGATGGAATTGTTAAACATGTCTGATGTTCATCCTGTAATTGAATCTGCTCTACCTTTCCATCTGCAACGGGTAGCTGTGTACCCTTGGTCCGGAGTGACTAGTTTATTATTCATATTATATTTCATATTCTCTTGTTACCTGTTCAGGAGTTTGAGGGTTTTGAATGGTGAGATTAAAAAGAAGAAAAACAGAAGATCAAGGAATATAGAGGTTCACCATACACAACCTAGGGAAGATGAATTGTAAGGATAATTTTAAGGACACCTCAACAACTAGGTAGTACACTACACGGTTAGTTGTAGGGATTTAGAATTAAGGAATTGTATGAATGTGTATTACATTTTATTATCCATGTATAATTACTTAATTTAAGGAAGTATTATTAATTATCCATTGTATCATTCACGAGCTCAACGATTTATTTTTCTTTTATGTTAATTCATCCAATGTGTATATATTTCATCTTGTATATATTGTATATATATATTACCATGTCAAGAGTCAATCTAATAATCAGGAAGGCTAAGCATTGTTTAAAGTAAATTTAATATTATTGTGAACTGCAGGGACGCAGTTGTTTCAGCGTGGCCGAGCAATGTATCCGTGGCTGATCACGTTCGCGATACATGATACACCTATGGTGTTGGAACATTCCGTTAAGCCAAAGCAGTTCAAGCTAGTTTCATTAGACACAACATCCTTTGAAAAGTGCTGAGTTGCAGCGTGGGGGAATCTTCCATGCTGAGCTACTGATTGCTAGATTCACTCTGTAATTATCTATATGTTAATCTCTATACTATAATCAACTCCATATTGTCATCTCGTATGTAGAGAAAGGGACAATATATATTTACTCACTTTATTCTTATATAAACTCATATCTAACTTATCCATATTTCATATGTAAGCTTAGCATTGTAAATAGCATCATCGACAACCTGTCATCTGAGAAAGGGTGTGGCAGTGTATACAACGAGCGAGGACTACCAGAGAGAGAAGGCGCATTACACGCCCTGCCCTGAAGACAACAGGTTCACTCCTACCTTATATTAGAGAGACACGAGATGTCTGTATAACCTGTAACTATATCTAATATACTCAGTAAATAGAGACAAGTCCACGAGTTTACTCTAACCCTTGAGTAACTAACTTAGTTCCCCAGGAAGACTAGAGTGGTAGTTCAGAGCAACGGTAAGTTGGCTTGAAACCAGAGGTCTACATCGGCGTAGTAAGTAATACTAGCCCGAGAGTAAGTGAGAGTTTCCAGCAGGTGTTTCCGAGAGAAGCTGTTGCTGAGCTTGGACGACCCCACGAGTACATAGGTAATGAGACCATTCCTGACATGATGTAATTATGGGACATAGCCAGAGAGTGATAGAGCCTCATCACCTGGCTGGGCACCACCTGGAAAGGCTTCCTGAATGAATATCACTTGTGGGTGATGGCGATAAACATATGTTCTGAGCACAGTGTGTTTGAAATAGTGTCTGATTCCAAAGGCATTCCATGATATGGCGTGAAATTGCATGGAACTAGTGAAGTTGCCCCTGCGTTTGCGAGACGGATGAAGTTGTAGTCAGAGAGGATGCACTGCCAGATGATGTGCCAGGTGTAGGAGGCTGGGCTGGCACCAGGCCACTAACCCTCTCAAAATTGGAAGTGACCGCATCAAGTCTCTCAGTGAGGGATGCGACATAGGCGATGACAACTTGATGTGCCTCAACTAAACTGTCGAGTTTGCTTGTGGTGGTGGCTTGCTGACTGATCAGGCTGTCAAAACGAGCATCTATAGTATCAAACCGTGTCGTCAGCGCTATGCAGCGTGATTCCAAAGCAGCAACAGCCTTATGAAGAGTTACGATTTCAGCTGATTCAGTAAGACGTGAAGAGGAAGTTTGTTGTTGTTGTTGTTGAGGTGGTGGTGCACCTAGCTGACGTGGGACAGAGCATGACCATCTGGCACAACCATGCCAAACATTAACCCCTACCTCACCACACTGGGGACACTTCCACTGTGAGGTGTCTGGCGGGGGTGAGGATTCCGAATGGGAGGTGGAAGCATCAGTGGCACGTGTGCGGTATGGGCAGGAACATGTGGAATGAGCAGCAGCGCACCAGACACACTTTGCTGAGGCAGAACAGTATTGGGAGATGTGGCCAATACCCCAACAGTTGAAACATGAAGGTTGATCATCTTTCATCCTGTGCAGCTCACAGGGAGGAAGGAGAATTCGTGTACAGATGGTGGTGGCTCGAGTTGACTCCATGTGATCACAATGCGGCTGATAGGGGTTCCGTTTTGAATAAATCTACGTGCAGTGTATACACCAAGAAGTTCCTTTGCAAGGAAGGGGTCAGAATTTACAGGGTAGTGAGTCACAAGATATGTAGGGAACTTGCGGGGTCTGTTGGTTGAGTCCTGAATATCAAGGTACACAGACAAAAACTCACCACCCATCACCCTGTTAATTATGTCCTTATGATTCCTTGAGATGTATACAAACTTCGATGTGACAGCAGACATCTTAACCTCCGCCAGTTCCCGATCCATAGTGAATGCTTTGTTTACTTCAGTCAGCCAACGAAGTTTTAAGTCACTGATCAGGTTCTCTCTAAAATCCAGCTTGATATAAGCATCACTGTGAGCAAAGGCTGTGGCAACAGATGAAGACACCGAGGGTACAGGCAGAGGAAAATGGCGTGGTAGAGTGACATCAATCTCTTGTCGAGCGGGAAGTTCATGACACTTGGTTGATTTAGCTGCAGGAGACCGTGGTTCGCCAATGGTGTTCTACCCATAATCCATTGGGCCGCATTTTGGGCGTTTGGTGGAGGTGGAGGCAACAACAGACTGGAACTCATGTCGAGCTGGTGGTTTGAGTGGTAGCCAGTGTTCCATAGCTTGTTCCTCGTTATCAGTTAGGTGTAGGTTATCCTCAATCTCAGCAATGGCAGCTGGTCTTGAGTAGTCCATTGTTCCATTGACAACACTGCCACTCCACGCCAGGGTAGTGGCGTCACACACGCACTGCGCATACGTGGACTGAGGCGCCGCCAACCATAGAGTCTATGCCTGGGAGTCTGAGTTTTTAATCTCGACTACAGATTAAGTTCAAAACCCCATATACCCACTGATGGCACTGTAATGATCACTGTGTCTTACTTCAACTTATGTCACACGGTGAAAGGTGAAGCATCACTAGGGCTCTCAGAAATCCACAAGAAATGTAGAGCTCACCCATGCATTGTTTACGTCCACAGAGAGATCTGTAGAGAGAATCAATCAATGTTAGAGGCAAAAGCAAACATTATAAGACTAAACAATGCAAGTAGGAACTCTGGGTTGGAGTTACACAAAAATAAGAGCAAATTCATCATCTTCAATATAGAAAATCAACTAGCAGAAATAGAAGGATTAGAAGTTGTGGAGACTATTAAATATTTAGGATTAGATATAAGAAACAAGAGAGACTGCTTTAAGAGTTATAAGGTTAATATTAAAAAAAAAAGCAAAGAAACTCGTAAGTAGGACATACTCAGTGACAGCCAAAAGTTGCAACAAACTAGTGATTGGAAAAACTTTCTGGAAAGGTTTGGCATTGCCTGGAGTATTGTATGGGGTTGGTGTAGTGAAATATAACAAGAAAGAAATAGATATGTTTCAAAAAATTGAAAACTCAGTGTACCGAACGATCCTTGGGGCAGAAAAAAGCACAGCAATTAGTGGACTAAGAGGAAAAGTGGGTGCCTCACTCACGAAATAAAAAAATTATTAGAACAAAATTACAATATTTACAAGGAATAATTAGAGATGGAGGAATCAAATTAATATACGAGATAGTAGAAGAATTGAAGGATAACAGAACAAATAAATGGATAAAGGAATGTGAGGAAGGAATGAAATCATTAGATATTAATTTAGATAAACTAAAAACAATGAAGAAGCAAGAACTCCTAAACAAGATTTATGAATGGGATACTAAGACCTGGAGAGAGGAAATGGAAAACAAGACTATTCTAAAGATCTAAAGAAAATGGAAAAAGGAAATGGAAATGACAGAGGAATTATATGACAATACACCAGCATCAGTGGTGTTCTTTAAATGTAGGACTAATACTTTAAACCTGAGAGACAGAAAAAGATTTAGACAAGAGAACAACGAAACAGGATGCAAGATATGTGGAACAGATCCAGAAAACTTAGAAAATTTTGTGCTTGACTGTACTGGCTATGTTGAGGAAAGAATAAAAATTAGAAAATTGCAACAACCTTATATTGAATGCAAGGAAAACATCATTGGATGACTGTTATTCGACAGTGGAAAATGTTTAGACAATATAAAAAAATATCTTTATAAGTGTTGGAAAATAAGGGAGAATAAATTAAAGGAGGTTTTCAACAACTAAACGACAGAAGAGGGGCCGTTGTAAAGGCTATCCCTCGACAGTCGACACCATCGCATCACAGTGTTAACCAAATTTAGCAAAATGTTATGCTTTAAGCATAATTTGGCCTGAAATTAAGTGTCTAGCATAATTTCTAGCATAATTGATTTCTTAGCATAATTCTAGCATAACCCTGCTCTGTCTGGAATAAATTTAGCATATATCTTACTCGCTGTCACGAGTCAGACATAGACTCGTGACGTAATGTAAGCATAAGAAATAGAATGTTCTAGAGTAGTGGAATATTCCATACAGATGACACAAAGGAAACAGGAGTGGGTTAAGATGTAGGTGTAGCCTAGTTAACCTGCAGGGTTAATCCGCAGGTACTGGATTAGTAGCCAAAATTAGAAAAGGGTCAGGAAGGTCGGGTTTCAACCGAAATTGCCACATTCAGTCATATAGGTGTTCGTACATTAATTACATCTTATATTAATAAATTATGCTACCAGAGTAACTTATGGTATTGCAAATGATCGTGAAGTGGAGGGAGATTATCGGGAATTATTAGTACGCCATAGGTAAATTGCAATGGCATGTATAACTAAAGTATGAGTGGGTACTATGTAAATCGTAGCCAGTTAGGAAAAACGAACAAAGATAAGGGGAGGAGCCAGGAAAATTTTGAACTTGCAGCCTCTCAGTTAAAATTGGAAACATAAGTCAGTTTGGGAGACACACTTGAAGAAGGGAACACACTCGTATCGTCAGCTTCCCTTGCCTAGATCAATCCTCCACGTGTGCAGTGGGGAGTGATCAACGTAGACGCCGAATTCGTTGTATATTACACGATTCACAAGGCTTTACAGTTGTATACTGACTAGTTGCATTGACGCTGGTTCAGTAACTGAATTAAGGTGAGGGGGAGCTGGATCTTTGAAGAAAATTACGAGTGTGTTGTGAGACTCTAAATTATTCCGAGTGTGAGATATTAGAAAAATATTCCAAATTTACGTGTTAGCATTGATAGAATCACTACAGTGTAACGTAACCTAGACTAGCGTCACGTGTACGAGCGAGACGTAGCGAGAGCGAGTAGCTAGTTAGCGTTGCGTGAGTGCGTGAATGTGTGTGTGTGTGAAATTTAATTATTCATGTTGGCTTAAGCTACTGGAGTTGAATAAATATAGAAATTTGCAATTGGTTGTTTGAATGCACCAGTAGATTTGTTACCTATATAAATACATATACATCGGGAAGAACCCCTTTACATTAAAAAAATTCTATGTGCGGGGGTGATTGAGGCCAACGGGGAATTAATCCCCGACTTTTTGTTCTTCGCTGCAGCCAACCAACGAGATCATAAATTGAACCGGGCAAGGTAAGTTATAATTATCATATTATAAATTAAATTATCGATCATTCTCACATCACCGTCACACTCGCAAACTCAGTTTTCACTATTTCAAATTTCCAGTTTAATCAATGTGAAAAGAAAAAAACTAAATTACTCAATGACAGTAATAAAATACATTAATTATTGTGCCGTGTAATATCGCGCCAACGGTTTGTATGCATTTATTCTCGTGTATTCCCGTTCAGCCCAATTCCTATACAGTTTCTCGTACTTCCTCATCAGAGTCATCACACATGCCCAGCCGGCCAGCCCAGACGATCGGCAGATCAGACTCAGGGGTGGGATCTTCAAAACTTCGTAAGTTGGTGGCGTTACAATCACCTTTACTCTCTCCTAGCCGCCATATTTGATCGTGGCTTACGAAGATCATAAGTTGCTATCTCCAAAGCTTCGTAACCTCCTTTGTAGCTCACGATGATAGCTTCGTAGTGAGCGTCGCTGCCCGTTCCATTCCGTGTGTTTTGTTCATCCCACCATCCAGCTGACTGGCTCTCAGCCAATCACAATGAAGGAAACAATATGTCCTTGGTACTGTAAGCCAATCATAACATAGTATCACAATGTCAACAAATAAACATTGTCTCAGATGTCAACACCACCAGCTGATAGATGTGACACAGTCACCAAGTTACATCAGACAGGAATTAACAGCAAAAGACAGGTAAGTGAATTAGTATACTGTGTTGATAAACATTTAACACAACAGTGGAGTTAAGGCAGCTGCCCCGGGCATATTTTTAATATCACGCCAATCACTAGTATATTGTATAATATTATAGATTTTTGGTTAGGTTAGGTTTGGCTAGTTTAGTTTAAGAGGTTAGGTTACGTACTGTAAATCAAGAACAGCATGATACAAATAGTTTACTGGTAGCTGGTTGTCATGAAAATAAATCAAAGACATTGACTGGGAGGACATTATATTCTTTTAACTTCTACTGTCACTGTTTTATTTCCTTTACACCTACCTACAGTAGTTTCTATGATAATCTCAAAATCTGTACAGTTGATTGCCCTTACCAAGTAACAGGCAGAAATATACCATATGTAGTGAAATCTGGCAAGTGCAATATAATAACTAAGACTTCAAACAGTTTTATTGAAAGACAGATCAAGGAAATAAAATATATAAGCATTATTTATATTATGGATTCGGCTGTTGGTATGGGCACACATGGGTTGAAGGATGGGGGGGAGTGTCCATTGCCTGATTTAGATACAGTACCATTTTAATATGATAACCAGGTATTGTAATTTATTCTGCTTGGTTCTGCTTTGTTATTGAATTATGTACCATTTTTCGTTATATTTCAGGTGGTGACACTAGTGACACAAAGACATTCACCCACATAGAAGAGGCTATGGCTCAAGTCATTAAAGAAGTGCAAGTGTCGGGTATTTCTGTGGACTCCAAGACCCAGGCAGTATGTAAAGTATATAACAGTAAAAAATATCCTGCTGTTCATCTAGGCTAGTAATATGGAAATCTTCCGTCAGTGGCACTAGTGAAGTAATTACATTGAGAGTTATTTTGAGCAGCATTACCTCTCAATTCCATTCAAAGTTAAACAGTGCAAATCATAAGGCCTTAGTCCTAGGAACAAATATACAAGATGTTCTCATATATCCATACCTTCAGTAAATACGGTACATGTACAGTGATGACCCAATATACAGGAGTCAAGTACATAATGATTTTTTACATTTTGTGTATCATATAAATAACTCCTGTTAGCAATTCATGTAGTCGTAAAAATTGGAGCCATGTTAATCAAAACTAAATTTGTGATGCTTTGCTGAATTCCATGTGTATCATATGAGTACTTTAACCAAGTAAAAATGACAGTACTGCTGCTGTACTTATATGTATGACTAATTATATACTGCTTTCTTTAAGAGTGACTTTACAATTTTAATTCATAACGATAATCCTTAATATTTCTCAAAAATTATATGAAAGTTGCTAATTTTCATAATTTCTCAGCTGCTGAAGAAGACTTGGATGAAGGTGATGTGGATGACCCAGGACTGCCATCAAGGGCCCCTTCACCTATACCTGGGCCAAGTTGGCAGGACTTCGGGCCAGTTACAGTGGAAGACTGTGAGGTTTTGACTGGTGACAGCTTGCCGAAGCTGGTAGAACCTCCACCAAGTGAGGAACATTCATACCACAGCTATGTAGCCTCAAGTCGCCCTTCCTCTAGGTCAGCTGGCAGTGTGACAGCTCATCTGGAATCTACGCTAGCTCCAGATATACTAGTTGTCCATAAGACTATAAGGGATATTTTGATGGATCTTGCAGAAAATATAGCCAAAATATCAGAACCTTTGGTGAACATTAAAAAGGCTATCGAGAAAAGGTGATTTGTTTTCAAGTGTGTTTTGTTGTGTGTGTGTGATTTTTTTTTTTTTTAATGATTAGTGTGGTTTAAGTTCTGTTATATTTTGTAACAGAGTTATTAGTGTGCAAGTATGGTTTTAGTTGTGTGGTTTGTGTGTAGGTTTCAATCTAAAGTATTGTTAACTTCTGCTTTTTTGTATTTATGAAATTTCATTATTTATTTTAATTATATATTTTGTCTTTCAAATATGGCTTTTAACATTCACATTTCATGTTAGATTTATTATTCTTTGAGTAAAATCAACTTTTTTATCATGCATTCTTATCTTTGGCTAATAATATTAATGTCTTAGTTTTATTTACATATCAAGGTTCGAAGATTAACTATAAGGATATACTTATGCCGTACTGTGGCTTTAATCTTATTGTATTTTAATAATTTCTCTGCCATATTTGTGATATGTCCAAGCAATGTGAAGAGTGCCAAACAAGTACTGTAGTCATTAAGGAATTGGTGTTTTTTGTTTTCAGTCATTGTTGGAAAGTACATGAGTTCAAACAGCTTTCCAATATCATAAATTTGCAGGTTTTTACTCAGGTATATATAATGTAATGAACTGTGATAATGCAGGAAACTAATAGTACAAATAGCTAGGGAGGTATCATGGATTTCTGTAAACTTTACAGGTGTCTTATGTAAATAAAATGTAGGTTTTTTTATAGTCTATAATTAAAACATTTAGAAAAACCAATACCAGTCACATATTTGTTATATGCTGTTGAAAAGCATTTATTTTAGAAAAATACAAGTCTTATGTAATATGAAAACAGGTGAAAATTATGTATTAAATTATACTGTTCAATAAAATTAATTGAATTGGTTGGAAAGGTTCATGTACGGTACATGTTATTGAGACTTATACAACATGATAATATTTGCATTAGTTAATTCTGTGACATATTTTTGTCTTTAGATTTGGGAATATGGTCAACCTTTTACACATCTCCAGTATATATCAGTAGGTATATAATTTCAGTTATTTAAATGTTACCAGCTCACACATCACATTAATGTGCTTGTAATATTTTCATTAGAAAGTCAATCAATCATAAAGAAAGTTTATCAACCTTAATTTAAGAATATCCACTTCATGCAAAGGACTATGTATTAAAGACTCGTACTACATGGATTAAGTTAGGTCTAACTATGCAATGAAGAATTTCTGCTTTGTTTGCAGGTAACTGGAAGCCACTTTCCTGCAATTAGTAAGTCACCATTATATCCTATTATTCTTAAACACTCCAAAAGTAATGATACACACAAAAAGTATTTGTAACATTCTATTTCACAGTGCATCGATTTAAATTGACACTTGCAGCTCCATTCTCCTAAGCTGCTGGATCTCCTCCTCTTGTTTATGTTTACCGATAAGTGACAACAACAACAACCATTATGTCGCCTGTGTCGGCCACGCCAAGTATAAATAAACTCAAAACATAACTATTTACGGGTTGTTTTTCAACTACGCGACCCTGCTATCAGCCTTAAGAGTGCTTTTCAGTTTTCGTAGCGCTACGAACAAATATGGCGCATAATGGCGGACGGAAACTCCCTTACGAAGCTTTGAAGATACGATCTTAGCGGTTATGAACAACTTACGAACAAATATGGCGCTACGAGAATCATAACTGCGGTTACGATGCTTTGAAGATCCCACACCAGCTTTGCAATCATAAGAGGGACACTATGGCCGCCGGTGAGAGGGAGAGCTTTAGAGGTAGAGGTAGTGACAGCACAGACAGCGATGATGCTCTAACAGAAAAAGTGTGCACGCCACAAAGGAAGAAAAAGCGTTATAGTCAGTCATTTCGTCCCGAATGGCTGTCTGATGAAGAATTTATGGAATGGCTGGTGAGAGACAAAACAGGAAGTGCTCATTGTAAGTGGTGTAACAGCAGCATTTAAGCAAAGCTGAGTGTCCTTAGACTTCATGCACAGTCCAAGAAACATCAATGTTTAGGAGAGGTCTCAAGTGGTAGCAATAAGGTAAGGCATATACGAGTATATATTATTATTATTATTATTATTATTAGTAGTAGTAGTAGTAGTAGTAGTAGGAATGTTATTTAGGTCTAATTCACAAGATATTCTTTGTTGGTAAGTACTAAGTAATGGAAATCAATATATACAATTTGTAGCCACAGTGAATAAATTGTTACATTTTATATAGTCTTATATAAATTTTGTAGGAAGTGATTTAACAGGAGCCTTAGGAAACAACTGTAGGCTATGTTTACCTACTGGTAATATTATATACCGGTATAGTAGATATATTCAAATACTTCAAGATAGGTTTAATAGGAGGGTGTCTGAGAAGGGAGTGGCATATCATGTCAGGACTTCACCCTGTAATTTTGTCCCTTCGTACTGAAATTGTTTGTTTGAACTTGTTTAAATCTTTTGGTAGTTCTAGGCATCAAAGTAGCATAAATATATCTTTCTTTCAGATCTCTCAAATATTCAAGGCACCCGCTCAAGTCCAAGATGCTATTTCACGTGCTGAGATTAAAATGACTGCTCTTTTTGTGGAGCATCATTTACCATATGCAGTGATGGATCATTTGTCTGAACTGCTTCCTGTAATATTCCATGACTCGGAAATTGCGAAGGGCTATGCTAGTAATTGAACAAAATGTGCTTTGATTGTTGCAAATGTCCTTGCATCAAATTTTAAAAGGGAGCTGTTAGAAAATATCAGGGAGTCTTGCCAATTTTCAGTAATTATTGATGAGTCAATGGACATTGGGACAGAATCTGTTATGGCAATAGTTGTTATAAGTACTATGACTCAGCTGAGGGGAAAGTAGTAACCCGGGGTGGGATCTTCAAAGCATCGTAAGTTGGTGGCGCTACGATCACCTTTACTCTCTTGTAGCCGCCATATTTGATCGTGGCTTACGAGGATCATAAGTTGGTATCTCCAAAGCTTCATAACCTCCCTCGTAGCTCACGATGATAGCCTTGTAGCGAGCGTCGCTGCCCGTTTCGTTCCGTGTGTTTTGTTCATCCCGCCACCCAGCTGACTGGCTCTCAGCCAATCACAATGAAGGAAACAATATGTCCTTGGTACTGTAAGCCAATCATAACGTAGTATTACAATGTCAATAAATAAACATTGTCTCACCACCAGCTGATAGAGATGACACAGTCACCAAGTTACATCAGACAGGAATTAACAGCAAAAGACAGGTAAGTGAATTATTATACTGTGTTGATAAACATTTAACACAACAGTGGAGATAAGGCAGCTGTCCCCCCCGGGTATATTTTTAATATCACGCCAATCACTGGTATATTGTTTATAGATTTTTGGTTAGGTTAGGTTTGGCTAGTTTAGTTTAAGATAGGTTAGGTTACGTACTGTAAATCAAGAACAGCATTATACAAATAGTTTACTGGTAGCTGGTTGTCATGAAAATAAATCAAAGACATTGACTGGGAGGACATTATATTATTTTAACTTCTACTGTCACTGTTTTATTTCCTTTACACCTACCTACAGTAGTTTCTATATTAATCTCAAAATCTGTACAGTTGATTGCCATTACCAAGTAACAGGCAGAAATATACCATATGTAGTGAAATCTGGCAAGTGCAATATAATAACTAAGACTTCAAACAGTTTTATTGAAAGACAGATCAAGGAAATAAAATATATAAGCATTATTTATATTATGGATTCGGCTGTTGGCATGGGCACACATAGGTTGAAGGATGGGGGGGAGTGTCCATTGCCTGATTTAGATACAGTACCATTTTAATACGATAACCAGCAGGTATTGTAATATATTCTGCTTGGTTCTGCTTTGTTATTGAATTATGTACCATTTTTCGTTATATTTCAGGTGGTGACACTAGTGACACAAAGACATTCACCCACATAGAAGAGGCTATGGCTCAAGTCATTAAAGAAGTGCAAGTGTCGGGTATTTCTGTGGACTCCAAGACCCAGGCAGTATGTACAGTATATAACAGTAAAAAATATCCTGCTGTTCATCTAGGCTAGTAATATGGAAATCTTCCCTCATTGGCACTATGTGAAGTAATTACATTGAGAGTTTATATATATAAAACATACATTTTGAGCAGCATTACCTCTCAATTCCATTCAAAGTTAAACAGTGCAAATCATAAGGCCTTAGTCCTAGGAACAAATATACAAGATGTTCTCATATATCCATACCTTCAGTAAATACGGTACATGTACTGTGATGACCCAATATACAGGAGTCAAGTACATAGTGATTTATACATTTTGTGTATCATATAAATAACTCCTGTTAGCAGTTCATGTAGTCGAAAAAATTGGAGCCATGTTAATCAAAACTAAATTTGTGATGCTTTGTTGGATTCCATATGTATCATATGAGTACTTTAACCAAGTAAAAATTGCAGTACTGCTGCTGTACTTATATGTATGACTAATTATATACTGCTTTCTTTAAGAGTGACTTTACAATTTTAATTCATAACGATAATCCTTAATATTTCTCTAAAATTATATGAAAGTTGCTAATTTTCATAATTTCATAATAAGGTGATGTGGATGACCCAGGACTGCCATCAAGGCCTGGGCCAAGTTGGCAGGACTTCGGGCCAGTTACAGTGGAAGACTGTGAGGTTTTGACTGGCGACAGCTTGCCGAAGCTGGTAAAACCTACCACCAAGTGAGGAGCATTCGTACCACAGCTCTTTAGCCTCAAGTCGCCCTTCCTCTAGGTCAGCTGGAGGTGTGACAGCTCATCTGGAATCTACGCTAGCTCCAGATATACTAGTTGTCCATAAGACTATAAGGGATATTTTGATGGATCTTGCAGAAAATATAGCCACAATATCAGAAACTTTGGTGAACATTAAAAAGGCTATCGAGAAAAGGTGATTTGTTTTCAAGTGTGTTTTGTTGTGTGTGTGTGATTTTTTTTTTTAATGATTAGTGTGGTTTAAGTTGTGTTATATTTTGTGACAGAGTTATTAGTGTGCAAGTATGTTTTTAGTTGTGTGGTTTGTGTGTAGGTTTCAATCTAAATTATTGTTAACTTCTGCTTATGTTTTTTAAGAAATTACATTATTTATTTTCATTATATATTTTGTCTTTCAAATATAGCTTTTAACATTCACATTTCATGTTAGATTTATTATTCTTTGAGTAAAATCAACTTTTTTTTCATGCATTCTTATCTTTGGCTAATAATATTAATGTCTTAGTTTTATTTACATATCAAGGTTCGAAGATTAACTATAAGGATATACTTATGCCGTACTGTGGCTTTAATCTTATTGTATTTTAATAATTTCTCTGCCATATTTGTGATATGTCCAAGCAATGTGAAGAGTGCCAAACAAGTACTGTAGTCATTAAGGAATTGGTGTTTTTTGTTTTCAGTCATTGTTGGAAAGTACATGAGTTCAAACAGCTTTCCAATATCATAAATTTGCAGGTTTTTACTCAGGTATATAATTATAATGTAATGAACTGTGATAATGCAGGAAACTAATAGTACAAATAGCTAGGGAGGTATCATGGATTTCTGTAAACTTTACAGGTGTCTTATGTAAATAAAATGTAGGTTTTTTTATAGTCTATAATTAAAACATTTAGAAAAACCAATACCAGTCACATATTTGTTATATGCTGTTGAAAAGCATTTATTTTAGAAAAATACAAGTCTTATGTAATATGAGAACAGGTGAAAATTATGTATTAAATTATACTGTTCAATAAAATTAATTGAATTGGTTGGAAAGGTTCATGTACGGTACATGTTATTGAGACTTTTACAACATGATAATATTTGCATTAGTTAATTCTGAGACATATTTTTGTCTTTAGATTCGGGAATATGGTCAACCTTTTACACATCTCCAGTATATATCAGTAGGTATATAATTTCAGTTATTTAAATGTTACCAGCTCACACATCACATTAATGTGCTTGTAATATTTTCATTAGAAAGTCAATCAATCATAAAGAAAGTTTATTAACCTTAAGAATATCCACTTCATGCAAAGGACTATGGATTAAAGACTCATACTACATGGATTAAGTTAGGTCTAACTATGCAATGAAGAATTTCTGCTTTGTTTGCAGGTAACTGGAAGCCACTTTCCTGCAATTAGTAAGTCACCATTATATCCTATTATTCTTAAACACTCCAAAAGTAATGATACACACAAAAAGTATTTGTAACTTTCTATTTCACAGTGCATCAGTTTAAATTGACACTTGCAGCTCCATTCTCCTAAGCTGCTCACTGAATCCCCTCCTCTTGTTTATATTTACCGATAAGTGACGACAACAACAACAACCATTATGTCGCCTGTGTCGGTCGCGCCAAGTGTAAATAAACTCAAATCTCACTATTTACGGGTTGTTTATCGACTACGCGACCCTGTTATCAGCCTAAAGGGTGCTTTTCAGTTCTCGTAGCGCTACGAGCAAATATGGCGCATAATGGCGGACGGAAACTCCCTTACGAGGCTTTGAAGATACGATCGTAGCGGTTATGAACAACTTACGAGCAAATATGGCGCTACGATAATCATAACTGCGGTTACGATGCTTTGAAGATCCCACCCCCGGCTTCTTGGATTACCTGCATTAAAGGGCGAATCAGCTGAAGACTTATTTAAATTACTTTATGAAGAACTGCAGTTATGCAACATGGACTTGTCAAAATGTATTGGCTTTGCTGCAGACACAACGAATGTGATGTTCGGAGCCAACAGCAGCATTGTCAGTAGATTAAAGGAAAAGAATCCCAGTATCATAACAGTGAAATGTGTGTGCCATTCACTCTCCTTAGCAGTTAGTCATTCAACTAAACTGTTGCCAAAGATTCTTGAACAAGTATTACGAGAATGTAACTCCTATTTCAGTCACTCCAGTAAGAGGCTTCGTGACCTCAAAGACTTTCAGGAGTTTATGCAAGCTCAGCAACACATAATTCTGAAGTTAAATGACATTCGTTGGCTCTCGCTAAGTGCAGGTGTTACTAGGATCCTAGAACATTGGAATGTTTTGCATATGGCATACTTTCAGCCCACACTGAAGACCAATTGTTTTCTTCTGACTTTCTCTACACTAACTTTTCAAACCCATCTGTACTTTCAGTTCTTGGAGTATGTTCTATCACTGACTGATAAAGTTAGTACTATCTTCCAAAGTTCTCACTCCATGGTGCATCGTGTAGTAAAGGACTCACGTCAGCTCTATGTTCAGGTCCTCAGTTGTTTCTTCAAACCCTGTACTCTCAAGGAACCAGTCAGTCAAGTGGTACAAATAGATCCAAAGTACCAGACCTACCATTTACCAGCTAACAAAATCTATGGAGGTATTAAGTTTGCAAGATTCCTACTGGATACAACAGCCAGTAAGAGGGACTTGCAGAATACCAATCAAATGTTTGAGCGGTTGCTTAAATTTCTGGTAGAACTGGCCGTTCAGCTTCAGCAGCGCTTACCTCTCAGTGACACAGTTCTCTCTGATATCTGTTCTTTCCTTGATCCTGAGGAAATTATACGAGGAAGTAATATGTCTGTTGCAAATATCACGGCCAAGATTCCTGGAATTGTTAGAGAGGAATATGAACAAAAGGTGGAAGATGAATGGAGGTGTCTAATGATATGTGATGATGCAGAGAATATTCGCTCACAGAATGCTGTCATTGATACTGAATTGTTTGGGTCAAAAATATGTCACACAGGGAAATACCCACTAATCCCCAAACTTGCTAAAGCATTATTAACCATACCAGTATCTAATGCAAAGTGTGAGAGAATATTTTCCTTAGTGAACTTGAAAAAAACAGAGAATCTAAACAGGCTCAAGACCAGCAGTATGACCAATGAAATCGTGAGTGGAGAAGGCATAAGAAAAGCGAGTGTGTGAAATTTGAGTAATCGAAAGAAATGATAAAAGCAATGGGTAAGAAAATATACCCTCAATGGCACCAATAAAACCAATAGGCAACTGAAGTACTGTAATGAAAGCTATAGTACAATAGGCCTACATGATTTTTTATGTTGTACTGTACATTCATTTAAGAGTTATATACATTTTCAATTAAAATATGTTAAGTGACATATATTGTTGTGTTAATGTATCACTCAGTGTAATATGTTTAGATAATAATAGTTAGCATAATTGTAGCATAAATTAATATTACATTTAGCATATTTTGGGCGTAGTTAGCATATTTTCACAGCAAGTTTAGCATAATTTCATGGTGACGATTTGGTAACACTGTGGCATCATAACAAACCCAAACCACGGTGGCTGAGCCAGGCTCAATGTTTGACATTAATTTGGTACGTGGGTGCATGATTGCCTACTTTACCGGTGCTTGTTACTTATGTTTGTGATATATGAATTGTAGAAGGTTGTTTGGAAAGGTATTATGTTTATTAATATGGTAGTAAATGTATACAGTTGATAAAGTTGTAATAATAGGGAAAGGTCTTTTTGTCTGAGAATAGTTGTAAGTGGTTAAAAACAGTGGTAAATATTGAATGAATTACCGTTATTGCGTACGATTTTTCTACCTTCATTACCCACTTATTTAGACCATTCAAAGACTATTTTCTTCTATGGCATTTCCTCTGCAAATGCCCCATTTCCAAGATAGGGCATATTCAAATGGGGCATTTTGAAATTAGCCTGACCTTACCTGACCTGACCTTACCTAACCTAACCTAGACCGCATCAGACTACCGGGACCTAACCTGGGCAAACTACCGGAACCTAACCTGGGCAAACTACCGGGAAATAATCGTGATAAAGTACAATAAATGACTGGGGCAAAATACTGGGACCCAGCCGGATCTGGCAACACTGCTGCAAAACGGTAATTCTTTCAATAAATACCCTATTTTCTTCTATGGCATTTCCTCCGCAAATGCCCCATTTCCAAGATAGGGCATATTCAAATGGGGCATTTTGAAATTAGCCTGACCTTACCTGACCTGACCTAACCTAACCTAGACCACATCAGACTACCGGGACCTAACCTGGGCAAACTACCGGGAAATAATCGTGATAAAGTACAATAAATGACAGGGGTAAAATACTGGGACCCAGCCGGATCTGGCAACACTGCTACAAAACAGTAATTCTTTCAATAAATACCAAAACAGTAGGCTACATAATGGTGATGTTGAAGAATACTTGTAATAATGAGAGCACAACATAATAACAAGTGTTGTGAGGTGCAATTGAAGTGGGTTTGGTATTTATTGAAAGAATTACCGTTTTGCAGCAGTGTTGCCAGATCCGGCTGGGTCCCATTATTTTGCCCCTGTCATTTATTGTACTTTATCACGATTATTTCCCGGTAGTTTGCCCAGGTTAGGTCCCGGTAGTCTGCCCAGGTTAGGTCCCGGTAGTCTGATGCGGTCTAGGTTAGGTTAGGTAAGGTCAGGCTAATTTGAATATGCCCTATCTTGGAAATGGTGCATCTGCGAAGGAAATGCCATAGAAGAAAATAGTCTTAGAATGGTCTAAAATAGTGGGTAATGAAGGTAGAAAAACCGTACCCAATAACGGTAATTCATTCAATATTTACCGTGGGTTTGTTGGCAGAACAATGCAGGTTTTTGGAATTGACTAAATTCGGTAAATATTTAAACAATTGCCGTTATCGTGTACGGTTTTTCTACCTTTATTACCCACTTATTTAGACCATTCTAAGATTATTTTCTTGTATGGCATTTCCTCAACAAATTCCCCATTTCCAAGATATTCAAATGTCGCATTTTGAAATTAGCCTGACCTTACCTAGACCACAGCAGACTACTGGGACCTAACCTGGGTAAACTACCGGGACCTAACCTGGGTAAACTACCGGGAAATAACCGCTGTAAAGTACAGAAAATGACAAAGGCAAAATACTTTGACTTAGCCAGATCTGGCAACACTGCTACAAAACAGTAATTCTTTCAATAAATTCCCTAAATTCTCTGCCATGACTTGTAAAAATGAAAAAAAACTGGTATGGTGTAATTTTTGGTGTATATACATGGTGTCCGGAATTTTTTGCCCGAAAATTTGGCAAATGAATCCTTTATTAATTCTGAAAAGAAAATACTCTATTGATGTGTTTTTTTTTTCTTTTCTAGTTTAGCGGTAATTGAGACATTTAAATGTGTGACAGAACATTAGGTAATGTACACAAAGGCAGCCCCGTGCCGCGCCCTGCAGCCCGTTGAGTTGCCAAGTCGGAATAAACGTACATTTTATTTCAAATCCGGCTAGGTACCGGGAATTTGCCCCAGTCACTTTATGATAGTTTACACCGGTTATATCCCGGTAGTTTGCCCAGGTTAGGTCCCTGTAGTTTTCCCAGGTTAGGTCCCGGTAGTTTACTGTGGTCTAGGTTAGGTCAGACTAATTTCCAAATAGATGAAAAGTGTCTTAGAATGGTCCCAAATAGTGGGTAATGATATTAAAATATACAATACTGTATAGTGAACCCAGTACTTCTGTAAATTTACCGTCCTTTTTTCATTATGAGTCTGTCCTATTTCTCATTGAAGCATCTGTCAACCCTGCACTAGACAGACACATGGAGGCACCAGAGTATATTATCACCCAAAGTGGACATTTTGTATAGTATTTACATATATATTGTGGATATTGGACCAAGTCGGTAAATATCTACTCTATTGCCGGTTGGTATTACCATGTTTTTACCTTCTTTACCCACTGATTTTTAACATTCTAAGACAATTTTCGGTATTTATTTAAAGAATTGCTGTTTTGTAGCAGTGTTGCCAGATCCATCTAGGTTCCAGTATTTTGCCTCGGTCATTTCCTGTACTTTACCACAATTATTTCTCGTTAGATCCCAGTAGTTTGCCCAGGTAAGGTCACAATAGTCTGCTGTGGTCTAGGTTAGGTTAGGTAAGGTAAGGCTAATTTCAAAATAACCCATTTGAATATGCCCTATCTTGGAAATTTGTGGAGGAAATACCATAGAAGAAAATAGTCTTAGGATGGTCTAAATAAGTGGGTAATGAAGGTTGAAAACCGTACGTGATAATGGCAATATTTTCAATATTTACGGTACCCAATATTCTTCGCAAATGTCCCATTTCAATTTAGGCATTTGGAAATTATCCTGAGCTTGCCTAACCTAACCTAGACCACTGCAGACTACCGGGACCTAACCTGGGCAAACAACCGGGACTAAACAAGGGCAAACTACTGGGACCTAACCTGGGCAAACTACTGGGACCTAACCTGGACAAACAACCGGGACTAAACCTGGGCAAACTACTGGGACCTAACCTGGGCAAATTACTGGGACTTAACCTGGGCAAACTACTGGGAAATAACCTTGCATAAGTACCAGGAAATGACCGTTGCAAAATACTGGCACCTAGCCGGATCTGGCAACACTGCTAGCAAAAGGCAATAGTCTAGATAAATACCACCAAGTCTCTCTATATAAACTTATAAACTGAGTTGAATAAAGTTAATAAAGTATAAAATAAAATATAATAAGATGAAGGCTTTGGATGGTTGAAATAATGTTAAAGTATATAATTTAAGTGTCGGGAAATCACTACCTGAGGTGAGTATATAATAATTATTAAATTACTGAATAAATAATAATAATTCATGGTATTTATCTAGACTATTGCCATTTTGTAGCAGTGTTGCCAGATCCGAATATGTCCCAGTATTTTGCATCGGACAGATCCTGGTGCCTTTTCACTGTTATTTCCCGGTAATTTACCCAGGTTAGGTGCCGGTAGTTTGCCCAGGTTAGGTCCTGGTAGTCTGCTGTGGTCTAGGTTAGGTTAGGTAAGATCAGACTAATTTCAAATTGCCCCATTTGAATATCTTGGAAATGGGGTATTTCCAAAGAAAATGCCATAGAAGAAAAGTGTCATAGAATGGTATAAATTAGTGGGTAAAGAAGGTAAATACATAGTAATACCAACCGGCAATATAGTAGATATTTACCTAATTCATAAATAGAATACATTGTGCATAACATTACTGAATATATAAGTAATGTTACAAGTAGGTAATAGTATTAATCCATAATATTATATAATGATAGAATACAGTATTATTCAAGCATTTGTCCATAATCATTACCATCATTTCTGTTCTGTCAAATACATTTCTTAATACATGTACATCATTTCCTCATAAGTTATTTCCGTCACAAATGCATAGCTTTCATAATACAACTACCCCTAATTGATTCAATTTTCCTTAACCCGCTGTGTGTACAGTTGCCATATTGGTGGGAACAGCCAATCAGTGTGCTTGATTAATGTGCCTAAATTTCAACAGCCAATCAGTGTGCTTGATTATTGTGCCTAAATTTCAACAGCCAATCAGTGTGCTTGATTAATGTGCCTCAATTTCTACAGCCAATCAGTGTGCTTGATTAATGTGCCTAAATTTCAACAGCCAATCAGTGTGCTTGATTAATTACAATGGTTTCCATTTGTACAGAATGTCCGTCTGTCCCTGAACGTATTCTTCAGTGCTGTTTTGAGAATAACAAAGCCAGTTTAACATGTCCACGGAGTATAACCGACATCAGTGAACTGCCCCACATGTAGTAAGACCTGTATTCATTGCCACTCTCCAATAAAAAGGTACTGTAATACCAATTCAAGATGGCCACCAAGTGTTAACATTGTCCCTGTAGACTTCTAAGGTTAGCCCCCAGTAGTCTACCCTGGTTAGGTCCCGGTAGTTTGCCTCGGTCCTGAGTAGGTTAGGTTAGATCTGGTGAGTTCTACCTAATTCTATTTAATGCGTTGTAATGTTTTTCAGACAAATCTGTAGTTCATATCTGGCAAACATTAGTGTTTTCAGAGATTGGGTTTGGGGAGGGAATGGTGATAATTATCTCCCAAAACACTTATTTGCAACGGATGTGAACAACAGATTTGTAAAACAACACTATTAAAAATTGCATTAAGAAAACCTCGAGTTGAAAAGACATTATGGTCAAACACTTGAATATTACCAAATAAAGAGAGAAATATCAGAGTTATTATCAGCATCTCAACTTTTCATCCATAATAATAATTCTAAGACACTTTACTTCTACAGCATTTACTTCGGCAATGCCCAATTTTGAAGATAGAGCATTTTGAAATTAGTCTGACCTTACCTAGCTTAACCCAGAGTTGTAGATAGAGAGAGTTTGGTCAGCCTTCAGAAAGGAGCCATGTTGTTACCCAAGTAGATGGACACGCTCATAGCTTATATTACGCGTCACAGTTTTGTTGACAAAATAAATGGTTAGACAGTAATCATAATATTTTATTTTACATCATTATGCTTATATGGGTACAGTACTTCATTTTTGTTACATTGGAGTGTCTTGATTCCTCCAACTATGCCAGGAAACAGGACCAGATGAACAAAAATAATGGTGTTCTGTTGCTTGGAATAGTTTGGAGGAATAAATTGCTCCAGAAGGTTATCTGCTCCCACACTTTCATACTGGCCATCATCAAAATTATCCTGTAAAAAATTACAGTTAATTAGGACCAATAGATCTATACAATATATTAGACTTATCATTCTATGTAAACCTGATCTTTCCTGCTGAAATTCCCAATATATGAATTAACTATTGAATATCAGATTAAATTAACCTAACCTAAATTAGAATCATATGATAACTGTATCAAATGTGATGACTTTTACTTTACCGTATTCCATTAAATTAGAGCCAATGAATAAGCAAGTGATCCGATTCCTGAAGGGGCTTTTTATATTTTATTATGTACCCTATGAAACTAAAGTGCAACACAGAGTTTTTTTTTTTTTTTTTTTACTAAGAATTAAGGTTCGAAGATTTTTTATATGACATCTACATACCTTTTATTTGAGGGTAAGAGATAAAATATTTCAGTTTAACAAAATCCAAATACAGTACAAATGAGTAGCAACAATTACCTTCATATAGTACTGATAGTAGTAGTGATACGGTTAGATTTGAGAGAAAGAGGAGTTAGTAAAGAGCTGGCCAGAGATAGGTTAGCTTGGAAGGCTATTTCTAAAAACCGTCCAACGCATGCCAGCATGTAAGACGGACGTTAAACTGAATATGATGATGAGTACTGTAAGCAGGGTATATGAAGAAATACAGTACCGGTACAGTATAGGCAATGCCTTGAGAATTGTAGTTACATTTGTCGATACAAACTACCATTAAGAAATCCATCCATTAGAACTAAAACGATGTGTATACAATATTATAATTATAATTACCGTATACACAAATGTTGTATAACTGTATCAAAACTAACCTTGTGTTATAATATCACCTAAGTTTAAGGGGAGATATTCTTTTTGGTGAATTAGAGTGCCTTTATTCCTCCAAAGTATGAGGGTTTAGTAGTACAGTTTATTGTATTATACAGTACAACTTCTACTGGTATAGTCTAATTACCATGTTATAGAGCTTTTTATATTTGTAATGTTATTTTGTGATTTCAGTGCAAGCATATAAAAATATGGGAATAAACTATAAGTACTTCTTAAAGGTAAAATTAACACTAAAAAATTACATACTGTATATGAGTGGCTGAGTGTTACAACCAGTCGAGCGCCACGCCTACTTAAGCGAGATAATTGCCTTTAAAGTATAGGTAATAATGTCACACGTAAGGTATACACGAATAATCTGTTGACCGTTACTTCACTTCATCAACTTGATATGACCACAGTATAACATATACTGTGGTATTTCAGACTTCATTAGAGGCCAAATTTTCTTAGCTTTTAACTGATATATGCCAAAAAGTGTTCAGTTCCCTTTTAAGAAAGATATTACAGGTATAATATATACGACTGCCATGGAGAATATGTGAAAAGTTATTCTCGTACTGAAATATTAGATTAAAATGGAGGATTGGTAAATAATAATAAAATATACTATTTTGCTTAAGAAACTACATTTTTTAAGCATTCTATGGGTATAGTTTAGATGTAGGTACGTTATAGAATAACTTTGAAAAGTTGAAAAGAGTGTGGTACTATCACAATTTCTCCTGTCTATCTAGCGGCTTTTAGCCTCTCTGCCAGGCGCCTGCCTCCAGGTGGGATGGCGCCGGTAGCTGCCAAACGTACGATTCAACATATTGCTTTTTAACAGCGAGAGTTCTAAATAGTAGTTGATTATGTATCTGAGTTTGCTAGGTTAAACTGTTATGAATGAGTGGTAAGCAGGGGAACTGCTGAGTCATCATGCATCTATTTCTCTACACGGGCAAGAATTACAAAAGATTTTTTAATGGATTATAACAATCACACACCGCTCGCATCTTCATCTGCTTCTGTAGTATACATATACAAGGAAATTTATTTATACAAAATAATTATAATCGTCACTGATCTTCTAATCGTTCTTTCGCCATTGGTCTAAAATCGCGAAATTTATGGAGTGACGTCACTATTCTTTCTCTTACCGCCTCGCCTTTCCTCCCTCCCTCCCTCCCTCTTCCTCCTGTACCCCGGTTCATCCGTACTCACTCCCCCCCCCCCCTCTCTCACACTCCTTCTTAAGTTCCTACCCTCCTCTCTGTCACCCCATCACTGATTCCCTCTATCTTCCTGTCTAAATTCTAATACGTCTCACTATCCATGTCCTTCGCCATTGTTTTTTACACTGAGGTACTGAAAGTAATTGTTACTAAGTAGGCTGATGTTTTTGAGTCTGTCTTAATGTGTCCTGCTGTGTGTGTGTGTGTTTTGGTATGTGTGTGTGTTGTAATGATTCCTTCTGTGTTTTGGTATGTGTCCTGTTATGTGTGTGTGTGTTGTTGTTTCCTTCTGTATTTTGGTATGTGTACTGGTGTGTGTGTGTGTTGTTTCGTCTTGTATTTTGGTATGTGTACTAGTGTGTGTGTGTGTTGTTTCCTTCTGTATTTTGGTATGTGTACTGGTGTGTGTGTGTGTGTGTGTTGTTTCCTTCTGTATTTTGGTATGTGTCTTGGTGTGTGTGTGTGTTTCCTTGTGTGTATTGTTATGTGTCCTGTTTTGTGTGTGTGTGTGTGTTTCCTTCTGTGTTTTGTTATGTGTCCTGTTGTGTGTGTGTGTGTGTGTTTCCTTCTGTGTTTTGTTGTGTCCTGTTGTGTGTGTGTGTGTGTGTGTGTGTTTCCTTCTGTGTTTTGTTATGTGTCCTGTTGTGTGTGTGTGTGTTTCCTTCTGTGTTTTGTTATGTGTCCTGTTGTGTGTGTGTGTGTGTTTCCTTCTGTGTTTTGTTATGTGTCCTGTTGTATGTGTGTGTGTGTTTCCTTGTGTATTTTGTTATGTGTCCTGGTGTGTGTGTGTGTGTGTCCTTCTGTGTTTTGTTATGTGTCCTGTTCTATCTATCTATCTATAGCTCCGACGCCTCGCTCCCTCCGGGAACTCCCACCAAAGGGGTGGTCACGGCAGAGGAGTCTCCAGTTTTCCCTGTTAACGCACTCCCTCCTCACTTTCTCCATCCCCCCTCCCCCCTCACACTTCTCTCTCTCACATACTCTTCCACTCTGTTCAGCCATCTAACCGGAGGTCTGCCTCTCACACCAGGTCCCATAACTTCACTTCAATGGGGTGCTGATGGTATAGAGGTTAGCACACTCGCCTGGCATGCGAGAGATCCCGGGTTCAATTCCTGGGTCAGTGGAATTGTTGGATAATTTTCCCAGCCCCCAATGTCCCTGTTCACCTAGCAGTAAATAGGTACCTGGCTGTAAGAGCAAGGATAACATGCTACCTTGTAAGCTGGGTGAAGACATGTTGATGGCTAGAGGAAGATGTGTTGATGTAAAAAACTACCCAGCACACTTCTCAACTACCCAGCTCACACTGGTGAGGGAAGATGTGTTGATGCAAATTACCCATCACACTTCTCAACTACCCAGCACACACTGGAAAGGGAAGATGTGTTAATGTAAACTACCCAGCACACATCTCAACTACTCAGCAACACACTGGTGAGGGCTGGTTCTATCCAGAAATGAGGAATCTGGCATCCTCTACCACACCCTGGCCAGTTCTGTCTGTCTCCTTACTATCTCTCATTCCTTCTGGGTAGCCGACGAGATCCCCCGATTGGGTGGCACAACAAGGAAGACTACAGACGGTGGGAATGTTGGCCCAGGGATACATGCCCGTGAGCCAGCAGTCCCCTCGTCTGCTGCCTTCGAAGAAACAGACCTCCCATTTGGGGGTCCGAGCATCTGCACGGCTTCGGTCAACCAGACTCGGGACTGCTCGGCCAGACAGTCTGGGGAACTACAACAACAACAACTTCACTTCCATACACCTTCTTTACAAACTCCACACTTTGCATTCTCTCCACATGTCCAAACCACCTCAGTGTATTATGCTTCATTCTCTCAACCACTCCACACTTCCATACACCTTTATAAACTCCACACTCTGCATTCTCTCTACATGTCCAAACCATCTCAATGTATTACACTTCACTCTCTCAACCACTCCACACTCAATACCAACAGCCTTCTCACTCATACCACACTTCTCATACACACTCATTTCTTTCTCCATCCCACCTAGTAAGTCCACATGCTCCTCTCAAGTAACTCATTTCCACTGCACCTATTCTACATCTCTCATACATATACACACTCATTACTTTCTCCATCCCACCTTGTAAGTCCACATGCTCCTCTCAAGTAACTCATTTCCACAGCACCTATTCTAGACTGATGAGCCCTACTCCATGTCCATGTCTCTGACGCATATGTCAGTATTGGCAGGATTATACTATTTCTCAGTCCCTTTTTCACTTCCATACTCACACTTCTACCCTTCATAATCCTCCTCAGTAATATTATGACCTGCCTGCCCCTCATTGCTCTCTCCCTGATTTCTCCTTCCATGTTTACACAGAACTGTTCCCAGTTACTTGAATTCCCTCATCTCCTCCATCCTCTCACCCCCTAAAGTTATCTCACATTCAGTCCCAGTTGGTACAGCCACTCTATAGGGTGTAGCAAAGTCAATTACTCCTGTTTTGGTCCTCTCAAATACCATCACCTCACTCTTACCAACATTCACCTTCAGTTTTCTTTGCTTACACACGGACTGAAACTCATCCACCACCCTCTGTAACTCCCTTTCACTCTCGGCCAGCAGCACAGTGTCATCCGCAAATAAGCTTGCAACCAAGATACTCCATTCAGCCTCAGTTTCGCACCCAGGCCCTTCACCTTTGCCTTCATCTCTCTCATGCACCCTTCCATAAAAATATTGAACAACTATGGTGACATGACACACCCCTGCCTCAATCCTACACTGATATCAAAGTTCTCACTCAAATCACCCTCAACCCTCACACAAGCTTTTGCCTTTCTATAGAAAGCCTCAATCCCCTCCAGCAAGCGCCCACCAACACCGTAAATCCTTAATACATCTGTCATAGCTCTCCTATCAACCCTATCGTATGCCTTCTCCAAATCTATGAAGGCAGCATACAACTTCCTACCCTTCCCAATATATTTCTCCACTGTTGATTTTATTGCAAAGATCTGGTTCACACATCCTCTACCCTTTCTGAACCCTCCCTGCTCCTCACTAACTTTATTCCCAGTTACTTCTATCAGTCTCTCAGTAAGAACCTTCCCATACACCTTCCCCGGTACACTAAGAAGGCTTATTCCTCTATAGCTACCACACTCCTCCTTACTCCCCTTCCCCTTGTACAGAGGCACAATTATGACTCTCCTTCAGTTCTCTGGTACCTCTCCCTGTCTCCAAGCCAATATGCATATAAGCAGCATCCACTCCACCACTTCCTCCCCCCCACACCTCAGCATCTCTCCAGTTATTTCATCCACCCCCGGTGCCTTTCCTATTGCTTTCCTGACCTCTTCCCTTCCTAATTCTCCCTGTACATCCTGTCGTCTACCTCCTGCCTCCATCCCCATGCATGTCACCACCGCCTCCCCTCCCGTCCCCCCATTCATCAACCGATCAAAATGCCTATTCCACACTTCTTTCACTTCCTCACTTCTACTCACAGTAACTCCATCCTCTCTCTTCATTCTCACGCTACCAGAATTTCCTTCTCCTCTTTTCACCTCCTTCCAGAATAATTTCTTGTTTTCTCTAAACTTCTCACTCAGTTTCCTACCAAATTCCTCATCCACTCTCCTTTTGCTCTCACTCACCGTCCTCTTCACTTTCCTCTTACGCTCATTGTATTCCCTCTTTCACCTCCTCTGGCACATTTCTCTGCAGGGTTCTCCTAAAAGCCTTCTTCTTATTCTCTATTGCATCCTTCACTTCTTCAGATCACCATGCACTCCCTTTCTTTCCCCTCTTTTGTCCTTTGTACCCAACCACTTCTGCTGCTGTCTTACACACTAAAGTTTTGAATGTTTCATACACATCATGCACTCCCACTCCCTCCCCTATCCCCATCCTTGCATCCCCCAGCACCTCACCCACCCTCCTCTTATATTCCTCCCTATATTCTGCTTCATCTAATTTCCCACTAGCCACCTTCCTCTTTTTCCTCACCCCTTCATCCCTCCTACCATATTCCCACTTAGCACTAACCTTCATCCTTACCAACAACACAAAATGGTCGGAGCATTGGATAATTTCTCTCACCACTTTTGCATCGACCCTGTGATCTTGTATGAAACTTGGAGGCTTGTGATTCCTCCTGACTATGCCACGAAACACGCTCCTTCAATATGGGTGATGTTTCGTGGCAAAATTTGAAGGACTCGCAAACCTCCAATTTTCTGACTACATCACAGGGTCCCTTAACCTTTCATCCACTGCCACATAATAATCAATCAAACTCTTCTGCTCTCATCCTTTCTCTTCCATGTATACCTGTGGATCATCTTGTGCTGAAAGAAGGTGTTTGCCAAGAACAACCCCCTCTCAGCACAGACATCCACCAGATACTCACCCTTCTCATTTACTCCTTCTACACCCCATTTACCCACAATACTTCCCACTTCCTCACCTCCCTTTTTTCCATACATATCTCCCATCATCACCACACTCCTTCCATTATCAATCTTTCTCAGACACGCATTCAATTCCTCCCAAAACACACTCATCCTCTCTCCCTGTCCTACTCTTTTCATCCTCTGGTGCATATGCACACACCCACGCATATTTCACCATCCCAATCTTTCCCGTCATCCATACAATCCTCGACCCATGTCCATCCACACCAACCCATACTCCCCCTACCCTTACCTTCCCTTCTTACCAACCCATCCTCCACCTACCCCAACCATCCCTCCTTACCAACCTATCCTCCTCCTACTTTGTATACTCACACCATCCCCCTGTGAGTTCCCTATCCTCCCTTCTTACCAACCCATCCTCCTCCTATCCCCCATATCCATTTACCTTGTCCTCCCTCTACCCCTGCACACTCTCTCTCTCTCTCAGTGAGTGTGTGACTGTCTGACTGACTCGAGTTACTGCCTACCTGTACAATTTGTGAGTTCACAATTATTATTATTAACTTTAATTAATTATGTATCTTATTCGATGTATTGTCATAATTTTACTAAGAAATATTGAAGTAATAACACTTCCCTTATAATACAGTGAAACACATAGTATAAGCATAAATTATTTAGACATCTTTTAAACGCAGTACGAGAGTTTGGGCTGGTCCGACCTGGCGCCCGCGGGCATCGCTATCGTTCCCTGTTTCCTCTCTTTTTAATTATCTTTTTTCCACGATTTGTGATAACTAAATGGATTTACAAGTTTGTTTTTGCAATAAAAATGTACATTAATGTGTTTATGCTACATAGCAAGCGTTCCCAACGGCTTATAAAATAATCACGTAGAGCACGAAGTAAATAATATTAATTAGCGAGCAGTGGCAACATCTTTGTTTCAGCTGACTGACTTGTCGACTGCCTGCATTTGTCACTCGCCGACACTCGGTTGTATTTCAGACATTCTAGAAATGTCTATATACAAGCTAAGATGATATCCATTTGTTCATTAGATAGAAGAGGAATTGTAGAAATAATTCCTATTAATAACTCAATTTTAGGGTAGTTGGCGCTTGACTTGTTGTAACAGTTAGGGCTACATATAAGGTTACAGTAAGGTACACATATAGGCCTATATATAGAAGAAATAATCCCTCTGGGCTTGGTGCTTCTATTCACTGATTAAGTTATCAGTTAATTAAGTATACAATAATTTATTAAGCTATGTAATATAATATAAAAGTTTGAAAGAAATCTATAGTAAGTGTTGGGCCACACTGTACTAAACGAGTAGAGGAACGAGTTGTTATTTGGGCTCCAATGTTGACTTTTGACTTTATTTGGCCAAAGCTGCCTATCTCTTGGGAACCTGTGCATTGTTTTATCCATTCCTGGGTGTGTTGAACAACCCCACGCTGCACAACAAGGTATTTTTTACTGTGGCTATAGGGAGACTGACAGAGACGTTGGGCAACAACATGGCTCCTGTGTGTCACGTGACTCCGTTCAACCAATCAGCAACCAGCGCGATTGAAACCTACTTGGCCAAACTCTCTCTATCTACGGCTCTGGCTTAACCTAGACCACATCATGTAGACCACCAGGACCTAACCTGGACAAGCTACCAAGAAGTAGGGTAACCTGCTACAAAATGGCAATAGTCTAGATAAATACCACCAAAACCACTGTGGAATCAGTCCTAAGACTGACAAGTGTAGTTGGTTGGGGAGCATCATAACAAACTAAAACCACTGTGGAATCGGCCCTATATCACTTAACTAGCGGAGGTACCCAGCATTGCCCAGGAAAGATGCACTCTGGAGTTTAGAAATAATCAATATTAACTTCATAATATGTGAAAGCATTTCAGTCTTGTTGCATTAGTTAAAAATGTCTATCTCAGGCCGCTTGCCAGTTACCATATGTGCATAGAGACGATATAGTACATACGTCTTTTCAGGTTGAAGGCCCAAGACTAACTGAATATCCAAATAGCCTTTTTGTTTTCTTCAGCTCGAACGAAAAGTTTCCGTTTCAGCTGTCCATTTGGCGTGCATTTTTAGCGACTCAAACAGAAAATATACGTTCAAGCTTCTGTTCGAGCAGTACATTTGTCCGTTCAAGCTCTTCTCTATGGTTTTAACCGATAAATAGAATATATGACATCTTAACGTAATTTTTACGTCAAGTTACATCATGTTAACTCATAAAAACCTTTGCCGGTGGTGCTGATTCAGAATATATAATTTTGGGAGTGTAATAGTTTTTATTTAGTGGATTTATCGATGACGTAATTTTTACGTCGAATTACGTCATACCATAACATATGCCTGATGATGGTGATTCAGAATATATATGGGTTTGGGATGTAGGTGTAATCCTTTTCCAGTTATAAGTGGACAAACAGACAATTTGCCATTTATAGTATAGATTACTGTGTATGGTAATGAATAACACAAGTCTGGGAATACATTTATTGGTTTTCAATGAGTGACTGAGTGTATAATGAAGTGTTGGATACAAATATTTATTCGTTATATATCCAGGTATTACTGTATCAGATAAAGTTTCTTATGTAATTTTATTTTTAATTTATTTAATCAGACAAGTCGTGTTTAAATTGTCATATGCTAATTAATTGTTAATTCTCTCAGTTACAATGCTCTATTGTTTAAAAGAGTGTTATTTGCTTATTTATATTTTATGTTAGCAAGTTAGTGTATACTTATTATTATTGGTAAAGTGGAACGAGCACAGCTGGATTGCTATAGAATACTTCCCTTCTGCAGCCCAGGCCCCGTATAGGCATATTCTGGGCTAGAAGGGTCTATTCCGTGAAGATCATCAGAAGTAAATCAAATTTATATCTGGCGCTGTACTGATATGGGAGCCACCTGGTGGTGGCCTGTAGAGGTACTGACCCCGCCCCGGGGCCACAAACGCTCGTCCACTCTTTCGCGGAACACGGCCCTATCAACACCTACGCTCCTCGCTGCTTCGCTATGGTATTGTGTTCACGTGTTCCTGCTATCGTTCCTTTAGTGTTCTAGTGGCGTGCCTGCTTTGCAGATGACAGTGTGTGTGTGTAGTTGGTGTAGGGTTTTTTTGGTGTGTGGGGTCTGTTTTTCTTCCCTGGGGCTGGTTCGTTTCGTCCCTCCCCGGGTGGGGGCTGTTTGGGTCCCTTTTTTCGGTGTTTTTTCCCTTTGCCTACCCTACCTCCCTTTTACCTTGCCACTACTACACTTGTTTTAGTGTTTTCCTCGGGGTTTTGGTGTTTTTCAGTTTGTTTGTGTCCCCCCACGTGGTCCCTTTGTCTCGCCACGTGGTGCGTAGTGGGGGCTTCTTCAGCCCCCCCTTCCTTGTGCTCCTTCCCCGAGTGTTACGTAGTGTTTTAGGGGTCAGCAAGGGTCGGGGATTGTGCCCAGATCTCCTCCCTTGCCTCCCTCTTATTTTATTGTTTTTTCCCCCTCTGTTTTTCCCCCCTTGTGCTTGCCCTTTAGGTGGGCTGTGCCTTACCTTTGGGGGACTGCGGGCCAGTGTTGTTAGGCCCGCGGGGGGGGGGGGGTTTCCGTTGGTTTTTCGTTTTTTTTCCTCGGGTAGTGCGTGTGGGGGGTTTTGTTTGGGGTTTGTTCTCGGGTCCGAGGGTGCCTGCTATCCCCCCGGAACCGTGTTCTTATATTTTGTGTGTGTTTTGCACGCGTGGTTTCACGTGTTAACCCCCTTTTGTGCATTTTTTCTCCCGCAGTCTTCTCGTGCCTTATGTGCCGCTACGGGGTGTACTGTGCCGGTGTCCCCTGACGGCCACCAGCATTGTTCGCCCCACGCACCCTGCTTCACGCCCAAGGGTTATGACCCTTTGGTGTGTAATGTGTGCCGCCCCTGGGCTGAGTTGGTTCAGGAGACCCCCTCCGCTGCTCGCCTTAAGCTCCCTGCCCTTGCCTCCCTTCGTAATGTTTGGATGAGGGTCAGGAGGATGACACACAAGCGAGACGGCTCTTCCGTGTCGTCGGCGGATCCTGTTCTCGGGGCCGAACTGGGCTTATCCAGCACCAGGAATTAGAACCCCTGGTGCCTCCTGAGGTTACGTCGCCATCCCTAGACGGCACTACGATCCTTTCCGGGGCTTCTTGCCCCAGGAAGCGAGCGATTTCGTTGCGCTGGTCACCCTGCCTACCTTCCCGGTACAAGGGCCCAGCAGGGATCCTACCGCTTCGTCGCCCCCAAGGGCTGGCTCCTCGGGCCGTTCTCGGGGGCGCAAGCGCTCGGCTAAAAGGTCCCGCCACGCCACGAAGACCCGGACTCGCCGTCATTCTCCCTCCTCGTCGTCCTCTTCTTCCTCCTCGTCTTCCTCGTCGGAGGACTCGCCCTCCCCCGTTCGTAGGCCCCGCAAGGCCAAACGGAGGGATCGGAGTCCTGCATCGAGGAAGATAGCGCGGATTCTCCGCAGCATGTTACCTAACTCCTTTCCTCCGGGTCCTGTTGTCCTACCTCCAGTAGCGGCAGCGGTACCCGTTCCTGAACCCTCCCTTCCTCTCGCCGTCCCTGCCTCGTCGCCGGTCGGGGACTCGAGTCCACCCGGGGAGACTGGACCCGTTCCCGTTCCTCCAGTCTCTCCGGGTCTCGAGTCCCCGATCGGCGCCCTGGTGGAGGATCTGGCTACCTCTTCTCCTCCGTCCCCGTCGCCGCCTCCCGTGGATGACGGGTATATCCCCTTTTCTTGGGCTTTCCTCCTTCCTTCCTGGACTCATTCCTCAGAGGAGGGCAGACTGGTTGCGTGGTCTGACCCTGCTCAACCAGACGTTTGGATGAGGAAGGACGATGTTCTGGTGAAGTGGGGGGCAAACGAAGCGGGCGACGCTGTCCTCTTTTGCAAGATTCGCCCTATCTCCGCCCCCGTACCTACTTCTGCTAAGGTTTCGCCTCCGGCTACCTTGGATGCGATGGGCTTCCTGGTGGAACACAGTCACTTGCAGCTGTCCCAGGCCTGTAAGATTGACCGGTCCTCCGAGAACACGGCAATCTTCCTGTCCTCGGATGCGTACTTCCCAGGGGATAAGGGTGAGGAGGACTTGGGCATTCCATCCCTTCTCCTTAAGTCCCTGGACCACCAGAAGCCCACCACCTCCTCCGTCTTTCCCCGTCATCCTCCCTCCTTCCCGCGCTCCGCCGGGATTGAGGGAATGCCTGTGGAAGACGGAGGAGCCGCCAGTCCCCTACCAGTTGCGGGAACCCGACGGCAAGCTGAGACAGGCGGAGACAGCTGCCCGGTTGGATTTGTCACACATCATTTCCACCGGTGCAGGTATCTCCCTCCTGCGGGATTGTATCAAATCCCTCAGCACCACCTACCACGAGATGTCAGGCCTACAGTTGTCGTGAGTACCGCTTTGTCACCTTGTTTTGTGGGATACAGGGTACGGGGACTCTGACTCTCCTTTAGAGTCTCTAACCTCGGGTTCTCTCAATTTTTCCTGTTTCTCCCTTACAGTGACACGCTGTCGTCCATAGCCACCGTTCTGGAGGGTCTCGGTGCCATGGCGACACACAACCTGCAGGAATCGGCAAGGACATTCGCCGAGGCCAGACTGGCCACCCATCAGGCGGCCGCTAAGTCTGCCCCTGAGATGGCGCAGCGAGGTGTGGTGCGTGCCGTCCCACTATCTCCTGCCCTCTTTGATCAGGCAGCGACGGACTCGGTGTTCTCATCCCTCCCGGCGATGATCAACATCCCTAAGCCATCCACTTCCAAGTAAGTTCATGCCTGTTGAGTCCCTACTCTAGGATTGGTACTTGTTTTGGATAATAATTAGAGCAGGTCTCTGTGCCCTCCTTCTAACCATTCTGTTTGTCCGTAGGCCACGCGCCCCTCAGCCAGCCAGACCGGCTTTCCAGCCTCGCAGGCCTTCCCAGCCCGCGAGACTGCCCAGGGGCTCCTACCACACCCCGCCACAACCGCCCCCCAGGTTTCACCAGGGGGGCCAGCAGCCTTTTCGGGGGAGGGGGCAGGGCTCCAGGTCCTTCTCCAGGCCCAAGCCCTCTGCCTCCTACTCCTCCCAGAAGAGCCGCTCCACCTGAGGTTCCCACCCGAGGGTGCCTCACGGGATGGTCAGCAGCTTGGCCCTCCCATGGTTGGGCAGCAAGGGTGGTTCGTCATGGCCTGTCCTGGCCCTGGATCTCAGTCCCGGTGAGTAACTGTTTTCCTCACCCCCCACCTTGCTCTTACTTTGACATTTGACATTACCCCATCCCCCCCCCCCAGGGTCCCTCGGGTCCCGGCGGGGATTACCCCTTGTATGTCGCGGCCCCCGCAATGCCCCTGGGACGACTGAAACACAGGAGACTAACGCGGGAGGTAAACCTCCACCTACCCTCCGCACACAGGGACCTCCCCAGGCAAGTTTCCCAGACACTCTACCGTATCCTTCGCCCCTGGCTACTCCCCGGTGCCCTGCGTCAGCGAGTTCCCTGGGTGTTTCCCTACCCGGGGATCATGGTGGCGACAGACGCATCGGACGTAGGCTGGGGATACCAATCTTGCCTGGGACATCAGCTGTGCGGGGGGTGGAAGGAAGAGGAGAGGCTACTACACATCAACGCCAGGGAGTTGATGGTAGCAAGGGAGTGGCTCGACAGGCACCCTCAGTTTTCCGGGATAGGCGTCCACTTCGATATGGACAACGTTGCGGCCGTTCAGTGCCTGCAGAGACAAGGCACTGCTCGGTCGGAAATTCTCCTGTCCCTGTCAGAACAGATTTTTTCGATAGCGGCCAAGAGGGCGATTCACCTCTCGGCCCGCTATGTGCCAGGGCGGGAGAACGATTGGGCGGACGCACTGTCCAGGTTCAGAGGGACGTCAGTCGAGTGGCAACTGCGTCCCCCTGTGTTCGAGTCACTCTGCCTTCGCTACGAGACACCGGAAGGTGGACTTGTTTGCCTCCCCTTCCACGGCCCAACTGCCCCTGTTCCTGACCTTCTCAACCAGGACAGAGGCGGGAGGCCCGGACGCCCTCACGGAGGACTGGAACAGGTGGGGGTACCTCTACCTTTTTCCCACCCCCAGCAAAGTCAGTCCTCCTGCAGGCGATCCTCAAACTGCGCGAGTTCAGAGGGAGGGTACTCCTCAGCCCCCCTCTGGCCAGCGCAACTGTGGTTCGGAGAACTGTCCCGGTGGTGCCCTCACCCGCTTCACTTGGGATCGGCGTGCCTCTCCAGCACCCTGTCCTCACCACTCCAAGCGTCACTGAATCTACAAGCTTGGAGTTTCTACGGGGAGTCCTCAGCAAACGGTTCACTGAGGAAACAGTGGGCAAGATGCTGAGGGCCCACCGTCAGTCGTCGGTGCGGCAGTACGAATCGTGCTGGAAAAGATTCCAGGACTTCTTGCGACGACACCCCTCCTTGCCCATCTCGGAGGACACGGTCCTGGAATTCCTCACGTGGCTCGCCGATTCCACCAACAGGGCCCCGGCGACGGTGCTTGCGCATCACGCAGCCCTGTCTGATCCCCTCCTCCTAGGTTTTAATATTAAAGTGTCGGAGAGGCCCCTCTCCCTCCTGAGGATGGGGATTCGGGCGGGGACCGCACCTCACTGGGCCCAAACTCCGTCTTGGTCCCTGCATCGTGTCCTTACCTACCTGACCTTCGAGGGGGTCCCTCTGGAGGTGTGCCACCTCCTCCAGAAAGCTCTCTTTCTGCTCGCCTTAGCTACCGGGTACAGGGCCTCTCAGTTGGCAGCCCTGACCCGTCACCCAGCCTTTTCCTCCGTAAGTACTAACCTTACCTCTTTGACACTCTCCCCCTCTCCTACTTTCTTAGCTAAGAACGAGCAGGCTGACGACAGGATTGGCCCCCTTGCAGTACCCTCTTTCCTGGGGGATGGAAGTTTCCACCCACTCTTTCCAGTCCATGCTTTCACTGCCTATGTGGAGGCCACGAGGGAGGCTTCCCCTGACCACCTCTTTTACAACTCCAGGTCTGGTAAGCCTTTCTTCCCCAGGTCCATCGCTCGCCTGCTCTGCCGGGTGATCGAGAACGGGGATCCCGGACACGCCCCCAAGGCACATAGCGTTCGGGGCGTGGCCGCCTCCCTCGTCTTTCTCAGGACTCACTCGGTGGAGCGGGTACGGGATCTGGGGGGCTGGACATCCACCACATCCTTCAGGACGAGGTACCTGTTTCACTCGCTCTCCCCCACCCCCTGCGTTGCGATGGGGACACCACCCACCTTACCACAGGGTCCCCGTGGGAGGAACCAAAGGGTGAGGGGGCGCCCGAAGGGAAAAGGTCGGGCGACTTAATTCCCTTCACCAGTCATCCCATACATCATCTCCATCCTGTACAGCCTCATGCTCATACCCATGTCATTCATGTTGTACATATGGTGCTGGATAAATAAATTACATTGTTATTGTTGTCGGAGTATTTATTTTCCAACGTCTTTGAAAATAGCTACTGGAAGGTTGACTGGATATAATGAACACATGGTTCCATAAAAAGGGGGGGGGGTTGGGGGGCCCGGCCAGGACCCCCAGGCCTCTTACCCCCCAGGCCTCTTACCCCCTTAGTCTATCTATAAGGACTTACGACCTGTATCGTTTTCTGGTAATAACAGAAACGTGTCTGGATATAATGGTAATAGATTATATGAGTAACAACCCTCCCACAGCAGCTACCCTCTACCCCGGGAAGGCGTTCTTACAATGGTTTCACCTAAAAGATACTTTACATGAGTCACCCCCTCCGGGTCCAAGCGCTCTGTAACGTTATTCATAGGGGACGTGAATGCCACCGCATCGCATGCATAGCAATCCAGCTGTGCTGGTTCCACTTTACCAATAATAGTGCATTTGTTGCGGCTTTCAGCAGCTTAAATTGTATTTATTGGTTGTGGAACCAGCACAGCTTTTACTGTCCCACCCACCTCCCGATGCGGCAGCCATTCCCTTTCTTCTCATTTGAGTGGACTAGCGCTTGTGGCCCCGGGGCGGGGTCAGAACCTCTACAGGCCACCACCAGATGGCTCCCATATCAGTACAGCGCCAGATTTAAATTTGATTTACTTCTGATGATCTTCACGGAATAGACCCTTCTAGCCCAGAATATGCCTATACGGGGCCTGGGCTGCAGAAGGGGAGTATTCTATAGTAATCCAGCTGTGCTGGTTCCACAACCAATAAATACAATTTAAGCGGCTTCAGCCGCTACAAATGCACTAATTTTTCATTCTTACTATTTTCAGACAGACAAAATGCTGTTAGAAAGAGTACACATATACACACACATACATATACATACCAGCTAAATGACAAAATATTTCATTCAGCAAAACACAGCAACATATGTGTGTGTGTGTGTGTGTGTGTACATTTTAAAGTGAAGACTATTACTATTAAAATAAAGAAGGGGCTGCATGGCTCTATATGCCTGGGCTACCGAAGCACATCCCAAGGAAATGGGACCAGAGCTTACTGGACCAGGGAGTCTGAGGGCCTCATTGGGGAGTAAAGTCTTTGATCCCACAATACACGTTACCACAAGTGCTACAAGTGAGGCCACACCTTCCATGAGACCAGTCCTGAAGGGATATTTCTTGTTTTAATTCATAGTGTTTGCTCTTGATAGTCAAATAGTCATTCTCTTTCCCCCACTTCCCCTCTCATAACAATGTTTATTAATTGCTGCTTACATCACCACATAATTATGCTTTCCTCCACCCACAATCCAGGCTCTCCCCCAATATTGTTGGAGTGATGGGCTATGGCCAAAACTGGGGATTTCTGCAATAAATTATTGTTAAAATCGCATGAATCACGTGAAAAACAGTAAGAAAAACCATGTGTTGTCTGAAAATATTGCACATCTGTAACTTGTAAAAATGTCCCCAATTTTCTTCCTATATTGTTTGGTGGTTGTTATTGCTTTACCAAGTCATTTCCCAGTGTGACAGTAAATTTTGACTATGTTTGATTCCCCTCCTATATTTGTCCCAGTTAATTCCTGATAGTCTGCCCTGGTCCAGATTAGGTTACGTTAGGTAAAGTCATACTAGCTCTAGGACATATAAATATCAAATATTTAATGCATTTTGAAATTACTTGATTTACCCCAAAGCATCTGTAGGGCTTTGAAAAATTGTCAACATGTACTGATGCACTTGTAATTCAACAGACAAATAGGAAACGATGGATTTTCCAGGATAAGTTAGGAAAAATTTTAATTTATGTTTTTGTGGCTGTTCTTAAACCTTACCCAGGGTTCCATTTTGGCTGTCTAAAATACCCCTTTTATAATTGTTGTGAGTAATAATCAATGTCACATGTTTCCTCTATACAATTTTCTTGCCGTCTCTTTTTGTACAAGGTGTAGGAATCATCACAATGCACCTATAGCAACTTTGGGGTGGAAATATATACAATGTAGTGGAAGCTGAATAAACCTTCGCTATTTCGGATCAATTGGGGGAAGAAACCCTTATTGAGTTATCAGAATATCTAAGATATCCGAGGGCAAAATTTGATGCATACGACTGTCTGCCTGCACACCCGCTCTCAAAACTACAAGTGATTTCACTCGTTTCTCTGGTTCCCATACACTGCTAGTGACTGAAAATAATTCTAAACTTCTAGAATTAAAAAAATATGGACAATGTATGTCTTGAATGGTTGTTTATTCTAAAAGGGTAGGTAAAAGCGCGAGTGTAGTGAATGGAGAGTGAGGGTGATAGTTGACGATTTCAGTTATCACCAATAATCCATGAGTTTCTACTCATAAAAATACATTTCATCAGTTTATATTAATTATTGTTTGTCACTTTTTCATACAATCACTTGCACTTTCCACCATATCAAATGTATGTAATGGGATGTGTTAAAAGTATGAAAAATGCCCGTTTTGAGAAGTTGTTCACTATAAAAAGGTTAGACTTATCACGAGTGTAACAAGGGAGTGTGAGGGTGAAAATTTGTTCACTATAAAGGGGTTAGGCTTATCACAAGTGTAACAAACGAGCGTGAGGGTGATAATGGGGAACTTACATACTTTTGTTTGTATTAATTAATTTTGGTAATTTTCTCTTAAAATCACTTCCACTGAATATCAATTTGCACATAGGTACACCTAATAACTGGTAGAGTGCGGGTGGCTCAGATGTACGTGAGTCATGTAGGCATAAGTGTGTTTATATTTCAATTTTTTACTGCCATCGCCACTCAGGCACCAAAATTGAAATTTTTATTACCAATTTAAAACAATACGGACTATTGGGATTTTCGAAGTTTCCATGGTCAGATTAACGAACTTTTACTGTTTGTTGCAGTAAATGTGTATATTGTATATACTGTATATTGTAGTATTTAATTATATTTTGTACAATAATATAAGAATCTTCCAATATTATAAATATTATAAATATTATATTGTCATTGTTTCAGATGTGTGGTTGAGGTTAGACCATCTACCAACAGCAAGAAGACTGAATGAATATAATAATGTGACAACCCTGACACCAGTAACAGTGTGACAGCTCTGACACCAGTAACAATGTGACAGCTCTGACACCAGTAACAATGTGACAGCTCTGACACCAGTAACAATGTGACAGCTCTGACACCAGTAACAGTGTGACAACTCTGACACCAGTAACAGTGTGACAGCTATGACACCAGTAACAGTGTGACAACCCTGACACCAGTAACGTTAAACCAAGTGGTTATCTTGGTGGCAAAATAAAACTCTGTTAGTAATGGAGGTGGAAGGAAATGCCACCATGGATGTAGTTAGAGAAGAGAAGTGTAACAAGTATGTCTGTCAACAATGTGGTAAACAGTTTAAAAACAAAAGAAGTCTCACTCGACATTTGTTGATTCATACTGCAGAGAAAAAGTTTGTGTGTGATGAATGTGGTAAACAGTTCTATGATAAAACAGGTCTAAGGCAGCACATACATAATCACACAGGAAAGAACTTTGAATGTGATGAATGTGGTAAAAGGTTTCCTACAAAGAGTAATCTAAATAAGCACATACTTATCCACACAGGAGTGAGGAACTTTAAATGTGACGAATGTGGTAAAAAGTTTATCACAAAGAGTAATCTAAATAAGCACATACTTATCCACACAGGAGTGAAGAACTTTGAATGTGATGAATGTGGTAAAAAGTTTGTTACAAAGTATGAGCTAAGGACACACATACTTTTCCACATGGGAGTGAAGAACTTTGAATGTGATGAATGTAGTAAAAAGTTTATCACAAAGGGTGATCTAAGGAAACACATACTTTTCCACACAGGAGTGAGGAACTTTGAATGTGATGAATGTGGTAAAAAGTTTATCACAAAGAGTGAACTAAGGAAACACATACTTATCCACACAGGAGTGAGGAACTTTGAATGTGATGAATGTGGTAAAAAGTTTGTTACAAATTATGAGCTAAGGACACACATACTTTTCCATACGGGAGTGAAGAACTTTGTATGTGATGAATGTGGTAAAAAGTTTTTCACAAAGTGTAATCTAAGGACACACATACTTATCCACGGAAGGTAAAGAACTTTGAATGTGAGAAATGTGGTAAAAAGTTTTCTTTTAAATCTCTTCTCAACAAATATAAAACGGTTCACACAGAAAAAAGACTTTTGAATATAGGAAAAGTGGAAGATAACGAATAAATAAGTTTTTTTTATTTTATTTTTACCACCACCTCAGGACTGTATTCTGTAAGTAGCCTGTGACTCTTGCGATGCCCTGAGATTAATGAGTGTCACTCTAGGTGAGACGGTGCAGCTTCATGATGATGTTGGTAGCTTCTCTTTTGTCCCACCAGATTATGACACCTTATTTATACATGTCAATATTAGGAAAGAATAGCTATACCATCACTCACATCATCTTGGAATATCTTCTATACTGTGTGATGATGACAATATAGAGGGTAGGGGATGTCAGCATAGCCAGGATACTAGAAGAACAGCAAAACCATCAGATCACCTTGGAAAACCTCCAGGGATTTCTCATGGACTTGAACCTGTGTCCTTGACATCAGCAGTCCATCACTGTATCCATTCTGCCACCACCTCCCCCAAAAGACACATTTGGTATTGGTACTATAGCAGGTAGTGGTATTGGTACTAAGCAGGTATATATTGGTATTATATAATTTATATTATAATGTGTGTCAGGTTAACATTTCATCATCAAATGTATTAAAATGTGGTATTGGTACTATAGCAGGTAGTGGTATTGGTAAAGATGAGACTGTGTTGTACCTGTGGCTTTAGTTTGTTCTCTGTAGTATGTAGGCCTAAACATATTCCTTAAGGTCACTAGACCCTACTATACTGTTGTAGTGGTAGTTTTATAGAATAGCCTTTCTTTGAATTTTGTTTTTTTTGTAAATTTAAATAAAAAGAGAGATCATATGAAAATACTCTATTATTTTGATTTAGCCCCTTCTAACTGGAATTCTGGTAAATAGAACTTACTTTACCTACAGTATATCTGGTTAGGAATGTCAAATAAATCAGTAAAACTGCATAAGTATTATAATAAAAATTAAATATAAAAATGATAATTAAGTTAAGGAGGTATGCTGCACTGTTACCTTTATGGTTGTGGTATTGTCCTTTATATTATGAAGTGCTATGAATGTGTCATTGTATGATGGTAGTCATACACCTGTTGAACAGGAGCCAGCCAGGTGCTGACACAGACACCAGACAAACAAAAGTGTAATTGAAATCCCTTGCTCAAGAGAGAATCAAGAAATAATTCTTGGCGATAACTAGAACAGATAAGGAGATCTGCACGTGTATTGTCTCTAATGTCAACGGTAATAGTATATGGTATGGATAGGTGACGGTACCTTCAAAACCACACCCATTTAATTACTTCTTTCAACTTTATTACACTATTCATACAAAAGTTGGCATCTATCATTCCTATGTTTACTTCCTTCTTCCAAACAAAACCCAAGACACGTTAGAAAGCATGATTGATATCCATAAGATGCTTGTAATTCTATCAGTGAATATTATTGTTTATGTATGAATGGGACACAATATTATCAACAAGGAGTATAATAATAATAATAATAATAAATATAAGTAAAGAGAAAAGGGTATTTATCTAGTGTACTGCCATTTTGTAGTAGTGTTGCCACTACTTTTCTGGCGGGGGATTTGCATTGGACACCTTGCGTCGCATATCGTATGTCGTCTGACTCTTGACTTCAGAATATATCTGGTTCCGGCCTCGGTGTGAACCATGGAGGTATAATATAGAGGAGGCGGCATGAGCCACTCGTCCTGTACACCCAAAGTGAAGCCAGGGGCGGAGCCTATTACCCTACCCCCCATTGACTCAAAACATTGCTCCGTCCGCTTTAAACCCATAATTATGCTCTTATTTTCTCATTAAGTATAATTACAGCCAGAAAGAGACTTGAATTTGTTCCATATATGATAACTGCATAAAATTATCCAATTCTGTATATTATCAAAAGTACTTAAACCCATTAAATACCGGTTTCCTAGAGCTAACCTCCTCTCGTAAACTTTTCCTAGGAGTATGAATGAAAGAATGAATGAATAGTTTATTTTATGCAAAAAGTACACACCAACCCACAGACAGTATTATAAGGGTACAGAGAAATAACAACAAGTACAGTTGCCCACACATGAATCTGGTACGCCTCGCTACTTGCGAGATACCTACAACGGGAAGGAAAGTGAGCAAAAGTTATTGTTTGTTGACAAGCAGATAGTAATAATATTTTACTGTCTGCCTGTCAACGAACTACATCTTTTTACACTTAAATTTCCTTTCGTTGTAGCCACCTCACAAGTAACGAGCCATAACAGCTTCATATGTGGGCAACTGTACAAATGCAAATAAAATTAACTATATAAAGAGTTCTAGTATGAGACTCTGGAAGGCCTTATGTCACTCTTTAAGTACAGTATATAAATATGATTACATACAGTAAGATGTGTATAGTGAAGTGAAGATGTAGCCTACATAGTGTAGTGAAGATGTGTATAATGTAGTGAAGATATGTATAGGGTAGTGAAGGTTTACATAGTGTAGTGAAGATGTGGTTTGTTGTGATGTGTATAGTGTAGTGAAGATGTGTGATGTGTAGTGGTGTGGTGTGATGTGTATAAGGTAATGGAGATGTGTGTGTAGTGAAGATGTGTATAGGGTAGTGAAGATGTGTATATTATGGTGAAGAGATGTGTAGTGGAACACCCAGAACTGTCATGTAATAGAGTTCACACTCAGGTGTAGTGTCTTGTATCAAACACATTTTACCACTTATAAGCCACATGGAATCTTACCATGATGGCTGCATGGATGTTACTGTATAAAGTGTGTCATCACTTACTCAGTTCCAGTTCACTCTGATTCACACAAAAACATTAATTTTACTCAGTCCCAGGCCGTAATTTTACAATTATAAAAACTCTTTTGGCACATTGGCTTAACTTAGACAACGGTACTATAACTTAAACCTAAGTTCTCAACAACCAAATAGTCTACGTAGTCAACACAATTATAAATTAAATATATTTAAAACATTATGAAATATGCTAAAACATTCATAATACAATCTCTCAACACTCGAGTTATCCTACAGGCCAACCTTAACTTGGGCACAAGTAGGTCACCCCATGGAGCCAGTTTATCTGTTATAACCCTGTCAATGCCATACGGGCTGAGGCTGAGTTGAAGGCTCTATCCCATCTGGCAACACTGAGTGGACGACTACAGTTTAATTGTTGTATAGTCTAGTTGTGTCCTGGTGTGGTCTTAGTCACCCTCATCCAGTCTATTCCCACCTGTAATATTACATTATGATAATTACACATTCATAAACACACCTAGTATAATGTACACTCTCCCAAAAAAGTATCGGCATTGCTGGCTAAATCCTGCTGAGAAAAGATCGAAGCTACATGTATGACTGTACTGTGGGGTTGGTATTCCTGCTGGCAATGAATTGACTCTCATTTCTGTAGTAACGTGAAATCCTCTTGCATACATAATTCATGCATTAGGCAAGTCGTGGAGTAAGAGTTGTGACTTAATTTTTACAGATATACGTTAAGTGATTTTAATGATTGATTGTTTCGGGGGAGGGGGAATTTACTGAATTATTGAATATAATGAGAATGATAACCCAGAGAATAAAGTGACCAAATCGGATTTTAACCAAAAAGGAATCTTTGAGTAGATTCGCTGTAACTGTAGTATTTTGTCTTAAATATAATGCAGTTGTAGCATAGGGTAGGATTAAGTAGGTTTATGCTTTTTCGTCTCATAGTTCTAAATAAGGTTTTGTAAAGTAACACAAACAGACATTGCCCTTTCCAGAAAGTGACGTATATAAACAAACATGTGAAGAAACCAACACCTCAAAGCTTCACTCGATAATCTCGGGGCCTCAGTCTCAGGCCACGACTGACGGCCTCCTGTTCCGAGGTAGAGGTATATAAAAATAAGTGAAAATAAAATAAAATAAATAAAAAGAAAGATAACGTTATACTGTATACCATTCGGTAACTACGGTGTGGATTAGCTGAGTTTTCAGCATTAGAAAGGGGCAAATCTTACGATAATATTTTAAATTTCTCTAATAGGTAAAGAAATGCGAATTTGTTTTGATTTGCATCCACTATAGTTTCTCTGACTCATGAAACAATACGAATATGCATAATTGGCAACTGATCGGCAGGAATACCACTATCTATAAGGTTTCAAAGCAATGTACCATAATGCTACGTTTATTGTCCTTTTCGTTCATTCGCTTCAATGCCGATACTTTTTTGGGAGAGTGTACAGTACAGTCGTGGCATATAGTCCTTGACTAGGGTGTAAAAGGACTATGTGACGCGACTGTACATAATGTGTATATGTGTACAGGCCTAATTTAATGTACATCATGTGTATATGTGTACAGGCCTAATTTAATGTACATACTTCAAGGTGTATATGTGTACAGGCCTTATATAAATAGTGTGTATGTGTATACTGGCCTAGTCTAATGTATTATTTTTATTATTATTATTATTATTATTATTATTGTTATTTTTATTATTACATTTATTATTTTTTTTATAATTATCATTAATTTTTTTAATTATTATCATTATTATTATTATTATTATTATTATTTTTTTTTTTTTTTTTTTTTTTTTTATTATTACTATCATTATCATTATTATTATTACTTTTTTATCATTATTATTATTATTTTTATTATTACTATTATTACTATTATTATTTCTCTCTGTTTCTTATGATTATCATTATTATTATTATTATTATTTTTTTTTTTTCTCTATCTCTCATTCTCTCTCTCTTACTATTGTTATTATTATTATTATTATTATTATTATTATTATTATTTATTTCTCTCTTTCTCTGTCTCTTATGATTAGCATTATTATCATTATTATTAATATTATCATTATTATTATTATTATTATTATTTTTTTTTTTTTTTTTTTACTCTATCTCTCTCTTTCTCTTACTATTGTTATTATTATCATTATCATTATTATTATTATTATTATTATTATTGTTGTAAACATCATTTTTATTATTATTTTTATTATTATTATTAATATTATTATTATCATTATTAATAACAATACTATCACTATTATTATTACTATAGAGACTATAGAGAAAGTGCGATTATTGCAATTACGGAATTCTGGCTTGACGAGTCTGTGAATATTGATGGTTTTCTACTGATAAGATCGGATAGGAAAATGGTGGCTAAAAACGAGGCGGAGGAATCGCAGTCTATATTAATGAAAATTGGTGTAAACATGTTACTGTTAAACAATCATTTTGTAGTGATCACCTCGAATATCAAGTGATATCATGTCGTCCTTTTTACTTACTGAGAGAGTTTGGTTGTGTGATTATTTGTAATATTTATGTACCACCAACAGCAAATGAAAATATTGTGTATGAACAAATATCTAGCTGTATGGATAAATATGAAAGGGAGTATCCTAACAGTGTTCGAGTTATATTGGGTGATTTTAATCATGTAGATATCGATGATGTACTCCCAAACTATTATCAATTTGTAAACTGCGCTACTAGAGGGGATCGAATGTTAGATAAAATGTTTTGTAACGTCAAGGATGGTTACCGAGTAATCAAGAAACCGCCACTGGGAATTTCAGATCATAATATGTTGTTTTGTGTTCCTAAGTATAAACAGTTATTGAAACAAGAAAAATGTAAGAAGTCCGAAGTGAGAGAGTGGAACGAAGCAAACGAAAAGAAACTGCAGGATTGTCTGGAGTGTACGGACTGGTCGGTATTGCGTGGTGACTCCAGTGAGGTAGATAATAATGTTAATATTTTCTCATCATATATAAATTTTTGTGTAGACATGATTGTTCCGGTTAGAGAAATTAAGATGTATCCAAACAATAAACCGTGGATAACGAAGGGTGTTAACTACTAATTAATGAGAACAAGCATCTAGTTAATACTCAAAATCGAGCCCAGTTAAAAGCAGTGCAAAAACAAATAAATGAGAAAGTGAAAGAAGAAAAGAGAAAATATAAGGATAAAGTAGAGAGTTTGTTAAAGGAGAATAATCCAAGAGATGCATGGAAGGGATTAAAGATTTTATGTAATTCGAATCCTCGAAAACAATCTATTGAACCAAATAATGTCGAGACCTATGTAAATTATTTAAACAGGTTCTATGCCAGATTTGACATACATAACTTTAAAGAAGAATGTGAACAACTTGAAGCTAGAATTAGAAACAGAAACGATGAAAGGATAGTCATTGCTCGTGAAGATGTAATTAACTCATTAAGATTAATAAAGATTGGTAAGGCATGTGGTCCTGATATGGTTAGTGCTAAAGTGATTAAATTATGCATGGAACAAATTGTAAATCCCTTGTTAGTGTTGTTTCAAGACTCGATTGACCATGGCATCGTTCCAACTCTCTGGAAAATGTCTGAAATTGTACCTGTTCCAAAAATTTAGTTTCCAAAAGAACTTAATGATCTAAGACCAGTTACGTTAACATCCATTTTTATGAAGAGTCTTGAAAGAATAGTAAAAAAGTATCTATGTTCAGATGTACACTTGCTTACGGACCCCTTGCAGTTTGCATACTGTGAAAATCGGAGCGTTCAGGATGCTGTGTTAACTCTGGTTCACGGCGTAAGCAAGCACCTTGAGGAGAAAAATTCGCAAGTAAGAGCACTTTTTGTGGATTTTAGCAGTGCTTTTAATACAATCCAGACACATATTTTGCTAAATAAACTTAATGAAATGAATGTCAATCTTAGTATAATTCTTTGGATATACAACTACCTTTCTGATCGACCTCAGTACACAAAATTAAAAGGAATAAAATCAAGCATAATAGTCTTAAACACAGGTGCTCCTCAAGGATGTGTGCTGTCACCACTACTTTTCACTCTTTATACTAATAATTGTCAAAGTGTTTATCAAAACTGTTCAATAATTAAGTACGCAGATGATACAGTAATTGTTGGCAAACTAAGTAATGATGATAACAGTAATTACGTATCCCAGGTGAATGATTTCGTGAACTGGTGTGAGCAACAGTACCTGAACTTAAATGTAAAAAAGACCAAAGAGATGATATTTGACTTCCGGACAAGAAATAGGGTAATACCAGATAAAATTAAAGTAGGCAATGAAACTGTTGATAGAGTGTCGGAATATAAATATTTAGGTGTTGTAATTGATGAAGCATTGCGAGGTACACTCACGAGCACTAATTTCTGCTCAGGGTTTGGTCCTTCCTTCCACCCCCTACCCTGGACAGAGGGAAGAGGGGGATCGGAGCTGGGGGAGAGAGTCTACCCCGCCTTCACCCCTCCCAACATCCCCCACCTTCATCCTCTAGTTGTCAGTTAGTGATTAGCCATAAATAATTTTCCCTGTGTAAATGATGGCTCTTCTAAAACAGTATCGTAGTACATACCATGAATGGCCAAGACGATCTCATGTTAGTCTCGCTATATTTACCTTTGTAATATAGTCTCAAAGTCCCAGTCAAAAGGGAAGACAAGTAAAAAACACACACTCTCTCTCTCTCTCTCTCTCAAGGTCAAGTAGAAGAGCAAGAAGGGAAATTAATCCACCGGATTTATATCACTCTGGAAACCATCAATGAAATTAACTCTATGACAAGATATGCGGAAAGATATTTAAAACCAACAGTGACTTTTGGAAGAGCACAAAATAACGTAAACACCATCCTTGGTAGCTAACAATTCTATCATCAGGCCTTCCTTTCAACACACACACTTAGATAATTCACTTACAGAATGAATTATATAATTTAGTTTCATTCAAACAAACAAAGTTCTTTTCCTTATGCTTCGGGGTTTATATAACACGAAGGCGAAGCTTTGCTGGAAGCAACATATCATATAATTTTATTGACTTATAACTCGCTGTATAATAAATGAATTATATACATATTTATTGATTTTGTAATTTTATTTCAGTTTATGAAACGCCTGATGATAGAATTGTTAGCTACCAAGAATGGTGTTTACATTATTTTGTGTTCTACCAAAAGTCACTGTTTCTTCCTGCCGTTCGAGCTTATTGTCTTCCTGAACCTGATTCCATTTGCCTGGTGCAGGACCGTTCGCCAATCCATACGTCAAGGTTGGTGAATGACTGGATTGCGACTCGCCCCAAAATAAGACTGATAGAGTGGCCCACAAAAGGATGCGACTGTAATGTAATAGAAAACTTATGGGCAATTATGGTGCAGGAATTGGAAGTGGAGGAAAAAACAAAAGCGTCCATAGTGAGAAAAGCGTAAGAAGTGTGGGAAAGAATTCGTTGACGTCCCGACATCTGCTCTTGTCTAGTATATTCTCTCCCATTATGCGACTGCAGTCTGTGATAGATGCAGCAGGAGGTTGGACAAAATATTGATTAATTTTTGTTCTATTCAATTGCGTATATTATGTATTCCATTCCCGTAGGGAGGTATTGCCTGTAGTGATGTGGGCAATACTTTATGGGTTTTGGCGTCCCTTCGGCCCCAGCCACTAGCTTTCAGCTGTTCAAGTTTTCCTTTTTTTTCTATTTCCTTCCTGTTTCCTATCACACCTCTCTATCACCTTTTTCTGGCGCTAAGTGACCTCGCTGTTGCGGCGCCTCATATCAAAAAAACAATCAATATGTATTCCATTATTACATAATAGACCACATGAATAATTTAACTTTTATTGTACGAAACTTTTTGTTTTGCCAATATATATACAGGGTGATTCAGAAATGCGTGCCGAAAATCCGCAGGTGTATTCCTGGCACATAATTGAATGTAAATTAGTCAATAACGATTTTGGAAATTCTCAATAGTTTATAAGTTATAGTGCCTTCAAGGTTTGAAGAGTGTGTTTAAATCTAGGGATTGTACCATAATCCCTGAAACTCCGTCCCTGGTAATTTTGCTGTGACTGTACACTCTACAGCTTTTGTCATATTCTTTAGTAACTTTTACTGTGTTTCCAATGCCTTCATGGGAGTTAAGTAATTTCACACGTGTCTGAAAGATTATGGTACAATCCCTAGATTTAAACACACTCTTCAAACCTTGAAGGCACTATAACTTATAAACTATTGAGAATTTCCAAAATCGTTATTGACTAATTTACATTCAATTATGTGCCAGGAATACGCCTGCGGATTTTCGGCACGCATTTCTGAATCACCCTGTATATATATATATATATATATATATATATATATATATATATATATATATATATATATATATATATATATATATATATATATATATATATATATATATATATATATATATATATACATACACCATCATGGTGTTTACGTTATTTTGTGCTCTACCAAAAGTCA